>CM076145.1:37713056-38388056 GCA_038025085.1 Tetragonia tetragonoides | reverse complement strand
GGAAAATAGGAAGGGGGAAACAAATTTAGAGCTAAATAAAGGAGATACACAAAACCTGAGATATGAATATAAAAATCAGCATGATAACAAGCTTCAGATAGGCAGATGAAACCTTGGCCATATTGATTTCCAATTAAAGGGTTTAGCCTAGTTTGTGTTACGAGAGATATGTTCCGAGCTCTGAGACGCGTATAGATGACCTCAATCGAGTTTTGTTGTTGTTACTTGCTGATCAGGAATCGGATATTGTCTTTCCACTCAAGCTTGGACTTTATCTTAGGTGGTGTTTACTTGCTTGCAATCAAATGCAAATGCAATTCAATCATTTTAAAGGGTAGATGTGAGGTGAAAAAGGAATGAGGGGGAGGGAGGAGATGAGAAAAGTGAGAATGATTACACCATCCAAAGTAATTATCATTACATGGAAAAAATTGAGCAATTGTGATTACATTGGATCATGCAATCAAACTTACTTTTCTAATCCTTCTCCTTCCACTCCTTCCATTTTCACTCCACTCTACTCTATAAAATGATTGCATTGCATTTGATTGCAAGTCAGTAAACGAGCCATTAACAAAGGCAAATTTGTAACCTAGCTATAATTAGGCAGCTTTGTTTTTATCGATAATTTATCATACAAGCCATCTAGTTTTGACGAGGTGAAATGGAGTAAGTAGTAACGCTAGCACATTAAAACTACATCCCCGCAAGCCTTTTCTTTGACTCGGTTTAATTTGCAGTTCATCTACTGCGTTTTGTTCTTATGCTTCGGCAATCTTTGTTTCATCATCGTCTCTGTTATTATCATACCAATAAATTTCCTTAGTTTAAAGAGTAAGTAGTATGTATATCCAGGGCCGTCCCTAAGATATTGAAGGTCCTGTGCTAAATAAAAAAATTAGGCCTCAGCCCCGGTAATGTTCTAGAGGCTCTGAAGCGGGATAAAAGTGAAGACCCCCTAAAATATCAATAGCACTTTGAAAGGAAAAAAAAAACGGAAGTGTTATGATATAATTAATATGGATGTCCATATTCTAACTCCCAATCCGTTTCACCTTTATTACTTAATTCTCACATTAAGTAAACTATGTTTAACTCCCCTAGCAATCAATTTCTTAACTCAATTTCATGTATATATAAAGCGATGATCGTATTGTCATGTACAAGTTGAATGAATAAGATATCATCTCCTTCTCTCCATTAACTAGTCTCCTATCGTTCTTATTCATGTTGCTATTCTTGTATTATTTCATAACACGTTATCAGCACGAGTTCTACCAACTGAGAAGAAATCAATCTATTGCTAGTCACAAGATAAATTACTAGGAAATAAAAGAGAATAAGAAAGACGAGTTAATCAGAGCTATTGTCTCTCAAAAGGTATTTTCTTTAGTTTGCAATTATCATCAGTAAATTGACACTAATTTTTTTTTTTTTTTTGGTAAAAGGTTAGCATTCCATTACCAAAATAGCTCAAAGTTTACAAATGAATCCAAGACATACCTTGGGGCTCTGTACATTGACTTGTAACCCTAAGCAACAGAAAACATAAGCATCAAAAAACTGTGAGACTTTTCTAACAACATTTCCTATGTATAAGTGTAGTATACCAATCCTTATCTATACGTGAAATCTTCTTTGGGAGAAGGCTAGTGTTCCTCAACAACACATCTTCCTTCAACCTTCGCATGCTAGTTGCAAGGGAGGGGACTGTCTGCTCCCAGAGAGCTTGATTCCTGGCTTTCCAGACATAGTAAACCAGTCCTGCAGTCGCAGCATAAAGAATTTGCTTCCTGAACTTGGTACCCTTGTATCTTCTGTATATCCACAACCATAAACTGTCAAAATTCCTTTTGATCCCTATTTCCAACCAACCACAGATAATCTCATAGCATCTGCTACAGAATTGACACTCAAAAAACAGGTGTTTTTGTGTTTCAGTATGCATGCCACAGAGTAAACATTTATCATCAGTATTCCCTCCTATTTTGCAGTACCATTCTTTTGTTTTGAGTCTATTATGCATTGCCATCCAGCATATAAAAGAATGCTTAGGCACATTCCTCTTATTCCATACCCATGTAGCCCATTGAACTTTAGTGTCCTGCACCTGAAGCCAAGTATACCCACTGGCCACAGAATATACTCCCTTACTGTTCTGATCCCATCTGGCTCCTGTATACCCTCCTATTAGCTTGTCCCTCACTTGACAAATCTTTTTCCATGCCCAATTTGCAGTACTTGGAGGGTCATGGTCCTCCCAATTGCCTTGGGGCATATATAAGTGATGAGTCCACCTTACCCATAGAGAATTTACTTCTTGTGCTAGCAACCACACATATTTCCCCATGTAAGCAATATTCCACTTATGACAATCCTTAATACTCAGTCCTCCCCTTCTTTTTGGTTGACTTATCTTCTCCCATGAAATAGGGGGTGCTTTGCTATAAGTCATCTTTCCCTCCCATAGAAAGTTTCTTTAGATTGTTGCTATCTTGTCTAGCACCATAGTAGGTAGAACAAAAACTGAAGCCCAGTAAGAATGAATAGTCATTAGAACTGACTGAACCAACTGCACTCTCCCAGCATAAGAAAGATGTCTTGAACTCCAAATTCTAATTTTTGCACACATTTTGTCAAGCAAAATATCACAATCAGCAACATTCAATCTCTTGGATGCCACAGGCACTCCTAGATATTTAAAAGGGATAGTGCCCACCTTAAAACCAGATACTTGAGTCATGACATCCTGCACCTCCTTACTCACATTGCCAAAGTACATCTCAGACTTCCTTTCATTCATCACCAAACCAGATGCAAGTGAGAAAGATTTAAAGCCTTGTAAAAGTAGTGGCATTGACCTCACATTACCAGAGCAGAAAACCAACAAGTCATCAGCAAAAGATAAATGGGTGATACCCAGAGCACTGCACATTGGGTGGTAACCAAACCCAGGGAGCTGGCCTATTACATTGAAGATCCTAGTGAGGTACTCCATACAGATCACAAACAAAAGAGGTGACAAGGGATCACCTTGCCTTAGCCCTCTACCCCCTGCAAAGAACCCAAATAAACCACCATTCAAGGATATAGTGTATTTTGTGGTCTTGACACAAGTCATAACCCACCCCCTGAATTTGCATGGGGAAATTCAGACCCATCATCATTTCCTCCAAAAAAATCCCATTCAATTGAGTCATATGCCTTTTTCAGATCAATTTTCATAAGGCATCTAGGGGTTATAGACTTCCTGCCATAGTGTTTTAGGAAATCTTGACAGATCATAATATTCTCGACAATTTGTCTCCCCTCAACAAAAGCCCCTTGAGTGTCAGAAATGATATCAGGGAGCACCAATTTTAATCTTTTGCAGAGTAATTTTTCTACACATTTGTAAATAACTGAACAACATGCTATAGGTATAAATTCAGTTACTGAGCTAGGATTTGCTACTTTAGGCACCATAGTAAGAATGGTAGTGCTCACCTGAGTAAGAAACTTTCCTGACAAGAAGAAATCCAAGATAGCTGCAGTAATATCAGGTCCCACTATATGCCATGAGTCTTTAAAGAACTGACTGCCATACCCATCTGGTCCAGGAGCTTTTCCTCCAGGGATTGGGAACATGACTCTCTTGACCTCTTCTGCTGAAATAGGGTTCAATAATATATCATGATGATGGTTGTCCAATATCCTCCCAGTGTGCACAATCCCCGGGTTCATAGGCTGTCTAGAGCTATTTGAAGAGCCCAGCAACTGGGTGTAGTACTCAACAAAGGCTGCAACTACTTCTTCTGTTTTTCCACATGAGTCCCATCCAATTTGTGGATAGTGTAAACCTTGTTAAAATGTCTTCTATTCCTTATGCAAGAGTGAAAAAAAGCAGAATTTATGTCACCCTCACGAAGCCAATGGGCCTTAGCCTTTTGTTTGAGAAAGCTTGCTCTAGCTTTATCCATATCTCTGTAATTATCTGTAAGCTCCCTTTCCTTTGTTGCCAGCCTAGGGTCATGGGTTTTTATTGCAGTTCAGCTTGACACTGGTTGAGCAGTCTATGAGCCTCATCTACTCTCCTTTCCACCTCACTGAATTTACTTCTATTTTGCTGCAAGAGCCCCTTCTTAAGTAACTTCAATTTTGACACCACCTTGTACATCAGAGTACCAGGAACTGTCACATTCCAGGAGCTATTGACAGTGCTTTCAAATTTTGGCACTTGGCTCCACATATTAAAGTACCTGAATTGCTTTCCCCCCATATTCATGTTAGGAAAATATCTCACCACAGCTGGATTATGGTCAAACAGCCCCTTAGGCAAGAAATTCACCATGGTGTGCTCAAAATGTTACCCACTGATCATTGACTAGGACTCTATCTAGTCTACTCATGATTCTATCATTTTCTTTCTGCTTGTTGCACCAAGTGAAAAAAACTCACCTTGTCTTCATTTCTTGCAAATCACAATCACTTACACAACCCCTGAAGTCTTCTAGAGTTACAGGATTCCCTCCAATTCTCTCATTCAGCTGTAAGACACAATTAAAATCACCACAAACCACCCAAGGGCCTCTACACCAACCTTGAATTCTGCATAAATCCTCCCATAACTGTTTCCTCAACCCATGATCATTATGACCATAAACAAAAGTACAATCAAATTGCTTACCAGTGGCTGTATGAACCACTGCACAGTGAACCAGTTGATCACTTTTATGCCTGACTGTAACATAAAATACATCAGGCTTCCACAAAACCCAGACTCTACCTCCACTATGACAAGAGTTGTTAGTTGTGAAACTCCGCCCAAAACCACTAGAGACTAAGGGAAAATTGATTGATTTCACCTTAGTCTCCAAGAGACCAAATAAACCTATCTTATTTTGCTGAAGCCACCATCTAACCTTGGCTTGTTTTGTAGGTTTATTAAGGCCTCTTATGTTCCAGAATCCCCAGTTATCCATTACCCACAGAGGGGTTTTCCCCGCCTTTATTTCCTGCTTCTTCATTGTGCATAGTCTCACTTGGTGTTGTATCAGTTGTTCTCTCCTCTATTTCCTCAATGTGCAGCACCCCAAAGCCATTACTAGTGGCAATTGTAGCTACTGGTATGAGCCTGGCTATAACCCCTGCCCCATCACTTGCTATTACTATCCCATTATCAGTCTGCTGCACTTGCCAAGTGCTCTCAGGCAGGCCAGCTGTACTTATCCCCTCTGTTGGCTGCTGCCTTCTTTGTCTAGCTTGAGCCCTGGCAGCTCTCCTTTCTATTTCCTTCTTCTTACAGGTCTCCCCATCGTGGCCTACCCCCTTACACTCAGTGCACTTTAAGGGTAGCCACTCATATCTGACTTTCTGTACCTCCTCCTCCCCATGCTCATTGTCAAACTCAATCTCCTGCGGGTATTCTTGAGCAATCTCTACTTCCACCATAACCCTAGCATAGTGAATTCTATCTCTTTGTACAGTAGCAGTGTCAGCTTTGATAGGTGTACCCACATTGCTAGCAATTTTACTAAGACTAGGCCAACCCCAGTATTTGAGGTCAAGGCCAGGCAAACGAATCCAAATTGGTACCTTCTTAACCTCCTCTTTTCGTAAGTCAACCTCAGAGTGCCATCCTTTAATTATTAAAGGCCTCCTCCCATAAACCCGAGGTCCTTCATGTAACACTTCCTTTTGGGATTCAATTGTGTGAAATCTCACTAAGAAAACCCCATTAGGCATTGCAGATATCTTGTCTATACCCCATTTCCCCCAAATACTTCTAAAATGGTCTTCCATAACCCTAGCTGGTGGTGTACCCCTAATCAAATAGCAATATACAGCAGAACTCCAGTACTTAACCTCATCAGCTATATCACATAAATCAATTTTCACCCAGGTTTCTTCTTCATCATGCCACTAGCTACAGGTGATTCAAAAATTGGTTTAGGGTTTACCTGGGATTTCTGTACTTCATCAACCTTATCTGCCCAAGACGAATTCAATGAAGATCGAGGAGCATCACCACCGCCCACAGTAGCAGCAGTACCCTTTTTAGCCCTCAAGACCTTAAGAGCCTTCTCTAGATCCATCGGGGTTATCCCTTGAAACTGTAAAATAGCTTTGGTTTTCTTAGCATTCACTGTCATCTGATTCTTCGCCTTATTCATTGTTCCGCCACCGTCTTCAGTCACCAGATTTTTCCTAGGCCGCCCTCTCTTGCCGTTACCCATGGCCTCACGACATTTTCAGCTAGAAAAAGTCTAGAGAGAGAAAGTGGCATCTTCCCCGTTTTAATTGACACTAGTTAAACACCAAATACTACCATATAATATGATTTGGCGTTCTTGGTACTTAGATGATTATTTTTGTGATTTCTGCATCGCATGCATTACTAGCAACTTGGTTAGTGTTACGATTGTCAAGTATTTTGGTTAGTGATACCATATATATATATATATATATATATATATATATATATATATATATATATATATATATATATATATATATATATATAAGGGTCCTTTTTCGTGTGATGCCGACACGTGGGACGCCACATAGGCAAGCCACGTCGTGTGGGCATGACACATAAGCCGACACGTAAACACAAACTTGTCATGTAGCACGACACATCATCCATCATTAATGTTTCATCATTAGTTGACTTAATTACATATTTATTAGCATATTTCTAAATTACAAAATAAATTAATTTTAGTTACGTAAGTCAAAAAATTATAAATTTGACTCCGTTGAATTGGATTTAAAAAATGCTTCAAAACGAGATATATATGTATATGTCCTATAAAAGTTGGGTTTTTTCCATGTGGTGGTGACACGTAGGACGTCACATAAGAGGAAATATTTGTGTGAAAATGACACGTAGACGCCATTATTTCCGTGTGGTAGTGACACGTAGGACGTCACATAAGAGAAATTTTCGTGTGAAGATGACACATAGACCCCACATGTGCTCAACTTTGTCACATAGTTTTAGTTTTGCGGTATAAAATGAGCCTGTGCTATCAACTTTTAGGGCACATATACCGTTAATAAAAAATGAGTTTATTCATTATTTTTTATTAATTGAATTACTTATTAAATTTGTGTACATATCTATCTAAACTTAGTCCAATCTCATTACAAATGGAGCTGGCATGAAAGTATCATTTTCAAGAATTAGCATGTCGTATCCTATGGATAGAAGTCTATGCAAAAATAAAATTAAAATGTATTTTACTAATAATATTAATAATTTCACATCAAATATTTTAAGCATTATATTATTAAGTATATTCATAAAATTATTTTACGAGCTCGTGCGAAGCATGGGAATATGACATGTAGACGCCACATAGTTTTAGTTGTGCGGTATCAAACGAGCATGAGGTATCAACTTTTAGTGTACATATACCATTAATGCATAATGAGTTTATTCATTTTTTTCTTTAATTAAATTACTTAGTGTGTTTATACTCCTTTTATTCTCTATTGAAATTTAGTCCAATCTCATTACAAATTTTCAAGAATTAGCATGCATCCTATGGATAGAAATCTTTCCAAAATTAAATTAAAATGTATTTTCTCAATAATATTAATAATTTTACTTCAAATATTTTAAGCATTTTATTATTAAATATATTCATAAAATTATTTTACGAGCCCGTGCCTAAATCTAGTTTCTTTGTATAATCAACCATGGTAGCTACGAATTTAACTTGATCACATGATATACTAATATTACATGTTTGTGATAATTATTTTATATGCATGCATATAATGAAACTCATGAGAATTCGGAAACAATTGATGGCAAAATGGCTTATGCATATCCTAAGTTCTTTATACATACACAAATGGAGTACAAATCAAGGTTATGATATAAGTCTTGGGTTTTCATTGTGGCTTGCTTGATCTATTTTCACCATGTCAGATTTACTTCTTGAATTCTTTGTGTATGTGGTGATTAATTTGCCTAACATGTTACGATAAATTTCAATATTTTTGTTCTTTATGATTGGCAACTAGACCTTTCGTATTGACTTATGGATTGCAAATATAATTCAGTGGATTGCATTGAATTTATTTTTACAAATCACTTACTATATATCAAGAAAATTTTGGAAATTGTGGATTTACTTTCACATTGTGCAGTTTAATCTCAGTGGACATGTAATATCAATAACCCTCTTTATAAAGTCCCATTAATTATTTAATACTAAGGTGCATTAAGTGTATAATTTTATAAAACCATTTATGTTGACTGATGTTATGAGTAATCTTTATTAGACGGCGAATACGTGAGATTAATTAAGTCTACTAAGTTCTAATTCATGTGAATATTTTGAGCATTACACCTTTTTGGCTCATATTTGTGTGCTTTCATGATCATTCACTCTTTATATGTCTACATCCCATATATATGATATACCATGGATATGTTATATTTATATATAATAGTCTTTCATGGTTAGAAAAGAAAATAACATCTACTGTGCTCTGGACTACTTTACTTGTCGGTCCACATGAAACGAAATGAATGAATTTTGATTACTAAAAGTATTGTTATCCTTTCTTGTAATGTTTGGTCCGATACACTTATTCTGAAGATAAGTGCATAGATATTAAAGCCTAGAAGGTTAAAATTACAAACTGATCTACTATAAATTGTAACCTGTAAGGTTTAGTATTGAATGAACCCCAAATGAGTGGAAGAAAATCTTGATAATGATCTTGAAGATCACAAAAGGTGCATCTCAAAAATACGTTCAACGAGAAATCGTTTATAATGGTATTATTCTGACCTGATGTTCATGATTATTAATTGACTGGACTTGATAGTATGAGATCAATAAGATAATAGTACAATAAATAAGATTAAGAAGAAATATGTTGATAGTATAATTATTATGACCTGAAGTTCATGATATGTTATGGACTTGATATCCGCTTCAATCAGAAGTTCATAGTAGTTAGGGCCAGAACTCTCATACAGTTGACAAAGTCAATATAAATCTTACAAAGAGTGAAATAAATCTTTGGCCTGAAAGTCAAAGTTGATTTGGAAAATACATGTTCATGGTCTAAGTTTACACTCTCACTAGTACACAATTTTGTTCAGACAATGCTACTATATAAGTAGTATTTATTTGCGATGTGGTTTGTATTCCATTATGGGTGTGAGGAAAAGAGGGAGATATTACTTGGATTTGTAATTATCTATCCTCATACATCTAATATATCTGAGGTAATAAAGGTCATAAGATGCATTCAGATGCATTTTAATTATATCAATTACCTTATACTAAACATTTGACATATATTTATTTGAAATTCAATCTATTCAGAAGATAGATATGTCCATGGAGATTAATATGCACAAATTAATAAGATGCTTCAAACGAGCATAAACTATATTCCGTGATGGAATTAAGGAATTGTCTTGCCATTAGAAAGAAACATAATTTATGTCTTTATCACATCATACATTTGACCGATTGACATGTAAATGACTATGTCAAAGTTGATCATTTTTGAATGAGAACTAACTAGAAGTTAGTTAACTGAAATATTTTTGTTGATGTGACGGTTTAGGCCATCCGGGTATAAAATTACCCGTTGAGAGAACCTGAAGTTTCTCATGTTTGAAAATCTGATAATGTGCTCATGCTCTCTTGTATTACATTGTAATAATGTTCAAAGGCAAGACTGGCAACGAGATGAAGCATAATTTCGAAAATATAATAGTTTGAACAATAAGGACAAGAGATCTTGACAGCTCCTTGTGTGATAAGATGTTAAGTGGCCTGAAGATCACTTAATAGTTTTGAATTTGCATTATGAGTTGCATTATGCATCCAATACCTTATAGATTATATTTTTATCACTGTATCAAGTATTTGATCTCTTGTATGGGGCAATTGTATGAGCGCAAAAGAGAACCAACTGCAAATTACTTGTCCCTAAAATCATTATTCTCTAGAAGAGAACTAGTAAAGTGAAACTCATTGAGAAAATATGAGTTATCCGTGAATTAGAGCTGTGTTTGAGTATAATTTCATGATGACATTTTCCTTTATAACTATCCATTTGAGATAGTTTTCCCAACTTAGGGGGAGAATTAGAGAGGAAAGCTGGTAAAAACAAATATATACATTATGTATAATGTTGATCCCTTATTTGAACTGAAAGTTCAGAATATGTTATGTAATGAGGTCCATAAATACGTGATATATACCAGTTTTATTTCAAACCTCTATATGTTTTAGTATCTATGATTTGTTATAAAGATACATGTTGTGAGCATTGAGATATCTTGCCAAAGATTAGAATTGATACACTTGAAGTGTAGTATATTGAGTTCACTTTCATTCAAATTAATTGGATATCAGTTCCTAATGAAAGTTTATTATACAAACATGGCAAGATCGTGCAGTTTGGTTGGTATTCTTGAAAAGATATGAAATATAGACAAGTTTTTATATCTTATAAATACCCCTGAAAAGGTATGGATATCTGAATCAAAATAGATGACCTATATAAAAAAGGGAAAAGGTATCTCCTAAGAAAATATTCAGATATCATTTACCAGTACTGATGGATAAGTAAAATTGATTAAAAGATTTCAACGGTTAATATTTTGATACCGGTATATGATGAAACCGATATGCATATGCAAGATGCGATGGACATATAAATGGGTATCATATTTATAAAGTCCACCTAAATGTCGACATATTATTGATTGTAAATAGAAAATGAGCTCATGGACTTGCAGTCCAATTAAATTATGGATTTAACATCCAAACTGTACAATTTATATTATCGAGTCATACGTAGTGTGTGTATAAATTATAAGTCATACATCATAAATGTCACTATATTTTATATCTTATTTCTATTTATCTAACATTTACTAATTTACTAATTTCATCTCAGAATGCATGCACACATTTTCATTGGAATGTAGTTTTGTAGGTTACTACATATTTAATGGGCGAGAACCTATAAAGGAGATGTTTACTCCTATGGTATATCAATTCCAGAAGGATTGAAGATATAGTCCCTGAAGGACTTTAAATGCCTTGTTGGATATCAGGATATATGTATACTAGTATACATGGATCTTTGAATAAGTGAAAAGCTCCTGAAGAGCTTATATTGAAACTATATATGAACCTCAAATATTTGAAGTTACAAAGGTCCATGAATAAATGACATACATATATTATTTTTATTTGTCTCAAGTAACATCAATGAGATGAGGCAAGATATATTGTTGAAAAGCATTCACGATTGGGGTATGACGTGATGCAAGATATAAAACCTCTTGATCTGAAAAGAGTTTTGAATAAAATGATTATTGTCTCAACCAGAAGTTTGAACATTTGAGTTATACAATCTATCGATCACAAAGGTTGAAAGTTGATATGGAAACAACCTCTCTGTGAGACTCTTACAAGGGTAAGGCTGCGTACAACCGACCCCCCCTCACCCCGCCTAGGCGGGAGCTTCTTTGGAGGTACTGGGGTAATGTTAATGTTAATATAAAGGTTGAAAGTTGATATGAATATCTCATATATGATGACTTGTTGGTGATATTTAATATTGGGATTCTTATGGTACTTAAGTACCATACTAATGAAATAGGTGATTCTCATGGTCCTGAAGTAGCATAGAACATTTTCTCTGATTTCCAAGTCACAAATGTTTCACGATGGTATGAAAATTATGAGCAGTGATTGATAATATAAATTGAATATTATCTTCCAAAATTAACCTCCTAAAGAAGGTTTATATTTATTTTACTAATGAATTTCCGAAGAAGGTCTATGATAAATGACTTGGAATTGTAGAAATTGCTCATATATTGTGAAGTTCTATTGAAGGATAGACTTATTTACGCACTTCACATTTTTCCTATTGCTTATGTTATTCCCATCGGGTTTTCCTAGCAAAGGTTTTAGTGAACTAGTTGATGTACTTTTTTTCCCTTCGTTGAGGTTTTTATCCCATTGGATTTTACCCAACAAGATTTTTAATGAGGCATCATGACAAGCGTAATATTGAATTAAGTGAGCTTGATGTTAATGTCTCCCTTTGCCAGATATAATACAATTGCCTGAGATGATATTGAATGAGAATGAAAGTTATGTACACCATATTCAGGGGACATATGAGTTTTGTTGGAAGCATATTTTCTAAACATGTAGGAATTCATGAAGTATGCAAGTTCAGCATATTTGTAGAGCATGTGATTCATCTTTGAAGAAAAGAAGTGCCTAAGGTCCTATATGATGAATGTTCAATCTATTACCTAATGCAGAGAAGGTGATATCAAATTCAGGTGATGATACATTTCACTGATGTTTCTTTTGACCTGTGGTATTGGAAGAATGAAGATACAAGTGTTCAACAAATCCATCACAAAAACATTTCCTACTGAAGATCACAATAGCAACAACTTGAAGATCTAAACGAATATGATCATGAGGGGGAGTAAATACGCATTGCACTCTTTTTCCCTTAGCCATGGTTTTGTCCCATTGGGTTTTCCAGGCAAGGTTTTTAATGAGGCAGCATCCCAAGCGTATTGAAGAATAATGTACTCTTTTTTCCTTAACTAGGTTTTATCCCACTTGGTTTTCCTAGTAAGGTTTTAACGAGGCATATTCTTAATTGATGGACATACAAGGGGGAGTGTTATGATATAATTAAGATGGATGTCCATATTCTAACTCCCAATCTGTTTCACCTTTATTACTTAATTCTCACATTAAGTGAACTATGTTTAACTCCCCTAGCAATCAATTTCTTAACTCAATTTCATGTATATATAATGTTATGATCGTATTGTCATGTACAAGTTGAATGAATAAGATATCATCTCCTTCTCTCCATTGACTAGTCTCCTATCGTTCTTATTCATGTTGCTATTCTAGTATTATTTATAACATGAAGCATTTAATTATAGTGTTTTTTTTGAAAATTATAAGAAAAAAATATTGAGGTTGGAGTTAGGTTATATACTATTGTTGTCTACCTCCAAAAAATAAAAGAAATCCAAACTGTTAAAGCAATTCCACGTAAAATTGACAGCCAACAGACTCGATCTTGCGTTGAATGGAGGGGGCCCAATACTTTCAGTCAACGCTTCAAACCACTGAATCAACCATTAAGTCATGCTTCGTTCTTACCCACAACATTTTGTATATATGGCAAACTTTTCTTCCATTTTGGGCCCCTTGTTTTATAGGGGCCCTATGCGGTCGCACTGGTTGCACGCCCTCAGAAACGAGCCTGTGTATATCTCTTGTACGTCAAATTCTGGGGTTACATATTATTCGTAAGAATAATTTGAAGCTAATTGAGGGTGTAGACGGTAACAAAATACGAGTTTCTTATCGGATTCCACTCATATCCATTCCTCAGACATAGACTTTTTCCAAACTTGTCTACATGTCATCCAAGGTTAGAACAACCATCTGTTGCTGCATCGACCATGTCCACCACGTCAATATGACCAGTCATCATATATCCAAAAGTTAATGTCATGTTACCGAATTAATGAGGGTACATGAACTGTATTATAAAATTAAACTAGATTTTCGCACGGGTTCTTATTTATCATGCACACTCTGTTATTAGAAGAAATATGATAAAAAATTTTAATCATATCAATATATAAAGTAGAATAATAGGAGTAACAAAGAAAATAATTATCTTTTTATCAAAAAAAAAAAACATATTTACCAAATAAATTACATTTTTAGTGAATTTATAATTTTTTTGAGGATAATAAATATAATACTTATGTTACTTATTTCTTATTAAAATAAAATAAAACTATTTTTAGTTTTTTTTTCAATCACCCATGCATTTTTGGCTATTTATTACTTATTCAATGCTTGGTGAGAACTCAATTTTATTTACATATATACTAGATTTCATGCCCGTGCGATGCATGAGTTCTTTTTGATCATGCACACTCTGTTATTAGAAGAAATATGATAAATTTTTTAATCATATCAATATATAAGGTTGAATAATAGGAGTAGCAAAAAACAATAATAATCTTTTTATAAAAAAAAAAAACAAACATATTTAACAAAGAAATTACATTTTTAGTGAATTTATATTTTTTTTAGGATAATAAATATAATATTTATGTTACTTATTTTTTATTAAAATAAAATAAAACTATTTTTAGTTTCTTTTTAATCACTCATGCATTTATAGCTATTTATTACTTATTCAATGCTTGGTGAGAACTCAATTTTACATATATATATTGACTAGATTTCGTAGCCGTGCAATGCACGAGTTCTTGTTTATCATCCTCCATTATTAGAATCAATATAATAAAAAAAAATTTAATCACATCATTATATTAAGTTGAATAATAGGAGTCTAGCAAGGAACAATAATAATTTTTTTTATCAAGGAAAAAAACTCTTTTAACAAATAATTTTTATTTTTAATGAATATATAATATTTTTTAGGATAATAAATATAATACTTATGTCACTTATTTTTATTAAAATAAAATCAAAATATTTTAATTTCTTTTTAATCACCAATGGATTTATGACTATTTATTACGTATTCAATGCCACCTTGGTGAGAACTCAATTTTATATATATATATATATATATATATATATATATATATATATATAATTTCATAAACTTAATCTCATTTACTGAAATGCTAATGTATATTTCTTGTTTTGCTAATGCCCTATCCAAGTTGCATGTTCAGAGTGTGCATATTATGTTATATATGCACTACATGAGAGATATAATATTGGGATGTTTGAACCCAACAAGCATAGGTCTTAATCGAATTCAACAGGTATTAAAAGCACATTCATTTGTTGCATGCATGCCTAATTGTTTCAAATTTTGGAAAAAGCTATAGCTGTATTGCTTTTCCAAATGGCATTGTCAGTACATTCTCTCTACTTTTTCCATTTTTTTCTCTGGTAATTAAAAGCTTTGTATTATGCCGATATTGTCCATGTTGCTTGTGTAGGTTGCTGGTCTGTTTTTTCAATTGTAAAATAATTGTTTGTTTGGTATTATGTTGTAGTGTTTTCATGGAGAAATGAGTTACACTCAAGAACAAATCGATTTGGTTCGTGATGAGTGGGCAGACTATATTTTAGAATATATAACTAGCTATTTACCTCCTTTGTTTTGGAAAAACCTTAACATTTACTTTTTTACGATTTTCAATCCATTACTTTAACTGTAAATATTTGTATTTATATGAATATATATCTTATAAAAAATATGATTTTTCAATAGTAATATTTACAATGAAATAAATCTTTATATTTTTTTACATTGTAAATCTTTATATTTTATCATAAATTAATGGTCAAAGTTTACAAATTTTAAATATTAAAAAGTGAATGTTAAGATTTTTCTAAAACGGAGTGAGTATAAAAAAGGTCAAAAAAAGCAAAATAAATACATGAATATCTCCATATGACTGACCCGGGAAAAGCTGAAAGCCCTCCTTGAGGATTCTCATTATTTAGTGACGCCCCAGTGGTGGTGCAAGACCTACAAAAGGGCAAACCTTTTCCATGGAAGACCCGTGGGCTTTTGAGTAGATTAGATGTAATTATCTATGCTTGCGATGTAAACATTTTTTATGTTTCAAGACGTAACAATTTAGTTGCGCATTTTTTAGTCGCTTGGACGGCCTCCTTTCATTTTGTGCGTATTATGTACCTTGAGGAGTTCTGACCCGAATGTGGTCTTTAGATTGTTTATTTGTCTTTTTGAGATCTTCTAATACAACCATGTAACCGTTGGCCAAGTGAAAAAAAAAAATGAATATCTCCAAGCCCACAAGTAAAAAAACCGTGACCGTGAGCCTGGGATATTATCAATTACTCGTACCGAACGATAATGCTTCTGTCATTCTTCTCCATACTACAAAGTTAACCTAAATAAAAGATAATTAAATAGTCAAAGCTTCCCCAGATATCTAGATTATGGTATATTATACTGGAGTATTATCTAAACGGTCGTCATTTACTTGTACTCTTTTTGACGGAAAAAAAACTCACAATATAAAGTTATTTATTATGACCATGATCTTTGTTTTATTAAACGTGACTCTCGTTTCACTAAAAATTACAAAAGACCGTTTTAAAAAAAGTTTTGTGTTTTTATTTTTCCTATAAACGATTTTTTTTTAAATCCTAACCAAACACCAATTTTAAAGAAAGGAAAAAAAACTTGCTGGGTTGCTGAATTGAAGCTTTATACTCGAAGAACCCTAAATTTCCTAACCACACTATATCCTGTATTGGATTTGTGAATTTCGGGCGAAAAACTTGCTGGGTTGCTGAATTGAAGCTTTATACTCGAAGAACCCTAAATTGGGTTTCTTTTGGAATTCGGGAAGCACACGCGATTAGATGTTCGATTTGGGGGTTTTATTTACGTTCAACCATCAATAAAATCTGTGCAAATTTCAATGGTTGATTCCTTTGATTCCTGGTGATATATAGAGTACTATTTCAATTGTTGATTTTATTGGTAAAATATTTATCAAGGAATATTTGTTTGGTTTATTTGTGCAAATTTGCAAAAAGGGGTTGTCGTTACTTGCTTGTGCTGAAATTTGGTCTGCGTTCTTTTGATTTATTGAGTAATAATCTTCTCAAAGGCGAGACGTTTATCAATTTTTACTCTCAGTTTGTTTGATTGCTTACGTTTGTTTGTTTGATTTTTCAATGCTCTAAATTTGGTTGCTGAACTTTTCAATCCTGTTAAGCTTCCTCTTAGCTTTTGTTTATTTTACAGAACTGTGGTCCAAAAATAGAAGTATGTTGATAAGTTGTTTTAACCTGTTTAGCTTGAGTCTTTTTATGGTCAGAATGGTACTACTTCAATAGCTTACATCAAAAGGTTACAAGAGCGTTCAATATGTACCGAGTTGGGATTTATTTGATACCAATTTGGTCATACTTGTAACCGACAAGCACTTGGATGAGTTGGTGAGGGACTCTTCTAGCTTAAGCAGAGATGTCAGGTTCGAGACCCTATGAATGCAGTGTTAAATACTTGTTGGGAGAGCTTTGCCGCCCTCCCGGCTCGGTCCAGATTCAATCGGACAGTCTCAGACCAAAAAAAATTTGGTCATACTTGTAACATTTAGATCACTCTTAATATTTTTTTTTTTTTTTTTTGAAAAATGGTAAATTTTATTTCCATTGTTCGAGGGATATCAGAGTGATACCCTCAGAATAAACAACCATCCAATTAGGCATGCCATTATAGCATCCCATACAGACTCAAAGATTACTAACAACCAGACTCACTTGTCTACTCAAAGCCAGTTATCGACGCCTATTCGACAACTATCGTTACCAGTAAAATCATACAATCTAGCATACACACAAAACTTTATAAGATGAACCAACTGTTGAGGACTTCTTCTCTGTCCCCTGAAGACCCTGTGATTTCTTTCATTCCACAGCAAATACACCGTAGCGCATAAAGCAGCCCTACGAGCTCTCTTGTCATGCTGCTTCCCTTTGACATATTTTGTGAACCACTTGAGCTCCTGCTTGAGGCTCTTTGGTCTGCGTTTTATCTCCAACCATTGCAGCACTTCAGCCCACACAAGCTGAGAAAAAGGACATCTGAAGAACAAGTGACCACACTCCTCCAGTGCTTGCTGGCAAAGGCTGCACCTATTAGGTATGGGCATGCCCCTCTTCATCAGGTTATCAATGGTGGCAAGTTTATTGCTGGCAGCCATTTGCATCACAAATCTATGCCTCGGTAAAGCCATTGGTTCCCAGATTGTCCTGTGAGCTTTTACACAAGGAAGTTTCTCCCTGAAAAAATCATACACTGTTTTTACTTTGAACTTGCCTCCTCCCCATTCAGTCAGGATCTCAGTAGCTCTCTCCTTAGTTTCACAATGCAGCACAAAATCATCTCTCACTGCTATCAGCCTCTTCCAAAGCCAGGAGTCATTGCTCTTTGCTTTAACATCCATTATCTGCTCATGTTGGAGATAATATTTTCTAACCCAATCACACCACAGCAGAAGTCTGACCACTAAAAACCTTCCAAATACACTTCATCTGCAGGGCTTTATTCCATGACAATATCTCCTTTATGTTAATACCCCCTTCTCTATGAGGTCTGCATAATCTGTGCCAACTCATAAACGTGGTACCAGTGCTTTTACCCCAGAAGAACTGACGGCACAACCTCTCAATATTATCAATCACTGTTTTTGGTAAGAAAAACGCAGCAGACCAAAAAGATTCAATCGCAAATATCACAGAATTCAGTAATTGGGCTTTCCCTGCGTAGCTAAGGAATTTATTAGCCCAATTATGGAGTCTTGCCTGAATTTTGTCCACCATGGGCTGACATAAAGCAACAGAGACCCTCCTAGTGCTGAGAAGGACTCCAAGGTAACGAAAGGGGAAAAGACCATCTGCATAACCAGTGGCTTCCATAATCTGATTCTTCACCTACTGGTGAACTCCCCCCAGATATATGCAAGTTTTCTGTATATTTGGTTGTAGTCCAGACATCTCAGCAAAACTCTGAATACACTTACTCATGGAGGTGATCGAAGGGACATCACCCCTACAAAATATCAACAGGTCGTCTGCAAACACTAAGTGATTCATCTTCGTCTTGCTGCATCTGGGATGAAAGCTAAAATCTTTTTGCAGTGTAGCTTTTCTAAACATGCGAGAGAGAATTTCCATACACAACACAAACAGACAAGGAGATATGGGATCTCCTTGTCTCACCCCTCTTTGACCAGGAAAGAAACCCACAGAATGACCTTGGAAATTTATTGAGAAACTGGTAGTCTGAACACAAGTCATCACCCATCCTTAGTACTGCTCTCATGGTGTTCCTGCCCATTCATTACTGTATTCTCACTATCCTTAACAGCCTCTACATTTACTATCTCCACAGAGGGGCCTTGATCAGTCTCAGCAACTTTTTCAGGGGCACTCTCAGTCACTTTGGCAGTCTGTGTGCCCTGAGTGTCTTTTTTCCTTCCCTTCCTCCTACAAATACCATCATGGTGCCCTAATTGCTTGCAAGATTTACAGTAAAAGGGGACCCATTCATAATAGAACTCTTGATTTAGATGAACCCCAAATGGAGTTTTAACTGGTATCTTTGTGGGCAAATCAGTACAAACATCAACTTCAATCAAACACCGAGCATAAGACACTTTATTTTTTTCAGTGTTGCATTTATCCGCAAACATTGGCACTCCAATCTTGCTGGCCAACTTCCCCAGACCCCTTGCTGACCAGTACTGGACATCAAGATCCAAGAAATTAACCCAGACTGGAACCTTATGAACCTCTTCTTTACTGATGCAGAAAGAGGAAGTCCAAGGTTTAAGCAACAAATTCCTGGTTCCTATAGTCCATGGGCCTCCTTTCAGAACCCAATCCCTATCCTCCAAAGAGGAGAACCTGAAAAACACCCATCCCCTGGCATGGGGCAAAATCTGGGGCAAAGTGACATGGGACCATTTCTTGGCAACAAAATCAGAGATGACATTTATTTTAGGGTTACCCTCAAGAACATACCCTACCAACGTATTCTGCCAATACTCCACTTCATCCACCATGTCCTCAGACTCAAACACTACAGTATCAGAACTGACCATGTCAAGGAAAAATTGGAGTTTCATACCCTGCCCAGGTACCCTATTCCCTTCAACAGCTCTCCGCCATGGTTGGCCCCCATTAGAATCCTTATTCCTCCCACCCATATTTCCCACAATAGGTGACCCAGGTCCACTAGTTCTTGCATTATTTATCACATCAAGGTGTTCAGAATTATCAAGCACATCAGACACTAAAATCTCATGAATCAATTGACCACCATTCATATCATCAATTTCAGGAACATGCAAATCCCCAGAATTTCCCACAAAGTCATTAACAGGCAAAATTGACTCAATCGAAGTAGAAGTAAAACCTAATTTCTCCAGTTCTTGGCTCAGGGAAGCATTACCTGGCTGCGCTACATTTTCGCGCGAAGAATCCTTGCCATTGTTGATAACAACAGGAAGTAAGCTTGAATCAAGAAAATCCCCCAAAATCGCAGGTCTAAGAGTTCTCTGGGTTTCACTTTTCTCTGCAACCACACCACCATTTTCATTCATTGAAGCATCCGAAGATTCAGCATTCGAAGTTGAAGAAGAAGCTTTCTTCGCATTCTTGGGAGGACGGCCACGCTTCCCTCCATTTCCCATGGCAATCAGAGAGGAGAGAGAAAAAAGAATTGTCTTTTCTATCGCCCACACTCAGAGCTTAGGAAGCTCTCAATCACCCAACTTTTTATTGTTATTATTATTGTTCCACTCTTAATGTGTTACATGATTATGTTTAAAATTTTAGTACATCATAATTGTATGTTTAGGGCATGTTTCCTTTTTTTTCAACTGGAAATTTGGTGTTGGAATTGAAATTTGTCGTAACTTGGTTGTTGTTTTTTTTTTGTTTTTTTTTTTGGGATCTTTCTACTTGGTACTGGAACTTCTTGAACTTGTTGATTATTTGGAAACTTATTGGATACTGTTTTTTTGTTACTATGATAATCTTATGAAAAGATTTAAGATCATATCGACCAATAATGTTTGTGTTTTGGGCCATATATCGATGCTAAGTTTATCATACTCACATCTATTTTGTTTTACTAATTTCAAAATAGTACTTGTAAGCTAACCTTTAAAGGGATGAATTTTCCCTCCTTTATAATTACGTTGACTTATATGTTCCCTATTTAATTGGCAAATGGAATTCATCACCTAGAATTATGGATATAAACAGGTTGGGTATCTGACGGATTAAGCGATTCTAATATTTAGTAACTTGTAATTTTTATAAAATATTTCCTAATATATTAAATTTGCTCCAATAGTAAAGCTCCATACAACAAGAGTACAAAATAAATTACTATCAAATACAAGTAATATACATCTGAAGTACGATACATCCGAACTCTAAATGGATGGTAAATGGTTTTGCGATGCTATCTCATTTTAACTTGATTTGTCATCCTCCATTTGTCATTGCAAAATAATCCATTTTTTTGGTGTATACCCATTTAGTCGAATCGAATAGATTGGATATCCACAAATGGAGAATTCATTTAGAACTCTACCCACAATGAGTTGGCTTTATAGTAGTAACAATGTTTGTCCTTGGAAGGAGGAATTTATGTTATTAATTCGCATTTGATGTAGTGATAAACTCAACATAGTGCTAATAAACATGTTGCAGTTACATCGATTTCTTGAAATGCTTGTCGATAACTCGGACTCGGACTCGGACTCGGACCCAGACTCGCACTCAAACTCGGACTCTGGCTCGAACTCTAGCTCGAACTCGGACTTTGACTCTGGCACAAACTCTAGTCTGGACTCAGACTCGGACTCGGACTTGAGCTCGGATGTAGAGGGGCATACTATTGAGGATGTGAAACATTGGTTGGAAGAAGGGGATAAGGAGTCTACGGGCACACTTTCTCACTTGCGGAAGTTGGAATGGGTTGGTGCATTTAGTTCGTCAACTGATGAAGATTTATCATTAGCATTATATGTTGTTAAAAATGCTTTCATGCTCGAGAAGTGATTCTCGTTGTCCCTCTTTTGTGGGAACTTCATATGAGTTTGCCGATATGGTCCAAATAGAAGAAAATAGAAGTCGTGCTAGGAAACTTGTCATGATAGTTCCATCTAGGGTTGATCTAGTCATTATATGACAATGCAAGTAAGTTACAGAGCTCCAGTGTTGGAATTTTAGGTTGTAAGAGCATGTAACTTTTCTTCATATTTTCAGCACAATCATACACGCTGTCATATTCCGGGAGCTCAATTCGTGGTTTTTCTTATTTTATGGGTTTGACTCCTAGTTCTGATTAGATATATTTCAGGTGTTTATCTAAGAAGAAAGTCTAATTTTGTAAACCCTATCTCTCATCACCCAATCTCTCTCGTAGTTTTGAAGATTGGAATTGTTCTTTTCAAACATTCATTAAAATCTTGAGTATGTATTTTCAATTGAAGCATCATTGATATATGTTTGTTTCTTTTGTTCCTCTCTCTTGCTTTTAGATTAAATTCAATTTAGTATATGTTTGTTTTCTATATTGTTCTTGAATTCTAGTTTACATCAAGTATTTCCAATTGAAGCTTTTTAGGTACGTGTAGTCCCTTCTTTCATTTTTACCTCTCTTGCTTTTAGATTAAATTCAATTTAGTTTACGTTTGTTTTTCATTGTTCTTTTTTTATATCAGAAGATGGGATTTGATTATTAATAAAGGAGTTACAATAGTTCGATGCAACAACATCTAAAACTCCTTCCGGCCTCCCATCAACCCAAATCTTTTCGTGAAAGAAATCGATGCCAAATAGGTTATTGTATGAGTTGCTTTGTTTCTTCTTCTCCTCACATGACTTCACACTAACACTAGAAAAACACGAAATTAAATCATAATTTAAACTTGAAAAAACACGTTTGGATAAGAAATGCTAATTAATTTTGGTTTTTATATTTAACTTAAGGATATACGATATAATAATTAATATTATAAATATAAAATACACCTATGCTATCAGCCTATCCCCAAATATTTAACTTTAGGATATACGATATGCTAATTAATATTATAAATATAAAACACGCCCATGCTATCAGCCTATTCCCCCCACCCTAACATGCCAAAACAAAAGTAATAATAATAATAAAAGAATATAAAATAGCTTTTCCGTTTCACAGTTTCCAATTCACTATTTTAAGTGTAAGTATTTGTATTTATATGAATATAAATTATTAAAAAAAAATAATTTTTCAATTGTACTATTTACAATGAGTTTAACAATAGTATTTTTACATTATAAATCTTCGTATTTTTTCATAAATCTGGTCAAAGTTTACAAATTTTGAACTTTAGAAAGTAAATGTTAAGATTTTTCTAAAATAGAGTGAGTAATAATAATAATAATAATAATAATAATAATAATAACAATAATAATAATAATAATAATAATAATAATAATAATAATAATAATAATAATAATAATAAAACAAAGCGAAATTGATACATGAATATCTCCTAGCCCACAAGTGAAAACCCGTGACCGTGGGCGCGAGGATGTTATCAGTTACTCTTACCGTTGAGCTCTAATGCTTCTGTTATTATCTAAACGATTGAAACTAATAATATGGGTTCATCAATGAACCATGTCATCTCAAAAAATCTACAATAATCGCCAGTCATCACAAATTATTGTAACAGATTCATAATAACCGTTGATCTCTATAAAAGTGACCTAGACTCTGACTCGAACTCGGACTCTGGCTCGAACTCGATATCGGACTCGGACTTGGACTCAGACTCTGGCTCGAACTCTGGTTCGGACTCGGGCTTGAGCTCGGATGTAGAGGGGTATACTATTGAGGATGTGAAACACTGGTTGGAAGAAGGGGATAGGGAGTCTACGGGCACACTTCCTCACTTGCGGAAGTTGGAATGGGTTGGTGCATTTAGTTCGTCAACTGATCAAGATTTATCATTAGCATTATACGTTGTTAAAAATGCTTTCATGCTCGAGAAGTTCATTTGTGATTCTCGGGATCCCTATTTTGTTGGAACTTCATATGAGTTTGTTGATATGGTCCAAATAGAAGAAAATAGAAGTCGTGCTAGGAAACTAGCCAAGGTAGTTCCATCTACGGTTGATCTAGTCATTGTATGACAATGCAAGTAGGTTAAAGAGCTCCAGTGTTGGAATTTTTGGTTGTAAGACCATGTAACTTTTTTTTTTTTATTTTCCGCACGATCATACACGCTGCCATATTTCGGGAGCTCAATTCGTGGCTTTTCCTATTCCATAGGTTTGTCTCCTAGTTCTGGTTAGATACATTTGGGTGTTTATCTAAGAGAAAAGTCTAATTTTGTAAATCCTATTTTTCATCACCTAATCTCTCTCATATTTTTGAAGATTGGTATTGTTCTTTCAAACAATTATTAAATTCTTGAGTATTTTCAATTGAAGCAACATTGATATATGTTTGTTTCTTTTATCCCTCTCTCTTGCTTTTAGATTAAATTCAATTTAGTATATGTTTGTTTTTTACATTGTTCTTGAATTCTAGTTTAAATCAAGTATTTCCAATTGAAGCTTTTTTGGTACGTCTCGTCCCTTCTTTCATTTGCACCTCTCTTGCTTTTAGAGTAAATTTAATTTAGTTTACGTTTATTTTTTATTGTTCTTTTTTTTTTTATAAGATGGGATTTAATTATTAATAAAGGAGTTACAATAGTACGATGCAACAATATCTAAAACTCCTTCCGGTCTCTCATCAATTCAAATTCTAGTAGCGAAAGAGATCGGTGCCAAGTGCTTCATTGTATAAGCCGCCTTGTTTCTTCTTCTTCTCACATGACTTCACACCAACACTAGAAAAACATGAAACTAAATCATACTTAAACTTGAAAAAACATGTTTGGATAATAGATGCTATTTAGTTTTGATTTTTATATTTAACTTTAGGATACAGGATATGCTAATTAATATTATAAATATAAAATTCACATGTGCTATCAGCCTATCCCCAAGTATTTAACTTTAGGATATACGATATGCTAATTAATATTATAAATTAAAACATAGCTATGTAGACTTGTGAAACGGGTTGACTCAGCGGGTTACGGGTCGGTTCAGCTTGGTTCGGGTCGGGTCGGTTACATGTTGGTTTTTGCGTCGAATTAACTTTTTAGTTCATTTTACCGAGTTGTAAACGAATTCGGGTTGAGAAAGTTTTGTCAGGACTCTAAAAAAATGGGTCGGATCGGATTAGCTTTTTACAGCTCTACACCTATGCTATTAGCCTATCCCCCCCAAAACATGCCAAAATAGTAGTAATAATAATATTAAAAGAATATAAAATAGCTTATCCTTTTCACGGTTTCTAGGCCACTATTTTAATAGTAAATATTTGGTAAATATTAAGATTTTATCTAAAACGGAGTGAGTAAAAAAAACAGTTTACATTAATACCATATTCGTATTTAATAAATACCACACCGTTATTTAATAAATACCATAATATAAAAATAAGACTATAATACCCTTGTTTAAATTTACATCCTATCTCGATTCTCGTCCACTTCCTCGTCTATATATCGTACAATAACCCCTAACTCCTAGCTCCTAACTCCATTACACACAGTAAGTTTTTGTGTTGAACAAATCCAGACCAAAGCAATAAGCCGCATAATTCTAACTATTATGAAATTTGTTTGTCATTCTTAATCATATCAAAAACATAATAATACGATCAGCAACAGCATAAAGATATTTTTTAGCAGCTCTTAGAATTACTTTAACTCTTTGAATGTATAAGAAATGGGCGCAGACATCACGTATTGTCAAAGAAAATAGTTCCAATTTGCTTTGCTGCTGATAGAGGACGAGAACAATGAAGGGGTGGAACTTTTTTTTTTTTTTGAGTTGGTGAAGGGGGTGGATCTTGGAAGTGGGGTTTGTGCTGTGATGACGGAATGGGGTGTTCGGAGGTGTTGTACTATTGTTGTTTTTTTAATTAAGGCCATTTTGGTAAATACAAAGAGTACGGGATTAGGAGTGTGATATTTAGCACCACCTAAAAATAATACGTAATAAAAAAAAAAAAAAAAAAACCGAACAAAGCAAAAAAGATACATGAATATCTCCGTGTCCACAAGTGAAAACCTGTGACCGTGAGCGCGGGGTGGTATCAGTTACTCTTACCATGGAATTTTAATGATTCTGTCATTTTTCCCCATACCACAAGTCAACCTAAATAAAAGGTAATTCAATAGTCAAAGCTTCCCTAAATATCTAGATTATGGTACACTGGAGTATTATTATCTAAACGATGAAACTAATAATCAATATCTCTCTCCTCGTGTAGTCCTCTCCAAATTAAATTTTATTTTGCCCAATCTAAAAAAATACTTCTTTTGTTTCTAAAATTGAAAAAAGTATATATATATATATATATATATATATATTTTTTTATTTTTTTTTATTTTATTTTTTTTTTTCAAAAGGTCTCAACCAAGGATGACGTCATATTTGTTCGAGGTGCCTCATGTTAAAGTTGCTTAATATGAGTTTTTGACTTTGATTTTCTTTTGAACTGTAAGAAAACCAAAAAACTGCGGTTACGAGTTTGAGAGCTTTGGTGGTGTACGATACTCTTATCGTGCGCACCCACAATTGCCATGGTTGTTGGAGGTCGAAGGGGTAGACCTCCCAAGAATCCGAAGCCATCGTCGTGTTCCTCGTAAAAAGACAATAATCCTGAGCGTTCTTTGGTTAGTAATGGTGCTGAAATGGTGACAGAAACTTCAGCCCAGCTTGCTTCACAAAACCCCGTTCCACGTTCGCCTCTTCGATTGGGCGAATTTCTTGTTGCTCCTCTTAATCAGGTTTAACAATCTGCTTCCGGTGGTCCTATTAACCCTGTAATTAGAGCCCCAGCTGCTGGGAATGGCCCATCAGCTCCCACCACTACAGGTATCTCTAAAAAAATTTCTTCTCCAAGCCGTTTGTCCTCTGAGCTTGCACCACTTGGGTTTGCTTCTGGTATTAATCATAATTTGCATGCAACTTCAATTGATTCTAGTATTGCAAATCCTACAAGTAATTTGGATGATGTTAATTGTCATGAGGTTGGGGAGGTGAATGATAGGAACCATGGCGCTGTCCCTAATAATACTTCGCATAGGCCGGGATTCAGATGCTTGGAGAGAGTTATTTGCTAATAATGGATGTCCTGATCAGGGTCTAAAACTTGAATTTATTCCTGAGATGCAGAAATTTGATACTGTGTGCTTTGAAATCTCTGATATTATGTCTGAGGTTGATTATTGGAAGACAGTTCTTGTTGGTTTTGTCATGGGGGGTAACCCAAAAATTGAAGCAATTCATACTTTCATTAGGAAAAAATGGTCTCATGTTGTACCTCCTGAAGTGCTCACTCACCAGAAGGGGTGGTACTTCTCCAGGTTTAAAAATGAGAGTGATAGGGACCTTATTTTAAAAGGAGGTCCATGGTCAGTGGGTACTAAAACTCTCTTGCTTAAGCCATAGACTCAAAATTTTCTGCATCACTAAGGAAGAAGTTACTAGGTTGCCTGTTTGGGTGCAGTTTCATAATCTGGATGTTCAATTTTGGTCAGCAAGTGGTCTAAGTAAACTTGCTAGCAAAATTGGCAAACCCATGTTCGCTGATAAGTGTACTGCAATGAAGAATAGGGTCTCTTATGCTTGAGTTCTTATCGAAGTTGATGTGACTGGGCCTCTCCCTACAAATTTATCTACTTCTACTCCTTTTGGAGTTCATTTGCAGCAAGAGGTTTTTTATGAATGGATCCCTTACTACTGTGATCAATGCCATCAATTGGGCCATGTTGGTGACAGATGTAGGAAAAGACCTCCAGCTCCTTCTTCTGGGGGTGTTGCTGTTCAAACAGCTGCTCAATCACCTTCTCTTAACTTGGGAGTTCTTGCAAAGGTAGCATCTTATATGGACATTCCAGTTGTACAACCTTTGGCTCCCAATCAGTCAGTTTCCACTCCAGCTGAGTTGGATGCCTCTGAGCTGGGCATGATGCAAAATCTTCCTGATCCTCCACATATATCTTTTGACGAAGCTCGGCTTACTATTTATGAGAAATTCCATTGTGTTTCCGCAAAGCGCACGTCTCTTGGTAAGAAAAATAGCCATGTTAGCACTGTTGCAGATAAGGGTGATCCTGTTGTTGTTCACTCTTTTTTTCAGGTCCTTGACACTTTGAATGATCCCAGTTTAGATCATGATACTCATGATACTGATACTGCGGTTTCAGCTTTGGATGAGGGAGATGTCACTTTGCCTCCTTCCTTATGATTTTGTCTGCTTGGAATGTAAGGGGGTTGAATAACCCCATTAGGCAGCAGGATGTTAGGGCCTACCTGTTGGCTCATAAGCTCGATCTCTTTGGAGTCCTGGAAACTAAGGTTAAGCATAATAATGTAGCTAGGATCACTAATTCTGTTTTTCAGAGATATAGATTTTTTGTTAACTATGCATCTCATCACTATGGCAGAGTTTGGTTGTTTTGGAAGGATAGTACAGTTGAAGTGGATATCTTGGCTGAATCAAAGCAGACCATTCTGTGTAACGTCAAGTGTAAACCTACTGGGGTCTGTTTTCACATGGCCATGATATATGCTAGCAATGATGCCTTGGTTCAGAAGGCTCTTTGGCATGATTTGAAAGATTGGTCTCTCTCTTCTCCTCTCCCTTTCTTGGCTCTAGGCGACTTTAATGTCACTCTCTCCTATTCTGAAAGATGCAGTTCCTCTCCTCCCAATTTGGCTGAGATAACTGATTTTCAAGAATGTGTTGCTGATTCTGACCTCATGGATGTTTCCTCCACTGGTCTTTTTCTTACTTGGAGTAATAAGCAAAATGGGCTTGACAAAGTCCAAAGCAAGCTTGACAGGGTTCTCTATGATAAAAAATGGGTCGCTGCTTCTATACCCATTGATGTTGAGTTCCTACCCTCTGATGTTTCTGATCACTCCCCAAGTCTAGTTCAGATTGGAGGTTTTTCTGGGCCTATCACAAAGAAGATGTTTACTTTTATGAACTGCTGGACTCATGATTCTACATTTCTTGCTATTGTGCAGCAGACTTGGAATAAAAGCATTAAGGGATGCAAAATGTATGTGCTATTTGAGAAACTCAGGATCTTGAAATATGATCTAAGAAAGCTGCATCACAGCAAATTTAGCAAGCTCACAGCTAGAGTGCAAGTGTGTCAAGCTGATCTGCATGATATACAAAGGAAGGTACATGATGACCCTTTTAATGCTTCTTTACAACAGGAGGAAAAGAACGCCCATGAATATTATTCTCGTATGAAGAAAGTTGAGCACTCCATGCTTCTTCAAATGTCAAAAATTACTGATGTTAAACTCTGTGATGAAAATGTTGCATATTTTTATGCAAAAATTGCTGAAAAGAAAATGCACACGGGGGTGCGTGCCATTCATGATAAGGATGGCTTTCTGCAGACTGATAAGAATGGGATTACACAAGCTTTTCTCAACTACTATCAACAACTTCTTGGACATGCTCCTTCTGTTGCTCCTTTTGACTCTACTACTTGGGCCAATTGTACATGCTGATATGGTTGCTTCTCTCACTCAGATGGTCTCCGACTTTGAAATAAAGTCTGCTCTTTTTTCTATTCCTGAGACCAAAGCACCAGGCCCTGACGGTTACACCTCTGGCTTTTTCAAAGCTTCCTGGGCAATTATAGGCCATGATGTTTGTGGTGCTATAAGGGATTTCTTTACTAAAATAAAATGTTGAGACAGGTAAACTCCACTTTGGTTTCTCTCATTTCCAAGTGTGACGTCCCAGCAAACGTTACAGATTTTTGGCCTATTTCCAGCTGCACTATTATTTACGAGACTATCACTAAGATACTGGCTGATAGAATGAAGTTAGTTATGCCTCATATTATTGGTGGGGAGCAAGCTGCATTTACGGCTGGCAGAAGTATCTTTGAAAATATTTTTTTGGCTCACGAGCTCATGAAGCATTATGGGAGAAAAGATGTCTCACCAAGAATCATGATTAAGGTAGACATCAGAAAAGCTTTTGACTCCCTTGACTGGTCATTTTTGGAGAATGTACTGGTGCATTTTGGTTTCCCTACTCTCTTTGTATCTTGGGTTATGATTTGTGTTTCAACAGCCAGATTTTCCATAAAACTCAATGGCTCCTAAGGGGTACTTTGAGGGCAAGAGAGGTGTTCGACAAGGGGATCATATGTCCCCTTATCTCTTTCTTTTAAGCATGGAAGCTTTTTCTAGAATGTTCAGAAAAGTTTGCAGACAAAGTGGGTTCAGTTCCCATCCTAAATGTAGCAAAGTGGCTCTTAGTCATCTAAGCTTCGCGGATGACCTTCTCCTTTTTTTCAGGGGTGATGTACCTTCTATTAAATGCCTTGTTACTGTTCTCAATCAGTTTGCTCATATGTCAGGTTTGAATCCAAACCCCTCAAAGACAAGCATTTACTTTGGAGGAGTTTCTGGCCCGGTTAAATCTGAGATCCTTCAACTTACAGGCTACACTGAAGGAAGCCTTCCTTTCAGATATTTGGGAGTCCCGCTCAGCTCTTCTAGAATCATCATTTCACTTTGTCAGCCATTGCTGGATAAAATTAAGAAACACACGCATCATTGGGCTTCAAAACTTCTCAGTTATGCTGGTAAGATTCAGCTCCTTAACTCTGTGCTTTTTGGTCTACAAAACTTCTGGGGGGCTGCTTTTGTTTTGCCCGAAACTGTGTTGCTGAGATTGACAAATTATCTAGAGATTTTTTCTGGGGTTGTAAGGATAATCACAAGAGAGTGTGTTTTATGAGTTGGTCACAAATTTGCCAGCCGTATGCAGAAGGGGGTTTGAATGTCAAGAAACTTTTGTACTGGAATCAGGCTTTGTTTCTGAGATGGGTATGGATTATTGCTTGGGGTAAAGACAGCTTATTTACAAGGTGGATTGCTAAGTACCACTTATTGTCTAACTCAATCTGGGAGGTTCAAGCTAAGAACCATGATGCTTTGATGTGGAAGAAGTTGCTGAAAATTCGAGATTTGTTCATTGAGAAATGTGGAGGGCTTGAAGCTGCTCAAGATGCAATGCACCCTTGGCTCATTGTTGGGAAATTCTGTGTAAAGGATGCTTATGATCTTTTTAGGCAGCACGGATCAAAATGTCATTGGGTGAAGACTATTTGGGACTCAATGAGTGTACCTAATCACAAGATTATTCTTTGGCTTGCTGCGTATAGGAAGCTTGCCACAATTGATCAACTCAACATAAGAGGAATGCACATTGTAAATCGTTGCAACTAATGTTACAAAGCTTGTGAGACGTGCAGCCACTTGTTCTTCAAGTGTCCCTTTGCTAAGGCTGTTTGGAGGTTCATTCTTCATTGGATTGGTATTCTCAGAGAGCCTCTTACACTCAGACAGAAACTTCGGTGGTTTAAGCTTCGAGTTAGAGGGAAAGCTCCACAACAGAAGCTCAAAAGAGCTGCATTGGCTGCTACTGTCTACAGCTTATGGTGGGAGAGAAATAGCAGAACCTTTGATCGGGGTGCCAGAACTATTGAGCAGGTGGTCACGCATATTCAGTCTTTAGTCTGGATTAGGTTCTATAAATGTACAGATAAATAGCTTATCTTGTTTCTTTTTGCTATAGCTTCAGTTTTGATATCTTTGTAGCTGCATGAGCATACTTTACTAGTATCGCTCTCTCGTTTTGTAATACTCTCTGAGGGTGTCGCCTTGACATCCCTTTGGTGAAATGGAAATATGCTCACATTTTTCCAAAAAATATGAGTTTTTGTGTTTTATTTTTCCTAAAAACAATATTTTTTTCTTTTCTAACCAAACACCATCTTTGAAGAAAAAAAAAACAGTTTTCTCGATTTTTAGATAGAAAATCAGTTTTTAAAATCTGAAACAAACAAGGCCTCAACTAATAATTAATTTCGCTTTCTATATATAATTGTCTACTATTAGTAAGTTTTGATATTTAATCGAAAATCTCAATATAAAAGTGAACGAATCTTCACATGATTACAACCTTCATGGGGAGTAAGAGTATGAGCTTTTGGCTCTAATAGGTGTTTGTGTTTTGCTTCAATGGGTGTATGAGTTTCGGCCTTTTTCTCTACCATTTGATAAATATGAGTATTAATTATCATAATAAAAAACAACAACAAAGGTCACACAAGTCCATATCGTTATGAAATTTGGTTGCACACATCATTAATGTTGAAAATAGGTTATGTAGACTCCTAACGTTTTAATTTTTAGGGTATAGACCCTTGCATGTTTAAGAATGGGAAAGGTGAAGCACACTCTTAGATTACGTAATTGAGTTTTGCAAAAATATGATTTTTTTTAGGTTAACATTTAACTTCCTGTAAACGCAAACGAATTCTACTAATTAAATGTAAGAAATAACATTAATTCATTTTTTGATGTTATTTTGATTGGTTGTTTTTGTTTTTAGAAAAGGCATTAATATACTTTTAACGTTTTTTTTATTACCATAGTAGTATTACCACGGTCATTGATCACCGTCATTTTTATAATATGTTTATTATAGTAATATGTTAGGAAAGACGGATACGGATACGGACACGGACACGGCGATACAACATTCTAAAAATTTAGGATACGCAACACGAAAAACACAATATTATTTATTAATTTATTTTTTCAGCATGTAAATTGAGATTTAATACAAAATATTGTTTTTTAGAAATATGCAAAGTTTATTTAATTAATAAAATACTACAAAACCTTAATATATAGTAACCACTCACCAAGCACAAAAACTTGTATAAGACGGTGTTGTCATTACTTATGGTGAGACGACGGTCACTTTTTAGTGAAATTAGTTTTAAAGACCGTGCGTTGCACAGGTTGAGTGAAATATTATATATTAATATTCATTTGGTGAAATACGCACACTAACATGCCTATTTAAAAAAAGAAATCATAAATAATTTCTAATTGATTATAATCATGCATGATATATAGTGATGCTAGTTTCATGATATCCTAAGTGATTTAGGTCAATCTTTCTTTTATTTTTCACGCCCCTCAGATCATCAAGATTTGCTAGATCGCATAAATAAGAAAACTTGAAAGCAAAGAGATGTAGGGAGAATAAAGGGTTAGAAAATGTTCAAAAAAATGGAGAAGTGATTATGTGAGGCGCTAAATAGAAAAATATAGTAGTTATCATAACCATCCTAATTAAAATACAATTAGGATTCTAACCAAATTGCACATCCGAAAATGGTTACTTTAAAATCGTTGTTAGATCGATGTTCAAACACTATATATCATATCGGAGGAGCCTTGAATCAATGCGATAACCTCTCAATAAATTTAGATATACATGAAGCATTCAATTTTATTAGTCTCCGGTTACATTCAAATCAACTTTTGGCTTTGTAGTCTCGCAAATAGCAAATAGAGAGGTAAATTAATAAAAGGTTAAATATGAACATGAGGAGAGGCATATATCACATTTTCCACTTTTTTTTTTCCTTTCAATGTTCTAAAATATATTTCTGACTTATGTGGCTTGCTTTTAATTTTTTTTTTTTGTTGAGACTAATTGCTTAGTTGATGCAACTTAGTAATCAAACTTGTGCTATGCACGGACTTAAAATATATTTGCTCAAATTTATTTTCAAGCCAATCTTACATGTTTCTTATACATATTGTACGTAAATGAATATCGTTTTAAGGTACTTTTCGATGCGAATTTGATGATTTAAAAGATTATTTTTTTAGATATGTAGAAAAGGTTATATTTTGATTTTATAAATATTTTTTGACAGAGATCTAATATAGCTCCTATAAAACTCTAGAGGTCTATCACAACTCAAGCTCTATATTTCATTTTGTGACCTTTATTTATTTTTTGTTTAACTGTTTGCTTAGATAACATTCCTATGTGGCGCGATGCCCGTGAGATGCACGCGTTCAAATTTATATGTTTTATTGTTTTCGTTTTTCTTTTATTAGTAAATATCATATTTTAAAATTTATTTACTGTAATATTGTAACACAATCTTACAAGTTTATTGTAAATATATTATAAATGCATCTCATTTCGAAGTACTTTTCGATACGAATATGATGGTGCCAATATTATTATTTTTAAAGATGTTGTTTGAATATTAGTAAAAGATAAAGTAGTTATGACGCCAATAAAACTCTAACTATTTAGCACAATTTAATCTTTCTTTTTCATTAACCGATTTATGAAACTTATTTATATTATATATTGATTGATATGTTAAAAATAGTTTTACTTATCAATTGATTTGGGTATACTAATTACTAAATTACTAACGTGTGGAAAATCTTCTTTTTCTTTTTTTATTTCTATTTCTATTTTTTTTTTTTTTTGTTCAAAGTATGTGTTATGAGTATGTGTTTAATTTTATTGTTTAGTATTCTCTCTTATGTGGCATGCACTTAAAAATATCGCTTAGGTGGCTAAAGATATTTGCTCATTTTTTATTTACAGCCTTAACTTTATTGTTAATATTATTATTATTTTTACTTATCTACAGGAACCAACATATACGTACGATCTTACATGTTTCTTATACATATTGTATATGCATCTCGTTCTAATGTATTTTTCGATGCGAATTTGATGGTATAAAAGTTATTATTTTTTGAGATGGGTAGAAAAAGTTATATTTGATTTTAAATATTTGACAGAGTTCTAGTATAACTCTTATAAAACTCTGGAGGTCCATCCAAACTCAAGAATCCTAAACAGTAGGGGATTCTAAGACCCTCATAAAACTCTAGTAGATGCTAAGACTCCTAAACGTTTTAGACCTGTAGACACCCTAATCGGTTCTCATCCCCTGGCACCGCAAAGCCCGATGATGATGGTAATGGAATAACATGGACGTAAATAAAAAAGGACGTTGCTCGAAAATCTAGACCAAATTCCTTGAGACCTCAGTCTTTGGATAGCCCTTGTTATAAGGATTCCAACGCCTTTGACCTTGCCTCAATTAGTCTCCCGGATCAAGTGATATCGCGTCTTAAAGATTTGGGTCAAAACCGCTCAATCCCGACCCCTTGGGTCAGCCCAAAGGCAATTTCGTAACTTACAGAGCACAAAAAGTCAAAAAAAACCCTAGCCACGTGCACGCCTCCGGGTCGAGCGGCTGACGCTGTCAGCCCGGCGGCCTGCGCCCAGCGGCCTGCGCCCAGCGGCAGGCCACTAAGCCCCAGCTGCAGCCGCTGGGCTCCAGCTGCCTTCCGGCTGGCCGCTGGGCCTGTTTTTTGGCTGGGCCAAGTTTCGGCGCCGGGTTTGCAGCCCTAGACCCCTAATTCCGTCCCCTAACTCTATAAATACCCCCTTTCACTCTCTTTTGAGAGAGGTTGGTCAGTTTATATATTTGAGAGCAATTTGAGAGCACAAATACCCTAAATCATAGAGAATTCATATTATGAAGACTCAAGCAAGCCATTGCACCCAACCTAGCACCCAAGATTGAAGAGCAATTCCAATTCTACTAGTCCCGTTCGAATAGAACGTCCACGCTAACCATCCTAAGGGCCTAAATCTTTTATTAAATCTCTTCTTCATTGTTTATAATCATGTTTTATCTAACTTTTGATTATGGTTGAATAATTATGCATGCTTTGACCCTTGTATATAATTATGCATGTTAGTTTAATTTAAAGTTTGCATCTTTTTATTAGTTTATGCAAGTTTGCATCTTTTTATTGTTTGTGCATGCATGTAGCAACCTCCTAGGTTTATTTTAGTATAAAGTTAATATTTTTGCATTGTTCTTCTATTGAAGTTACTAATAAATTTATTGATGTGCATATGTAATGCTTGGCGCGTTTAGCAAAGTGTGGTAGGTTGGAACGTTAAATTATTGCTCTTATCTCTTATTTGTGTTTGATAAATAGTATGCATGCAAATTGGATAATATGTGCAAAGTAATAACGGTATGTAATTTGGTTGTCTTTAACCCGCCTAGCTAATTTTAGGATCTTGGACGACTGGATTTGTATGGAACCTTGCAATGTGAATTATGAATCAACATGGATAAGATTAGTAGAGGTCGTTAATTCGGGCGATTTAGATAGGATTCGTTTTATCTTTTTCGTACCCACACCCCGAACTCAATCTTTGGCCCCTTTTGGGTATGAGTCAATTCCCAATAGGAAATGGGTGCACTTTTGATGGTTTTCAATTGTTTCCTTAAAAATTGGTGGCGACTTTACTATTTGCTTATTATTTCCCCTATCACAATTAATCATGTTGCATATGACGTATTATTTAAGAACCATTAATTCCAACTAAATATTTCAATTAGTGCCGAAAGGTGAGGATTCTTACAATGACGACCTCACTAGGGATTTAATAAGACGGTGTAATTCGAAAGCTTGTTCATGTTGATTATTAATTCATATTTCTTGGTTCAAGGCCTTTATGTGTTCATTCTTGCTTTGCATCCATATCATTCATATTGCATGCATTATCATCGCAAGATGTCGAAAGACATCACCACACCATAAACAGGAATCACCCATTGGAGCATTGTCTATGACTTAGGTCGTTGACCCACTAGGTCCGAATTACCTTTGCACATAGTCGTGTTCCACCCAATGGCATTTATATGTTTTCATTCGAGATATGTAAAATGGTATACGTCTAGTTTTACTATGCATCCCATAGATGACAAAACGCATCCGGTCGTGGGTTACCATATCCAACCATAGATTGTGTCAACCAATGCATTTAGTCCCATGGCCCATTCAAGGTGCTTAATTGATTATTTGCCATATTGTGATTGATTGCTTCCTTGTTATGTGATTTGTTTCTATAGATTGCTAGATAAGATACCCTTTAGGATCTTAGTGGTCTAGAGTATAGGAAGTTTTCTATTTGTGTATGTGACTAACTTTGTAAACTAACTTAAGATCGAGTCTAGGATCTTTTCTTTTTAGGAAGTAGGATCCATGAATCTTCCCGACGATGCTAGTAACCATATTAGGGAGACTTATTTTCCAAGAAAATCAATTTCGAGCAAGTAATATATTTCGACCAATGATCTTTCCCAAAAATAAAAAAGAGTCTTATTTCTTTCCTTAAGTAAGTCAATAGTATATTTTCCTTTTCTTGAATCCGAATATATTTTCCATATCTAAGTCAAGATTCTTATGGCAAGTCAAGAGTAGCGTCTTTAAACTTTCCATTGCAAGTCAAGAGTAGCGTCTTTAAACTTTCCATTGCAAGTCAAGAGTATATTTCCCTTCCCCAAGTCTTAGTAAAAAAAGTCTTGTTCCCATAGTAAGTCAAGAGTAATCTTTTGCTTACCATATTTTGTTTAGGGTCTAGGTTCATCCTTTTCCCCTTTACTTATTTTGCAAGTCAAGAGTAATACTCTTTCTTTCTTGAGTCAAGAGTATTTTTGCTTTTTTCTTTTTAATAAAAAGTCGAAAGATTATGGGTAAAATACGTTACTTGCATCGCAAAATTTCCAAAATAAATTCAGTCTCCTTGAGAAGTTAACATGTTGAGGGATTATTTTAGATTCTTTTCCCATTGCATTGCATTGCATTTCATTTTAGAAGCTCCATGCTAGGGCATATAGAATCGTTTTAGATTGCATTGCATATATTTTGCATCATTCTTAGAATGTTTCACACACCCACTTGCCATAGGTGGCTAGCTTCATGTAGCTTTCATCATGCATTTTATTTTACATTTTTTGCATACATATAGGACATCGCATATCACATTGCATATCATTCTAGGACATTCTAGATTCTCTCATATCATATGCATAATCATTTTAGGCATGTTTAGGACACTATAGAGTCTTGCATCACAATCGTTCACGTCATATAGTTGCATTCATCGAGTCGTAGGCCACAAGACATCTCAAAAGAGTCTTCATTGCATGTCCATCTCAAGCTTGCATATAGAGTTCCCATATTTGGACTTCGAGGGATAATATCGAGTTGCATTCTTCTAAAAGCCTTTTTCGAATTTTCTTCCTTAGTGTCCCTTATTAAGTTGAGAATTGCATCCAGGATCGCAAAGCCCAAGTTTCCTCAAAGCAACCTAAGTCCAATATGTCTGGAGATACCCAAAAGACTCAAGCCCAAGTGATGGAGGAACTTTTAGCCCAAATGACTACCATGAATGCTAGGTTCATTGAATTAGAGGCTAAGATTGCTAAGCTTGATCCTCATTCCAAGGATCCTGAAGAGCCCATTCCAAATGATGGCAAGCCCAAACCTCCTACTAAAGAGGTTCAAGAACTTCAAGCTAAGCTAAATAGGCCCGAGTCTGTTTTAAGCAAAAGTCGCATCTTTAGCGACATGATTGTCAATTTTGAAGACTTTTCTCCTCACATTAAGGGAAAATTGCCCACCAAGTTCTCCATGCCCGAAGTTTCCATCTTCAAAGGAACCGACGATCCACAAGATCACATTAGAGCTTTTACTACTATATTGGGCCTTAGAGGGATTGAACACGATCTATATGTTCATCTCTTTCCCCAAATTTTAGATCCCGCTGTAAGGGCCTGGTTCTTCAAGCTACCCACTTAAAAGCTGCAGAAGTGGGAAGACTTATCCACCTTATTTCTGGAGAGATACGCTGACAATGTCTTGCCTCCCATGACATTGAGAGAGCTAGAGATCACCAAGCAAGGTAAGAAAGAAGGATTCACCAACTTCGCGAGAAGGTGGAAGACCAAGGTCGCTGAAATGATTGATCTCCCATCTGAAAGAGATCAAATTAGAATGCTTGTCCACAACTTGACACCCAAGTATCGTGAGCACATGAAATTCCAGCCGATCACTACTTATGCCCAACTAGTTGAAGTTGGTATGGCTATTGAAGATGACCACCTCACCCAATTAAGCAACAAGCAAGACAAGCATGACTCTAATAATGGAGGCTCGTTCAACCAAGAAAATGAAGTCAATGTCATTATAAGTAGGCATAAAAGAGTATACACACCTCTTAGCATGACACAAGATGAAGCATTTGACAAACTTGCCGAAGAAGGATATATTTCGGCAATCAGTACCACATCGGACCTAGAACCCAATAAGAGAGGCAAGAACTGGAATCCTAATGCCTAGTGAAAGTACCATCAAGGAAAGGGTCATATGACTGAAGAATGCATGCACTTGAAGCGCGAGATCTATGATTTGATCGACGATGAGACCATCCATGCACCATGAACCCAAGAGTTTGAATTGGACGCCTAGCCTAGTCGCGAAGCCCAAGCTTAAATATCATAGAGTCACAGTCTAGTTGGAGAATTTCCTTTCCTCTTTCTTTCTTTGTCGAGTCCAAGTCTTGTCTTAGGATTTCCTTTAAAACATTGTCTTGCTTTCTTTTGATTGAATAAAATAAGCCTGTAGTTCTTTCTTTTTTAATGGAATTTCTCATAATTGCAAACCCAATGATGAATCAGAGTTGCCAAACTTAATCAATGCAAGGACCTTAACTACTGAGAAGAGGACCAAAAAAAAAAAGAAAAAGAAAAGCAATGGGACACACATCCTGTAAGTCATACCGAGGACATGAGGCATTCATTTGGCACCCTTCATTATTATCCTTTCACCCACATTGCAAATTACCACTTGGAACCCATTTGAGTCATCAAACACAAGCCACATTCTTTCTTTAACCACATCATCCTAACCCGGGGGTATGGTAAGTGTGCAACAACTCTAAGTGTCACCAAAATCTTCAGAAATGAGAGAGAAACTCCAAAAAGAGTTAAAAAAAAAGAAGCAAATGTTGAAAATTCAAAAGAGTGAAACAAAAGTTCCAAATGCATCAAGAGCACCAAATATCAAGAGGGTTTTCTCACCTCGATATATCAAGTGACACCCAACACACTAGGGGTTTTTATAGGAATTTGAGCCTATTATTCATTCTTTGGTAACCCGCACCTTGGCCTAACATTACAACCCAAAAAACCTCTTAGAGGTATGAATCTTTGAATATGTGTGTGCACCATATAAATTTAAAAAAAAATAAATAGCCCGCTAGGTTGAAAACCCGAAAAGGGCGGCCTAGGCAAAAGTTAGGGCATAATCTATAAAAGCCCGCTAAGTCTATTCATTTAATGTCTTAGGCAAAAATGGCAAGCCCGCTGGGTCGATCATCTAAGACAATGATCCAGGTAAAAGTTAGGGCACTAAAAATCAAAGGTCCTCGAACTACGTTTTGGCCTGATTCCTCCGTGGATACGTAGGTAACCTCTTTGAGGCCCGGTCGTACTCTAATCTTTCTCAATCTCAAGACTCATTTGCAATTACTCATGGGATTCATTGAAGGTCCTAACTCAATAAGCATCACTTCATTAATGGCAACTCAAAATTTTAAAGGTTTCAAAATTTTCGTGATTTTACCCCTTTTAGAGCCTAAGACTTGGATTCGAATTTGCTTCCCTGCATCGCTCCCTATCTCACGCAATCTCCCCAGATTTTCTTTTTTTTGCACCAAGCCCCATTTCTTTCATAATCTCACATCTTTATCCTAGGATTCTCCATTTTGCATTGTCTCCCTACTCATAGCTTGTGGCTTCCGTAGCCATCTTTTCTTGGATCAATAACTCTAACTACGCATCCATCACCCATGACATCTTCCTGGAGTTTCTCATGGGATCACTTTATGCATACTGGGGGCTTTGATTCTTCCTATTATTGGCAAAATATTTTTGAATACTCAAAATCTCACCCACATAAGGTTGCTCGCTTTACGATCTAACCAGTAAACTGGAGGCTTCGCCCTTGCCTCAAATGCACCGATCATGCATACATCTCATAGCTTAAGAGGGACACTTTTGGAAATAAAAATTCTTTTGCAGATAAAATGAAATCTTTCATTTATCCCTTGGAGTCCAGTCTTCTAAGCATTGCATTTATGTCAACTATGAGTCACATGCATCATTATTCACAACTAGGTTGCATGGAGCTGTAGGCCTACTTAGCATTGCATTTGCACACTTTGAGTGTCATTTTATTCATTTGCACTTACTAAGCATTTTTTTCCTTCTTGGCACATGCATAGCGCGCGCACACACACACATAGCATTGATTGCGCTTAGGTCTGAGTGTCTTTATTTGGGTCCGTCCCATTGCATTGGCTAAGATCCGTGCTTTTTGTTTCCGTCCCTTTTCATTGAGCAAGGTCCGTCCTTTTGGGACCGTCCCGTTGCATTGAGTAAGGTCCGTCCTTTTGGGTCCGTCCCGTTTCATTGAGCAAGGTCCGTCCTTTTTGGGTACGTCCCGTTGCATTGAGCAAGGACCGTCCTTAGGGTCCGTCCCGTAGCATCCCCATACTCTCTATGTCTTCCAATTTTATTGAACTAACATGCAGGTTACAAAGCAAAGCACAAGCATTATTTCAGCAAAGCAAAGGCACGAGAGCAACGCAAAGCTCTCCGACGATGGGCTATTACAATTAGTACCACATTTTCAAAGCAAGGCACGGAAGTGACGCAAAGCTCTTCGACGTCTGGACTATCGCAAATGGCACAGCGTCTGCATTCGCAAAGCAGGTAACCCTGACCACAGGCGGTCAGGATTTACTTTTATCGCATCTTTTCCTAACATAAAGCATTTTAAAAAAAAACACTGCAGACATTTTTTAGCAAATACTTTGACCTTCTCTTTCACAAGCTCGGCCAAAGTGGGGGCTTCTGTAGACACCCTAATCGGTTCTCATCCCATGGCACCGCAAAACCCGAAGATGATGGTAATGGAATAACATGGACGTAAGTAGAAAAGGACGTTGCTCGGAAATCTAGACTAATTTTCTTGAAACCTCAGTCTTTGGATATCCCTTATTATAAGGACTCTAACGCCTTTGACCTTGCCTCAATCAGGCTCCCGGATCAAGAGATATCGTGTCTTAAAGATTTGGGTCAAAATCGCTCAATCCCGACCCCCTGGGTCAGTCCATGGACAATTTCGTAATTTACTGAGCAAAAAAAGTCAAAAAACCCTAGCCACGCACGCGCCTCCGGGTCGAGGCGCTGACGCTGTCAGCCTGGCGGCACAAGCGTGACAGCGGGGGCCCTCAGGGCAGCCGCTGGGCCTGTTTTTTGGCTGGGCCGAGTTTTGGCGCCGAATTTGCAGCCCTAGGCCCCTAATTCCGTCCCCTAACTCTATAAATACCCCCTTTCACCCTCTTTTGAGTGAGGTTGGTCAGTTTATAATTTTGAGAGCAATTTGAGAGCACAAATACCCCAATTCATAGAGAATCCAGATTTTGAAGACTCAAACAAGCCATTGCACCCAACCTAACACCCAAGGCCTAAATCTTTTATTAAATCTCTTCTTTATTGTTTATAATCATGTTTTATCTAGCTTTTGATTATAGTTGAATAATTATACATGCGTTGACCCTTATAAATAATTATGCATGTTAGTTTAATTTAAAGTTTGCATCTTTTTATTAGTTTATGCAAGTTTGCATCTTTTTATTGTTTGTGCATGCATGTAGCAACCTCCTAGGTTTATTTTAGCATAAAGTTAATTTTTTTGCATTGTTCTTCTATTGAAGTTATTAACAAATTTATTGATGTGCATATGCAATGCTTGGCGCGTTTAGCAAAGTGTGGTAGGTTGGAGCGTTAAATTATTGCTCTTATCTCTTATTGTGTTTGATAAATAGTATGCATGCAAATTGGATAATATGTGCAAAGTGATAACGGTATGTAATTTGGTTGTCTTTAACCCGCCTAGCTAATTTTAGGATCTTGGACGACCGGATTTGTATGGAACCTTGCAATGTGAATTATGAATCAACATGGATAAGATTAGTAGAGGTCGTTAATTCGGACGATTTAGATAGGATTCGTTTTATCTTTTTCGTACCCACACCCCCGAACTCAATCTTTGGTCCCTTTTGGGTATGAGTCAATTCCCAATAGGAATTGGGTGCACTTTTGATGGTTTCCAATTGTTTCCTTAAAAAGTTGGTGGCGACTTCACTAGTTGCTTATTATTTCCCCTATCACAATTAATCATGTTGCATATGACGTATTATTTAAGAACCATTAATTCCAACTAAATATTTCAATTAGCGTCGAAAGGCGAGAGTTCTAACAAAACCCCTTATTTTTTTGTCATTATTCACGCTTAGGTGGCTACTCTTAAAATCCTCGCCTACGTGGCACGCCTCATTGATTCTCCAATATGTCTCCTTTATATATATACTAGTTATCAAGCCCGTGCGATACACGGATTCATCTCAATAGACTCGTATATAATATTTTATATACAAACTATATAACTTATATTATTGTTTCATTAGCATTACAACTTTTTATTTATTTATTTAGTACACTATAATCCAACTATCAAATAAGTTAGTTATCAAAATCTTAATTTTTATGTATTATGTTAACAAATAATATAATTTTTTTTTTAACTTTGTCTCGTTTCATCTAATTAATTAATTAATAAATTATTCACTTTTATAAATGGGATAATCACAATCAAATACATCCATAAAATATATCATTCGGTCCTTAACACAAAAAGAAAAATAATACTCACAAAAACACTCTATAGGGACTTGTGATTGATCATCCAACTATGGCTTATGCCAATGACTTTATAGTGTAATTTTTAGAGTTAAGCTGAACTTAAAACCATAACACTATTAATCGATTAAGTTTGTATAATGGTGGACTCCTATTTTTTAGCTCTGTGTATTGAAAAAAAAACTCTTTAGCTTTGCTTCTTGTTTACACGATACATGCTTCTTTTCTCGAAATGTATTTTACATCAATTGGGATATCTAATTTATTTTTCTATGCATAAAAGTATACTAAATTTACATGCAAGTAGTCCTTTTTCCACACTTCTTTTTTCTTATATATATATCATATCCATGATATTTTTGGTTGTTCCTAATAACCCCTTTCATCAACTCCTCAAAAAAAAAAAAAAAAAAAATCAATTACTACTTCTCATTATTTTGATTTATGAAAATTAACTCCCATGAATAGGTGTTCTTCCTTAGTATTACACCACTCGAGATTGTTGATGATTCTCCCATATCGCTATTGTATAATTCGTATAATCATTGAAAACCTATATAAAGTTTACAAGAAAACATCTATGTGCAAAATCTAACCAATAATCTTGAACACTTCATTCGTTTATAATTTGAATGTAGGTAATTTGTATACCATAAGGTATATATAATGTACTATATATTCTATCATGATTCATGACCTAGTTTAATTCCAAGCCAAACTCTTCTTGTAGATCAATTATCAAGGAAGAGAGGGGCACTTATCTAATGTGTACGTTTGATAGACCCATCTTTGCAACTCTTTCACTATGACTCAAATACAAAAAAAAATTCTTCTTTTGAAGAGTATGCCATGGAAGAAACAATTATCTACTTAGATAAAACTACATCCACATTATTTAATCACCGTTTTGTTTAAGATAATCTCTTTCTCTCTTATATTTTCCTATAAATTTCGGCCAATTTTCTAAAGCTAATTAAAATGCTACACACCCTTTTTTCACTAATACCACACTCTAAACAACCCCTAAAAATACTCATTTAACCTTGGCGTGTAAAACATGAAAAATGTAAAACCAAAACCCCATGTATCCTCCATTACGGCTCAGCTCCTCGATTCTGATTCTCCAATTCGCTCACCTACCCCCTGTAGTATACCCCGTGAACACCCTGTTTACTAACCCGTACCAAATTGCCATGGAAGAGATGAATCCCCATAAACTGTTGCCACTGCCATAGCTCACCAAGCACAAAGGTCAAAGAGTAATTAAACTTTCTGTTAATCACTGTAAGGTCAAATATCATCAATAGTTTGTTCGACTTTTAGGCAAGCCAAAATAAGAAACCAATAAATTGCTTTTCATTTGAATTTGATTTAGACGGGCCCCCACCCGCTTCAGTTAGCAAAGCAAGCTAACTCAAGAAATTGTATGATTTTCGGCGTAACTCTATATTACCATTTTGCAACCATTTTTTTCATCGCATACACATTGTGAATATGTAAAGCCAAATCTGCACATAAAAATATTCTTCATCCTTCTACCTTTAGCTAGTAATGCACTCGACACACACATTAAATTACATATACAGAAGCTATACTACAAAACAACGTACTTGTTAGTTGTAACAACCATTAATTATAAGGCCTAATAGATCAAATTAATTGCCAAGCGATTAAAGTGGCCGTACCTATTAACAATCATCAAACAACTGCTCGCAGGTAGCTCCTCAGTATTGCAAGTCATGATTCACATCAATAGTCAATTGTAGTCTCTTCATTGGTGACCCTTTTTTATTCACACAACTCTCTTTTTTTTCCTGACTTTTGGATTATACACATTTGACAAAATTGAATTTGCAAAAAATTTCCTATCCATAAATAAAATTAGACAATATGGTCATATTAAATAAAAAAAACCCCGAATTGCATGATAGAAAAGAATAGAAAAGAGAAGAAAAAACGTAATTCAATTAACATATTTGCTATTGCTAGTTAAATTTCTGATATTTAATAGGTAATTCCAAAACCTACATTTATGAAATCTTCCTATCCTCTTGGGATCTTGTAAAATTTGATGATGCACCCACAAAAATACTATATCGATTGGCTTGAAAATTTTAGTCCCAATGCAAAACTAACGTTAGGTAACCTTGATTGCCTATTAACTCACATAAAAATCATAATATCTATATATTAGAGGCATTTTCTGACAGCATCGGACACGTCCATCTAAGCGAGCCATGGTAATAAAATTTTAAAATAAAATATAAATTAAAAATATATGTTTTGGTATAGAATATATACTAAAGTTGTACTTTCCTAAATTCTTAAAGACTACACTATTAATTAGAGTTTTAGAATATATATTAAAGTTGTACTTTCCTAAATCATTAAATAGTAGACTATTAGATTTTAAAAGCATATAACTTTAGTTTCATTGCTTAAGAAATTAAAATTCTTACACCATTGGAACGAGTACGAGATATCCTTTCAAATGAGACTCATTTGTAGTATATTTTATGGATTTACAACATTAGATGCGTTTACCTAAAAAGGTATTAAGTAATTAGCTTAACAAGCTGACACAACTAAAGAGTTGCATGTAAAAATAAGAGAAAAGACATGTATATTAGCTATACAAATTTAAAAAGCAATCTCAAGGTAAAATATAATAAAAAAGAGTATGTGTAAAATAAAGAAATAAAAGATGAATCTAAAATGATTCTAGGTCCAATCTTTAATAGGAAACTTTACCATTATCACGTATAATTTATAACTTACGTAATATACCGATCCCCCATGTTATTTTAGGGTTTCAATTTATGTTCCCTTTAACTCTAAAATTATTAATGTACTCCCTGCGGACCACAAATAAAATTACATTGGACTTGTTGCGTTCTTCAAGACAGTACTTTGATCGCATATAACTTTGAAAAAACAAGCAAGTACTAAAATATGTTTTTCTATTCAAAGGTTTACATCTAAAACTTCTTTAGTTTTTGAATAGTAGTTTTGTATACATTATACATTTAAACTGATTTTACCATAAAAGAAGGATCATATCTTTGAAATGTTATGTGTACACTTATAAGTTATATCAACATGTATTGGCTTACCAACGTCAAGCTTAGAAAGACTTTGAAACTATTACCGGCCTCTTGGATCATGTAACATATGGGATGGGTTAATTAATAGTTAATTGAAATTGATGATAAGAGTTTAAATTAGATAAGATGCCCTATAAAGTCATAGTAATCTTATTATATGGCATTCATGATATTAAATGGATTATATAAATATTTATCCATATATTACTAATAGTTTTTCATAAGTGACAATTACACTTTGATTTTTCGATGAGACTAAAAATCACGTTATATTAGTTTATTATATAATAACAGTTCGTGCAACGCACGAACATACTATACGGGCATCCACCTAGTTATATTAAATTTGTGATCGATTTAAAAATACAAAGTAAGACTAAACCAAAACCATAAAAGTGAGCATGTTGGTCTTTACTACCTTTGTATTCATCAAAGTTCAAATCTTTAATTGTTTCTGTACTACGAAAACTCAAAAGTGTCATCACAATCATTATATGTAAACCTGCAAATATAAAAGACTAAGTATTAGAAAACGGAAAAGGAAAAAACTGCACAAAAAAAGAAGAGACAATAAAACCAAGCTAGTAATCTAGTTATCAAATACTGAAACGAAAGGAAGCAGTGGATGCAAATCAAAAGGAAACAAAAAGAAAACAAAAAAAATCTCACAAAAACTTGAGAGCTAAGCATACGATACAATACACTCATAGAATTGGTTTATCAAAAATAAAAATAAAACAAAACATACTCCCATAGAATCATGGGCATGGCCACAGAGGGGAGTGGGAAGATAATAGATATGTAGCTGAAACCGTGAAACGTGAGGGATTGTGGATGTTTAATAGGCTAGTGGATAAATTTGTCACAATAAAAACTGTTGGAAGTATATCTTTTAAGGATTCTAATTCCACCAATATTTATACCCTAATAATTTCCTATTAATAATTTAACACTCTAACTCTAACTCTAACTCTAACTCTAATTCTAATGCAACGGGCACTACATCCTATTTCTACATTTAATATCTTGATTATTACTCTATATTTCTAAATATTTGACCGTATTTTTCTATGAGTTGATCTCATACAAAACTTGCTCATTATCAAGTAGTAATAAATCAAATTAAAAGAGACCTAATAACACAACACAAACACAAATATCAAGAACAACGGAATAATAACGCACTGTCTTAATGAAAAAATAAATAAATTAATGCAACGGGCAGCACAATAGAATTCGCACTCCTTCCCGCCCCCAACCCGGATAGTATCTCACTCTTCGTCTAGTCGTCTTCCTCAATTGCTCTCTCTATTCCTTCCTTTTTCCCACTGCATTCTGTTTTGGATTTGTGGGTGGAGATTTGCGAATTTCTTCCGAAAAACTTGTTGGGTTGCTGAATTGAAGCTTTATACTCGAAGAACCCTAAATTGGGTTTCTTTTCGAATTTGGGGAGCACAACTTGCGATTAGACGTTCGATTTGGGGGTTTTATTTACGTTCGACCATCAAAAAAATTGGACGAGGTAAAATCCTTGCTCCTTTGATTCATGGTGATATATAGAGTACTATTTCAATTGTTGATTTTATTGGTCAAATATTTATCAAGGAATATTTGTTTGGTTTATTTGTACAAATTTGCAAAATTACTTGCTTGTTTTGGAAATTTGGTCTGCGTTCTTTTGATTTATTGAGTATAATCTTCTCAAAGGCGAGACCTTTATCAATTTTTACTCTCAGTTTGTTTAATTGCTTGCGTTTGTTTATTTGATTTTTCAATGCTCTAAATTTGGTTGCTGAACTTTTCAATCCTGTTAAACTGTCCTCTTAGCTTTTTTTTATTGTATAGAATTTGTGGTCCGAAAATTGAAGTATGTTGATAAGTTGTTTTAACCTGTTTAGCTTGAGTCTTTTAGGATTGATCAATTCCAAATTTGGGACTGTTCATAGCGTATCATTATTCATTAATGGTACTTTTTTTTATATTTAATTTTTGGGTCTCTTATAAAGCTTTACTCTTTTGGGACTGTAGTGTTTTTTTTTTTTTTTTTTTTTGAAAGCATTAAAATTAGTTTAAGTTACAGAAATGTATCTAGGGAGCAGCACTCCCTGCAAATCACATTGGAAAGCCCTCATACAAGAGTTGATAATCTAGGGAGAAGTACAAAGATATTCAGACTCCTCCTTCCTTTTTGCCGCTTCCTTAGCCAAAATATCAGCCACTTGGTTGGTTTCCCTAAACTGATGGTGAATCTGACAGGCTTCTAGTTTCTTCATCAGTTCCCTGCATTGTTGCACAATGTTAGTGAGATGGTTCCGCTTTTGGTTAAGTAAACGTAAAGTGACTTCTGTGAGAGAATCAGAGTGCTTGTTTCCAATTCTGTTGGACCGCAATTTCTAGGCCCTGCTTGATAGCCCAAATCTCCGTATACAAAATGTCTGCTTTCCCAACATGTTTCTGATAGCTAAGCACCCATTGGCTGTATCATCGCTAAACACACCTGCAAACCCTGATAATGGATCATGTCCCAAGGAAGACCCATCCGTATCCAGTCTTAACCATCCACATGGCGGAGCAGTCCAAGAAACTAATTTTTCCACAAGAAGAGGTTTAGTACGAGAGTCCCTGGAGGCCCAAAACTCCCAGGCAACAAAAGAGCAAGATTTGAACCAAGAGGAAACGGAAGGGGCTTTGTTTTCATGCACTCTTAGGTTTCTGAATTTCCAAATGTACCAAAGATTCAAGGAAAACAAAACATTCCAGGGAATTTGGCTGGGAAGGGGTTTGGAACAAGTGAGGTTAAACTTGAGCCACTCATAAAGATTGAGAGAAAAGAAGGTATCAGTAATAGGGAAGAACTCCCAAAAACCTTTTGCAAACTTACAGTCCCTAAGGACATGCAGAGAATTTTCACAAAAAAACTCACAACCTGAACACAAATCAGATTCGCAAATTTTCCTTTTATACAATAGAAAACAGTGTGCAATTTTATCGTGAGAGGCTAGCCAGATAAAAGTTTGGATCTTGGGGATAGTGGGAATTTTCTAAATCCAATTCAGCTTCCTATCATAGTTAGTTCTCTGACCTACCAGTTCCATGTAAGCAAGTGAAGTATCAAATTTACCCAGGGAAGCAAATGATGATACAGGAAAATCAGTCATATCACTATTAACAGCAATGCCAATCAAGAGAGCTTTTACACTATCAGAAAAGTCAAAGGAAAAAAGATTCCCAACCCACCGCGAGTCAAGATGCACATTAGCCACAGTCATGGAGTACTCAGATTCAAGAGAGGCCCTTCAATGAGGGATATCAAGCTGACTCCCCCAATCCAATTATCCCTCCAAAGAGAAACCCTTTCCCCTGACCCTACAACCTATAATGTGCTAGAATCGATTCTGTAAATCAACATGTGTTGTGTTTTGGTACATGTGACAAATTGAAACAGAGGTAAAATAAAAAGTTGTGATCTTTTTCCTTTTTTTTTTTTGGGTCTTAAAAAAAGTTGTGATCTTTACTGAATAGAGAAGATGAATATCAACCTCTCTTTATCTAAAAAAAAGAGTAAATTTGGATCCTGTGCCATTAAGTTTGAGGAAATTGTTTTAGGGTGCCTTGTGATTTAAAATATCCGTTTGCAGGACCCTCAAGTTTAAGATTGTGTTTTGATGCATACCTAGAGCATGACTCCGTTAAAATTCTGCTTAAGATGGTGATGTGGCCCTATAGATACTGCTTTTTGTCGGTTTTGACTCTTGAGACACAAACACAAAATTACGTAAATGCTCCTAGTAGAATGGTTTTTAAATAATTAAATTCATTGTAAACTGCTCTTTTCTTGTAGAATGTAGCTTATATTTTAGGAGTATTTTTTTACTAGAAAAAAAATCAAACTACCTCCATCCTGCAATTCAACTCTTTATTTCTTTCCTCACTAATAAAAAATACTCTTATCTTTTTGCCATAAATTTCTAAAAAAATTGCCAAAAAAAAACAATTCTTTTTGGTGCCAAAAAACGCAAAAATTTGTGATTTTTAATTTAAAATGGATTTTCTGGAAGGGGAAATGAAAAAAAATTTAAAAAAAAAAAAAAAACAGTAGTATAGTTTCCAAGATTTCCCCTTAGCTCTGCCCTTTCAGCTCCGTTTTTCAGTAGTTTCCCCGAAATCTCCCCAAATTCATGTAACACTATAGCAAAAAAAAAGTAGTAAATTTCAATCAAAACAACGAGGCCTCCACCGTAGCCACAACCACCGCAAGCACCACTATGCTAAGTTGCTAACCCCCCTGATCCCCCCCCCCCCCCTTCACTGCAATGCACCACTGCAACCTAGCTGGTAAGAGCTTAAGTGGGTTTTCCTCCCCACCCAAGTTCAAACCCAACTAGAGGCATTTTGGTAAGGAATTTCCCCACCCCGTATCCCCCCTCCCCTTCTTCCTATGTGCCTTGGCCACTAGCTCTTGGGCCTTTATTTCTAGATGGGTCAACCCTAGAGTAGTCCTCCTTACAAGAATAAAGTCGCACCGTTTGCTTTGATTTCGTGACTTGTTCTGATATTGGCAATTGAGATACTTCTATTATTGGTCGGCAATGTTATTTCCTAATTGTGCTGATTCTTTAGGACAGAAGGTCATTCCCAGTGCCCATCTTTGATGCATAATTCTTAATATAAAAAAATACTTATTTGCCAACAAATACACTTTAAATTTGCCAATTTGTCATAGAAGTGCACTTACACTAATGAAAACCTTGTTAAACATTGAGGTAGTAATCATTAATCAGCATCATAGAACACATTGCTAATACTTTGATCACACATCATATCATCAATCTTTTGTGAATTTAAATAGTTAATCCGAATTATAAGGTTAGGACTATGTACTTCAATGCTTACTCTGGATTACTTAAGACTTGGCTTTGTCGAACTTCTTACCATTGGCCAAGCCAAGGTCAATTAGCATCTAACTAAATTTGCGATTGACTGTATCTCATCTTAACCATATGTACAGGACAAAGCTATGGAGGACAAGTTCAACACTTTGGCTGATGATATTCTTCTCTCCATTTTATCTTTTCTTGAGTTCAAGGATGCTTTCAAAACTAGCATTCTTTCTAGTAATTGGAGAAATTTGACCACTCAATTGTCTAATTTGGACTTCAATGGTTCAGAGACATTGGACGAAATTCGGCGTGGTCTCAAGTCTCGTCAAGTTGAGAAGCCTAGATTCGTGAGTTGGGTAAACCAAGTAATGAGTTTGCATCGTGCTTCATTCATCAATGTCTTTAGTATTTGTTTTCCATTGGATGAAAATGATGCAAATCATATTGATGCATGGATTAAATTTGCTATCTCAAAAAGGGTCAAGGATTTGAATTTGGATTTATGTGTAACTTTGATTAAAAATTCGAATCCTTGTTACACCTTGCAACCCCATGTTTTTGAGGGATTTCTTTGTGAGAGTGGCATTAATTTTCTAAGATCTCTACATTTGAGCAATGTTAACATTAGTGGAGAGTTACTTGAACATATTTTGAGACGATGCCCCATGATAGAGCAACTAGTTGTGAAATTCTCAATTGATTTGGTTAAACTCAAGGTGACAGACTCATCGAGAAGGTTGAAATACTTGGCAATAAACTTTTGTAGTATCAAAGAACTCGAGATTCATGTCAAGAATCTTGTTACATTTGAATATTTTGGGGAACAGTCTAATGTTCAGTATTGTAGTGTTCCTTCACTTGTTGAAGCATGTTTTGGTGATGATTATGTCACTAGCTTGCTTCCAAATTTCTTGCCGATCAAACACTTCTCAGCTCATTTGTCTAAGCTTTGCCTTAGTTTGACAATGACAAAGGTAGATTCTATAGCCTTTTGTGTTCTACTTGTTACTCGTTTATTGTGAAATTGGTAAGATGTTTATAATTTGTTTTCTTTCTTATTGCTAGATTGTTGAAGATTATGTTATTCCTCCTTTTGAAAATGTCAAGTAGTTGGAAATGGAAGTCTATGTTCACTATGAGTGCATTCATGCTTTGAGATATTTCATGGAGGCATGTTCTTTGTTACAAGAATGCAAATTGGAGGTAAATATTAACACTAAACATCATGTTTTTTAATTTAGTAACTTATTTGTGGTGAAATGACCACAATACCCTGCTGATTTTACAACCATATACCCACCTATACAATACAGTTGCTGATTTATTTTTTGTATTAATTGCTTGCTTACATTACATTCATATGTGGCGCACTCTATGTTATTAAAAAATAAATGTCGTCTTTATATATAGACACTAGATTTTTTTTTTATGATTTTTTTTAATGATTTTTGTAATCATTTTACGATGATTTGATTTATGCTTATTTGTGATCAACTCTCATTATGAATTATTGAGGTTATGATAATAAATATTATTGACATAATAATTAATATTATGTTGGTGATTTATTTGATACCAATTTGGTCATACTTGTAACATTTAGGTCACTCTTAATGTGTTACATGATAATGTTTGATGTGAAATTTTAGTACATCATAATCGTATGTTTAGGGCATGTTTCTTTTGTTTTCAACTAAAAATTTGGTGTTGGAATTGGAATTTGTCGTAACTTGGTTGTGTTTTATTTTTTTTTGGGATATTTCTACTGGTACTGTAACTTGTTGGAGTTTTGTTGTTTTTTTGGAAACTTATTGGATACTTTTTGTTGTTATTGTCATAATCTTATGAAAGGATTTAAGGTCATATCGACTAATAATGTTGGGCCATACGTCGAAACTAAGTTTATAGTACTCACGTCTGTTTTGTTTTAGTAATTTCAAATTAGTACTTGTAAACTAATTAATCTTCAAAGTGATGAATTTTCCCTCCATTAATTACGTTGATTTATATGTCCCCTATTTAATTGGAAAATGAAATTCCTCGCCAGAATTAGGGATGTAAACAGTTTGGGTGTTTAACGGATTAAGCTATTGTATTGTTTAGTACACTTAATTTGTCACCCTTTATCCGCATCAAAAAAAATTTGTCACTCTTTATTTTTCGTTTGCAAAATAATCCATTTTTCTGGTGTTTTCCCATAGCGTCGAATCAGATGGATTGGATATCCACAAATGGAAGATCCATTTAGAACTCTACCCACAACAAGTTGGCTTTATAGTACTAACAATGTTTGTCCTTGGAAGGAGCAAGGATAAGAGATGGCGAGTTTATGTTTTTAATTTGCACTTGATGTTGTGATGAACTTAACATAATGCTAAAAAATGTTGCAGTTACTTCGATTTAGTGAAATGTATGCCAATAATATCGGGCTCGGGCTCGGGCTCGGACTCGGAGTTGGACTCGGGTTCGGACTTGGGTTCGGACTCGGACTCTGGCTCGAACTTGAACTCGGACAACTCGGACTCGGATGTAGAGGAGTATACTATCGCGCGAGGATGTGAAACATTGGCTGGAAGAAGGGGATAGGGAGTCTACGGGCACACTTCCTCACTTGCGGAAGTTGGAATGGGTTGGTGCATTTAGTTCGTTTACTGATGAAAATTTATCATTAGCATTATATATTGTTAAAAATGCCTTCATGCTCGAGAAGTTCATTTGTGATTCTCGTTATCCCTCTTTTTTGTTGGATCTTCAATTGAGTTTGCCAATATGGTAAAAATAGAAGAATATAGAAGTCGTGCTAGGAAACTAGCCATGGTAGTTCCATCTAGGGTTGATGTAGTCATTATATGACCATGCAAGTAAGTCATAGAGCTTGAGAGTTGGAATTTTGAGGACCATGCACGCTGACATATTTCGGAAATTCAATTCGTGGTTTTTCCTATTCCATTGATTTCTCTCCTAGTTCTGATTATATACATTTCGGGTGTCTAATAAGAAAGTCAAATTTTGCAAACCCTATGTCTCATCACCCAATCTCTCATAGTTTTTGAAGATTGGAATTGCTCTTTTTAAACTTTCATTAAATTCTTGAGTATTTTCAATTGAAGCATTATTGGTACTTTGTTCCCTTCTTTCTTTTGCCCCTCTCTCTTGCTTTTAGATTAAATTCAATTTAGTATATGTTTGTTTTTTATATTGTTCTTGAATTCTAGTTTGTATCAAGTATTTTCAATTTTTTTTTTTGATAATTAAGCATTCTTTTATTAATTAAACTCCAAGATGAAGCAATTACAAAGAACACTAAAACATGCTAAGCCAAGATATCACTCGTCACTACGACACCCCCACCTTCTAGGAATGGTTTGATATAGTATTAAATTTTGTAAACCCTATATCAAGTATTTTCAATTGAAGCATTATTGGTACTTTTGGTACTTAAAATCTGAAACAATAAACTTTTTTTTCTTATCACACACTGACTTCATTTAGTTCTCTATAATTAGTTGTAAATTGCACTTCTATTTCCTCAAGCATCTGAATTTCAAATAAAAACTTATTGCTCAGTGCAGAGATATCACTTCATGGCAGAAATTATTTATTTTTGGGTCCTACATTTGCACGCTACGTTTGCCTTTTTTTTTTTTACAAAAGAAGATTTAAGTACAAATTGCACAAGAAAAAGTCCCACCTGTCAAACTATTTGCCACAGTTGTAAGAGTAAATATTTTGTATTGTTTGTTTGTAGTACTCTGTAGAGTCAAAAAAATTGCTTTTAGGAGTATTAATTAAACTCATCAGATAAACAAAATTTAAAATAATTATTAATTCATTTCAAATGTGAAATTTGGGGTCAATAATTAAAAGCACTAAAAATGAGGGACCAAATTAAAGGTGGGCTAAGAAAACGGGCTGTCAGCGTGAGATCCAACCCTTCATGCAAACTGTCGTCCTCTCCTCAGTCCTCACTCCTCAGTCTCTCTCTGCAGCTTTTGTTCTACAGACTCTTTTCACAGTTCAACCTGGCCCCATTGATCCCTATCCTAGCAGTAAAAGAAAAGAAATTGATAAAAGAGAAAGTTTTTAGATTTTTTATTTTATTTTATATGTATCCATCGTTAACCACAGAGTCCACAATGACTAGGGTTGTTCATGTATCAACCCAGAGCTGAATTTTTTACCAGACTGGATCGAATTAGTCTAACTTGTGGATCGGTCAAATCGAATTCCGTTCTGCACCAGCTAGACATTGATGTGGAAAGGTTAAAAGAACAGTTACGATTTATGATTTCGAAAAGTGGTCCGGTCCCAAACCAGTCTCATTGGATTTTGGTCTTAGACCAATTGGGTGGTCCTATTTTGAACCAGTGAACAGGGTGAACAATCTTAAGAGTGACTATTTTTCCACAATGGCTTATAGATATCGCAAAAGATGAGACAGTTGACCAAAGGATTTAAGGCTGCTCCATTACCTCCATACATGCCCATAATAAAATTCCAACACTCGATCTAAGTTACTACTATATTAAAGATGAATGAGTCCTTATCACTCAACCACACCACTTTAGTTCTAGACATTTTTCTTTAACTCTTTTCACCTAGGCAAATATTATAATGCTAAGATTCCATATGCAAACTCTACTGAGATCTATGTCGAGCGCATGTGGACATGCACGCTTGTGTGTTCAGTACACGTTTGACGTGCCTCATAAATTTCCCTCAAAGATGTCAAAACACACACATTTGAAATATCATTTTCCTTGATAATAATGAGAAAGAGAGATCAATCACCATTTAAATTTAGTAACCATTCATTGTCGAACTATGTTTCCCTGAAGATAAACTTTTATTTTTGACTTGTTCAAATCTTTTGTACAGTTTTTGGCAAAATGCAACAAGATATTTATATGGTTAATTACTAGTGGATAAGTGGATCCAATATTCCAAACAGTAGATACCTTAAAATTTTATCAGTTTCGTCAACTAGTGGCATTGCCTTTTGTCAAATTAATGTGGGACAGTTGTTCATGAACCAAGAAGTGACCAAACGTCCTACACTGGGACCCAGAAAAGCATGACTCTTCCTGTCACAATCTTTTCTTTTTAAATTTTCGTTTTGAGAAACCTTTTCCCAAATTTAGATATTCATGAACAATTATTTCCAAAAGTACATTGTTTTCTTTTTCACTGGTTGATATAATAGAGCATTTACAAAAATTTATATAAAACGGTTTTTTCGTAACTATTTTTGGTGAGATAAGGGTCATTTTTTAACGAAATAAGGGTCACTATTTACCATACGTGATCCATACATTTCTAAAAATTAACCCAATTTTCTATGAGTTGATCTCATACAAGATAAATCATTAATGTCACAAGTTTTGCATAGTACACGTTTTTATACTAAGCAAAATGTAATACAAATTCACAACAATTAATGTGTATTTTCGTTTATAATGATCAAACAGCAATTTGTTGAATACCCAATAGAGAATATTACTAAGTCTGTAACCAAACTTGTGAACTCATAGTTCATCAAATATTAAGAAGTTTTTTTTATGATTTTAAAATATCGAGGAGTTAGTAACTCTAAAGGATCCAAACACGTTAGTAACAAGCTAATAATCAATTGTCCTTGGAAATTAGATTTGCATGGGCAAATATATAATGGATATAGCGACATAGGCACATTACTGATATGGGAAAACTTTACCTCTAAAATTCATACTTACACTAAAAGTAGTAGATATAACACAAATGCAGCTAACATGCCACAAGTAGAGAGAGAATGGAACCTACAAAGAGCTTGAGATTTTTTGTTTGGTTGACTAAACGAATAGCTATTGTGATTATCACAAGCATTAATCTCAGCCTTCAAACCATAAGCTTCCTTTGGGTCTAAACACAACCCTGTATTGCCACTCAAGTCCAAGTTTCTCCCAAGCCTCCCTAAGAAACTTGCATTAAAAGGAACATCACCTTCCAGAAAATTCCTGCTAAGATTCAGATGGTAGATGTGAGAAAGAGAGCCAAACCCGACCGGGATCGATCCAGTTAATCGGTTGTTCTCCAATGATAATGTGGTTAAGTACATAAGCTTGGAATAGGTAGGGGATATAGACCCTGAATATCCAGAATTTCCAAGCCTAAGCTCTTGTAATTTCACCAACATACCAAATTCTGCAGGCAATGGCATGAACATTGGGTTATCATCCATTATAAAATATTGTAGGTTCACCAACTTGGTTAAGCCTGTAGGGAGACTACCCTTTAGCCTATTGTTGCTCAAAGCAATAAAATTTAGTGAATTGAGCTTCTCAATGCTGTTTGGGATCCTTCCCACAAGCAAGTTTGAGCTGAAATCAAGCTTTTGAAGCAAACCCAGTTGGCCAATTGTGGTTGGAATTAGTCCAGAAAGTGAATTGTAGCTGAGATCAAGGCCTACAAGGTTTTTGAGATTGCTTATTTGGAAAGGTATAGGGCCTGACAAAGAATTGTAGCTCAAATCAAGGTGTACTAATGAGGTCAAACCAAATATCCCAGGTGGGATTTCCCCACTGAGTCTGTTTTGAGACAATGTCAGGACATGGAGGGATTTGAGGGAGGACAACTGAGCCGGGATTCGGCCCGTCAAGGCCGGGTTGGACCGCAAGCTGAGCTGCTGGATCGGTGAAAGAGGTGATGGCGGTATCGTGATTTTGGTGGTGGAGTGAGTGAAACAATGGTAGAAGAAAAGGGATTGAAGGTAAGGGAGGGTGAAGATTTCTGAAGGGAAAGTGGCATTTGGTTTACAGGTTGGGTTAGGAAAAGTCCCAAAATCAAGCCTAATAACATGGAGGTGCTTATCATCACCAGTTTTGCACTCAATCCCAGTCCAAGATGAGCCTGGATCACAAGGATTTGGGTAAGAGATTCTCCAGGTTTTATCAGAAGACATGGTTTCCATGATACTGAACAGAGTTTCCATCTCTGAAGACAGCATGTTTGTTGATTGGATGGTGTTCTGTGGTGGTGCTTTGGATTGTTTCTTGGCATGGTTTGTGGCTGAGGCAGAGGGAATTACAGCAGTTGAGGTGAATAGCAGGAGAACCAAGAGAGAGAGAGAGCACATTGTGTTTTACTCTGAGGTTTGTGGGTGATCTAAGACTCTTTTAAGTCAGTCTAAACTCTAAAGTCTAAAACAGCTGCTCAATATTTGTATGCCTACAGAGAGAGGGAACATTTACTGGATAGTTTAACTGGTAGGAACGTGTCTTCTTGTTGGGTAGGAGTAGGACTTGCATTTGAGTCCTGTCATGATGATATTTCCCATTCCCAGGAATTTAACCTAGTTCTATGAGTTGGGTCTTAAGCTGTTTTTCTTCTCACGGGACTGAAGTGAATAGTAATATGTGAGAGAAAAAGTAGACCACTTTATTTCACTAAACAAACTCGACTAAATTCCACTAAACTGAACTGAACTGAACTAAATTGAAATGAACCAATTACTCAGTAAATGAAAAAGAACACACCTTAGGCTTCCTTATCTAAAAAAAAGAAAAAGAAAAAGAAAAAAGAGAAAAGAACAATGTATTTAAAATCTATAAATTTAGAGTGAGTGGGGAATTCCTGCACGGTGGATGTGACATGTAATGGGTGGGGGCCATGACATTGAGTGAGTGAGAAAATTTGATACCATGGAGCCAGAGATGTGGAAAAGACTTATAAGGCTGGGATCAAAGTTTTGTGTTGTTGGAGGGGAATGGATGCTGCAGATGAAAGGACATGTTTCTTTTCCTGAGACATCCACAAGTGTCTTAACTGTTGGTATTATAGAGCTACTACAAAACACTAGTTATGAATGCAACTGGTGTATATAATACCTAGTAATTAGTAATCTCTAGGGTTTAAACTTTGATCTATGCCAATGATTTACAATAAAGGAACCTAAAGATAGACCTTCACAAATAGACTCATAAAACTAGGACAAAATGTCATACAAACGAGCTCAACTTCAGTATGAAATGAAGATGTCAGAACGTATAGCCTGTAAACTCTGTAGTGTCACACTATGTACGTCCTATAAACAAGATATAACTATACAAACGAAAAACCTTTCAAAAAAGAAAAGAAAACACAAAAAACTTCGGCCAAGAAGCAGGTTATTTATTTATGTAAACGAAATATAAACAAAAAGAGATGGGTGTGCACATTATATGTTTATATACTATCAAATTTACATTCGAAATCACAACGTCACGCATACATATCAAGCAGTAATTCTACATAGTAGCAAACAAACGGTCAATGGTCACTGTATTTTTATTTTTCTTAGATAAAGAGAATATTATTATATGTCCACAATTTCCAGTGGAGCCAAAAGCTTCTCTACTTTTTGGCTTCGGAATGTAATGGACTAAAGCAAAATGGCTCATAAAACTGTCGGCACTTCTTATTTATTGTGAAGTTGCCGATAGTCGTCGCACTTTTGGATCTCGGGTTAAACGGAAACAGCCTCTCCGTGAGACTCTCACAGGGGTAAGGCTGCATACAACCGACCCCCCCTTACCCTGCCTAGACGGGAGCCTCTTTGGAGGCACTGGGGTAATGTTGAATGTTGAATGTTGAATGTTGAATGTTGAAAAAGAGAGAATATTATTAACGAAAGCAAAATCAGCACTACAATCTAAGAGGACAAGGAGTCCTCGAAGGGAGTCTATTTACATGTCAGCCCAATGAAGCATAACCTGTGTAACAGGGTCAATGGTCACTGTATTTTGAAAGTGCAAAACAACATAGTTGTTGTTGTTGTTGTGTTGCTAGATGTGCAGAGAAATCACCAAAGCATTAAACTTGTAACAACTAAATAGCAAGCTAATCTGTGTCCAGAGGCTCTTGGAACTATATCCCAAATAAAGAAAGGGGGAAATCTTTGTCTGTTTTATCACCCATTACCTCAATTTCAGCCAAACCCCTCCCCAAAAAAAAAAATAAAAAAAATGACACAAACGCCATTGCAGGAAATAATTGCAGAAATCTTTGTATGCAAATAGAAAAATAAGAGACTGTAGGATAACAAAAGAGGAGAGAGAAGGGAAGAGAGTATGAAGTGCTTTTAATACTTGCTTGTTGTACATGGCAATGGCATTGAGTCAGTCAGGTGTTGATGTGGATGTGTATTTATTAGCAAGTGCAGGGGCAAGGAGGGGCTCGTGCAACTTTAACATGGATTTGGATTCAAATGGCATTTTTCTTGTCAGTGGTCACGACACATTATTATCAGGTAATATCAGTTTCAGGAAACTGTACAGTAACTATTTTGCATTTATTCAAAATTACTATATAGTTACCCCAGCTTGGATTCTTTAACTGTTTTTACTGTTTTTACCCCCCTTTCTTATTTATCGTGAGTTATCAAGGTAGTAGATGTGGATTCTGTTGAGAATGTAATTAGAAGCAACCTCTTTCTAATTGTGGAGATAAGGTTGTTGGTCTGACAAAAGCTAAATTAAAAAGGAGAAAAAGAATTAAGATTCTTGCAACTTATTAGCCTCAGAAAAGTAAAATGACTCAAACTAGATTTGGCCTGTACAAAATATTGTTTTGCATGTGGGCATTACAAAATACCAAATTATTAAGTACTCCAACATGTTGGGTTGTATCCCAATTTGTGTTAAACACCAAAAGAGAAAAGAAAAAAAAAGGAAAATAAACCGAAGCACCGAATTTCGGTGAATGGTGTGTGATATTGCCTAATAGTGGGCTCATGAATTGGTTTATATTAAAAGGCCCAAAAGGTGAATTAGAGACCTAATTAGCAATGTAAGTTTGCTGTTGACTTCTCACGTATAAGGCAATAGAGAGGAGAGGCAGTAGGTGTGCCGCAAGAAGCCAAGGAAAAAGAGAGGCTGAGAGCTTGGGTGCCGGAAGGCCTTAGGGAGAGTGCTTCGGATGCTGAGCCGCCCTATGAGCCGAGATGATGATGAAATTCCTAATTAGGGGGAGACCTAATTAGGTGAATAACTACGCAGGGAGTCCGTAGTGAGTGCGTTTGTTGGTTCGGACAGAAAACCAACAGTTATGGCGTTTGTTGGTTCGGGCATAAAACCAACGGGTTCCTACAAAAGGTATTTGGTCAATCTTAGTATTTTGGTAGTAATGTCAATCGGGTGGTATTGATATTGTACTGGGTCGCTTGTACTAGGAGTTGTGTTGTTTACCTGGTTGTAGATGGGTTAATTGTTGGCTTGACATTGTAATCACTATTTGAGAGTATTAGTGGATTAGTTGTCGGTTTGGCCCGTGGTTTTTACCCTAATGGGGTTTTCCACGTTATATCTGGTGTTGATTATTGTGTGTTGTTTTTAATATTTTATTGTTAATTCTGCAATTGGTATTAGAGTGTTTGGGTCCTAATCGAAGGGATTTGTTGTGTGGGTCAAAAATCCCAACACAACAAACAAGGTCAAAAAAGGGGAAAAAAGAAAGATAGAAAGGTAAATCAACAAACATTTATATTGAAGTATCCGTTGGCAAAAAGGCTTATATCCGGAAGCCCGTACCGATGCATACAGACCACCCCTAGGCCATTGTATGAGAATTAGTCGCAGAGGACTCAACAATCCCACATACTGAGGCAGGCCGGAGGAGAAAGGGGATGCTTCGAGCAAATCTCGAACCCCATCTTCGGGTAAACATTTATTGAAGTATACATGTTTTCTTGTTATTATTACTAAAAACACTCTCATTAAAGGATCAATTGATACTCATTTTATCGCCCAATTAAATTATCAAATATGTTACTTAGATAACACAAGTTGCTTTGACTCTTAAGGTGAAAACAGCCTGCAAACAATTCTGATTAATTACCAAAAGTTGAGTTGAACTTGATCAGTAAAATTTCATTTAGAAGCTGAAACTTTGTACATCATACAACCCTAGCTTGGACAGTTTATCGAGCTCCTGCTCAACTAAATCACACAAGCTTCAACATGAAGATAATGGTGCTTGACTTAGCTTATCTCCTATTCACCCCTACTATATGAAAGGTATGAAGAGTCAACATCTCGAATGTGATCTCAAAAAATGAAGATCAACCAAATACTAGCTCTTCTTACCACCATGCTAACATAATTAAGCTACACGAGACATTGAATGACCAGGAATAGTCAAACATCAAATGAAGAAAAAAAATAAAAACAGCACACTAAGAAATTAGATTTAGAACTACTCTACATCAAGTATTCTACATTTTACAATCAATATCATCAGTTTAATCAGAGTAACTATTTGATAAATGTAAAAGCTACCTGTCTATTCCGAGCCGGGAATGGAAAACTCCATTCATCTCAACCACACTTCTGTAGGAGGCTGTAGCGAGAAACGCAAGTTGAATTAACGCAATCCTCATAGAAAATGGATGCATAAGTCTCCGAATCCATAATTACGGAATATTCCTCATAATTAGAATTTCAAGAAATCCATAATGTAATTATCACCATTCATCATTATGTCAGACTTCAAATCCCATTTTCAAGGTGTCAAGAAGCGTCACCACCACTCTCATCAGATGAATGAGCGACCACCTCCGGTGATTGAGGAGGCTCACTCTCATCATGGACAGCATAAGCAGGTGTCGGACTATCCTCTGCACCAATTAAACTAGTTCCTTCTTCATCCTCAATCTTAGCCTCCTGATCAGACGGCTGGTATTGTTCGTCTTGACTAGCTATGCAAGGCACAGAAACAAGATCATCAACCTTGGCATCCTCATCAAATGGCTGGCAGTGTTCCTCTTGATCAGCTATGTCAGGCTGAGCCACATCAAAAATATCATCACCCTTGGAGTCCTGATCAGATAGCTGGCAGTGTTCCTCTTGATTAGTTATGATAGGCATAGCAACAAGAATATCATCCTTGGTGTCTTGACCAGACGGCTGGCAGTGTCCTTCATACCCATCAACAGTATCAACAGCACAAGGTGCCACAGCAGTACCAGCCATAGGACTTTCTGACAGAGAGATTTGCGGATCTCCTACTTCATTAACGGAAATACAGAGCTGGGAATCATCAATCTGGCTAGACGTGAGATGGGAATCGTCAATCGGACTAGATGTGACATCATTTGCCGTGTGGCAAAGTTCTTCATCTAAACTCCCATCATTTGGATCACATGGCTGTGAATGATTGAGCAGGCGAACTGGGTCGTGTATACGACGATGTACGTATTCAACCCCAGTAGCAGCGTAGTTTGGTATTAAGTGGTCAATTCTGCTGCTATCCTCTTGGAATTGGTCCACATCATCCTTCCGCCTGCGCTTCCCCGTTCCCTTTCTTCTAACCTTTTCTTTTCCCCTCCCTCTCTTGTTGTGATTTTCATTTTCAGGTGGTGGTGATGCTACTGTCACAACACTCCCTGCCTGGTCTCTTAGACACTCATGAACAACATATCTTATTCTTGTAACCGAGTGTATTTGCTCATTATCTAACCCCTGCAGGGACATCGTATCCGCAATATGTGCAACTTCCCGAAGGGTTGAATTCATTCTTTGAAACTCCGATGCAAGAGGGATAGGTCTTCCAACAAACCTGCGTGTGATTCTCAAGTACCAATGCATGTATTTACTATCATCCACATTTCGTTCACCTTGCACCATATGGAGATGACGCTCTGACCACTCCTTGAGCTCAGACTCCATTTTGCCAGACAAGTCTACCCCACCATCAACTCCACGGCTCTTCCTCTCCCATCGTTCTACCGACGCTGGAATTGGCTGACCCAGGCCATATTGCCTCAAGCAACGATCTGGAAAGTGCCTCTCGGCCTTATCAAAGCATATTAACATCGTCTTTGATCTGCCCAAAATTGTACTGCTTGCTATCTCATCAGGTATCATCCTTGGGTCAACTTCTCGATATGGCATCCAGACTACCTGTCCAGAACAGAATAAATACCATTTGTCATGCACCATAATGCTGGAACTGCAAAGGGAGGGGGGTGGGGAGGGATTGGGTGACATACATCTGCTGGCTTTAACGAGTCCAAAGCCTTACGGTAGAACGTAATATCCCGATTTGAAGTAGGACCACTTTGTTTTCCTTTCCACCGAAGAACTAGAGGAAAGTTGTCATAAAGCGAGTCTTGATTAAGTTTTGGCCTACCAATGTTCAGGTGGTAGTAACTCCAGCACTAAGAAACACAGATTAGAATCAGACATGCGCACAGGAAGCTCAAGGATCTTTGAGGAAGGAAAATTAAATAACAAAGACAAAAGGGCGCTTAGCAAGTACCTGCAACAAAGTTAAGCTGCCGCTGACGGTGCTCTGAGATCTCAGGGAAGCATTACCCAACGCTCTGTACAAAAAACCCAATGCCGCAGCTCCCCAGGCATACTTCCCGCTGAGATCAAAATCCTCAAAAAGGGGGAGGTACATGACCGGAACTTTATTACCAGTAGTAGTTGAGAAAATAGTACTTCCCACAAGGTAAAGAAGATAGGCACGGGTATAGCGCTTAGTATCTTCAATTGATGCACCTTCAGGGCATCGAGAAAAGCATTCTTTCAACCAACTCAGTTTCACCATCCCACCACTAGTGTATCCAGGGTCTGGTGCCTTTCCCAGTAACCTCTGGCATACAGCATCACATGTGGTATACGTAACCCCAATAACTGGTTCTCCATCGATTGCCAGTCCAAGTAAATAGGCAACATCTTCCAGGGTCACAGTCATTTCTCCAGCAGTCAGATGAAATGTATTTGTTTCTCTGCGCCATCTCTCAACTAGTGCAGATATCAGTGGATTGTCTAAGCTAATTGCAGGAATAAATCGCAAGTACCGAAATCCGGCCCTTTCTATTAATTCAATTTGCTTTGACGTCAACGCCCATTGATCAAGCTTCGAAGTGTGTTCATGACATCTAAGTGCACCACGCTCCTGGACATTTCCATTTAGACCCTCAGTAAGTATGATATCACAGGAAAGTCTATATTAGCAATCAGTAAAAGCTCTACCTGGCCTTCCCAAACTGCAGAGGAGACATGTTTCTCTTGATCGTACAGTACAGAGTCATCCAAAGGGCCTGGATTAAACGCATAAAGCTCCATAATGCAGCTCCTGGGCAATACAAATGGTTAGTCGAGATGCTCAATTGGTCAAAAAAATAAACAGGATAATGTCAAAGAGACAAAATCATGAACTCAGTAAGCCAAAGAAAAAAAAATCATTGAGGCTGAAAAATAAATCTTGTAAATAAATATTAGATCTTGCATACTAAATAAGAAAATCGTGTTAAGGGTTTTCCTTAATTTCGAAGAAATATGGACTTTACTAACTCGAAGGCAATGTGTTACATATAGTCTAACAAAGCAAACAACTTGTACACATGCATAAGAACAGTGTAGCTGAAATAAAATTCTAACAGATAGTAAGCTCCCAGTTTCACCGAACGAATAATAAAATCCCACCCATAGATTTTAAGTCCCAAGAGCAGATGGACAAAGAGATGCTACAGAGAATACTTTGCCATCGAGCTATAACGCAACCTAATTAAAAAAAAAATTCCCTTCTCACATCATGCTACAACTACATGGTACAAAGAAAAAAAGGAAGACATTACAAAACTTCAGGCTTTGTCATAAACCCTTGAAACCCAGAACAGACAAAGGCTGCAGCGGGCAAACTCATCCATAGTTCATCAGCCACTAATATACTTCCCCATAGCAGGTCAATAGCACCGGTTTATGGCAATGGACTAACCTCTAAATGAGCTAATGAACCCTGGCAGTTGAGATACCCAAAGATAAGGTTTACAAAGAAAAACACACAGCTACCTAGAACTAAATTTGTCGACCATCTCTTTCAAAAGTGAAAAGTCCGTGAAATATGATAAAAAGACAACACCAAAGAAGAAATGAAAACTGTCAGCTGTCAGGAGTAGCACTCTAATCTAGTGAACCTGAGAGAATCTGGAGATAAAAAAGCATACGCAATCACACCGACCAACTTTGTTGTACCCATAATGTGCCTTTTTAATAAATTTCAACAGCTTCCATAAAAGGATAGTGAAAGGGATTTCTGCTTCGCCAGCCCATCCAATGTTACTGAGACCACAATCAGATGAACACATGCTAAAGGTACACCATTTCAGAAAAAAATTTCAAAGTCTATCCCACCTGACACCGCATAATCTCGGCTGAAAAGAGCTCCGTCTTAGGCAAACATATATCTTTGCTAACATAATGAGCTCTATTTGTTGAACCTCACACCAAATGGTAAAACTCTCCTATCACTTCAGTGATCCTAGCTGTGACCTTCACAAAAAGACTTGTCAAAGTCCGACAGGGAGACAGTGCAACTCTCGTAGAAGATGAGCAACTACGCAGTAGCGAAGGAGAGTTGCATAATCACAAAAACAGGGGGAAGGATAGGAACAGCTCCCAGAACAATAGTCCAACTACTTACGTTCTTCTTAACCAAAGAATAATCATCCTAGAAAGCCTTCAAACTTCTAAGTCGCTCCTTCATTGCTACTTCACGTACAACACAAAGGCATGATGCTTTAAGTACATATAGCCTGTGTATATGCTAGATCTAAACTTACATAAATATTCTCCGAAACAGAACCAGTGAGCACAAAAACCACAAACAGAAGAAGGCACTCTCTGGAATAGACCTAATAAACATGAAAGACTGAGACCATTGCCTGAAATGAAATGCTATATCCTCTGCTTAACATTGAATGAATGCAAAATCAACTACAGAGAGGCACCTATGAAGTGACTCCGTTAAAGCAGATGATATTATACCCTGGCATAGCCAGCATAAACCCTGACATAACTTTCTCCAGAGAAGCTCTGACACTATATCTTTCGCGACCTTCATTATCAAAAAATTAAAAAAGAAATCGTGACCTTACACCACTATGAAGCTCAAAGGACCACTTAATATTCCTACTTCACTGCATTACGATGTGTGATTATATCTTTTCCACCCTATGTCTCTCACACATCAGTCAACAGCTAATGGATGGGATAAGCTTCTGCAATTTGTTGATGTATAATATGTCAGGATTTCTATACCAAGAAGGGTTTCATAAGAACACGTTTCTAGTAGATCTCCCATTATACACTTAAAAGATCAGAGTACACGTAAAAAGAAATCCACCAAAACAACAACATGCTTAAAACATCTTAATGATCAGAATATCTAAGGCGTTTCCCATTGTCACCAATGTAATCAACTCACTAACCAATCTATACCTAATCCACCTAGAAAGGACAATTCCAACTGATCCGCTACAATGGAATCAAGAAGCAAATTTTAAGAGGCACGGTATCTGTCTTTTATAAGCTGAATCATATACCCAGGTAACGAGATAATGAGAACACTGCCACAGACTACAAACACTCAGGATTGCTTCCAGATCCATCTCTTGAATGTATCTATTCTAGCAGAAGACGGTTAAACAAGATGTATAACCAAAACCAATTCATTTCAAATTTCTCCACATGCCTCATAGATCAGAAACTTCAATCTTCATTGAAAATTGAGCCCAGACACATGTGAGTCATATAAATATAGACCCAGTTAACAAACATTCAAGAGGCCAACTTTCAAACACACTCCATGTCCTATGAGAACAATTATGATCATATCATTAGACACCTATGAAAATCTGATATTTTGACGAATTAAATATACATCATGAACATCAGAAGTCTGATTCATAGTAGAGAAGCCCTTGTAAGTTATAGCCCTCCCCCCCCAAGTGCATCATAAAGAGATAAAACTATCACTTTATATCCCTGACCTATTGGACTTTGAACTAGGAAGACCTTGGTGATATAGTTGACATTAGTTAAGATTAAGACAACACCCTCCCATTGTCGATCCCAGAGCACGGAGGGTCGCGGGAGGTCTACCAACCAAAAGCCTATACTATCAGTTAGGTACAGCATATCATTCTCTCAATTCCGTGAATGTATAAGCCTCAACTTTTATAATCAGTTCATTACCAATATATTATTACTGTTTATTGCACAGAAAAGCAAAAGACAGAAATGTTGAATTTGTTACAGTGCAAATTGAAATAAAAGAAGAAACCACATAGATAAGCTAATCCAACAGAGCAATTTCTGTGTAATGAGCCCATCTGAAACATAAAAGTACAATTTTCACATAACAATTGCTACCAATTTAGCAAAATATAAACTTTATTTCAGAATCACTGACCACAATGCCTTAAAATTCCAATCATGCTTAATTATCCATAATTACCCAGTAACAAAAAAAAGGGTTGAGGGAGAATCTAAATTTTTTAGAATTTTTCAAATGAGTTCAGGACAAAATTGGGTATGAGCAACAAACACCCTTTTAATATATCAAACCCAAAACCCAAATGGAAGGCAAATGCTGACAAAGTTAAAGAAAGAAACTTTAAACTAAAATCAAAATAACAATTCTGGACATAACAAGAGCAAGAAATAAGTGAATATAATTAAAAAGCTGTAATGAGAAGTAGAGAAAACAAAACACACCTGGGTTAAGGTTAAGGGGATGGCAGAACCGAAGAGAGTTGAATGGCGGGAGTTGGGTTGGTGATGAGCAGCGTTTTGTTAGGGTTGTGTAGAAACCGATGAACTTCAGATGACCCTTCGATGTTATTTGGACCACTCGCTTGAGATGGGTCGTTTTGTGTCTCTAACTTGCTTTTATTCGTCGTCTTATCACCTTTTGAGTAAAGGTGCCCTTCAACTTCATGAATTTTTTTTAGGAGACGACTTCATTAATGTTGGGTGATAAATAATGGGGGTTTTTTTTTTTTTTTTTTACTTTGAATTTTTTATTTTTTATCACGATTTCTGAAATTATTTATGTTATGCATAGTTATTTATATAGCTAATGTTCTCCCGATGTCGCTCAAAATATATGTAGTCTAATTAAATAAATTATTTAGATCAGTATTACTATAAATATATTTAAATCATGAATGAAACATGAAGAGTAAGTTTTAAAATCTTTCTTTATTTTTGTTGCAAACTTTTTTACTTATTTTCAAATACTGTATTTTTCTATTTATACAAACCATTGATATGCTCGTGAAATACATAATTAGTAAGAACATGTAAGAGAAATGTAAGAGAAATTACCCAAAAAAAGAAGGTAAATGTAAGAGACCAAAATTAGACCTATTATCATTTATTGTCTTTCTACTATCGTGTACAACCAATTCCCATTTTGGTAAGATTTTTCGTATTTCTTTTTGCCATTGCTAATATGCATTTGGTATCTACACCTCCTTTCTTTGCAAGATAATCCCTCCAACTTTATTAAGCTTACTACCATATATTGATTTACATTGTTTTCTCTAAATAGTTTTACCAACTTGAATGTGTAAAACTATTTAGTTTCATTTTTAATTAAGAAGTTACGCTGGAAAAAAGAAAAGTATAAAAAATAAATAGAATTCGCTTCAAAAACAATTGGGAAAAGTTATGAGACCTCACTATAATAGTAGAGAGGGCTGGGGTAGGTTTGGTGGCACATGGTAGTGGGGAGCCATGCTCGGTACCCAAAATCGTGGAGTAGACATGTCCAATGCATAACTTTCATAATGGTAGGCGCTTCATGTCGCGTCGTCTTGCCTTCCTTCGCCCATAAACCCTTTTTCAAGCAACTACCCACTAAAAAGTCTTATAAGGCTTAGTGTTTCTAATAAGAGTAAACATGCCCAATGCATAACTTTCATATTGGGGTTTTGACTTTTGAGAGTTTGGATAATTATTTTTCAAAACTTCCACCTCAAAATTTTCAAGTATATTATTAAGTTTCAGAACATATAATTTTTTAAATTTTTCCCAGATTGTAGCTATTTAATTTAATTTTTAATTAAAAAATATCCTGACAAATATCAAAAAGAAAACAATTAGAAATCACTTCAAAAAAATTGTGAAAAAAAATATGAGACCTCACTATAACAGTAGAGAGGGCTTGTGGGTAGGTTTGACGGCACAGGGTGTTGGGCAGCCATGTTCGGTACTCAAAAATCATGGATTAGCCTACGACGTCTAGTAAGAGGCCTTCAAGCCTACCAAGGACCTGATAACCTACCCCGAGAGCCTCACACGTCCCCTAGCAATGCAAAAATATCCACCTTCTCTCTAGGGCTTCCCGAAAGCTCAGAAAACGTGGATAATAGGCTTCATTTCGACTTCCCGGGGCTCGGGGTGTCATTTTTGCCCAAACATGTCCGAGGGTTCTACCATGACCATAGAGAACCCTCGATATCGCGGAAGTGTCGTCCGGATCCCTGAACTTCTATCTCACCCATGTCTTTAATGTTCTGACTCTTACACCAGTGACCCGTAAAACGCCCTTCCAAGCCTATCAGGGACTGAATAAGTAACCCCAAAGACCTCCCATGTCCCCTAGGGGTGTTCCGTGCGATTTAGAGTGAAAATATCCACCTTCGTTCCGGGGCCTCTCGGAAACCCAAAAAACGTGGATTAAATTTTTACGAATTGATAGCCTTCGTTTTCGGCTTCCCGAGACCGGGGTGTCATATTCGCCCAAACATTTCTGGTGGGTCTATCATGACCCTTGAGGACCCTCGGTGGCCCATGAGCGTCATCCTGATCCCCGAAATTTTATATCACTCATGCCTTTGGTGCTCCAACTCTTACACAAGTGTCCCGTAAAACGCCCTTACAAGCCTATCAGAGACCGAATAAGCGACCCTGAACGCCTCACATGTCCCCTATGGGTGTTCCGTACGATGTGGTGCGAAAATTTCCACATTCGTTCCGGCCACCGGGGCCTACCGGAAACCCAAAAAACGTGGATTATAGCCTTCGTTTTCGGCTTCCCGGGGCTCGGGTGTCTTTTTTGCCCAAACTTGTCTGGTAGCCTGGTGGGTCTATCATGACCCGAGACTACCCTCGGTTTCCCGGGAGGGTCATCCGGATCCCTGAACTTCTATATCACCCATGTCTTTGGTGTTCCAACTCTTACACTAGTGTCCTATAAAATGCTCTTCCAAGCCTATCAGGGACCGGATAAGCGACCCCGAGCGTCTCTCATGTCCCCCGGGTGTACCGTGCGATGTGGTGCAAAAATTTTCACTTTGTTCCAGAGCCTCCCGAAAAACGTGGATTATAGCCTTCGTTTCCGGCTTCCCGGGGCTCAGGTGTCATTTTCACCCAAACTTGTCTGGGGATTCTACCATGACCCTAGACTACCCTCGTTTCCCCGGGAGGGTCATCCTGATCCCCGAACTTCTATATCACCCATAACCTTGGTGTTTCGACTTTTACACACTAGTGTCCCGTAAACCGCCCTTCCAAGCCTATCAGGGACCTGAATAAGCGACCCCGAGCGTCTCTCATGACCCCTATGGGTGTACCATGCGATGTGGTGCAAACATTTCCACCTTTGTTCCGCAGCCTCCCGGAAACCCAAAAAAGTGGATTATAGCCTTCGTTTCCGGCTTCCCGGGGCTCGGGTGTCATTTTCGCCCAAACCTGTCTGGGGGGTCTACCATGACCCTAGACTACCCTCGTTGCCCCGGAAGGGTCATCCTGATCCCCGAACTTCTATATCACCCATGACTTTGGTGTTCCGACTCTTACACACTAGTGTCCCGTAAAACGCCCTTCCAAGCCTATAAGGGAATGGATAAGCAACCCCAAGAGCCTCCCATGTACCCTAGGGGTGTTTCGTGCGATGTGGTACGAAAATTTCCACTTTCGTTCCGGGGCCTCCCGAAAACCCAAAAAAGTAGATTATAGCCTTCGTTTTCAGCTTCTCGGGGCTAGTGTGTCCTTTTTGCCCAAACTTGTTTGGGGGGTCTACCATGACCCTATACTACCCTCGGTGCCCCGGGAGGTCCATCCGAATCCCCGGACTTCTATATCACCCATGCCTTTGGTGCTCCGACTCTTACAGCAGTGTCCTGTAAAACGCCCTTACAAGCCTATCAGGGACCGGATAAGCAACCCCAAGGGCATGGGGGATATAGAAGTTCGGATAAGTGACGTCGAGCCCCTCCCATGTCCCCTATGGGTGTTTCGTGCAATGTGGTGAGAAAATTTCCACTTTTGTTCTGAGGCCTCCCGGAAACCTAAATAACGTGGATTATAGCCTTCGTTTTCGGCTTCCCAGGGCTCGGGTGTCATTTTTGCCCAAACTTGTCTGGGGGTCTACCACAACCCTAGACTACCTTCGGTGCCCCGGAAAGGTCGTCCGGATCCCCGAACTTCTATATCACCCATGCCTTTGGTGTTCCGACTCTTACAACAATGTCCCGTAAAACACCCTTCCAAGCCTATGAGGGAACAGATAAGCAAATAGCCTCCCATGTCCCCTAGGGGTGCTCCGTGCGATGTGATGCGAAATTTTCCACCTTCGTTCCAAGTCCTCCCGAAAAACCCCAAAAAAGTGGATTATAGCCTTAGTTTTTGGCTTCTCGGGGCGCAGGTGTCATTTTTGCCCAAACTTGTCTAAGGGGTTTACCATAACCCCAGACTACCTTCGGTGCCCTGGGAGGGTCATCTGGATCCCCGAACTTGTATATCACCCATGCCTTTATTGTTCCGACTCTTACACTAGTGTCCCGTAAAATGCCCTTACAAGCCTATCAGCGACCGAATAAGCGACCCCGAGCGCTTCTCATGTTCCCTATAGGTGTTCCGTGCGATGTGGTGCGAAAATTTTCACCTTCGTTCCGGGAGTGTTCCGGGGCCTCCCGCAAAACAAAAAAACGTGGATTATAGCCTTTGTTTTCGGCTTTCCAGGGCTCGTGTGTCATTTTTGCCCAAACTTGTTTGAGGGGGTCTACCATGACCCTAAACTACCCTCGGTGCGCCGGGAGGGTCATCCTGATCCCCGAACTTCTATATCACCCATGCCTTTGGTGTTCCGACTCATACATCAGTGTCCTGTAAAACGCCCTTCCAAGTCTATCAGGGATCGGATAAGCAACCCTAAGAGCCTCCCATGTACCCTAGGGGTGTTCCATGCGATGTGGTGCGAAAATTTTCACCTTAAATCTGGGGCCTCCCGGAAACCCGAAAAACGTGGATTATAAAGCCTTCGTTTTCGGCTTCCTGAGGCTCGGGTGTCATTTTTGCCCAAACTTATGATTTGGTGGGTCTACCATGACTCGGTGCCCCGGGAGGGTTATCCACATCCCCGAACTTCAATATCACCCATGCCTTTGGTGTTCCGACTCTTACACTAATGTCCCGTAGAAAGCCCTTGCAAGCCTATAAGGGATCGTATAAGCGACCCCGAGCGCCTCTCATGTCCCCAATAGGTGTACCTTGCGATGTGGTGCAAAAATTTCCACCTTCTTTACGGGGCCTCCCGGAAACCCAAAAGACGTTGATTATAGCCTTCGTTTTCGGCCTTCCCGGGGCTCAGGTGTCATTTTTGCCCAAACTTGTCTGGGGGATCTATCATGACTCTAAATTACCCTCGGTGCCCCGGGAGGGTCATCCGGATCCCCGAACTTCTATATCACCCATGCGTTTGGTGTTCCGACTCTTATACCAATGTCCCATAAAACGCCCTTACAAGCCTATCAAGGACCGGATGAGCGATCCCAAGCGCCACCCATGTCCCCTATGGGTGTTCTATGCGATGTGGTTCAAAAATTTCTACCTTCGTTTCGTGACCTTCCAGAAACTGGATAACTCTTGGTTATGTAATGCAATGCATTTGTGACTTGTTTTAAAGGGTTTTGGAGTATCTAGTTTAGTTTAAAAGAAAAATTTTAAAAAAAATAAAAAATTAGCAGCCTGTGACTTACCAAGTTTGCATTGTTTTCTTTTTCTGTTGAATGAGAAAACCAGTGTCCCAGGTACTCCACTTGAACCATCAAACGCTGCATACAACATCCATAGTGTGTCCTCACAAAGTATGCTTTGGACCTATGACACAAAATCACCAGCAAGGTTTCTCTCGGTTCATGTGTAATGTGTTAACACCCTCCAGGCTAATGTGCAAGAGATGCAATCCACTACATTTGTCGAACCACACTCTCCTCTTATCATTTGTCCAAATGCCCAAGCATGACCGCCACAAAAAGAAAGATGCGATATCAAAAACACAAGAAATCCTTTCTAAACATTACAGTAGAACAAAAATACTCATCATACTGCTCCATAAGATTTAAAATTGAGGATACTTTTGGTGCACAGTGCAAGAGAAGGAATACAGGAAAACATTCTTTTCCTTAAAATTATTTCCATTCTTCCTTCGACATTTGATTCCTGAGGAAATCTAAACAATATTAAAACTTAAAAGATACAAAGCTAAGGATAAATCACAAAAAACGGCCATATGATTTTACATGGCACTGTGTTTTCTGTATATTGGTATCAACTCCTTGTTTAGTATGAAATGTGAGCACCCTTGAGCAAGAAAGTCGCGAGGGCAGGAGGTCATCCAGAAAACCGATCAGTCTTTTCAGCATTCACAAGCTGTCCCCATGGCAGAAAAATTGTACATGATAATGTGGAATAGGCCGATCATGAAAACATTCTAAGGAAGTTGTTTGCGTACGCCATTGGTTTGACATCAGGGTGCGGCTGCAATGAAGTCAATCGAAAATGGAGATATAATTAGCAGAAAAGACATAGAAATAAAAAGAGATTTATAACAGATAAAACACCAGGCTTGGGAGGAAGGTTAGATCTGAAGTAAGGCCATGTCAGAACGCTCCACAAAAGCTAAGCATCCTCCACACGGAAAAACACCAGCCAGAAAGATTCAGAGTAAAAGACAGAAGCTATTAACCACTGCAGAGAATGTGACGAGATTAGGCTTCAATTCTGGCGCTTCAAATCGGATGAATGCACCCTTGTTACCCATCTGCAGACGTAATAGTCAATTAATTGCAATTCCAAAAAGTCCAGTCTACAGTCATAACCAATCTACATCTCCCTAACTATGTGTACAAGATACACAGCAGGAATGTTCCAAAATCATCCATCGATATGAATTGGTCTCACAGTTTCTCGTACTTTGATTTTCTAAGAGAAAACGTAACTTTCAACTTCAGTAACAGAATGTTCTATATCATATGACACTTCCATCTAAATTTGTTTCTTAAGAATTTTATGAATTAAAAAAAAAAAATTGTTTGTTTGTTTGAGAGAGAGGAACATACAGAAAATGAGAGATTAAAGAGGACAATTCGTCAGAATGAGATTACAACTCAAAAGAAAATAGCAGCAGACATAATGGCCCTAAGATGTCATCATAGGTATCAATGATAAAAATTGAACATGTGTTAAGAATGAACATCCAACTCCAAAGCTAATATCAGATAAGATGACCCCCCAACAACGCATTCGTATCTTTCTTTCCTTTCCTTCAATTCTCTTTAAGTGGAGGGTGAAGTGTAGGGTGAATTCGAAACAGTATACATATAAACTTTAGCTCACCCACCAGACAAGAACAAGATCCACTTTTTCAATAATACCCCACATAAATTGCATAAATGATTGACATGAGCCAGTTACCTGATCGCAATAATTTGGTGCAGAAAACACGGTAATAAGTTTACCATCATGATCAATCTCATATCCTTCATCTTTCACTTCATGAGATCGCACAACTAGATCTGTAGAAGGATGTGTTAACATTGATTCAACACTCAAAAAAATTGATCATATGTAATTACAACTTGAAAATAATAAGTTTACCCAAATTGTTGTCCTGAAGGAATCTCTTGGTGACATCTCCACCGAATGAAAGACCAACACCGCGCTTACTAGGGCCCCTCCCTGGGTAGGGTTGTGGATCACTCCACAATAGTTCACACATCAATCCTGTCAATTGCAAAAGAGAAATGGAGGCTCATTCACAAATCACAAGATGGTAGCAGCATAGAAGGCCTCTGAATACCCCCCCATCCCCCACCCCCTGGGTTATAAGCCTCTTCTTTACCTGTGTAGCTGGCGATTTTTCTTTGGTTACGGTTCCGGATGGGAGGGGGGGTTTAGGGGCTTTACAAAGGTACTAGGCAGCACAAGCTCTTAAGCAACTCTACATCAACTGCGGCTAAATTTAAGTTGAAAAAAGAAACCTAGATAAAAAGAAATCTTCAAAATCAAGAAAAATGTACTTTCAGACTACCCTATGACAAGTTCTCAATAGTCATAACTCATACGTCAACATTTGAAAGACTTGTAGACCACTAGCTCTTAGTTAATGCTTAGTATAAGGTTCCATTCTGTGTTGTTAGCCCAGGAGGTGCAAGTGATTCACCATCATCCACTCTGAGTAACCAGAAAGTTACCCCGAACTTGGTGAATAATGGCAACCAAAGAAGGGAGAAAGCAACACTGCTCAAATATAATAAGCATGATTCAATAAAAAACAGAACGCTTGACAAAATTTAAGAAATCATATCGAAAATTGCATTTGTTAATCCTTCATTGATTACAAGTGAAGAAATTTAATTATAGTAGTACTCTGTTTGCCTCTTATACATTCATTTAGATGTTCCTATCAAAGTTCCCATATAGATAGATGCAAATTCTTCCAAGCAATAGAAGCTCATGCATGAAGTACACAGTCAGTTAGAGTTCATGAAGAAGAAATTAGAGTAGTATTTTTAAACCTAGCTAAGAACCATATGAAATGCATAAGAGTATATTTTTATTTACATCATAAACGGAGAGATCATTCAATGACAAAAAAGTAATCAAATAAGCGGAAAATCTCCTTCCGCTTCCATATCAACAAGTACATGGAATAGCAGCAACTGAAAAGCACATAAAATTTTTAATTTTCTATTCACACGAAAATTTAAACTAGAGAAAAAATATTAGTTCTTTTTTTTTTGAGAAATAGATATCAAATCTTATTGATTGTATAAAACAGGAAGCATTTCTTTGGAGGTCATACAGTAGCGTATAACTTCTAAATTCCAAGTAGAGGAATAAGACGAATGAACTTCTGGATTGGAATCACATTAATAGAGAGACAGAGAGATCCCAAAGTAGTTACCTTCTTCAGGAGGTTCGCAAAATCGATCAATCGCTCTAATATCAGAAAGTTTTACGCCGTCAACACTGAAAAGACCACCATGAACTACAAAGACCTTCTGATTTATGACATGAGCCAAAGGTAGACAACAGAAGACTTCTGCGAAAAGCTCAACAAATGTTTCGCTTAACTTGGACCGGACTTCCCCCTCAAATCCATATATCTTGTTCATGCTCCTGCTTTCATGATTCCCTCTTGACAAATGCATAGCTGGCACATCCAAGAACAAGCATGTCAAGTGCAGGAAATGAAAAAGATTACACATATAAACCCCAAATCCCTTGAAAAACAAAATATGTCCAGAATAGCAAAACAAAAACTAAAACACATCTGAGGTCAGATCAAGCAACGATAAATAGAAGATTAGCATGGGGCGAACAAGGGCATATAGAATATGAAGACACTTATGAGGAGGAAGAGAGCAAAGAAGCTGAAAGAATTTACCAGATGGGCACATGCACTTGAATGCAAACAGCGTTAGGATAACCTCCAGAGAAAAAGAACCTCTATCAACAAAATCACCATTAAACAGATATGGATTTTCCTCTGAGGGGAGCCCATTGAGCTCAAATATGTTTAGAAGATCGTAGAACTGCAACAAAAACATACAGGCATTTTAATAACTCAAATACACAAGGAGGAAAAAAATACTGCAATAGATGGTAAAAATATTTATCTTAGACTATTAATCCTCTTCTTCCTCTGTTTTTCTTTGTCTGCAAGGGATATAAACTCATACCTGATATCAGTGTTCTCAACAAATAATCACAGCCATATGTTCAATTTCTTCCACTACCCCGTAGTTGTTCAGGAACAGAAACAGTCTAAATGCTACATATATTACCGTAATTTTTGTCGACCCCACCCTTACTTTAGACATTACTAAAAGTGAATCAATAAACTTAGGTCTTAACCCACAACAAAAGATATTTTCATTATCATCATCTTCAAGATTACCCCATTAACTCTGACAAGACTCCTACTTGAGGAGAAAGGGGGGTCAGATTACTATAAAGATTTTTTTTTTGCTCAACCCTTGATTGAAAATGCATTGATATCTGTACTTCAAAACAAATAGAAGTACTGAACGGTGCTGATGGAGAAGCCACAGGCTCACATGTTGAATCTTGCATGAAGTTTGAATAAATATGGTCAAAATGAACATCATAGACGTCCCAAGACATGCAACAGCTTGCACCCAATAACTATCTGTTTGAACAGTGCTAACCAAATTTCTGCACACAGGACATTTCAGCTCATAGTTGCTGTCTAAAAAATAAAATTAACATTGTCTAACAGAGGAATGAATGATGAATTGGAGCCAAAGATCGTTGTCGTCTTTAAGCTAGAAACATGCTAAAGACGGTAAATTGATCCACAATTAGGCATGGCAAAGAAAATAACATTAGATTCTGACCAACGTGTGCCTCAAAAAAAAAGGAGCCTTAAGTCGTAACAAGGACTGGAACAAAAAGAAATGTGAAACCTCCTAAAGTGAACATTATTGTGAAAGTCATAAGGACATAAAGAGGCAGTTCTTTAGCACGTACAAAGGATTCCTGCTAGCCCATATTGACAATACTGGCAACCATTATGGTCCCTTTCAGGCATTATCAATATCCCCAATCAATTCAGGTTCTGCCCAATAAAGTCTATGTCCATTGATGGAAGTACAACTCTGTTTCTCCAAAGGTTTACTAGAATGAACTTTAAAATGTCATACCTCAGATCATGTGAAATGACTAGAAGAAAAAAAAATGAGCTGAATTAAAAAGATGTTGGAAGAGCCATATTACCTGACCATGTACATCTCCACATACAGTGAAATGCTTTCCATCAGGGACAGTTATATCAACAAGCGATGGTAAGGCGCGCAACAGCTCTCTTGTTTGCAAAACAATCTGACAAGCATATCTATGTATAGCAAACACAATCACAGGGGAAAAAAAATCAGGTTTCAAATAATCAAAGAATAAGAACTTCAATCCCACGCCATAGACTAAACACGCTAACACCACAAATTACCTCTTATGCAAACACTTCCGATTTTTGAAGTCCTCCATCATTTTCTTTACAAAATCCAGTGTTACAGTATCTTCCTCTATCCTTGCTCCAGAATATTGTGGTTCAACCTCTGGAACAATAAAAAAAAAATAGTAAATTGTATAATCTCTTAGAAGAAATGTAAACTTTAGCAGGAAGCATCAATACAGACAAAAAGTAAGGATCATTAACACATGGAGAAGCTAGAAACCAATGCAGAACTTTGAGGATCTACCAAAACCCCACACACTGGTAGTTAAATGCTCAGTTTCTTTTATGCACAGAAAAACTACTTCAACTAGAAATTCAACCTATTACAGGGGAAAAAGAAACAAGGACTTGAATTGTAGATAACATATGACAGGTGAATAGGGGTTGAAACTGAAGAGTTCAAGACATGCTGCTCAAAGGTTAAAAGTTACAGATTTAATAAGGAAATATTGAGCAAAGAACGCCTCCTCTCTCCGTCAACCCTAGCCTCCACCACAAGTACATTTTAGGGGAGAATGATTGACATTTGACCATTCTCGGCATGCTCACTGGTATATGCTTAGTTTCATTGTTTTCTCTAGGTTTTGTTGTTTTCTCTTAGTTGAATATGTTTGTCTCTCCGTTTGTTGGAATAGGTATATCCCATTTATGGGAATATCTGTCTCTTATATTGTAAGATTTTTGTGGTTTTGTGGGAATAAAGATCAAGAAGGACATACAGATTTCTGCAGCAATTGAGATCTCCGTCGAAAAAGGTGTTATTTTAATGATTACTCTACGTGATTGGATTCGTGCCATGGTTTTGATGCCGAACGGAAGCGAAGCAATTAGTGACATAAAGAAGAAATTATATAATTTTTTCAGATCTTTCGTTGTTGAGGCATGCTTATTTTTATTTGACAATCCATCATAAGTTCCCCCCTTCACATTTCCAGCCCTCAAAAAAGAAAGTATATTGAGCAATAGAATTGGAAAAATCTTCATTAACCTGGTAGAACAACCATAACTACTAAGAAACACAATTTCGATCAAGAAAGCACTAGAGACTACTACATAAAAAGAAATATATCTCAAGCTATAAGAACGAAAATTATTGACTGCATAACCAATCAAATCAAACACTCATATCACATCAACTAAAGGATGGCAAGCTCGTGGTACAACAAAAGAAAACATGAAAAGAACAATGAATGTGTTATTTTCAAACTAGCACTTCCAGAATGAGCATACACGGAATGATCAATATTTAAAAGGTTTAAAAGGTGCCACACAATCGACAAGATTTAAAAGGTGTAGAGAAACTTGAAATCCAACAGAAATCAATGATCAATATTGCATCTAGCCTGCAGAAACAATGTGCAAAGAAAAGGTAAAGGATATATAGAGATTTCACTCGGTCATCCCCTCATCCTTAAAAGACTGTAAAGGCTATTCTGCATCGCCAAGGAAGGACCAGAAGCATAAGAACTGGAACAAAGACTCTTCTAAGATTGTTGTAACATCAATCCCCTTTGAAAAAAGGAACCAACAAAACATGAGTACATACGTCTATTTGTAACACAGGTCTCCTTATCACTGTATATGGCAGAATAGTGATGCCACATACAAAGAAATGAAATTCATATGGGGTAGCTCTGAAGAACCAGTACAATCTAGGTTCCATAACAAGAGACATATAGATGGCCAGTTTATCTCCAAGGCATAATTAAATTTCCTCTTCAAATATCTTTAGCTCATCATTATTCGCTCTAAGGACCCAAACCATCAAATTACGGAGGATATCCAACACAAAACATATTTTATACTTTGATTGAAAAAGTAAAGAGGAAACAAGAAGTATCACAGACAAAGAGAACTCAAGCACAGAAGTTGCACAGAAGCACATTATTTTCCAACATGATACAACTAGTCTCTTGAAGAGCGATATAAACCTTTTACATCCGAACCCAAATAGCAACAGCAAAACTAACAGAATTTCTTCAGCAGAAACTAAACGGCCAACCAATAGATATTCTCAATCTAACCATAAATGAAAACTAATTTTCCTGACCGATTTAGCTGAAGGCCATAGAATGGGTAATTATTTAACATGTCGGCATCAGAGCCATAGAGGACCTAATGCTTACAAAAGCAGAAGCACTACGAGGGGCAAAATCTTTTTTTTTTAGATAACATGGGTGTCCAAGCTTTGCTTGACTAATCCATGGGCCTTGAAGTTAACGACCAGGAAAACCTCCAATGGCCCTGAGAGGTTTCGAACCTCGAGGGGCAAATCTTTTTATTAAAAACCTTTTCATCCAGGTGCATTCTTGCATGCTCCTACGGCCTACCAAAGAATCCCTTGCATGGTTTAGCTTAGTCAACCGCATGAAAAGAGATGAAAACATAAAAATGAATTTGAGTGCAGTTGAAGCTTCATGACGCTCATAAGCTTGGACTGGCAGCAGCGAGCTACAGCAAGATTCCTCGAACTCTCCAATCCAATTAGCAGCCTCCTAGAGATCATAGCCCCCAAAGAGTCCAAACAAAAGCTTGCATGCAAGAACTTTAACAGAACTTAATAATTTAGAAAAAAGAATAAATCAACTGCCAAGAGCAGAGGTCTAAATAGGAGATCGTACGTGCCAAAGGGAAAACAATGACCATGATAGTAGCCAGAATTCCTAGCACAGCTTCCATTGACATTAAATTTGCAGCCACCAGTGCAGCTGCCAGGACCACTGCTGCAGCAGCACCCACCAATTTTGGCCTGGAGGTAATTCTTGTCACTGCCACAACGATACCACCATATCTTGAGATTCACTTCAACAAACACCACTTTCTAATATAATCATTTTCACCCATTACACTGTTAAAACTCTGCCGTCATCAGTTCATCACAATACTAGGATCTGGTTTCAAATATTCATATTTGCAAACATATGATTGTCAAGCTGCTTCACTAATTGTTTTTTATTATGAGCCAACTTTAAATTGACTCACAAATGAACCCACATACGAGAGCACCATTGACATGTTCCCATTTAGCCCAGGATATTTGTCAAGTGCAAGTGCACCATTCAATCCTACAGAAGTTAGTCCTTAACAGACAGGCATGCAAAACTCAGGCCTTTCTCAGTGAACCTTCACTAAACAGAATTTATGTTTAACACCTCAATTTGCATGGTTAGAAAATAGTGCAACAATAATAATGTCAAGACAACCCTGCAGAAAGCTTGGGTTTTCCCTTCATTTACACAGCTATGCCAACTTGCCAAGTGTCCACCATTTCCAGTGGAGCCAAAAGCTTAACTACTTTTTGGCTTCGGGATATAATGGACTAAAGCAAAATGGCTCATAAAACTGTCGGCACTTCTTATTTATTGTGAAGTTGCCGATGGTTGTCGCACTTCAGATATCGGGCCAAACAGAAACAGCCTCTCTGTGAGACTCTCACATAGGTAAGGTTGCGTACAACCGACCCCGCCTTACCCTGCCTAGTTTGGAGCCTCTTTGGAGGCACTGGGGTAATGTTAATGTTTACACAGCTATGCCAGAACTTGTGGAAGTGAGGAGACAAACTACAAAATCTATACAGTGAAGAGCTAATTCAAAACATGGTGTCCACATTTCAGCTAGGTGATCAAAAACTTCACTCATAAATTACCAAGCAACTATTAGGGAAATGGTGTCAAATTTTATCTAAATTAACCAATGTAACTTTTATATCACAGATCAGGATTCAAGAGCAGAGACATCATGGTGCTCTATAAGGAATCTCCAACTCTCACCAAGCCATAAATCAGAGACTATAAAAAGAGATTCTACTATTTTCCACCAACTTGCTAAAGCTCATGATTTCTCCAACAGGACAAAATAGCATAATCAAACATGTTTCTTATTACTAAGTCATATCAACCAATTCAAAGGCACAACTTTTTTTCCTATGGGCATCCCGCCTTGAAGGTAACGACCGGCCCTGAGAAGAATAGGACCTGGAACCTCTGAAACAAATCTCAGAGGTTAGACTGAGCTATTCACTCAGGGTTACCACCACCAAATATAAACAGATCTAACTTTATCATTTCGAGACAAATTTTAAAGTCAAATTAGAGGACAATGTATCAATGAATGCTCAAAAGTCTTGTATTCTTTTTGTCCAAATTAATCACTGATCCACAATTTCCACAATCTAATGATACAATGTAGCATAAATCAGTACTTTGATAAACTAGATGAAGATCATCTATAGTCATGCTCATGGCATACAGCTCCTCGACGCCCCCGCCCCAAACAACAACAATAAAAATGATCTCGATAATGCCAAACATGATAGGATGAGGCAAGCACAAAAATTTACCCATTACTAAAAAAGGTATGGTCAGATGATATGCAACTATGCACTCAAATTCAAGGGCTTATTGGGCAATTATTGATCTATTTTGTAACATAAGGACAAATAGATGTAAAATGGAACTGCTAATCACTACTTCCCTCCCAAAATATCTAGCAACCATCAGAAATCTAGTAACCGTTCTGCTTAGGTATACCACGCTAAGCAATCATCACTAGTCAAAAGCACAAGTATGTTTATACCACCATAAAGTAATATTTGCCTAACATTTATAGCCACTTAAGATGTGAAAATCAATCAATACGTGGCCAATATTTCATAACCACAACTACCCAGTAAGTGTCCCACCAAGGGCGGGGTCTGGGAAGGTCAAGATATACCCAGCCTTACCCCTAGTTAGTCGCCTAGTAGAAAGGTTGTTTCCAGTAGACTAAATAAAAGACACAAAAGACACAAAAGCAGTTAGCTTCTTGATGAGAATCCATGAAGATGTACATGGCTACCATGAAACAAGAGCTTCAACAGGAAGAACTATAAAGGTGAAGCACATCTAAAAGACAAACAGACTAATCATTATGCTATAACAACAACAAGGCTCTCTTAAGCAAAAGATATCAATTAAACTACTAGAGTAGATCAGAAGTTTACCAATAGAATGATAGTCAAGGGAATCAGCTATACATTGCCTTTGAGACTCAGGCACAGCAATAGCCTCCTCAAACTTTAGCTTCATTACAGCCTTTTCACATTCTTTCAACTTTTTGGCAGCATCAGGATCATTAGGGCATATTCGTTTGACCTAAATCAAATATAAACCAGGCATGTTACAAAGTTAAAACCTGATTAAGCTTTGCAGCTATAATATAGCTGTTTCCATCCTTCTAGCCAAGCAACAGAGCGAATTGCAGAAACTAGGAGGGCTTAATGAGGCAAACAACGGAAGAGAGGCCAGCTAAATATAAGATAGAAAAACCATCTTGTGTTTAACTAAGATCATATTTCTCGAGGACATAAACATAAGGCAAAAAAGATCCTCATACAATGTCCTATAAGGCAACGACGAAGCTTTGAGATTGAGAAAAATTAACCAATTCATGCGATCCAGCTGATTTTCATTTTTACACAGCATATATAACACAGAGAAGAATAGTCCACATGTATGGAAGAGGCATAGAAGTAATGACAATAAATATGATTTATTGATCATTACAAATAATTCAATGAAGATATTGTACGAAGATAGAGGAGAATGGAAGACTCCTATTTATTTATTTCGTTTTATCTGAAAAATAAGGAATACGAATTATTATTATTATTACTATTATTATTGGTACTCTTATATGTAAAGATTCATTTGGCACCAAGAAAAGTTTGTCACACAAGGACTCCTGATAAATAACATCAGGAATATTCCTCTTCGCACTCTTTCGGTACATAATCCCATATTTTGAAAATAATATGATAACATGAAAAAAAAAAGTGTTACATGCTTTAACTTATGGGAAATAACCTTCACGGCCCAAATACCTGCTGAAAATCCTTCAGTGCCTCTTTAAATTTTCCCATAGCAAGATATGCAGCACCTCTCCTATAATAACCCTGCAAATCACAATACCACTCAGTGCATGTTTAACTTAATTCAATTTTGAGTACTATAGTAATATACAGCAACAACAACCACCACCACCACCACCAGACATAATCTGCCTTTTGCAAGCTAATATCAGTATTAATACAGATATTAGTACTAATAATGCAAAAATCTTACAAAGGTATCCAGAGAAATTAAACAAGTAGAAAGCATGCCTTCGAATACTTAGGATCAATTTCGATAGCCTTTGTCGCATCCTGAATAGCACTACCATATTCTTCCAACTTTGTATGCGCGAATGCGCGATTTGCGAAGTACACAGCATTCTGACTGCTTAATTCAATTGCTTGAGTATAGAAATCAATAGCTTGCGAATACTTGTTAGCTGAAACGGCAAAACAATGTCATAAGAAAACCGAATAAGAAATAAAACATAATAAGAGACAGCTCACAGCCAAAAAAAATCCTTAGAGTTCCCGACATATTATGTAAACGTTTTAAGGTAAGCTAAAGAAAATAATGAGGCTAAACTTATTTTACAAAACTATATTTAAAATAACTGGCAAGGGAAGGAAACGGGGCCAAAATAAATACTTCCTCTGTCTGAGAATAACTGGCATTGTGATAGCCTTATTTGCTCTAGTGAAGTGATTACCAATTTTGGGCAGAGAGAGTAACAAACAAAGCATTCCTTTATTAAGAGCCGTACATCAGGAAAACAATAAATACACAAGTAAAAGCACAATACATGCATCCGCAAGTAACAACCATCGGCAAATCCCACATCACTTTGTAGCATGTTCACAGCAATCTACTACACATGTAGGACCATCACCTTTAAATGCTTCATTAGCTGCAAGCTTGAGTTCTTCAGCTCTTGATGCGTTTGAACTTGCAGACTCCATAGTGGGCTTAGAAGTTAGGTACAAACTAGTCAAGTCCAATTGTTCAGAGGGTGGCTTTCATGAGTATGCTCTTCCTACTATATCTGCTAAAGAATGAAACAATCAGAGCCTATAGCACTAATACTTGATCTCGGTATATAAAACAAGCATCAAAAATGAGCTTCTGACACAACTAACAATATATCACATCATTAACAATCCGTGCCTCTTGTACATAGATAGGTGGATTTCTCTAGACCCTTCATCAGAAATGCATTACATGTCTGTACTGTCCAACAAGTAAAAAGCTTACAACAATGTACTGATCAATTTGCATTTCTTCCATTTGACTTAGCGTCAACGCATTCAACTTCTCACTCTCATATTACTTGTCCCCCACCCCCTCTTCCTCCACTTTTGACTTTCAAAAAGCAGAATTGTGGCTAGATGTAAGAAGCTACAAATTGTAACTTCCAACATATAGCCCTACTTCTACTTCTTATGAGCAAGAATTTGAGGTGGCATTAACAAAGATAGGTTTGCAAATGAGGAATATGAGAGGGAAAAGTTGAGATCGTAGAAGCTATGGAAAATGGTGCTTAAAGTCCACACTCCACTAAAATCCAAAGCCAAAAACTTGCATGGGCTATAAAGGCAAAGCAAAGCTTGGACACCCATGTAGGCCATGTTATCTATAAAAAAAAAGGCGAAGGCAAAAAAGAATCGAAAGTAATAAAAAAATATAGTTATCATCACATTATGACTATAACCCTGAAATGTGTCTCATGTACAAAGATTCTCCAAAGCTACTAATCAACCTATAACGGTTTATAGCTTTCCTATCATCACAAGTTAAAACAAAGTAAGATGGGGTTGGTTGCAAAGGAGGAATGGGAGAGGGAAAAGTTGAATCCTAAGAACTAGACCAAACAGAATTTTACCACTACAACCCGAAAGCCAAAAACTTGCACGTGTTAAAGCAAAGGAGAAAAAGAATGAAATTAACACAAAATGCAGTTTTCATCACATTCTGATCAAAACCCTGAAATGTGTCCCCTAAACAAAGTACACTCCAAATCTACCCATTCTAATTTACCTAACTTAAGTTACAAAACGGGCATACTATTAAAGCGAAGTAACTCTTAAAACCTACAAAGTTACAACTTTGCTATTATAAAGTTAAAGATCTTAAAGACCCAATTTCAAACAGCAAAAAGAGACAACGTTTTGGCTAATAGACATGCATTTCAATATTCATAGTGTTCTCAAACTAAAGCTATCATTATTACCCTGATTGCGAAAAGCCGAGCCTTCCCGTGTCCACCCATCCACCCATATGGGTGGACACGGGGATACGAACTTGGGGACACGTTCTTCAATGAACAACAATCAACTTGTAACGAGAATGTGCAAAATATAAGCATTAAATGACCAATATAAAGGGGTTTAAGCGGGCTAGGAGAGATAAATCGAAAAAGGTGCTCTCGCCGGAGGTGACGTCTGCGGCTGACGACCACCGGAGAGAGAAACCGGAAAGGATGAGAGAGAGAGAGAGAGAGAGAGAGAGAGAGAGAGAGAGAGAGAGAGAGAGACGTACCAGAAGGAGTGAAGGAGGAGAACACAACAGTGTGTTACTCCGGCGAGATACAATGGAATTTCAGCTCTTTAGTCTTTAGGGCTTACCAAACAACAACAAAACAAGGGGGTTTTCCCAAGGTTTTTGTTATGGAAAAAAAATACCCCCAAATCTGAGTCCCTTTTTTATTTTTTATTTTCTTCTTACTCCAAGCGGTATTTTATTTATTTTTTTACTTATCTTTTAACAACAACGAAAAGAAATAAGAGCATCTCCAATGCTACAAATCTTGAAGGGGTTTTTATTGTTGACACATCATTAAAATTAAAACCTCATTTATACAAACCTCTGAGTTGTAATGCTATAAACCTCTAAGAGGGGTTTTGTATGTGACATATCATAGCCTATAAACCAGGTTTGTCTATGTACAACCCTGAGAGCACCTCCAATGCTACAAAACTCTAGAGAGGTTTTTTTTCTATACTCCCAAAAACTCATTTATATAAACCTCTTGTACACTATGCCACAAATCTCTAATAAGTTTATTGTCTATGCCACATCATAACCCAAAAACTAGTTTGTGTAAAAGTTGGGTTTTAAGGTTTATCACTATGCAAATGAGATTTTTTTTGAGAGGTTTTTCTCCCCACAAACCTCCCTACAAACCTTGCATTGGAAATGCTCTGAGGTTTATAGGTTCATCACTATGGGGAGGAGGATTTTATAAAAGATTTTTTCTCCACAAACCTCCCATAAAAATCTTGCATTGGAGATGCTCTAAGAAGAAAAAAAGGCACTTGATTTGAGATAGCAAAAATTAATAACGGTTTAGAATCAATATATATATATATATATATATATATATGTATGTATGTAGGTATAATTGAGTTCTCAACAAGGTTGCATCATAAATGTGCTCTTAAACCAATTTAGATACAAAATTTAAAAATAAAAAAAAAAAGTCATAAATCCATGGGTGATTAAAAAGAAATTAAAAATAGTTTTATTTTATTCTAATAAAAATAAGTAACATAAGTTACCCTAAAAAAAATATATTATATATTCACTAAAAATGTAATTTCTTTGTTAAATGTGTTTTTTTATAAGAAAATGATTATTGTTTTCTTGCTACTCCTATTATTCAAGTTTATATATTGATATGATTTTTTTTATATTAATCCTAATAACGAAGGATGATGAACAAGAACCGAAATTTAGTATATGTATAATTGAGTTTAAGTTGTGATCTCATTAATTGTCATAAATACAATTTGATTATGTTGATGATTAAATCTTAATATAATCACAATATATTCTTATTCACAAGATGAACAAAAAAGTCATCAAATAGCATACCTCTGATCTCCTCCATTTATTGTAATTGTAGTACAGTATATACGTAGATTGGTAACAAACAAACAAAAAAACAATAATGTACATACATTGCATCTATCGAGAGTTATGAGGGGTATTACACTATTACTGCATTTGCATTTCCAATTAATTGAAAGACTTTTCGACTAGCAACAACTTCAATACTCAACTCCTCAATGCACTTTGGCCATTTCAATTTTCTACCTATAAGTACATAATCCATACCCTACCCATGAACCCACTTTGCCCAGTTTTATTTCCTTGAAATGTTATTAGTTAGAGGAAAAATCATATTATGGTAGTGGCGCGGCGGCAAAACGAGTGGCGCAGAACGAGTGGTACGACGAAGGCCTGAAAGCCCGAGTAGGTGTCACTCAGTGGTGCAGATCATCATGCGTAGGAGTGGCGTGATCGGATTGAAGCATCCATCGAATTATTACCATGATGTCTCGGTTGCGGTAGAATGCTCGGCTTCAAGCAATATTTTGTTTTATAAAAAATTTTGGTTTTTTTTTGTTTTAGGTAGTACGCTTCATGTAATTTGATATTTCTATATATTTTGTGGTGATGATACTTGATGCCTGATGAAAATCTTCTATGTTTTTACCTTTTTGTTTAATTTATTTAGTTACCCTCAATTTCTATTGTTTTGATTGATTTTATTTTCCAATTGGTTTAATTATTGAAGAAATAGCCTTTTTGGTAGTGTGAAAATGGATTCGTACTTTTCTTTCAAGTAGGAATGTATATCATTGGAGAAATGTCAACCCTTCAAAGGTTGTATCTCAATGTATTATGTGTTTAATTTATTTATTTTCAAGTCAATACCTTTTAGTTTGGTTTAAAATATTCAGAGGCCATGATTAAATTGGAGTAATTCAATTCTTACGATTTAATCCTCCATTTAATTCCTTCATCTCTTTTTTTGGCTTTAGGATAACTCAAATTACACGAATTAAAGTTATGTAGTAACAAGTGGTAATAAATAGTCATAAATGCATGGGTGATTAAAAAGAATCTAAAAATAATTCCATTTTATTTTTAATAAAAATAAGTAACATAAGTTACCCTCAAAAAAAATATTATATATTATTCACTAAAAATGTAATTTCTTTGTTAAATATTGGTGGTATTTTGTTTATAAAAAGATTATTATTGTTCCTTGCTACTCCTATTATTATTCAACTTCATATATTGATATAATTTATTTTTTTTATATTGATGCTAATGACAGAGATGATGAACAAGAACCCGTGCATCGCACGGGCACAAAATCTAGTCAATATATATATATATATATATATATATATATATATATATATATATATATATATATATATATATATATATATATATATATATATATATATATATATATATATATATATATATAATTGAGTTCTCACCAAGCATTGAATATGTAATAAATAGCCATAAATGCATGGGTGATTAAAAAAAACTAAAAATAGTTTTATTTTATTTTAATAAGAAATAAGTAACATAAGTATTATATTTATTATCCTAAAAAAATTATAAATTCACTAAAAATGTAATTTCTTTGTTAAATATATATATTTTTTTTTGATAAAAAGATTATTATTGTTCTTTGCTACTCCTATTATTCAACTTTATATATTGATATGATTAAAAAAAATTTATCATATTTCTTCTAATAACAGAGTGTGCATGATAAACAAGAACCCGTGCATCGCACGGGCATGAAATCTAGTATATATGTATAATTGAGTTCTCACTAAGGTGGCATTGAATAAATAATAAATAGTCATAAATGCATGGGTGATTAAAAAAAATCAAAAATACTTTTATTTTATTTTAATAAAAAAAGTAACATGAGGATTACATTTCAATATCAATATCAATATCAATATCAATATATATATGTATAATTGAGTTCTCACCAAGGTAGCATTAGATAGGTAATAAATAGTCATAAACGCATGGGTGATTATAAAGAAATTTAAAATAGTTTGATTTTATTTTAATAAAAGTATGTAACATAAGTATTATATTTATTATCCTAAAAAAATTATATATTCACTAAAAATGTAATTTCTTTGTTTAATGTGTTTTCTTTTTATTGATAAAAAAATTACTATTGTTCTTTGCTACTCCTATGACTCAACTTTATACATTGATATGGTTAAAAAAATTTATTATATTGACTCTAACAACGGAGGATGATAAACAAGAACTCGTGCATCGCACGGGCACGAAATCTAGTATATATGTATAATTGAGTTCTAAGTTGTGATCAATTTATGGCTCATTAATAAGACATTACTCACCTATTTAGGAAAAGAAAAGAGATTAGTCAAATTGTATGTATTGATGTCGTACATGCATTGGAAAACTATTGATGAAACATTAATCGTTGAGTGTAATGAACCAGCAGTAGTTGCAAGAGTAAGCCAAGAAGTAAATGGGGAGGGGGGAGGGGAAATGAAACGAGCAGTCACAATTTCATTAATAATCAATTTATCACCACCAACAGGTAAACCTTCCTCTTATCTCTCCCTCCCATATATAACTTAGAATCATTCCACCAGCCATTGACCATGATGTTGCTACCTTATAAAATTGCGAACAACACTCAAATATTCTGTTTTCATGAAGCCAATTATGAAACACAATTTCAACACATTGGGGATGAAACCCAGTAGGCAATGGGGCATGGTGGTTTAGCGCTATGCTAAATGATCATATGAAGATGCATACGCTGATAGCATCGAGTTGAGGAGCAAATAGAGCAATTAAGGTCATGTTCTTTTCAACTGGTTTCCAGTTTTCCCCGTTTGTCCCAATTTTCACCAGTTACCAGTTACAAAATACAGTTTTGTCCAGTTTTCCTCAGTTTGACCCAGTTTTGCCCAGTTTCTCCCAGTTTAGTCCAGTTTTGATATTTTGACATATTAAACATAATACTTAAATATAAAATATTTTAAATCAAAATATAAAATAAAAATATGCATAATAATAATAATAATAATAATAATAATAATAATAATAATAATAATAATAATAGTAATAATAATAGTAATAATAATAATCATTTTATTATTATTATAATTACTATTAATAATATATAATAATAATACTATTATTATTTAATATTAAAATTATTACTATTATTATTTTGCTATTATTATACTCTTATTATTCTAATTGGTGTTATTAATTATTATTATTATTATTATTATTATTATTATTATTATTATTATTATTATTATTATTATTATTATTATTATTATTATTATTATTATTATTATTATTATTATTATTATTATTATTATTATTATTATTATTATTATATGTTTACTACTATTAATATTATTATCAATGTAATTATTAAAATTATTATTAATTTTATTATTAATATTAATATTAATATTATTTATTATTATTATTATTATTATTATTATTATTAAGAAAATAATCAAAAATAAAAATTTCCCCAATTTGTCCCAAATTTCCCCAGTTTATCCCAGTTTTCACCAGTTTGACCCAGAAAACAATCAAAAATGAAAATTTTCAGTTTGTCCCAATTTTCCCCAGTTTATCCCAGTTTTCACCAGTTTGACCCAGAAAACAATCAAAAATGAAAATTTTCAGTTTGTCCCAATTTTCCCCAGTTTATCCCAGTTTGACCCAGTTTCTCCCAGTTTTCACCAGTTACCAGTTAGACTTTCCAGTTTTCACCAGTTTTGCCCAGTTTTGTCCAGTTTCTCCCAGTTACCAGTTGAAAATAACGAGCCCTAAAAAGCCTGTTTCATATGAGAGAGAAAATTGTGCCGCAGAAGCCGATCGAAAATTGAACTTCATTGCGCGAGAATTTTTTTTTTTTTTTTCTTTCCTTTCAACTTTTGAACACGTGTAAAAATGTAATGACCTTTTGCCTGTTTTCATACATTTTCATTAATCTAACCGTATTGATGCTAGTGTATGGTAATTTTTTTAATAATTAGAAGATCAGTTTGACAATAAGTGAAAATTATGGCGTTTACAAAGATCATGTGTAGCATTTTAGGGGTCAAATGAGTGTATTTTTTGTTTTTTTTTTATGTTTAGCAATTTAATAGACGAAAATCAAGCTTTGTCGCCACTTACGAGTATAATAATAAGTACTTTGTAACAATTCTATTGTGATTGTTAAAAATTATTTGAACAATATTTACATGCAACGCATTAAAAGATGCATGGGTGATTAAAAAGAAACTAAAAATAGTTTTATTTTATTTTAATAAGAAATAATTAACATAAGTATTATATTTATTATCCTAAAAAAATTATAAATTCATTAAAAATGTAATTTTTTTGTTAAATATGTTTTTTTTTTGATAAAAAGATTATTATTGTTCTTTCCTACTCCTATTATTCAACTTTATATATTGATATGATTAATTTTTATTTTATCATATTTCTTCTAATAACAGAGTGTCCATGATAAACAAGAACTCATGCATTGCACGGGCATGAAATCTAGTCAATATGTATATGTATAATTGAGTTCTCACCAAGGTAGCATTGGATAGGTAATAAATAGTCACAAATGCATAGGTGATTAAAAAGAAATTAAAAATAGTTTGATTTTATTTTAATAAAAGTATGTAACATAAGTATTATATTTATTATCCTAAAAAAATTATATATTCACTAAAAATGTAATTTCTTTGTTTAACGTGTTTTCTTTTTGTTGATAAAAAAATTATTATTGTTCCTTGCTACTCCTATTATTCAACTTTATATATTGATATGGTTAAATTTTTTTATTATATTGACTCTAATAACGGAGGATGATAACAAGAACCCGTGCGATTAATTATATTCACTATAAATGTAATTTCTTTGTTTAATTTTTTTCTTTTTGTTGATTAAAAAAATTATTATTGTTCCTTGCTACTCCTATTATTCAACTTTTATATATTGATATGGTTAAATTTTTTTATTATATTGACTCTAATAACGGAGTATGATAAACAAGAATCCGTGCATCACACAGGCACGAAATCTAGTTACAATATTATTATTAAGTACTATGTGAACCCCATTTCAATGTAATAAGTAACACTTTCTATAGTGATAATGAACATTTTTGTAGTAAACGACCTTTTATTTCTAACAAAATTGACTTTATCTGTCCCAAATCCGGGGTATGCTACTGCAATATTTATCCTAAGGAATAAATGCTAAGCAGAAAGGAAAAACTAGGTATCAAAGGAAGCATCTAAACAACTAAACATTAATATCAGAGTTGTCTATCAAGTGAACTTAAGTCCATTAAAATATTATTACAACTTTGCCTTCAAGGGCAAAAACCAAAAATCCCAACCAACCAAAGTAACCAATAAAGAATAGTTCTAAAGGAACAACCCACATTAACACTTCAAGCTATCCGTCCTCACTTGGCTACACCTGCACCTTGGTTTCCGTGACGGAAACAAGGGACAGAAGAAAAGAGAAGGAACAAAAGAAAACAAAAATCAGATAAACTGAATAAACGTCGTCCATACCCAGTAAAAACACTTTCGCAAAACTTACCTGGGTTTTAGAAGAATTATTGAAATTCATTTGCATGCACAAGTAATCATACAATCAAGCACACACAAACTCAATATTCAATTACATGCAATTCTTGCTTTAGTGATCATTCGAACACAAATAGATAAACCATCTTGATTAGAGAAATAAGAGAGCGAATAGAACAACGATTACCCATACTGTTCATAGATAGATATAGACATGCCATGGACTTACTCTAGTGTATACTCACACTGCCTCTAACATAATAATCGATATGTAGAGAATTAAACAATGGGGAATGATCCATCCCGAACACACTACGAGGTGTCCATAAAAAGTAACTTGGGAATCATGCATCCCTAGACTACATCAATTAGATGAGTCTCGATTGCTCGACTACTCCTAGGGATCCATTAGGAGTCTTATTCTCATTTATAAATCAATTCACATACTTGCATTGATTGACCTAGTGGTACAACGAGACCACGACATACTACTTCATTTCATGCTCATGATAATGAATAATAATAACAACGATAACGACCTAAATGCATATTAACACAATCATGCTTCACATATGTCTAACGAAATTTCGGCAGCACTTCGGTAGTAAAACATGATATCCAAAAATTACACTTTCAACGAATAATCCATCCAAGTATAATAGGTGCTCATTAGCACTCAATAATAACTCATTCTAGTTAGCACGTATATTATATCATAATAATATTAGAAATTCAATATCGCCATACATGTTCAATATAAATCATATTTACAGCGAAGAATATATTTCTAATTCTCATAATTAGCGACGATATAATTTAATCATGCTTCGCATATTAAATTCACAATCATAATCAATTAGCACATAACACATCAAAATAGTTCTGATGGGGCTTTGGAAAGAGGTAGACACAATCGCTTACCTAACAAACGCTCACTACACAGTAGGTAACCTTGCTAATCACAACCCGATCACGCTTGTCCGTTTGGTCCTAATTAAAAACAATTATCGTGACATAATCAGTAAATACAAAAACCCAAGCAGTACTGAAACTGTAAACTAATATTTTTATTAAATTCCTTGATTTATTCCAACCAATCAATTACCGTGACATAATCACGCTTGTCCGTTTGAAAATCCGGATTCGGGTTTCAAACGAGTACAGAAAAATAAAAACAATTATTGAAAAATACTGAAAATACGAAATTAATTAAAACGAAATTATTAAACGAAACCCTAATCAGTTTTTCGAGTCTAGGCCGTGATACACCAAGCATGGGGACCCACGACGTAGCCCATCAAGACCACCACCCACCGACCACCATGGTCGGCGGTGGCTCACCGGAGCACCGGCGACGGAGGAGAGAGAGAGCGTGAGAGATCGCGAGAAAGAGAGAGGAATTGCGAGGGAGAGAGAGAGCGAATGAGAGAGGGAGGAGCGACTGGGAGGACCCCGCCACGTCGGTCACTCGCCGGCGACCACCTAGGCGCGACCTGGTGGCGCGGCGGTGGCACGACAGTCGCGAACCAGAAAAACATGGGAGGGGGCGAAACAGAGCACGGGAGAGAGGAAGAGAAAGAGAGAGAAAGAGGGAGAGAGAAGGGGGATTACCGGCGGGGGAGAGGAGGCCGGTGCTGGGCTTGGTGGCCGGCGACAGCAGGGGGAGAGAGAGAGAGAGAGAGAGAGAGAGAGAGAGAGAGAGAGAGAGAGAGAGAGAGAGAGAGAGAGAATTTGGGGTTTTGGCTCAGTTTTTTGCAACTGATCAACTGGCCCATCTCTTAGCTTATATAGGTGCCTAGTCAATGAAAGTCAAAACCTACTAGACCTAGGATAAATTTTCTGATTTAATTGTTAATTAAAATAATTAAAAGTTAATTAAAAGCTAATTAAAACCAATTAAAACAATATGAAAAAATCTTATTCATATAGAAAACTATTTTAATTAAATCCTTCAATTTGATAATTATAAATCCCGAAATTTCCATATTAATAATTAATATTATTATGGCTTAATTTGAGTAAATCGAATCGTTAAATAAATATACGATTTAAATCTCCAAAACTATTTATAAATGAATTATAAATCGATATTATAATTGTAGAAAATATTGGGGTATCACATTCTACTCTCATTAAAAGAAGTTTCGTCCCGAAACTTGAAACATGAAGTAATCACTTCTTAACGACGAAACAAGTTTACCTATGCGAAGGTATAAAACGATTTTAGGACAACGACAATGCAATGCGTGTACTACGGTTGTGATCTAAGTCGATTAGCAATGCAGCATGCAATGCTAGAACATGCAACTCGTGCAACGCGGTAAACAAAAGACGAATTTACTAGGTGTGACATTCTACCCTCCTTAAAAAGGGTTTTGTCCCGAAACTCAAATGGAATTAGTACCTTCGATAAAAAGTTCTGGGTACTTCTCGCGCATCATGGATTCAGCTTCTCATGTTGCTTCTTCTTGACCATGACGGGACCAAATGACTTTCACAATCGGAACAGTCTTTGTTCGAGTCGAGCGCTCTTTGCGGTCGGTGATCTTGATTGGACGTTCTTCATACGTCAAACTCTCATCAAGTTTGATCGTTTCAGGTTGAACGACATAAGTTGGATCATGTACGTATCGCTTCAGTTGAGAAACGTGAAACACATTGTGGACTTTTTCAAGTTCCACAGGCAAAGCTAATCGATAAGCAACCTCGCCAATCCTTTCTAGGATCTCGTAAGGTCTAATGTAACGAGGACTCAATTTTCCCTTACGACCAAAGCGCATAACGCCTTTGGTAGGAGATACTCGCAAAAGTATCTTGCTTCCCACCTCAAATTCTTCAGGTCGATGACCTCTATCTGCATACGATTTCTGGCGATCTTGTGCACTTCTCATCTTCGTTTGAATCACTTTCACAATGTCGACAGTCTGCTGGATCATATCAGGACCCAAAACTGCAGTCTCGCTAATGTCGTTCCAACATACAGGCGATCTACACTTCCTACCATACAAGGCTTCATATGGTGCTCGATCGATGCTTGAATGATAGCTGTTGTTGTAAGAAATTTCGATCAATGGAATGTGTTTATCCCACGAACCTTGATATTCGAGGGCACACGCTGGAAGCATATCCTCTAGAGTCTGGATTGTTCTTTCCGTCTGGCCATCTGTTGCAGGATGAAAAGCGGTACTAAACTTCAATTTGCTTCCGAAAGCTTCTTGTAATTTCTGCCAGAAGTGAGAGAGAAATCTCGAGTCTCTATCAGAAACAATATCTTCAAGTACACCATGAAGTCTCATGACTTCCTTGACGTACGCGTTAGCCAGTTTCTCCATTTCCCACGTGTCATGCATAGGAATAAATCTCGCAACTTTTGTAAGACGATCTACAACGACCCAAATAGCGTTGTTCTTCTTCTGTATCAAAGGTAAACCCATGACAAAATTCATAGAAATCGAATTCCATTTCCAAGTAGGAACTTCCAGTGATTGTACCATTCCGCCCGGTCTTTTGTGCTCGATCTTGACTTTCTGACATGTCAAACACTTCGTTACAAACTTGGCGACTTCTTGTTTCATTCCCTTCCACCAGAGCACTTGGAGAAGATCTTTGTAAAGCTTGTCTCCACCAGGATGTACAGAATACGGCATATTATGAGCTTCACCCAAAATCTGACTTTTGATAACTGGGTCATTGGGTACGCAAACACGTTCTCGAAACCTCAAAATTCCATCTTGGCCCAAAGTAAAGTCCTCCGACCTACCCCTGTCTTTGTGGTTTAGAATCCGCTGAAGATCCTCATCACCACTCTGTCTATCTTTAATCTCTTCTAGCAATGTTGGTCGAACAGTCATATGTGCTAAGGTACACTGAATGTCACCTTGAAACACAATCTCCACCTTAAGACTTTGCATGTCACGTATGATCTCCTTAGGAAGCACTAATGCAATGTTTAAGGTATGTCGAGTCTTCCTACTCAAAGCGTCAGCGACCACGTTCGCTTTACCCTCATGGTACTGGATATCGAAGTCGTACTCCGTCAAAAGTTCTAGCCATCTCCTCTGGCGCATGTTCAACTATTTCTGCCTAAAGATGTACTTGAGACTCTTGTGATCAGTGAACATCTTGACTGCGGAACCATACAGGTAGTGTCGCCAAATCTTCAATGCAAATACAACAGCAGCAAGTTCTAGATCGTGCGTAGGATAGTTATCCTCATGCTTCTTCAATTGTCGTGAGGCGTAAGCCACGACCTTTCCGTGTTGCATCAAAACACACCCTAAGCCATGCTTAGACGCGTCACTGTAGACCTCATATCCTTCCGTTCCTGACGGCAATGTCAAAATAGGTGCACTCATAAGACGTTTCTTCAACTCTTGGAAAGCAGTCTCACACTTGTCAGACCATATAAACTTTGTCATTTTCTTCATCAAATTCGTGATTGGCTGCGCAATCTTTGAAAAACCTTATACAAATCGTCTATAGTATCCAGCAAGTCCAAGAAAACTCTGAACTTCGGTCACGGTCGTTGGTCTTGGCCAATCTGTAACAGCTCGAATCTTCTTTGGATCTACGACTACACCATCCTTAGACACCACGTGTCCTAGGAAAGATACCGTGTCTAACCAAAACTCACACTTAGACAACTTGGCGCAAAGTTGATGTCTTCGCAGAATCTCCAGGACAATACGTAAATGTTGCTCATGCTCCTCGGCGTTCTTCGAGTAAACCAGAATATCATCAATAAAGACTACAACAAACTGGTCTAGGTAAGGATGGAACGTACGGTTCATCAAGTCCATAAACTTCGCAGGCGCATTTGTCAACCCAAAAGGCATCACAGTGAACTCGAAGTGCCCATACCTCGCCCTAAACGCTGTCTTTGCAATATCAAGCTCAGAAATCCTCAAATGATGGAATCCTGATCGTAAGTCTATCTTTGAGAAAATAGACGCACCACGCAGTTGGTCAAACAAATCGTCAATTCTGGGAAGTGGGTACCGATTCTTGATCGTGATCTTGTTCAACTCGCGGTAGTCAATGCACAGCCTCATACTACCATCCTTCTTCCGTACAAACAAAACAGGAGCCCCCTAAGGCGATACACTCGGACGTATGTATCCTTTTTCTAACAAATCCTCTAGTTGTGTTTTCAGTTCCTTCATCTCAGCAGGTGCCATACGATACGGTGCTTTCGAAACTGGTGCAGAACCTGGAGCAAGGTCGATCGTAAAGTCGATAATGCGTTGTGGAGGCATTTCGGGAATCTCGTTGGGAAATACATCAGTGTACTCGGAAACTACAGGAATAGGCTGCGGAGCTTCTGTCTCGCGACTCGTATCCACCACATGACAAAGGTAAATCGCTTCACCCTTAGTCACGCACTCTTTGACCTTCATAGTCGCCACCACCTTCAGCTTAGGCTTGACCACAACTCCTCGATAAGTAATCCCTCTTATCTTTAGGTCTTCCCAAAGAAACGCGTTGTTCGAAGCACTCTATCTTAGCTCTATACTTGTACAACTAATTCATTCTCAAAATAACGTCAAAATCACCCAATTCGAACTGGATCAAGTCTGCAGGTAGCTCGGAACCAGCGATCTTAATCGAACATTTCTCGTACAACGAATTACAATTAACATTCACCCCATTTGGCATCATAATGTTTGCCCTATACACTGAACTAGGTTCTAGGCCTATCTTAGATGCAAAGCTCTTAGAAAGAAAAAAATGCGATGCACCACTATCAAACAAAACAAAAGCGGGAAAAGAATTAACAAGAAAAGTACCAGCGATCACGTTCGGGTTTGCTTCTACTTCATTGTGATTCATCACAAAAATTCTGCCATTAACCCCTCTATTGTTGTTGTTGTTGTTGTTGTTGTTGTTGTTGTTCGGCGCGGGATTAGCAGTAGCAGGAGCTTGAACCTGGTTGTTCACAGAAGGAGCAGCATTGTTGCGATTGTTGTAGTTGTTGTAACCCCCGTTTCCACGGTAGTTACCACCATTACCACGATAGCCATTGATATTACCACCATGATTGTAGTTGTTATCGCGGTTCTGCCCATTACCATTCCTACCTCGGCTCCAACATTCAGAAGCTTTGTGACCCGGCTTGTTGCATTCATAGCAGTGCAACACGTCACCTCGACAGTTCTTACCAGCATGCGTCTTGTTACAGCGAGTACAAGGCGTATTCCTTCTAGCCATTATCGTAGCTCGATGACTATTCGAGTCACGATTTCTATTTGCATTGTGGTTCTGACCACCTTGGTAATTGTTGTTGCCATTAGGCCTTGGCCTCTTGTCACCATCTTTCGACTGCGATGGATTGCCTTTGTCACGCTTGTTCTTTCCTAAATGCGTATCACGACGTCCAACAATCCTCTCCTGGTTCAGGGCCTTGTCATAAGATTCCTGAACAGTAACGGATTGTCCAGCGACAAAACGTTGAATGTCCCATTTCAGTCCATCCTCGAACCTTTCGACTCGCTCAGCTTCAGTTGTCAGCAGATTAGGAGCAAAAATAGCAAGCTCGTTGAACTTGGCAGCATACTCGGCCACAGGCAGCTTGTCTTGGCTTAGCCCTTCGAACTCACGTTGTTTAAGGCGACATAGAGCACTAGGATAAAATCTAGCACGAATGGATTCCTTAAAACGATCCCCATTATAGTTCAGCGTTGCAAGCAAGTCCGTTCGCACATCGTTCCACCACTTGTTGGCTTCACCTTTTAGGTAGTACGTTGCAGAGCTAACCTTCATGTTGTTAGGCCGACTCATAGCCAGGAACAACTTTTCGAACTCAATGATCCAAGTCTCCAGCTTTGTTGGATCGGCACCACCTTCGAACGTAGGAGGTTTAAGAGCGTCAAAATCTCGAAAACTACGCGCTGCAGAGGCTTGTGCGGTTTCCATCTCTTCTTTGCGTGCCATTTTTCGTGCCATGATCTCGACCACATCGGTCAGACCATCCTCGAGTCGTGAAATTCTATCGGCGTTGGTTGTCATTTCGCGATCTGAGAATATAAAAGTAATGGTATGAACACCATTCACACAATTTGCACATCTCGACCCATTAAGGTCTAATTGAGAGAACTAGGTTGTAATTGAAATCTTTCTCTTGACATTCAGCATATAGCTTATAAGTTTCGAAGATCGACCTTACATTGTAGGTCTAAGCAACATACTTGCTTTATTGTTCTCAGTTCTCATTCATAATAGTTCGATAGGCATACAATACATTTTAGACACATTGGTCTCACCAGAATAGACAAAGATGTTCATAATGCACATAATGAGGCTCCATACTATTTTAGTAGGGCAATAGATAATCACACTTAATCATATTGATATGCTTTAGCACTTGGCTCACAAGAGAGTTGATAATGCTCAACAACGATTTTGCCATAAATTCGACATGGATTTCCCATCATGTCACGACGATAAGATATAGCATTCATGCTTTTGGTCAACCATGCACATATGTGACAACGACAGTGGTATAAACAAATCACAACGACTTCCATATAATCAAATGAAATAGTTTTGCAATAAGATAGATTGCAAAATAAATAAGAATAAATATTTGTTGCTTAGGCAACTACACACCACACCAATCTTGACCGCGCAGGGCCATCACAAAATGAAATAATGTTTCCAACCAAAACAACTAACTCTTGTAAATAAAATAGCTAAACAACAACTGGGTTTCGATCCAGGAGGTGTATCATCATCATCATCATCCCTCCTTGGCTTCACTTCCCTACAAGGCGTGTAAGGATGCTTGTCACCTCTGAACTTCTGAGGCATGAAGCACCTTCTAAAGTTATCTACAAGTTTGTGCTTCTTAGACCAGCAGCTCTCACAGATGTTCTTCGGAGCAGGCACCAAGATGTGGTTAACCTTCCATTCGAACTCGGACAAGCATAGCTCGTTGCCAACACCCTGGAAACTCAGCGCCCATCGATTGACTTTGCCATACTTCTCGTCATTAATGTAGCCACTCTTCAGTACCACATCGTCATACTTCTCCTTGAGACCTCTCCAAGGATGTAGGTTGGGTAAGCCAGCTAGTAAGAATTCTACCCAGAAACCTTGGTGTATCCTCGTACGGTTCTCATATTCATAACGCTCGAACGTAGTGAATGCGCGATCGATGTAGGCACGAATGTCATCTAACTCGGCATCAGTGGCAAAGAAAGGCTCCACAAGAGGAGACACATCAGCAAGAGGCGAAGGAGGTACAGAATTGTTGCCGCCTCTAAGTCTGGCATGCTAGGTGAATCAGGGACTCCAGCTCCATACTCGAATCGCATCTCTAGATCCACAGAGTTAGGCTCAACGCTTGGCTCATTAGCAGGAGCATCGTCAGCCTCAGGTTCGGACTCGGTAGGTTCCTCTTCAGAATCAGGATCCTCGTTAGCCTCCAAGTCATGGTTAGGCTCAAGCGGTACGTCATCATCGTGAGCATCATGCGCGGGTTGATCCACCTCGAGCTCGTGCGCGCCATTGCCGTGCGCCTCGGGCTCGGGTAAGGCCTCGTCATGCGTTGGCTCACTATCGGAAATGTCTACGTATTCCACCTCGTTCTCGGGTGCAACAATCATCGCTCGCGGTTTTCTACCACTAGTCGACTTCATCGCGGTCAAACGAGTAATTGCCATCTACAAAAGGAAAATCAAACAATAAGAACATTTAAATCACAATTAAGGTGATTTCAAGTAATTCCTAGCTTCTAGGACTACTACGCTCAACGACTTTAATTACATTTTATTTTTTCCCAAAATGAAACTAATTTTTATTAATTCATTTATTAACCTATGCAACCTTTTAAACCTAGGGCTCTGATACCATTTGTAACACCCCCGAATTCACAACGATTTCCTGGGAACCATCGACGTCGCTATCCACGACTCGACACCGCTGAACCGTTCCAAACCCGGGGTATGCTACTACAACATTTATCGCTAAGGAATAAATGCTAAGCAGAAAGGAAAAAACTAGGTATCAAAGGAAGCATCTAAACAACTAAACATTAATATCAGAGTTGTCTATCAAGTGAACTTAAGTCCTTTAAAGTATTATTACAACTTTGCCTTCAAGGGCACAAACCAAAAATCCCAACCAACCAAAGTAACCAATAAAGAATAGTTCTAAAGGAACAGCCCAATTAACACTTCAAGCTATTCGTCCTCACTCGGCTACACCTGCACCTTGGTTTTCATGACGGAAACAAGGTACAGAAGAAAAGAGAAGAAACAAAAGAAAACAAAAATCAGATAAACTGAATAAAATCGTCCATACCCAGTAAAAACACTTTCGCAAACCTTACCTGGGTTTTAGAAGAATCATTGAAATTCATTTGCATGCACAGGTAATCATACAATCAAGCACACGCAAACTCGATATTCAATTACATGCAATTCTTGCTTTAGTGATCATTCGAACACAAATAGATAAACCATCTTGATTAGAGAAATAAGAGAGCGAATAGAACAGCGATTACCCATACTGTTCATAGATAGATATAGACATGCCATGGACTTACTCTAGTGTATACTCACACGGCCTCTAACATAATAATCGATATGTAGAGAATTAAACGATTGGGAATGATCCGTCCCGAACACACTATGAGGTGTCCATAAAAAGTAACTTGGGAATCACGCATCCCTAGACTACATCAATTAGATGAGTCTCGATTGCTCGACTACTCCTAGGGATCCATTAGGAGTCTTATTCTCATTTATAATTCAATTCACATACTTGCATTGATTGACCTAGTGGTACAACGAGACCACGACATACTACTTCATTTCATGCTCATGATAATGAATAATAATAACAACGATAACGACATAAATGCATATTAACACAATCATGCTTCACATATGTCTAACGAAATTCCGGCAGCACTTCGGCAGTAAAATATGATATCCAAAAATTACATTTTCAACAAATAATCCATCCAAGTATAATAGGTGCTCATTAGCACTCGATAATAACCCATTCCAACTAGCACGTATATTATATCATAATAATATTAGAAATTCATTATCGCCATACATGCTCAATATAAATCATATTTATAGCGAAGAATATATTTCTAATTCTCATAATTAGCGACGATATAATTTAATCATGCTTCGCATATTAAATTCACAATAATAATCAATTAGCACATAACACATCAAAATAGTTTTGATGGGGCTTTGGAAAGAGGTAGGCACAATCGCTTACCTAACAAACGCTCACTACGCAGTAGGTAACCTTGCTAATCACAACCCGATCACGCTTGTCCGTTTGGTCCTAATTAAAAATAATTACCGAGACATAATCAGTAAATACGAAAATCCAAATAGTACTGAAACTGTAAACTAATACTTTTATTAAATCCCTTGATTTATTCCAACCAATATAGGCTTTTGAAAATCCGTATTCGGGTTCCAAACGAGTACAGAAAAATAAAAATAATTATTAAAAAAATACTGAAAATACGAAATTAATTAAAACGAAATTATTAATCGAAACCCTAATCGGTTTTTCGAGTCTAGGCCGTGATACACCAAGCATGGGGACCCACGACCTAGCCCATCACCACGACCACCACCCACCGACCACCATGGTCGGCGGTGGCTAGCCGTAGCACGGGCGACGGAAGAGAGAGAGAGAGCGCGAGAGATTGCGAGAAAGAGAGAGAGAAATTGCGAGAGAGAGAGAGAGCGACTGAGAGAGGGAGGAGCGATGGGAGGACCCCGCCACGTCGGACACTAGTCGGCGACCACTTAGGCGCGGCCTGGTGGCGCGGTGATGGCGCGACAGTCGCGAACCAGAAAAACAGGGGGGGCGAAACAGAGCACGGGAGAGAGGAAGAGAAAGAGAGAGAAAGAGGGAGAGAGAAAGAGGGAGAGAGAAGGGGGATTACCGGCGGGGGAGAGGAGGCCGGTGCTAGGCCTGGTGGTCGGCGACAGCAGGGGAAGGGAGAGAGAGAGAGAGAGGGAGAGAGAGAGAGAAGAGAGAATTTGGGGTTTTGGCTTAGTTTTTTGCAATTGATCAACTGGCCCATCTCTTAGCTTATATATGTCCCTAGTCAATGAAAGTCAAAACCTACTAGACCTAAGATAAATTTTCTGATTTAATTGTTAATTAAATTAATTAAAACTAATTAAAAGCTAATTAAAACCAATTAAAACAATATGAATAAACCTTATTCATATAGAAAACTATTTTAATTAAATCCCTCAATTTGATAATTATAAATCCCGAAATTTCCATAATAATAATTAATATTATTATGGCTTAATTTGAGTAAATCGAATCGTTAAATAAATATACGATTTAAATCTCCGAAGCTATTTATAAATGAATTATAAATCGATATTATAATTATAGAAAATATTGGGGTATCACACTTTGACACATAAGCAAATATTGACATGTTATCGAATAATATAGGTGCATATATCTTCTATTAGTACTATTTAATTATTATCCTAATGTCATAGTATAGGTCTATGTATCTTCAATTAGTACTATTAGTAAAGGTACATGTATTTTCCTATTAGGCACCATATGTCTGTTAGGAAATGTATCTAATAAATTACAACAAGAAAAGTTTATTAATTGGAGCCAAATATATTTATTTAAAATCGTGCATCACGTTGGATATGCAACGAGAATGAAACAAGAAAGCAAGAGAGTTAGTTTGAGCATAGAAATCGAGATGTCGTCCCAGATTAGGAATTTTGTAGCAAGATGTGGCATAGGCGAAAGTTTTGTTTTAAGTTTGTACCAATAAAAATGTCTTAGTGTTATAAACACACAAACCGTGCATCGCACGGGAATGTAACTAGTATATATATGTAAAGTTGAGTTCTCACCAAGCATTGAATAGGTAATAAATAGCCATAAATGCATGAGTGATTAAAAAAAAATTAAAAATAATTTTATTTTATTTTAATAAAAAATAAGTAACACAAGTATTATATTTATTATCCAAAAAAATATATTATATATTCACTAAAAATGTAATTTCTTTGTTAAAAAATTTATTATTGTTATTTGCTATTCTTATTATTTAACTTTATATATTGTTTTGATTATAAATATTTATTATATTTCTTCTATTAACGAAGTATGCATGATAAACAAGAACCCGTGCATAGCACGGGCACGAAATCTAGTATATATGTAAAATTGAGTTCTCACCAAGCATTAAATAGGTAATAAATAGCCATAAATGCATGGGTGATTAAAAAAAAATTAAAAATAGTTTTTATTTTATTTTAATAAGAAATAATTAACATAAGTATTATATTGATCATCCAAAAAAATATATATTATATTATACATTCACTAAAAATTTAATTTCTTTGTTAAATGTGTTTTTTTTTTTGTTGATAAAAATATTCTTCTTCTTCTTTGCTACTCCTATTATTCAACTTTACATACTGATATGATTAAAAAAATTTATTTATATTTCTTCTAATAACGGAGTATGCTTGATAAACAAGAACCCGTGCATCGCACGGGCACGAGATCTAGTAAACCTTAAAAACTCAAATATCGAAATGTCATTTAACTCTCATAAAATTCATATATGAACTTCAATAACTAATTTTAGAAAGACAAACAAATTCATGTGACTTACTTCTTTTGATTTAACATAACAATAAAAAGATGGCGCTAAAACTAAATACAAAGCGCAACTTAAACAAATGAACGGTACACCACCTCTCTCCTAACAAACAAGGTTGCCCTTTTTTGCTCATTACCTTCCTCCATTTTTCGCTTTCTCTTCATTTCTTTTGTCTTTGATCATTTGCAATCAAATCATGGTCAGACTAATCATAAACATATATTTTGTGCAACTTATCAATAACAACAGTTCTTAAGCGCAAATAAACTAATCTTATAAACCCCCTAAAAAGGAGAAACTAATGTTAGAAAAGAGAAACTTCTAAATCTAAACTTGTTTTGAGAACAAAGACTAATTAGGAAAACCTAAACACAAAAAGATAAGGGAGTTATTAGGCTACATTGAAGGGTCTTTTCACCCCCTTTTAAGCAATTACCCCGACCCCCATCGTCAATCTAAATGATGTCCCAAGTTGAATATATTTATTTATAGAATTAAATAAAATTGATATATGTTTTTATGATTTATGCTCAGGATTCCCCAATTTTGACAATAATAATAAATATTTTACTTTCTGCCAATAGTCTCTTTATTGGTTTGTTCTCAAGTTTTAGCTATCATTTTGTCGACTAATTGTTATTAATGTTATGGATATTGCTAACTAATAGAAAACCATAGGGTGTTAGTGTTACTTGTTGGATGATATCCAAATCCAACATTGCACAATATTTGCTCAAGAGATGTACAATATTGCTGGTGCTAGTGATTTTGGGATAAGTGATAGTGGCGGTTATGCAAGTGGTGGGTTGATGGTAGTGATTGAGGTGGTAGGGGCAAGGATTAGTGTTGATGGTGGTGCAATTTATAGAGGTAGGTTTGTGATGGTAGTGAGATGCAAGATGGGGAAGAAAACTAAGTAGCAATACAAATACGAGATTCTTGTGGTGATGCTGATGATGAGGTGTTAGTAGAGACCTAAGCAATTGCATTTCAAAGTGGGGGATTCACATTCATATTGATAAAGACGCATGCTAAGGAAAGACATGCTTGGATTGGGGGTAATGATTAAGTAGATAATGAAGCAAATTAAAGGGCAAAGGAAGGTGGAGGTGGTGGTAGGCAGTGGCGGAATATCAACAGGGCGGAACTGGGCTGGACCTCTCCAGAATAATGAAACTTTGTTATTTTGTTGTATAAACTTAGCATGGTGAAGACTCTGGCATATTGGTTGAAGCACTAAAATTCCTTACGCTAGGTAAAGGGTTTGAATCTTGGCCCTTACGCCTCTGGTGATAGGGTAATGATTAGGGGGTAATGGAGAAAATGAAGGGAGAAAGGGGGATAATCCATTACTTTAGGGAGAGGGTAGGTAACTTTTACGGTTTTACCCCCCAAATGGGGGTAATGATTACCCTCCTCTTCACAAAATCTAACACCTACCACCTCCCACACCTTCCATTTTAGATTATTATTCTATCTATCACTCCATTAATCATTACCCTCCACTCCAAGCATGACCCTATAGGAATAAAAATTACTCCTTGTGTTCAAAATTTGTTGTAAAGAAGTGCTTTTGCGTTTCCAAAATAACACATGAACACTTGATAATATAAACTTTAGATTGTAGACTTGTCAAACGACTCGACCAAACAAGTTACAAATCTGATCATTTCATATTCGGATCAGGTCGGTGATTATGGTGAATAAGATTCAAACTTGTAAAGAAAATTACTAATTAGCAAAGTCATCAACTATACCAATCCATACCCCATAAAATTTCAAGCATCAAGTATGGTACATCTCAACCCAAGTATCAACTAAAACTTTTTTTTTCTTTTGGGTGCAAAAAGAAGAAATAAAGACATGGAGTGACTCCATCCCAAGAGCATTCATTTACCGTACAGATTCGGGTCTCCAGTTTGAGTTGGATCAAATTGGCAACGGTAGCTGCCTAGCTGCGTAGCGCGAAGCAAAGCTGCATCAGAGTCTTATATAGATTATTCTTTCTCTCTCCTCGTCCAGGTAACTCCTCTCTACCAACATCATATTTCCTTTTCTAGTTGAATGTTATTTCAGCCATTAAACTTTATAGTATCTGTATATATTTTCCCATAGAAATGCAAGTTAATGAACTAACAAATCCCAGATAGTGAACCTCTTGCTGCCATTTAATTGAAGAAAAAGGGAAAAAAATTGGACCTTTGTGATTGCTGATTTTGGGTTCCTTTTGTTTGTAGTTTATGTGTGTAATTGTTTAATTGAAATTAAGAAAAGCCCACATTTGCATTAGAGGATAGGACGGTGGAATTTGTGAGCTTGGCTAATAGTGTGTATCCACTAAGGTGGAATTTTGGTTTTGTTCTTATGAAACCCTAATCATTGAAAGCTTGAGAAATTTGGACAGTTATTAGTGTAATATATGGAATTAAGGTCATAATCATGTTAACCACTCGTATGTTACTGGGATGAAGAATGAAGATGGCATCTTTTGTTGGAGTTTTGGTTGTAATTTGAACTGTCCAAGAGTAATATCAAAGCTTAGTGCCAAGGGTTGACATTGGTGGAATGAAGAGTGTTAAGAAATAAGGATGTTGAGTTTGTTAGTGGTTAGGGCAATGGAAGAGGATGAGATTAGCTCGTTGCCAGATAGAACAAAATTCTTGTATTGATAATTTGTAGCTTGACATTGATACAGCAGTTGTGTGTCTATCCTTTCCAGTTGATGCATGAAGAGCTAGAGGGTTACAGGCACATTGACTCGATTAATGTTCATGACTTACTAGGCTAAAAAAGAGGAAATACATACTTTTTTCTCGTGGGTAGGTTAAGGTTCAAGTAGGAAGTCAGCTACTTTTTCGGTGAACCATGCTCCGCTACAGAGTTACTTGCTTGTAATTTCCTTTTAATAACTGCTCCCAGTGTAATATTATGAACTGGTGCAGTTTGCATTAGGGAGGAAGTCCATGATGGAATGTTGGGAATGCCATTTTCTTGTCACTAGAGATTCAAGTGGGGGGATCTGTATATGGGAGTCTATAGATTTTGCGTCTATGATGAGAGTTGGAACTTGGAACTATCATTCCTTTGTTGTCTTGGTAGAGGTGTTCCTATGTCCTTTCACAGTATTGACAGATTGACTATCTGTTTGCTTGGCCAAGGATAATTATAATCAGTCAGCCTATCATTGTAGTTTACGGCAGAGTAAGGTTGAACATTCAGTGACTGGCTTCTTCTTTTTTCTATTCTTTTTTGAGGGGATGTAGTGACAGACTATACACTATAATGCTTTTGTTTCAAGCTTTGTGCGCCACATTTCCAGCTGGGGCTGGTTTATGTCATTCAAGACATTTTGAAAGGATGGGTGGTATTTGCTGTGTTTGGCCATAGCTAGAGACTAGACTAATTTGTCACTATTGTCCACCTGCAACTGTTTTCTCTGTTAAGGGAAAAACTGCTGGTGGCTTAGTTAGGTCTTCTGCTTACAATTCTTTATATAAGTTGATGATATCTTAGCGACATGGGTCTGACAAAGAAATGGTAACTAACAAATTGATGTTTTTCTTGTATATTTGTACCAAATTACCAATGACAAAATAATGTCTAGACTATAGTTGGTCTCTTAAAATCAAGAAAACCATCACCCTTGGAAATCTGAGGAATTGAATAAGCTATATATTAAGGAAAAAAATACAAAGAATAGCATGCGGCTATGCCTGAATATGTATAAACACAAGGGTTGTTCATAATGCGGGTTTTTCATGGCTTTGTTTGGGTCAAGAAACTCCTTTAGAGATGACTAGGGTCTAACAAGAGATATTCCTAGAGAGCCGTGGAGTGGATTCCTGTTCCAGGATGATGCAATCATAATCAGAAAGATTTTTTATTCTTTGTGAGGACTCCTTGTCCTCTTATGTTGTATGATTCTTTCGATTTAAATAAAATTTCTCTTTATATAAAAAAGAGAGAGATACCCTCCAGGCTTCTAGAACCAATAATTTTATGTTCTTAAGCAACTCATATATCTACACTTGCTTGCCAATACTTACCGGCAATCTATTTCTGTTATTTCTTTTCTTGAATGATAGTGTTTTTATCATGCATGTCTTTGCCTGTGTGTTGACTATGAAAACAAATATTTGCCAGAGAGCAACTAGCATGCTTGGTAATGATGGTTATGGAAACAGCTTGTTTCAGTTATTGCTTTTACTGCCTTAAGATCCAATCAGTACACTTTGGGTGGTGGTGTAGTAACTGTAGTTGTCATGGTTGTAAGATCCAAATAAAGATGGAGAGGTAGAATGATCAGTGATGAGGCATGAGTTTGAAGACTTTTCTTTCAGATAGGCTAAAGGGTGCTACATAGGTATTGTAAAATGAATTAGAGTTCCAACCCCTCCCCCAAGCAAGGGATAAAAAAAGGAACAGAATCAAAGATTTGAAGCTTTTTGATACTGGAGAAGGTTTTTGTTTTTATGGGAAGCTTTGCTTATTGTGGCTACATTTAGAGCATCCAGTGGTGGAAAATCTATAGACAACTTCAAGATCCGAGGCAAAACCTGGTCTCTGTAGATGCGTGAACAACTTAAAGAGAGACAGAAGTTTGCTTGGTCTCATAGGATATTGGGAAGCTATCTTACCAAATGGTCTCCCGGATGCCTCATATTTCTCATATGTGGTTTTTCAGGAATTTATTTGGGTGCCTTTTCCTCTTAAGAAAGGTTGATGTGGGTCTTTGCTAAGGTTATTATGGAGGTCACTAAGCATGTAGAGGTTCTTTTGAGATGGAAGCTGTTTTTCTAGTGTGAGATAGCTTTAAGTCATTATTTGTAGAGGTGTCAAGTAGGTCAGGTCGTGTCGTGTTCGTGTTCGTGTTCGTGTTCGTGTCAAGGTTAAACGTGTCGAGAATCCCTTGACCCAAACCTAACCCATTTATTAATCGTGTCAAAAATCCTTGCACCTGACCTGTTTAATAATCGTGTTACCCGTTTAATGACCTGTTAACCTGTTTATCTTTACTTATAATCTAAACTAATTGAAATATGAGAAAAACCATAAATTTTACCTACAAATTTAAAGTTCTAACCATATAAGTGTATATTGAACCGTCTAAAATTATTAAAATGCTCAAGATAGATGAGATTATATTATATTATTTACTTGTTACAAATTATTTGAACTTAACTTTGACAATTAAAATTAAACGTGTCGTAAGCAGGTTGTTTTCGTGTCAGAAATCTCAACCTTAACCTAACCCATTTAACTAAACGTGTTACTCGTGTCGACCCATTTAATTAAACGGGTCGAAACCTCTCAACACTAACCCGCTACATTCGTGTCCGGTTCGTGTCGTGTTGTCGTGTCGTGTCAGCTTTTGACAGCTCTAATTATTTGGGAGCATCTCAATTTTCAAGTAATGAACTATTCGCTTTAGTTGGGAGAGAATGTGCTGCAGAAATGACCAGCACAGGCTAGTATCCGTCATCTGGAACAGCACAGGGAAGGGCTTAGAGTTTATTCCAGAGGAAAAGTCATAGGTACTGGAAAATCTACTCATTGTGGTTTGTAATGTAATATGGCTTGTGATGGACCCTTTTAGGACTGAGGAACAAACCGAAGGTTAGGGACCTGGGATAACTGGTAGGGTGATGCAGCCATTCTTTGCACCTACCTGATGAGGGATGACACTATGACACCGTTGAAGATGTCTGCTGATTTCTGTCACTTGCTCCAGTGAGCCTGACAAACCGTTCTGCTTGTGGAGAATATAAAGGGCAGTTTCACCAAAATTGTATCTGAGAGAATTTGTAACAGATTTATGGATACCTCACTCTTTCAAAAGTTCATTTGTATCTATGCCTTGCTTGGCGTGACAGCAGGTCTCACTCTCAGACTCAGTCTGATCCTGGATTGGGGTTAATTTTTTTCTTTTATTTATTTTTATTATTCTTTTTCCCTGATTTATTCTTTTGACTTTATGGAAGGAAAAAAAATTAAAGAATTGTTCATGGGAAGAGCCTTCCACCAACAAGGCGTAGCCAATCAACCCTTTCCTTACCTTGCAATCCCCTACCACCCACCCCATTCCCAATAAGGAAAATCTCCAGAAGATGGTTCATGTTATTGGTGATCCTTGAGGGGTGGTTTAAGTTTAAACTTATTGCTGATTGTCTATCATAGATAACAGAAACTTACAAGTTGTGCTGTAAGTACATGATTGCATGCACTGAGGGAGTGTGGGTCCTCTGAAAATTTGAAAGCTGTAATTAGCACGCAGAGTAGGAAACTCATTGTTACCTTAGAAAAATCATGCTTTCTCGAATCGTGGTACTGCAGATAATTAAAGCCGTAATCATCACATTTTGTTGGAAGCTCATTATCAAGGTGGAATTTAACATGTGCATATGTTGTGGAAAAACCAATCCACTTGTGGAGAAATCAACTCACAAACAAGTCCGAAGCTACAGAATAAGAAGAAACCAAGTCACACATTGCTAGGGTTTTTTTAACTAATGATGGAATAATATGTTTAATCGAGATAACTATTGCTAGGGACTGTGAGTAGTTGGTACTGCTAGGGGTTTTTGTAATTCAGTTTTACAGTAGTAATTTTTAGAATTTCCATATTCATGGAGCTTTTTATCGGTGTTCTTAAAGTGTCCCTATCTCTTCAGATATTTGGCGTGCAACAGATAACCAATGTCACGGAGACGCAATGCTGTTGTAGCTATAGGATTAGTAGCTTTTGCTGCTGCTGGTTTGTCATTTCCTTTCTATATGGCGTAAGTGAATGCATTTTACAGCTTTGTGTTTTTCATTATGTCTTTCAAAAACTGAACATGGTCTTTGTTTCCTCTAGTTTATCATCGAAAAAGCAGCCTGTGATCGACTCCTCAAAGGCATTGCCACCTCAGGCTACTTTCCGAGGGCCATATATTAACACTGGTTCACGCGATGTTGGACCTGATCATCAGACTTATCCAAAGAAGTGACTAAATCCTGTAATTAATTTCTGCACTCCTGATCTTTACATATTTTTCAAAACCAGAAAACAAGAAAGTCTATAGAGTAGCTTGTAAACTGTTCTTGTCGACCTGTCTTACAGGAATAAAATCAACTTCTATACTGTTGTTTACTGCACTGGTAGAATATATTAAGGTATATATGAAACTTTACATGTAGACCACACTATATTTATGCATGAAATTTTAAAATTTCAATGTAGATTACGGAAAATAACCCAGTGAGTTGAACTAGCAACTAGCAGTCGCCATAATATCTCTTCACAGCCTCTGCACCTTTCGCAACGGCATTCTGCACAGCTCGCCAGGCAGCAAGACCTTTGTAGATGTCTGTATTTCCCTCGATGTGACGTATGGGCGTTTCTCTTTCTCCACCAAGCCATTTGCCTCCTGAGCTAGTGTTTCTAGTAGAGCTGTCAAAAGCTGACACGACACGACAACACGACACGAACCGGACACGAATGTAGCGGGTTAGTGTTGAGAGGTTTCGACCTGTTTAATTAAATGGGTCGACATGAGTAACACGTTTAGTTAAATGGGTTAGGTTAAGGTTGAGATTTCTGACACGAAAATAACCTGCTTACGACACGTTTAATTTTAATTGTCAAATTTAAGTTCAATATAATTGTAACAAGTAAATAATGTAATAGAATCTCACCTATCTTGAGCATTTTAATAATTTTAGACTGTTGAATATACACTTATATGGTTAAAACTTTAAATTTGTAGGTAAACTTTATAGGTTTTTTTTTCATATTTCAATTAGTTTATAATATAAGTAAAGATAAACAGGTTAACAGGTCATTAAACATGTAACACGATTATAAACAGGTCAGGTACAGGTCAAGGATTTTCGACACGATTAATAAATGGGTTAGGTTTGGGTCAAGGGCTTCTCGACACGTTTAACTTTGACACGAACACGAACAAGACACGACCTGACCTATTTGACAGCTCTAGTTTCTAGCATACTATTAATGTGATCATCCATCTGCAGCATTGCTTTCCTTGAAATGTGAAGGTCTGGATGTACCATTTTTAAGACTCTGTAGATATGTTTTTGGAATGTGACAACTATCACATCCTCCGAATTCGAACAACACTTTCTTCAGAACTTGATGACATAGTTTTTGCAAGTACTCGTACTCTAGTAGTGTGATAATGAACTACTGGAATAGGAGTAGTACTCTAGTAGTGTGACAAATATATATAGTGTAGCCTAGTAGAAAATTCAAACAAATTTGAATTTGTTCAAGAGTTATTTTTCAACATGGGGAATTAGACAAGTATTTTTAGCGTTTTCCAATGTATAAGGTACTCACGAGTCACGTACCGGTACCCATTGCCCAATTGGTTTAGAGATATCCATTTGGGATGGAGTAATCCAAATGATGGTGTAGTTTTTTGGTGCAACAATGATGGTGTATTTGACAATCTTTGTAATTCAATGTTTCAAGACACTCCCAGTCTTTGCCTCTTTGGCTGTAAATGTAATCTTTCACGTTCATGTCGATTTTGTTTGATTAGGAAAATGTTTGGTTGATTCTATTGGTTAATAACCCACAAAATTTGATTGGGATTGTATTACTTGTGTAAGGGATTCCTGCAATTTGAATTTAAATTACAGAATGGTTGTACAAAAATCCTATTAAATATTCCATGGATTTCAAACAAACCTTGTGATTTGCTTTTTCACGGTCTCCAAAACATCAGTTTGACCGTAAATAATTACAAATATATGAATAAGAAAATTATAAAAATATGTTTTTTCAAGAATAAATAAATCAAATAAAAGTATTTTTATATTGTAAATCTTTATAGTTTTAGACAAATCAATGGTCAAAGTTTAAAAAATACTCTAAATAACAAGATTTGTTTGGGACGAAAAGAGTTCTACCTATCATTTTTGTGAAAGACTAAACATATAAAAAATGATAGGTTGACACTATAAATTAATAACACATGTTGGAAAAAATTTCTATGAAAAAGGTTACTAATACTCGTATAGTGAAGAAAACTTTTTAGTTTCACTCCAACGCATGATACAACTCGCACATTTTTAAAACTCAATTGTCTATTTGAATTAGCTTTCACTTGAATTACAAGACCTGTATTTGAAATTAAAATTGTAATTTGAATTTGAAATGGATATTATATTAATTGCACAATACAGCAAATACTCACTAATTGAAGACTTTAAGTCTTGGCTCACATGGCTCGATTGTTTGGAATAACAGGCAACTTTTGAAATTATAAAAAAAAAAAAAAACATGCAACTTTTGAAAATTTAGAATTGAAAGAAAATAGTTCAGTGATGTTAAAAAAACCAAAACAAAAAAAACAAAAAACAAAAATGAGGTCGACATACAAGGATACACCCAACTCACCATGAGAATCTAGATAGTGGGTTACAGGAAATTGACAAAATAAATACATGCACGAATGATAAACTATGTCATAAAATCAGCCAACCCTCAAACTAAAATAAAAAAAAAATTTAAAAAAAAAAAAAATCAGCCATGGCAGCCAAGCTGATGGCACGTATGATTACAAATATACGTGTCATACGGACACGTATGACGGTCATGTTTCCCCAAACTACATAATTCTTATTTGTCCCCCAATTAGTCCTAAAAGGGGTAGTGAAGTTGATCGTGGGGTTGAAATTTCATGACAAAGGTCATGGGTTCAATTCCTACTAGGCCTCTTTGCTGAGCATGTCTACAAAATTTATCTTGTTAGCTTGCCTGGTGTGTGTGTGATTTACAGGCTATTACATACACTCGAAATTTATCCAATACACACTCAAAGAGTAGTGGCTAAGAATTCCTCGTATCAAAAAGAAAAAGAAAAAAATCCCCTCACCAATTTCCTTCTCTATTTATTTTCTTAGCTCACATTTCTTAATTTCCCCCATTCAAGATCATATAGTAAACCACAATTTGCAATCACAAAAAAAAAAAGGAAGGGATAATAAGATAATGTCACGCATAAGGGATCAAGGTGACGGGCCACAACAAGATGAGTATGGCAAGTGGGTTGGGCAGCCCAAGCCCGACACCGGGGACCCTGACGCCTTCCTGACCAATGATTACGGCGACCAGCCGCAGCAAAAACAGGCCTGGCCTGTTGGCAGGCCCGGGCACGACCCGACACAAAGGCGGGGCAGCACAACCGGGGAGTATGACAAGGCGGGTGTCGGGCTGATGGATCGGGCCAAAGAAAAGTTGGATAATATTGGCGGGTTTAAGGAGGATCCTGGACATGTTACCACTAGGGGTGAGCCTATGGAGACCACCAAGTTATAAAGGGTGTAGTTATATATGTAGCTCTTGTTGTATAATCTATAAACTACGTACTACGTACTAGTTAAAGTTTGGTAGTAAAAGTTTTCTTGGTTTGAAATGGGCTATGTTTTATTCTCCAATGACTAACAATCATCAAATTTAACAGTTGTACGCTTTTTTATGCATTCGTATGAAGATTAACTGGAACAGAAGATGGGTGCTTGACTACAGGTAGTGGACAAGTGATTACTATTTTTCGGTGAGCGATTTTGCCATGACAATAATCACTCTTGTAGAAATATTGGCTAGGAAAATGTGATCGTTGCTTTGGCAAAATCGTAGTCACTGTCAAATAGTGGTCATGCAGCCAAATTAGTTTTCAAGTTTTAACCACAGGTGATTAAGTGAAAAGTTCATAATCACCAAATGCACCTTCAAGCTGAACCTAATTACATAAAAATTAGACCAAAGATCAGACTGATCTGAACCAAATTACCTTTGATCTAAAACCAACACCTACAAAAATAAGATCAAAGATTCATATGGAACCCTCATCCCTACCACACCTCATCTCAGTTCACAGCTAACAGCAGTCCACTTCACTAGTCGATGATAAACATGAAGCAGAAGAGCTAAACAATACATCCATCATCCAAACAATCTTATGACCTCCGGTCATAAAAGAAACCAAAGTCACATACATATTGCACAAATACAAGTAAGGAAATGCTAATATATTTGATCAATACCTAACCATTAGAAAGCATCCATATCAGAATAAAACCAAGGAAGTAAAGGCAAACAGCAAACTAGCTAGCATATATCATTCTCAAACAAGAGAATTACAGTAGAATACCACCAAGTTCATAATATCTAATTTGTTTAGACACAAACTAGATGCCAGATGGTCTGTTCACCACAGTGAGTGAGTGATACTTGATCTCATTTCTAGAGTTTTAGAAATGATCTACAACTATTACACTATTAGCTTTCTTTCACTTAGCCATGATGCTTTGAGCTTGGTTCTCCTGTTGCTGCTGGAAATTGAGTGGCCTCCTGAACAGCATGATGTGTGGCTCAGGGCGGTGGATGGCGTAGTGCACCCAACCACGGCTCTGCTGCACTCCTATTGCCCGCCACTCGTTCTGAAAAACACCAGTTACCCACATAGTAACTCACTACCGAGTACCGACACATTGAGGAAAAGTTTGCAGCAGATGAATGACTATAAAACTGAGTTCAGAGAGCCTGATTGTTCTGCAAATGACAATTGGTTGCAAAACTGCACATCATCTCTTGTTTTTGTGAACTTATTTTGTTATGAACTTATGGCTATCTTGTTCTAACACTTCATATCACAGCCTATGCATATTTGGGGTACTTAAAGCAACTGATATTGCACAAAAATCAACATAAAATTTATGGAATTGCACAAAAACCATTGAAATGTAATTTTCAGTCCTCCAACATACTAGTACTGATAAATCGGAACCCTCCATTTCTCACAATCAATTTTTTCACCACTTCAGGGATAAACAAACAACCCAAGTTTTAATAATACAGCAACCAATTATCCATTTGAAACGCACAGATAATAAAAGCAATCCATTCAAGTTCATATTGAGATCCAACACTTGAGTCACATATTGCATATTTACTAAAATATCAACAAACCATCAATCATACAGTATAAAATTAGCTAAATTTGATGAAAACTGAAAAATTCGCGAAAAACTAACCTCAGAGAGAAGGCGATTCTTGGGAAGAAGTTTAGCGACTTCAGGTGGAAGAACAACGTGCCTGAAATTTCCCAATTTCAAACAAAACCCAAGTTCACAATCCAATTCAATTAAAAATCCAAAATCACAAAGCAATTAATTGGAATAAACAGTGAAAGAGTTACCGGTACTCATAATTGTCATCAAAGTACTTTTCCGAATACTGGATCTGACCCATTTGTAATTCTTCTAATAACTAGATGCTACACCTTTCCAGAAAATTCCGGCTAGGGTTTCATCCGATCAAACAACCAAGAAGGCACCAAATTAAAATCAATTGAAATAGTAATCAATAACAATCAGAAACAAATAACGGCTAATATAAATATAATCAAGCATGAAATTCGTTCATTTGGCTGATAAATTTGATATATAGAGATGGAAAGAGAGAGATAAAGAGAATATATACCTGTTGAAGAAAGAGAAAGTGAGAGACCAAGCAAGAGGAGCGGATGAGAGAGAAAGAGAGAGTGATGGTGAAATGGAAATGAAGAGGGGTGGTGGGGTTTGGAGGCGAATATAGAGGGTGAGAGCAGAAAAGGATATATTGTGGGGGTTATTTTAAAAAAAAAAAAAGGAATTTACGAGAAGTGGGAGGTTTTTTGGTGGTTGCTTTATTTTATTTTTCGAATTTGAAATTTGAAATCTGACGTTGCCCGCCTATGATTTGGGGGGATTTTATGAGTTTATGACCGTTGGATTTAATGATGACGTGGAATTGGAAGTGGATGGTTCTCCATAAGATTAAACAATTTTAATTGAGAACAAAAGTTCGGAGATGTCCGAAATTAAACCGTATTCTCGGAAGTACTTTGCTCAAGTATGTGACAGAAATGAGTTTGGGTTTCATTTCAAAATGAAAAGGTTGGGTTTCCACTTATATTTGGGCCGGGTGTAGCTACACATGAGAGCACACAAACTTTTGTTGGGAGCCTAGTTGGTAAATCTCTCATAATGGGTTCAAAACTCATTCCTTTCAATTTTAGGATTAAGTGTAGTATTTATCTTATGGGCTTCTGGGTCACCCCTCCCTAATATATTGGGTCAAAGAACCCAACATCTTGACTATGAAAATAAACAAAAATTTAAAAAAAAAAAATTATTGAAATGATTTCAATATTAGAAAGGTTAATATTGGAAATCGGAAGCCTATCTAATAACTTTGTAGTTGATACTTGAGTGTATATAAAAGGAACATATGATTACAAATAAGTGAATAATGAAGAAACTAGTAGGATTTAAATAGGAAGCAACATAAATAAAATGAACTTACATCCGTATATTCGTTTTGATAACCCGTTAGTATGCAACTAATGCTTATTCTGCTTCAGGTAAATCAAAAGGCAATCTCTCGCATTCTTCTAGAGAAGAAATACTAAAAATTATAAACTCTATAGGTTGCTGTCACAAATTTCATCCCCAAAACCATATTTTGCATGTACCACAACTATTTCGACTATACCTGAACAGTTAGATAATTATAGTCGATGAGAAATCATTCTGATTATTGCTATTCCGAAATCGTACATAAGATTTTCACCTCATACACACCTCCTAAGCATTAACTAAATCTATGTATCTAGAACCATGTTTCTTCATTGAAGAAAGCATTAATAACTAATTCCACATCTTTTCGAGTTCGCTAATTTTTTCTTAAGTATATAGAATAAACAATATTTTCGAAATGTATTTACCACCATATTCCAATCTTAAAAAAGCATTACGTATCCTAAAATTCATATACATCGAACGTCAACAACTTCTAATTTGTTTATCAAATTTTGAGTTAGGACATGGCAATTTCTCAAATGTCACAAATTTTTTGATCTAAATTCAACAAAAAAAAATTTGATCGAAATGTAACAAATTGGAAATCCCAAACGATGCTGAAAGTTACCTTGGGGTGCCAACTGAGCAAAAAGATAAAACTATAAGTATGCCTTCAAATAAGGCGTATATTATTCTTTCAAAATTTACTGGTCATCACCAAAGACAACCGACCTTTAATTCTGGAATTCTGTATACACCCAACTGCAAAAAGAAGCAAAAACCCTCCTATTTTCCCCCCAATTTTTATACAAAAGGTAAAACATTGCTCCTGACTGTTAAAAAAGTCAAAAAATTTCTGTACACATTACACAGAGACGCTCCAGCAACCATAGCTCTCAAACGTTAAGTTTGTGACCTAAAACTCGAGTTCTAGACATCGGAACTGGCAGACTTTGGAACTGGCTTATAAAGCATGGTTGTCCCCTCAAAAGTCATCAGAGCATGATTCTTTCTCAACTCCTTGAACTGTAAAATAGAGAAATTATAAGTCATTAACAAAAATGTCAGGACCCAGAGCAGGTGGAGCAACTAATGGACCTTTAGAAAGACATACCTCCTCTTCAGTGCTCTTGATGAAACCGAATCTGGTCGTCCAAAAAGATGTTACCTCTTCAGCTGCTGGCAACAAAATATGCTTAACACCCAGGTCTCCGAGCAATCCCTCAATACAAGAATACAGACAGTGGAAGTAACCCTACAGAGATTGACAATAGAAACTGTTAATCACTAAGTAAATACAGATAAGATAAATCATCATTATACCGCTCTCATATAGTTTAACCCCAACCGCCTCCCCCTAGAGAAGGAAACAGATCATATTTCTCTTTCCGCCTTGACCCTCTTTGCAAAATTTTAAGCCTTAATAAGCCATCACATTTGTAAGACCTTCAAAATCCATAACCCACAGCAAAGTTTGCCATTATAAAGACTCTTGCATGTTTAAAATCTCAGTGATCCCTACAGAAAAACTATCCAAATCCTAACCTTCCATACAAGTGAAAGCCGGAGATAGAGAAGAACTAAACGAAGAAATGGTCAGTATTTGAAGGATTGGTAACTAAACTACACTCACCTTCCCTTCACAATCCTTACTCGTTGCAACTAGAGGAATTTCAGCAACATCATTCCCAAATACCCGAAAAACACCAGCTGAGACGATTGTTGAGCTGCAGGGAAAGGCAAATTAAAATGTGAGAAAGAAACCGAGAGAAAAACATCAAAGAGAAAAACAAGAGAAAGAAGATCCTCACTTTACACTTAACACTGCACAAAACATGCCACCAAATTCCATTTCTTTCAAATCCCTCCTGCAACAACAAACGTTTAAATGTGTAAAGTTTGGGAAAGTGAGTGTTATTGGCTGTGAGCAAAAGTTCAACATTACTCACCCATAGACCATGTGCGGGATAAGATCTTGGTCCAAATCACCATAGCAAATTGGATCAAATTGCTCCTAGAACATAAATGCAAAGACATCAATAAGGGTTGAATAGAACGAGCAGAAAGTAGTAGCAAAGATTTGATAGCACCAAAAACTAAAAGAAAGATAAAACAATAGTTGACCTCCTTCCTTTTTTTTCTTCTTTTTATCTTTTTTTTTTTCCTTCCTTTTTTCAGCTGGGAAGGGAACGTGTCGAAGACATACTGATAGACATGCGCACACATAGAAAGGCAGACTACACATGCAAATGTAATAAACTGATGAACACCTATAGAATCCGTGCAGTTTGCTAAATTTGCATGCATTAATTTTAGAAAGTTACCACGCAAACTAAAGATACAAAAACAAACGACCGAGAAATTTTTTGTTATCACCAACTGTTCCATAGAAAAATTAGTTCACAACTCAACCATCACATCACATCACATAAAAATAGAAGGTTACACTCAGACACATCCTAGAGAATAATTCTTGAACAGAAGCCATTCAGGGTAATTATCATTACAGGCCAGATGACTCCAGTTTCTTTGAGTGACACAGATTGTTTAGAGAAAAAAAGTTTGACCGGTAAATCAGCAGGGGACGTTATTCACAATAATGTCCTACACACTACACAGTTACCATCACACGAAACCCATCTATAGATAACGGCAAATCAATAACATAACTCAAGCTAAAACACCAGACTTTAATTTTCAAGTCCCAACTCTATATGTATATATACTTTAGAAATTTCATCAACATGAGAATTAACTAGTGGAGAAACCAATGATGTATGGTTATTGGTTAGACATCAAATCAGCATAAGCCACGAATGCAGCACACTTATCACATTGGTGTGTATCCTGTCTACGGAGGCCAGAGAGGGGAAAAGGAACTGAGATAAGAGGGTTAAATATATTTCTTCTTCTTCTTCTTATTTCTTACTTTTGGGTGGGGTGGGGCATGGCGGGGAACAGAAGGAGAAGAAAGGAGACAAAACTCACATGAAAGACAGAAACAGCCTTCGAAAGCAATGATCTTATCTCATCAAGACACGACATTCTCCGGTTAAAAACCCCCCATGTCATATTGAAACCATCGCTATCCACGCCTTTCTCCATGTGCTTTTTCTTAATAAAATCAACAAGATATTGTGGCAGCTTCTGCTCACCACACTCTACCAACTTCCTGAGAGTAGAATGAATCCTTTCACAATGAGAGGTACATAGCCAATCTCCTTCGGGCAACTCCTGCAAGAAAAATCATTGAAGACATTTTAAGCTCAGGATATTTGCCAACAGTATATAATAAGCGTTCGAAGCGTCACTATTAGAGAAGAAGAAAGGGCATCAGTCAAACCTTCAAATAATGCATCTTGTGATCCCTCAGACAGCCCACGTGATACTCTTTTTCACACTGCAAGGCACACTCATTAGTCAAGAGTCCTAATTTGTTAACTGATAAAACAAACATACGATTATAAACATATACCTGATCGCATATTATGACTGTCCGAGGTCCAAATCCCGACATGCAAAAATCATGAGCTCTGGGCATAACAAATAAAATAATTCATATAAAAATGCATCTGTACAGATCTAAATTACTCGATGAATCTACTAATGATTCTTTATACACTACTATATACCACAATCTCAAGCAAAATATGTTACCTGCATAACGCACAGCATATACCATCCAGAGTATCAAAAGTTTTCACAATCCGGATGCAGCGATTAGTGATCTGCTCTATTGGGTCAATTCCAGGGACCCGACCAGCAGCTATTGCATTACAATTGTGCTCAGCAGATTTTTCCTTCTGGAACATACCCTCACAGTAACTACAGCACCACTTACCCTGTGGAATGCCTCGTAGAGATAAGCATTCTGTTATCATGAAGTAAAGATGCACCAGTTAGCAAATATAGAATATCTTGGAAAAAAATGCTGAAGATTGTAGTCGTAAATGAACATGGAAAAAAACAATACACAACATCCCTAGTCCACCATTTACATTTTTTTACAGAGTGATTTGATAAAGATCAAGCCTAAGCAACTTTGTGGTTCAGACACACAATAAAATGATAAGATTATCCAAGGTTCCCGATGTTGAGCCATACCCGGGGGCGACGGTACAAAAGTTGCCATATCCAACCGAACTGAAGCTAAGAGTAAAGATAACTGATAACAGAAGCAACTTCGATGATCTCTATGATGGGTATAGGTCTGGCCACATTTTTCTAGCTCCAAACCAGCTTCTTTAGTCTTAATGCCTACTTTCAGAAACAAATATATGAAAGAACTTCAACAATCTGTCCACAATTTTTTAAAAGTTTTTCACGCCAAGCTTTGCACAAGTTACGGCATTTAAAAACATAACATATGATGTTGGCTCCTGTGCAAAGCCCTTAGGATAAAGGGTAGAAACCATCAACCGATGTGAGCCATTAGAATGGAAGAACTAACAGCTGACAATTGGGTTTAGCTTGAAACTGGGGTAATTCACCTAATTGGTAGTCCTTATCTTAAAAAAAAATCAGTCTTAGAGCGTTTGATATCAATCTCATGCCCTTTACATTTGAACGGGATTTGTTTGTCAGCCTTTCCCCATAAAAATATATATAGATCCTTTCAGCTTGTGATCCTGTAAATAAAACTAGCTCCTTCTATGTTTCCAAATATATGTTACACAGATGTTGGTGGTACTGGTACAACATGTTCTTCCATATTCAGATGAAATAGTGATATAGCTTCCACGTAATGTATATGTCAATCATTCAACTTCCATGCCCCTTTCCCCATTTTCTATTGTACACCTTCTCAATGTCCAACTAAAACAACAACAGCAAAAATGAAATTTCATTATGGAATAATATCCAGATAACTGATTAACACAATTGACCACAGGATACTACTATAGACTGATGTACTACAACTTAATCCTCGTAGATTTTAAAATCACAATCTCTCCCAAATGATTTCAAGAGGAAAAAATAATCAATCTTGCCCAGTTATATGATAATGACAGTATAGATCAAAGAGGAAAACACATAAAATAAATGAAAATGTGGCTGTATATAACTATTGAACCACCACCTTGCCTCTGAGATAGATACTGAAGTATAAACAAAATGGAGGGGGGGGGGGGCAAAGGGACATGGATGATAGGAAGAAAAAAGCAAAAAGATTAAGATCAAAAAGGAAGGAACTTTTATAACAGAAATCCACACTTTTTAAATTCCAAATTTATTACATCATTTACTTTTTGATAATTAATGGAGGAGGACAAAGGCCAATAGCAATAGAAAATATTCACAAGGGAGAGACAGAAAGATAGACAGGCAAAGAAAGAAAGAGTAATTTTTCTCTCAAATCACTGAACTTAAAAAACTACAAATTATGAAGTTCAAAGATACGAATTATAATTAACCAATCACTATTCCAATTTATACACAAACATAAAGAGGAATACTAAATCATAAGATGACATTTGCCAACCCAACATAATTTACAACTTAGCAGTTAGCACCATTATTCAAGATTATTACTTGTATCATTTTATCCCGTTAACTCCCTTTATAGCCTATTAAGTAGGTGTTGCACACACTCGATGAGGATCAGACACCACCTGCTCAGATTTTACAAAGAATTTATCAGCCTGTTTGTTCGAAGTTCTTACCCCTTCCTACACATTCTCTTAACCTCACTACTTCCAGTGATCAGTGCACAAAACTACTGTAACTTCATATATTACTGAGACAGCATTCAGCCTCCCCGTTATTACGCAACCAACCATAAATGCCAAGGCTCACCTCTATGGAATGCCCTTGGGCAGCCGTCACAACATAATAGATCCCCGACATCAGAACAGATACTACAAAGATCATCATTTTCATCCGTTGAGGACATGCGTGTTCTTGATAGATTGAGAGATAACTCTATGAAGGGACGTACCATTTGACGTGTATATATTGAGGTAGCTGTCATAAAAAGGAAAATTAAAGTCATGATAAAGCACAGAAAATTCAAGATGCAATATTTGTACGGTAACAAATTGCCACTCAAGTTTGAATCCACAAGGGAGGAAGTATGCCTTATAGTAAAATTTTAACGTTGAGATATATCCTATCATGCAAAACATAATTGACTGGGTGAGAAGCGTGATTATTAACATAAGACATCTTATTTCAACTATGTCTTCACACATTTTAATTTCGACCCTCCACCACTCATAGGCAGGTCACTTCAAGGAAAGAGAAAGAACAGTAGTTATAATATCAAGATAATGTCAGGGATTAAGGTGGGAGCTGAGATGGCAAACACCACACCCGAATTCCGGGATGGCCCGGGTTCGAATCCCATCTCCCACCTAGTGAGGGACTTATCCCACCTTCCCCCTCCTAGGTTGGGCCTCCTTACCTTATTAACAAACAAAAAATCAAGGTAATGTCATCTCCATTCTGTAAGAGAATCAAATACTGAACATCAATTGTTTGATTTCCAACTATTTAGGCTATTGACTCTGCGCACGATAGAAAATCAATGTTTTATACTTTACTGTTAATCTTACATAATGCCTTACCCTAGTATAAGAAAAACAATGTCTAACCCATATGTTCTTTAAAATAGCTCAATTTCCACTACTAGCTTCAGCTATGATACTAAAACGCTAAGCTGCTCTATCAAGGACAATGCTATGAACATTCCTGTAAAAGAAAATAATCCAACATGATGTCTATAGATTGCAACCCTATGGTGAAGTGTATTAGCAGCCGGCTCCAGCCAAAAGACATAAATGTTAGTAAGATATATTTTCTACTCTTTCTTCAGACTATGCATAAACTAAGCACACAAGCCAAAACACTGCAAATAAAATATATTTCCACTTGAACCAGCTAAAATAGCAAACAGAAAGCTTCAACTACTCACGGTTTCCTACAAGAAGAGTGACCAGCATAGGCCTCAAACTGTGAAGGGCTTACCTGTTCAGTAAATCAAACAGAATATAAGTATCAACACCTCCATCTATGTAAACAGTAAACCAAAAGGGAAAAGATACCTCTGTCTTGCAGCAGTCACAGAAAATGCCAAAACCCTGCTTGTGTCCAGACAGAACCTTCTGCTCAACAAGAGACGGCAACTCAGAAAAGATACAACGCGTATATACATATAACAAAAGAAAAAGGATCATTCGCAGCAAGCAAACCTTTCCACGCACATAGTACCCAACTACTGTGCCATCAGGCAGAAAATCATCCTTAAAGACCAATTTATGCAGCCGCAAGTCCCTAGAAAATTAAAACAGCACCAAAAGAAAGCAAACACAAGATCAATCATTGGTGGACGGCAGGAAAAAAAAGAAGAGGTAGCAAAAAATCAACAGCAACAGGAAATACTTACTTTCGCGTTAGCTTTCCCTGACCTTTATTTGATGAACTGGTAGATGACTTCCGTAGAGAAACAGATCTATTGGAACTGAAACATTGATGTAGCACACTGAGTAAATTCAGCATCAAAGCACTACAGAACATTAGCTAAATTTGCCTATAAAATTTTCAACTCAATGTGTGAATGTCGACGAATTAGAATTACATAAGGAAAAGAGATAAATATATACACCACATCTTCCGCCTAAAACAGTGAAGTAATTTGCTTTAGATGTTTAATTAGAATACAACCTCAATTCTCAATGTATCAGTACAATGAAAGTTAAAGAAGTCCATTTACAATTAAATGGATAGATTTTACTATAAAGAAGAGTCCAAAACAAGTTCAGGAAGCCAGAGTAAATTCTGCCATGCCATGTAGCTAGAAACAATACGTAGTTAATACCAGGCATAAACAAAAAGCTTCGCCTCTTTCAAAGACGACTGATAAGATTGATCATGTTCAAGGTTAATTGAAGAAGAAAAAAATATATTAGGTTGCTCCTTCTCTCTTGGACATTTGAAATAAGAACTTTTATTCCATCAGATGAGCCAACTATGCCCACTGGAGTCCGAAGGACCACTGCTATGGAAGAATGGATGCTCAAACAGCTAACTTCGTTCAGAATCAACAGAGATGGTTTATGATGGAAGAATCGACAACAAATTCAGAATGTAAAATAGTGGACAGGGATGTCGACATGAGCACAAGGTCCAAATAAGTTGGTTAAAAAACAGATCTCGACAGAGGCAAGCAATACTGGCTCCACTATTTATCTTGCACAGTTGCACTCATTATGATTCTCATCTAATTATGGTGGAAAGTACATATCTAGAGGTAACTGAGCTCCTAGTTTGGGATCTTTTGGTTAAAATCACCAGTCCTAGGAGTAGTCTAGACTAACGCTCAAGTTTTTCATGCGCAACACCTCTTTGCCAGAGAGAGAGAGAGGGAGGGGGGGGGGAACGTCTCAAGCAACGAAGAATTAGGAGATGTTAAGGCTCCACGAGGATAGTGCATTAGTAATGCAACACTATTTACAGAACAGTCCTTGACAATTTCAACAGAACAATTTTGAATACATACACCAAGGAGGACCCATATTTTCGGCCTTTCAAGTTGATCTCACAGTCTATAGAACTTTTAGAAGTTAAACATAACTCAGATAGTATTCAATAAAAATGAGGAATGACCCTCATTCACAAACATTCCATTTCATTTTCATGCATGTAGACTGTAGTACAGACAACAAAACTGATTACCAGCCCAGTGTAAAAGAACCATTACAATCCCGCATAAATTCATCGGAAACAATGCATACCTTTCACTAGTAGCAGTCACTTGAGTAGGGGTAGTAGGTGAGGCAGTCACTTCTGAGCATGAACCACAAAACAAAGTTGTTCTCACAATGGCAGTTTCAGATATAGGGCCTGTAGAAAAGAGGAGCCAAAAGTTCAATTGCTATTTTGCAGCACACAAGTGAAGTTAGTAACATAGGGTTGAAAGACACCAAACTACCTTTGCAATTAATACAAACCACAGTTTCCTTCACCGATGATTTCTCCACCAATGATAAACCAATAGCATTCAGGATAGTACTTGCCACAGAGTCCTGGTTTGTACCCTTGCATGCATTTAACACATCCCGAATTGTTTTTCCATTTTCTAGATACATGTAATCTGCTGGACGTTTATTCAAACTAGCCGCATGCAACTCGAACTGGATAGGCGTAACAACCTGCTTTGAGCACCTTTAATGAGCCACCAGAATAAAAACAAAAACAAAAAAGAGTAACAACTAACAAGACAACAATTTTCACACTTACGACATCATGCACAAACTCATAACAACATAAGATTACCAATGACAAAACTAATACCCACCCATCTCTACATTCACATTGATTTTAATATCTCAGAGGATCTACATTAAGTTATTAGTTGCTCAAAAATGAAACTCCTCCAAATTCATCCACATCTATAGAAATATAATCACATTAGAAACAATAACAAACACACATCTAAATAATGAAACATGTTCCACACTTACTTGACCACCCTTGCATTCATCACAGTAACACAACACACCAATCCCTTTGATAAGCCCAGCAAGCCCCTTGCCCACCACTGGTTTCTGCCAAAAAAAAAAAATCATCACAAACTATCAACAAAAAAAAAAGTAAAAAACCATCACAACAAACAATCAAACATCAAATAAAACCAAAAGCACAATTCTCTTATGAGGCCACCTCATGACATGAGGCAGCCAAAAGTTTCTTTTGCTCACGGGTATCACTTTTTTTGCCAACTCATGACATTAGGCCGTCTCATTTGAGAATTTTGTGCAACCAAAAAAATTAACACAACTAAACTATAACCCATTAAACCCCTCTTTTCTTTTTTACCTTTCCACGAATATACTTGACACACAAACACTCCAATAAACCCGTCTCTAAAAGCTCCTTCAACTTTGTTGGCACCTTCTTAATCTTAATCTTAATCTTCTTCTCATCCTCATTACAACCACCACCATTATTTAAATTTTCAACCACAACAGGGTCATTTTCAGTCTCAATCATATCAATTTCATTCACATTTTCCACATTATCCAAATTCTCTCTCCTCTTACTCTCAACCACAAGCTGCCCTCTATGGTTATTACTCTCTTCATCACTAAACATATCCACCACATCACTCTTCATCTCCTCATCCTCACTCTCCGAAACCACCACTTCATCTCTCTTCAAAGAACCGGAGAGAGAATTAGAACAGTGGACCGGACTCATCGGGCCGGTACGGGCTCGAGTTCGGCCCAACGAGCCCGCGATTTCGTTCTGTGCCCTAATTGCAAACTCGAACTCTCGTTTATGGCCTCTCCGTACTTTTGATAGCACCACGAATCCCTCCTTTTCTTCTTCCATTGGAGATCGAAATCAGAAATTGATTGATTTTTGTGAGGGTTTGCTGTTTCGAATTCGATTTTGGGGGTAAATTATGATAAACCCTAAAACGAGGAGAGAGAAATTTGTGTTTTGGATAAAGGGAGGGAAAAATAAAAGAGAGGGAGAGAAATTGCTTAATGACGAAGGTGAAGGTGAAAGGACAGAGGAGAAGAGACACGAAGAAAGGGGGGAAGATGGAGAGAGAGGGGGGGGAGGTACATAAATAACTTGAGTTTTCCGATTTTACGATATCGCCCTTATGTGTGAATGAGATCTTAGGGTGATATTGTGGTAAATTTTGGGTTTAGTGAGGGTATTTTGGGTATTTGGAGAAATATGTTTGATTTTGGAATTGGAATTGGATTTGAATTTAGGTTTGGTTTTTGTAACAAAGGGCTAACCACCAACCACTATAATGTAAGGATTTTAGTCAATAATTATTATTAGGATAATTTGAGTCGCTAAATAGTTGAAATATAATTTATTTATATTTCGGCTTTGAGGTGTGTCCTTTTCAAATAACTTATCTATCCAATAGCAATATATAAGAGAAAAAGTATGGTTTCAAACTGAAGTGAACTAAACAGAATATTGAACGGAGAAACTAAAAAGGGCATAACCTTAGTAATGTGAATCTGTTTTTAAGAAATCCATGGGATTTCTAAATTGAACATTTACGTAAAGTTCCGTAATATAGAAAGTAATCATCAATGATATTTGTTTGGTTAGCATTAGTTGAGGATATGAGTTTTTTTATTTAACCCGAATTATATGTTATTTTATGTGTATCACTCAATTTTCCACCATATATTAAAGTCACGTAATATAAAAAGTAATCACTGATGATATCTATCTGGTTATGCATTAGTTGAGGATATGAGTTTTTTTTGTTGACCCGTATTAATTGTCGTATTATGTGTACCACTCTATTTCCCAACCATATATTGACCATATGTGAGTTTTTTCTGCGCATTCCAGTCCAAATAATAATAAAATAAAATTTTAATCTGACATGTCAGAGAAGGAATAAACATCGATGCAAATAAATTTTTAATTCATGTTACTAATACCAACCCTACAAACCTTACAAATTAAGTGAGCTTTATATTCACACAATGGTTTAACTACGGATCACTGTGAGATACTTGTGCTAATGTTTTTGTAATTTTATGCCATGGCCATGGGTGTTTGTCTTTGGTGGAAAAGGCAAAAAAATTAGGATAACCCTCATAAGAAATTTATCAAACACGTTTGTATCTATTAACTAATCTTGGATAATTCTCGCCAACATTTGCAAATAAGTACACAACGAAATTAGCTTCTCTAAAACAGTGAAAAGTTTCAACATTTTCAAAAAAATGTAGATCTTGATTGATATCAATCAAGATATTCTCAAATTTCTAAAGCATAAGTCACATCCTAAAATACATTTAATAACTGTTATATTATCTCCTTTAATAGTTCAAATACCTTTAATTCTAGCCTCTCGTTCTCTTTTACGTACTCCAATAACTTCAGCAAGATGTATCAAACAATCCCCACAAGAGTTAGCTCCAATGGTGATGGTCTATCTAACTTTGATTCTGATGACGTGGTGTGGTAGTACTCATAATTGAACCATCCAATTTAAAATTTGCTCGTAGAATGTGTAATATCTCGAGGAAATTGTGGTTTGAGAAGAGTTTACATGGGTTGATGGTACTATTCACAGTACATGATCAATGTATCTCCTTTTCATGGAGTTTAGACCTACGAAACTCCACAATTACGCGGGCTTTGTTGAGAGAAGTAGTAGAATGGGTGGTCTCGTGGAAAGTTTATCACGGGCATGCAAGAAAGCATATCTTTGTCATGGAAGTTGTTCTTGGTGCCACTGACTCCGTTGTAACAGGGTGTTACATGATAAGTGGAAACACTGAAATTGAGGTTTTCGCTCAAGTCAGCAAGAGGTCTTACCTCTGTCAAGTTGTTGCTTTAGTTAACGTCAATGCCCAGATTGATCTCTAATTGTTATGCAAATTTTAAATGTAGAAAAGTGTTGAGCTTTTTCCAAAAGGTGAAAAGACAAGAAATTTTCAGGTAAAATGCATAAGGAATGGAGAGTTTGGTAAACGAAATTCTAGCGTAAAAACAAACCCGAAATCATTATTTTCAATAATTCTAATGCCACACCATCGAAATTTAGGAGACTTAACTCCATGTGGCATGGGACTCTTAGTGGGACAATACTTGAAAGTTAGAATATTGGTGGAGACGTTAATGGTTTATTTTTTGTTTTACCATTCAATTTAGAATTATTCCCAACCATTTTTCTCATAACAAATCAATTTTGACAAGTTAGGACTCGGAAAAATTATTCTTAACCTGTAAAGTTCAAAATCACACTAAACAAAAATCCCTAATAAATAATAATAGGTAACTAATTTTTCTAACCCAGTGCAATACACAGATTGTCTATATATAACATTTTATTGTATTTTTAATTAATTAGTTTTTTATTTTTAGTTCTTTTCAATACACATGAGTTACATAACACTAATTATGTCGTTTGACATTAAATTTATGGTATTCAATGCACGTGATAAATTAGTAATATGTGTAAATGATAGTTACATTTGATTTTTGTTCATATGTGCCTATTTCCATGTCTCTCTCTTGTTTCTTTTCAAGGTTTAAATGCAAAAAATACTCTTTATGAAAAAAGGGCATCTTTATAGATTTGCAAAGCTGCAAATATTTCTGTATATTTTATGACATTTTCAAGAGTTTGTAACTGAATGTGATTTCGCATGATGTGCATGACTGATCATACGGGCTAACTTATCTTTACATAAAACTAGATTTCGTGCCCGTGCGATGCACGGGTTCTTGTTTATCATGCATACTCTGTTATTAGAAGAAATATAATAAAATTTTTAATCATATCAATAAGTAAAGTTGAATAATAGGAGTAGCAAAGAACAATAATAATATTTTTATCAACAACAAAAAAACATATTTAACAAAGAAATTACATTTTTAGTGAATGTATAATATATTTTTTTTAGATAATAAATATAATACTTATGTTACTTATTTCTTATTAAAATAAAATAAATATTATTTTTAATTTCTTTTTAATCACCCATGCATTTATGGCTATTTATTACCTATTCAATGCTTGGTGAGAACTCAATTTTACATATATATATATATATATATATATATATATATATATATATATATATATATATATATATATATATATATATATATATATATATATATATATATTGATGAGTGCAAACGGTCAACTTTAATGCAAAAAATCAAAACAACTCCGGTTAAAAAGGTTGTCCTCATTTCATAAAGTAGAAATGAAGGTTTCATGAATGGTAGGCGTGAGAAACAATGAAATACCCACAATAGTCGCAAAACGTATATGAGCGTTATGAAATTTCATAATAAATTTTCATTTTTGCTTTAGACATGGAGCAACATTAAATCCCTTGATTAGTTGTCTCACTTTTTAAGGTGCCTACAAATTAGCGCGAAAAAATAATTACTGTGGTCGACGGATACTGCTAAAAGAAGTAATGAATTTTCATGTAAAATGTAGTTTCACACAATATTGTTGCGAGGTTTATAGTCAATGATCGTATATGTCAAGATGTATAAAGACAATTTATCATACTTTTTCTCAAGTAAACTTTAATAACCAATAGATTTGTGTTTATTTTATTAGCATCATCCTCTAGTTGCTTCTCTACTTTTTGACTTCGGAATGTAATGGACTAAAGCAAAATGGCTCATAAAACTGTCGGCACTTCTTATTTGTTGTGAATTTGCCGATGGTCGTCGCACTTCGGATCTTAGGTCAAACGGAAACAGCCTCTCTGCGAGACTCTCACAGGGGTAAGGCTGCGTACAACCAATCCCCCCTTACCCTGCCTAGACGGGAGCCTCTTTGAAGACACTGGGGTAATGTTGATGATGATCCTCAAGTTGCGTCTCCAAAATATTAATTAAAAAGATATTGTACCTATTGATAAAAAATTACAACTCATAGAGATACGTATAGTAATACTCATCGTGGTTTTAAAAAAAAATCGTTATTATATATATTCAACGATAATATTTTCTATAAGATTCTATAGTTTTCTTTAATAAGGCATTTTTTTGTTACTTCTCCACCAAAATCAATCAATGAGAATTGATTCTAGGTATACTAGAGACTATTAATTAACGGTAAAACTAGATGAGCTTGGTAGGAGCCTTGGAGAAAATATAGTTCTTAATGCATATTTAGCTTAATTAGCCGATGACTGTGTACCTAATCTTATTAAGGGGGAAGAGTTAATTAAATTGTGAAATTGAAGATTACCATAATTGAATATAAAACTGTTCCTACTCTTTTCCTTTGGAATATTAATGTTTTATTAATCAAAGTACCATGAGAGTATCTTTGTGAGTATTATTCTTCTTTTTGTGTATTTTAAGGAGAGAATGAACTTTTTTTATAAATAAATAAGTTGAAATAATAGTTTAAAATTTAAAACATATTTTATTTATAAAACATCATACATGACTAACTCGAGCATATTGATATGAACCCGTGCATCGCACGGGCTTTCAAACTAGTATATATATATATATATAAATGAGGCATATTTCGGGCGCAATGAGGTGTGCCACGTATGCAAGAATTTTAAGAGCGCGCCACTTAATCAATATATATATATATATATATATATATATATATATATATATATATATATATATATATATATATATATATATATATAAAGGAGGCATATTTCGGGCACAATGAGATGTGCCACGTAGGCAAGAATTTTAAGAGCGCGCCACCTAAGCGAGGATAAAGACAAAAAATAATTCGTGTAAACCATTTAGGAGTCTTAGCATCCTAACCGGTGTAAAATAAGATATTGATAAGCAACTAGAGTTTTATAAGGATTATAACAGATTTTTGTCATATATTCAAAATCATATATAACGTTTTTTATACTTTTCAAAAATTAATAAAAATTACGCCATCAGATTCGGATCGAAAAATACTTCAACACGAGATGCATTTACCATATGTTTAGAACATATAAGGAGGCATTTTAGGTTTATTTTTAATTTCTCTTAGCTTTGAGATAGGCCACATAGGCAAATATATTATTAGGAAAAATATAAAAAAAAATGGGATAAATAAATAAGGAGAGAGAAAGTTTAACAAAAAATACAAAAAATAAGAAGTTTAAGAAGTTTTGGCAAACAAATCAGAATATCAAATCAGAATATCATAGGACACTGAGTTACGATCACTATAGGAAATTAAGCAAATCTTTAGATTAATCATATCATGTACAAATACAATCACTATTCAGACTTTTGACTCTTCCTTAATCACGTTTACCTTTTTTATGACAAGTATATAAATTATTTGGAATTGGCTCTCAAATTGCCCTCAACGAGTAAGCAACTAACCCCGGCCCCCTCCCAACCCTTTCGTTTAAATATTTATAGCTTTTCTAATTTTTGATGTATGCATATATAATATGATTGTTTAAATATGATCTTTGACCCAATCTTTTTGACATGTCCAGATATGTGTCTATATTTCATTTAAAGGTATGCTTCTTTGTGTTTTTTCCTTTGTTGTTGTTGTAATTTCATTGATGGATCTTATCACAGCATGTCAATAGAGGAAGCATATAAAATAGTAGCTTATAGTATGGATGTTATGAGTAATAGCATTCTTTGATGTGGTTATTCGAGAAATTGTGGTTCAAGTTGTTGGACAAAATTTTATGTGCAATTCTTGATGGTGGCTACATATATTAATAAATAAAAAGTCAGGGTTTTGGGATGGTTTTGATATTATTATTGAATTGGATGGTTTTACTTTTGTAAGTATACTTCTCCATTCAACAAATGATGTTTACAATGGTCAGGCATCTTAAACTCTATGTTGTACAATATATTCATGCTTTTACAATCCAATTCTCATTACTTTTGTCTTTTTTACATCCAACTTGCATAAGTTTTGCATCCAAATTTTAAGTGTAATCGTGGGGAAGTCATTGCAATAAGTGGTCTACATATACAGATAGAAAAAAATTAAATTATTTAATGCTCACTTAGTTTTGTACTGTTGTTTTAAGACATACGACTGGTATCACAAGAGATAGTACAAATATTTTTTTTTAATTTAATTGTAGTAGAATTTTGCTTTATAACCACATAAATTTTTCCTTACCTAGATTATTAGCTTTATAAACTTTGGTTTATTTTTATTTAGCTTAATTGACTATGGGTTTTAAAAGGTTTAAAACTGTGGGGGAAAAAACTTAGCAACTTGAATGGTTGTTTCTAAGGGACCCAAATCTCTTTTGTATATATATATATATATATATATATATATATATATATATATATATATATATATATATATATATATATATATATATATATATATATGGAGTTTAGATCTTCATGTTGTTTTTTTATTCCTTATACACGCGATTGATGTTATTTTGACTTATTTACATGGATTTTTCATTGAACGATGGATACACGTTTTCAATCAATATATACAAAGGAGGCATTTTATGGGAGCAATGAGACGTGCCACGTAAGATACTAACTAAATATAGAGTTTTCACTTGGACTAACATTAGTGCATCATAATTATAAGCATTTCTATTGATTTAATATATCATTATTATTCAATCAAAAAAAAATACACTTTGCTAAGTAAGAAAATTTTGGAGTGTAAGAATTGTATAGTTTATTCTTACAAAAAAGAAGTCATGCACTATTTATTATATTTTATTATTGAATTTATGTATTTTTGATCCTGTATATTTAATCTTTTTTTGGTAAGTAATTCAGATTTCCATTACTTTCACCAGAACAATACAATGTAGTGGCCGCAGCCCATTACAACCTTCTTAGGGAGGGACATACCTTCTAGGAAGGGCTTTCCCAGGCCTAAAAAGGGGATGAGAATTTAGAGGTTACTTAACCATAATTGATCATCAACACTTAACTTTTTAAACATAAGACTATTGATTCTAGTTTTAACCTCATACTTAATAGCAGCAAGGAGCGATCCAGGTCTGGAAACTTTAGAGGACCATACTGCATCATTCCTTGCCCTCCAAATATGGTATACTAACGCTGCCAGAGCCGCGATCTTGATCTTCCTCTGAAATTTACTCATTCTCTTCCGTAGTAACCATCTCCAGATCCTGCACAAATCTTCAGATTTTGCCCCTATTGACATCCAATCCTTCCATAATAGCAAACATTGTTGACTGAAGGGACAAGAGAAAAAGAGATGGAGCATGGTCTCAGAGACAGTTACATATACTGGGCATTTATCATCATCGCAAACGTTGAACAAGAATAATTTATCTTTGGTCTGCAATTTATCCAGCATCGCAAACCAACAGATAATATCATGCTTGGGGATATTATACCTGTTCCAAACCCAGCTAGCCCATGGGACCTTACCTGAACTTTGCATCTGCCATTTATAGCCACTGCCAACATTATACTTGCCAGATTGATTTTGTTTTCACTGGTTGTTAAGATACCCAGAAGCAAAGATCATTCTAACAGCACAAATACGTTTCCAAGACCAACTAGCATCAGTAGGTGGGTTGTACTCCCACCAGTCATTACCTTTTAAGTATACATGATCAATCCATCGAACCCAAAGAGAGTCAGATTTATTACAGATATTCCAGACTAGCTTACCAATGGCTGCCAAATTCCATTTGTAACAATCCCTCAGGCCTAGGCCCCCTTCGGTTTTGGATCTGCACATATTTGTCCAGGACACTGGTGGGACTTTGCTAGATGTAGCAGTCCCACTCCAAAGAAAATTTCTACAGATAGAAGTAATTTTGTGTAACACAGTCTTGGGGATCACAAACACAAAAGCCCAATAAGAGTGAAGACTCATAAGTATAGCATTAATCAAAGTGATTCTGCCCGCATAAGATAAATGTCTAGAACCCCATGTTCTTATTCTGGCAACCACCTTGTCAATCAAGATATCACAATCCGACACAGAAAGTCTTTTTGAGCAAATAGGCACCCCTAGATACTTGAAAGGAAGAGAACCTAGACAGAAACCAGAAACTGTCATTATTCTTCTTAGATCATCACTATGAAGATTGCTACTATATATGGCAGACTTAGACTTATTAGCACTGAGCCCTAAAGCAGCCGAGAACGTCTCGAAACCTCTCAAGAGGAGAAACATGGATCGATAATCACCTTTGCAGAAAAGGATCAAATCATCCACAAAACAAAGGTGGTTAAGGGACAGGGCCTTACATTTGGAATAAAAACAGAAACCATCCATTTGCCCCACCTCTTTCAAAATTCTCGATAAGTACTCCATACAGATTACAAATAATAGAGGGGAAAGGGGATCCCCTTGGCGAAGTCCTTTTTTACCAAGGAAATAGCCAACCAAACTCCCATTGATCAACAAAGAAAAGGTAGGAGAAGTCACACAAGTCATAATCCAACTCACAATTTTTTGAGGAAAGTGCAAAGCAATAAGCATTTCCTCCACAAAGTCCCATTCAACGGAATCATAAGCCTTCTTGAGATAAATCTTGAACATACATTGGGGTGGCTTATTTTTCCTATTAAACTGTCTCACAAGATCTTCACAGACTAGGATGTTTTGTACAATAACTCTACCTTCAATGAAGCACTTTGAGATTCAGAAATGATATGAGGCAAAATCATTTTGAGTCTGGAACAAAGTAACTTTGAGATGCATTGATACACAGTGTTACAGCAAGCAATTGGCCTAAAGTTGGTCACAGAAGTTGGGTGTTTAACCTTAGGAATCAGAGTGAGGGTGGTAGCATTTGCTTGTTTCAACAGTTAGAACTGACTATTAAACCCATCCGGACAAGGAGATTTATTCCCTGGAATTGAGAACATCGCCTTCCTTACATCAGCTGCAGAGAAAGGCATACAGAGCATCTGTTTTTGACTTTCTGTTATAACATTGCTTTTTTGTACTAATTGACTGTTGACATGAATTCTCCCTGCCCCAGAGTTGCCAAGCAAACCAATATAGTATTCCAGAAAAGCTTTATTCACATCCTCTGGAGAGTCCATCACCTGCCCAACTGAATTAGAGATAGAGAATACCCTATTCTGATAATTCCTAGATTTAAAGCATTGATGGAAGAATTTGGTATTTGAATCCCCATCTTTCAACCAGTGTACTTTTGCCCTCTGTTTAAGAAAGATTAAACAAGCTGCATTCAATCTTTTGTAACCTAAAGCAGCAATTTTTTCCTCGGAACTCAGAATCATATTCGAAGGATCCGCATGGAGAGCATTCTGTTTTGAAAGGAGTTCCTCATAGGCAGCCTTTGCAGCTTTTTCAACATCAGAGAAACAGTCTTTATTAAGTTCCTTAAGAACAGGTTTTAATCTTTTCAATTTGGAGATTAAAACAAACATAGGCACACCCGTTGCAGGTAGGTCCCAATTATCTCCCATTAACTGCTTGAAAGAAGGTGTCAAGGCCCACATATTGTAGTACTTAAATGGCTTCTTCCCACTAGATAGTCCAGAATAGAATGTCATTATCCCAGGGGAATGGTCAAAATCACCTTCTGGGAGGAAATTAGCCTCAGAGACGGGCATGGAAGCAATCCAATCTTCATTAACCATCATTCTATCTATTTTACTAAAAACTCTATCCGGCCCATGTTGCTTATTGTTCCAAGTGAAGAAACAACCTCTTGATTTCAAATCAACCAGCTTGCAAACATTAACACAATGTTTAAAATCTCTTATTTCAGCTAAAGTCACAGGAGAACCGATTCTTTCCTCGTAATCTAACACATTGTTAAAATCTCCACAAACTAGCCAAGACATGTTATATTGGGAACTCAGATCACAAAGGTCTGCCCAGAGAGAGGACCTGGTATTCCCATCATTAAAACCATAAACCATAGACACACAAAAGGTCTTCTTCGAAGGCACATGCAGAGCAATGAAGAAAATCATTTGTGCAGACACATATTTAATATCAATTTCAAACACATCAGGTTGCCAAACCAACAAAATTCTCCCACCAGGGTGAGACGAAATATTATTTGTAAAACTCCAATTATGAAATATACTATTGTAAAGGTTCGTCAAATTGCTTACCTTTACCTTCGTTTCCAGGAGCCCACACAGACCCATATTTTGCTGGTACAGAAAGTTCTGCACTACGCGTTGCTTGCTTGGGTTGTTGAGTCCCCTGACGTTCCATGAGCAAATGTTATTCATGTTGGGAAGGAGGGGTTCCCTCCCCAGCATGTGAGCTACCAATCCCATTATGAACTCCATTTTGGGAGGCTGGAGTCATAGTCTGGTTAATGCTAGGAACTCTGTTCCCATCTTGAGTCGCTTTGTCTACATTAGTAGGTTCTTCATTCCCTATCTCATTGAGAGCCTCAAAGGAATTATGAGTAGCAGTTGGAACATTTGGAGCCATCCCACTATTTCTAGCAGTTGTATTCACTGATTGAAAGCCCTCTGCCTCCGTAGTTACTACAGGGGTAGGATTTGCAGTTGGAGCAGCATCAATCCTAGGTCGCCAAACCCTCCGTTGGCCCTGCCTACACATTTCCTCCGAGTGCCCTAGTAGTGAGCATTTTCCACATACTGTGGGTTTCCAGTCATAATTAACTGGTTGGTGAAGAATCTTCCCCCATTCATCCTCAAAACAAATTTTCTCAGGAAATTCTTGTCCAATACGTGCTTCTAGCATAACTCTAGCATATCCCAGTTTAATCTTCTGTGTAGTAGCAATATCAACACAAATTGGTTTCCCCAGTATACTAGTAATTTTGGACAAACTAGGGGCACCCCAGTATTTAATTTCTAAACCTGGAAATTTGACCCAAATTGGAACACTTTGAACATCAAGATTCTTAACATCCAGCTGCGGTGTCCAAGGCCTAACAACAACAGGTTTACTGTCAAAGAGAGGAGTACCTGCCTCAAGAGCTTTGCGATTGTGATTCTCATTAGTAAATCGAGCTATGAAAACCCCCTTTGCTAGAACAGTACCATCCTTCCAGATTCTTTTCAATACCATCCTTCCAGATTCTTTTCAAAAAACCCCATTACAGAAAGAGGGGGATTGGACCCCAAAACATTGCAGACCAAAGAATTAGCCCAAAAATCCACCTCTTCCCTAATATCCGAAAAAGAAATCTTCACCGGAGCTCCAGGGGCGGTGTTAGGGTTTGTCAAATCTAGCCCATCTGGAATACTACGAAATAACGTAGCCCAAGCTATAGAATTACCTGGTTGTTGCGCAGGATTCTCGCCAAAATTGTTCAAGGACCTTCGTATACCAGTCGAAGCTGTCACCGGAACACCGCTACCACCAGCTGTGGTCGGTACAGACCCAGAAGGGGGGATCCGAGCATTAGGTTCAGTCGGGGTGACCGGAGCTGAGCCCCCGGGCAGATGAACTGGGGACGCCTCCATTGACCCAAATTGAAGAATCGGAACGCCAATCACTTCATCAATAGATTTCGATTGTTTTGAGTTTTCAGTTTGTGGAATGTTCTTCCCGTGCGAAGCTGAAGCTTTAGCCTTCTTTGCCTGCGATTTTCGTGGCCTTCCCCGTGGTTTACCCTTGTTCACCATAGTGACGGCGCAGGAAACGCCGACAACGTAAATCCCGGAGGAAACAAAATCTTATTCTTTTGAAAATGTCACTAAACCCTCCTCCTATATATTTAATCTATAATTTAAAAACTACTGCAATTAGAAAATATATATCATACTAATCATGAATTTATCCACACATCTCATGAAATTTGGATAATATATATTACTATCAAACTCATGAAATTCTTCATAAAACAATGCATGTTACAAAGAATATTCATTCACATGAAATAAAATTACTACATTAAACTTTATATATTAGTAACGCCGATTTGCCAGACCGGTATATTTAATAACCCTCTTTCACCACATTGGTATATTTAAAAACTCCAGCGCCAAATGGGTATATAAATTGACACTTTTGCTCAAATGGGTCCAAAATCTCGCCTCTGGTGACTAAATTAATTAAAAAAATCACGATTTTTCTGTTTTTTTTTCTAGATTTTTCAGTTTCTTAAAACTAATTACTTTTCTTTATTCTTCTGTTTTTTATTACTCTGTTTTTCTGTCCCTTATTTTGATCGAATAGAAATGTTGAAGTTTCCATACACGATAAGGGCGGCAAATGAAAAATCAAGACATTTTCCACATCCTGTTCTCCACCCCAATCGTCTCCGTAATTGGTTACGCCGGTCGCCAACTCACCGACTTCTTTTCGTATCTTTCCCTACCCTCTTTCCTTCCCTTTTATGTTATTTTGATTAAACATTAAATATTAGGGGTTTCATATATACTTTCATTACAACTGGGTTGAGTGTATGTGAAACTACTGAATGCTTTGCTGCTCTAAATGCCACAATCTCCTATAGAATATATGATACACAAAGGGTCGTATTTGAGTGAATTTGGCCAACATAAATTATGAGACTTACTGTAAAGTGAGAGAAAATGAATGAAGAGGAATCCACAGGATCAATTTATATAGAATGTGTCCACATAATTTAGAGTTATCTTCAATTTTTGCGGGTGATATAACTGTCATTGAAGCACGGGAGGGGAGGGAGAGAGGGGAAGAAGATGAAGGTAGAATAGGAGGAAGAAAAAGGAAAATGGAAACAATAAACTTGGCAATCAGGAGAGAGAAAAAAAATAAAATAGTTAAAGAAAATAAAAAAATTCTGAAAATGATTTATTTTTTTTGATTTTAGTTGCCGGCGGCGAGATTTTGGACTCATGTACGCTGAAGTGTCAATTTATATACCTATCTGGCACCGGATCGGAGATTTTAAATATACCCATGTGGTGAAAGGGGGTCAATAAATATACCCATCTAGAAATTCGGCGAAAAGCTATTTTTCTTTTTTTGTTTGTTTTTTTTTTGACGGTTTTTTTCTGGGTTCACTTTTTTTGTCAGGAGGTATCACTTTTTTGTTTGGAGATATCACTTTTCATGTAAAGGGTATTATTTTTTTAGTCACTTGTATCACATTTCACGCATGAAACGACCTCATATAAATCTTTGTACAAAGGATGCAAGATAATAACTTGATGAGACAAAATAGTCTTTCAAGATTTTATATAAATCAAGTTTTTTTCTTTCTTTTTCACCCTATTCATTTTCCTTGCGTTGTATGTATATCTTAACCCCTTTTCTAACTTACTTACATTGAGAAGTTGTTAATACAGCTATAACGCTCTCCACTTTCTTTTTCTCTATTGACAGTAGACATCTCCCATCTTCTCTTATTGCTTTCTAATTCCCTTTAAATTATTGTCAGAAAATCTAATCTTTCTTTGCTGGAGGTCTGTAAATCTAATCTAATTTAATGTTTAGATATAAAATATTGAGACATGCCATATAGTTAAACAATTAACATAAGATAATATAAAAAGAATAGATGATAGAAAAAAGTAAAGTAGACATTCTATTTAACCCGTGCATCGCATGAGCTTTAAAACTAGCATTTTAAGAGCGCATATATAAAGGAGGCATATTTCGGGCGCAATGAGGCGTGCCACATAGGCGAGAATTTTAAGAGCGCGACACCTAAGCGAAGATAAAGACAAAAATTAACTAGTGTAAAACGTTTAGGACTCTTAGATACCCTACTATTTAGGATTCTTGAGTTGTGATAGACCTCTAGAGTTTAATAAGAGTTATACTAGAACTCTGTCAAATATTTAAAATCAAATATAACTTTTTTTACACAACCTCAAAAAATAGTAACTTTTATACCATCAAATTCGCATCGAAAAATACTTTAGAACGAGATGCATATACACTATGTATAAGAAACATGTAAGATTACAGGTATATGTTGGTTCCCGTAAATAAGTAAAAATAATAATAATATTAACAATAAAATTAAGACTGAAAATAAAAAATGAGCAAATATCTTTAGCCACCTAAGCGATATTTTTAAGAGCATGCCACATAAGAGAGAAAATTAAACAATAAAATTAAAGTAACACATACTCATAACACATACTTTGAACAAAAAATAAAATAAAATAAAATACAAGTAGAAATAAGAAAAGAAAAAGAAGATTTTTCACACTTTATTAACTTAGTAATTAGTATACTCAAATCAATTGCCAAATAAAACTATTTTTAACATATCAGTCCATATATAATATAAAGAAGTTTCATAGTAATAAAGTTTCGGATAATGCAAAAGAGAGATTGAAGTGTGCTAAATAGTTAGAATTTTATTAGCGTCATATTACTTTATTTTTGTCTAATATTCAAACTCGAATATAACTATCCTACAGACCTACACATCTTTAAAAATAATAATATTACATTATCATATTCGTATCGAAAAGTACTTCGAAATGAGATGCATTTATAATATGTTTACAATAAACTTGTAAGATTGTGTTACAATATTAATTTCAGTAAATAAATTTTAAAATATGATATTTACTAATAAAAGAAAAACGAAAACAACAAAACATATTAAGCGCGTGCATCTCACGGGCATCACGCCACATAGGAATGTCATCTAAGCAAGCAATTAAACAAAAAATAAATAAAGGTTAGAAAATAAAATATAGAGCTTGAGTTGTGATAGACCTCTAGAGTTTTATAAGAGCTATATTAGATATCGGTCAAATATTTATAAAATTAAATATAACTTTTTCTACATGTCTACAAAAATAATCTTTTAAATCATCAGATTTTGCATCGATATAGGTACTTAAAACATTCATTTACAATATGTATAAGAAACATATAAGATTGGCTTGAGAATAAATTTAAGCAAATATATTTTAAGTTCGTGCATAGCACATGTTTGATTACTAAGTTGCATCACTTAAGCAATTAGTCTCAACAAAAAAAAATTAAAAGCAAGCCACACAAGACAGAAATATATTTTAGAATATTGAAAGAAAAAAAGAAGAAGTGGAGAATGCGATATATGTCTCTCCTCATGTTCACATTTCACCTTTTATTGATTCAAGGCTCCTGCAATATGATATATAGTGTTTGAATATCGATCTAACAATGATTTCAAAGTAACCATTTTCGGAGGTGCAATTTGGCTAGAACCCTAATTGTATTTTAGGAGGATTATGATAACAAATATCTTTTTTTATTAAACGCCTCACATAATCACTTCTCCATTTTTTTTGGAACATCTTCTCACCCTTTATTCTCCTTACATCTCTTTGCTTTCAGATTTTCTTATTTATTCTAGCAAATCTTGATGATCCGAGGGGCGTGAAAAATAAAAGAGAGATCGACCTAAATTACTATAGCATGAAACTAGCATCACTATATAGCATGCATAATTATAATCAATTAGAAATTATTTATGATTTTATTTTTTAAATAGGAATATTAGTGTGCGTATTTCACCAAATGAATATCAATATACAGACATTTCACTCAACCCGTGCAACGCACGGGCTTTAAAACTAGTAATAAATAAAATAAAGCTAACATATGGTTACCAAATCAATGTTCAATACAACTACCTTTGGCGGAAAAATTACTTTTACGTTTCTTTAAGAGTTTTTAAGTATTATAATTAATTGTCAAGATTACGGAACATAAATATTTGCAAAAGGAATTAAAGGACAATATTTATTCATTATTTCTTCTTGAGGGGATATTTATTCATTACTATCGTCTAAATTTAGCTTCGCCCTGAGCCAATTATTTCCAAAAAACAAGAGGGAAATTTGTAGCTCTTCCTTATTTTAGTAAATTCCAATTTTCAATATAATTGGAGTATACACGAAGAAAAAAAAAGAAGAGAAAAGTTGCAGTTGGTAGCCTTGTACTTTCAAATTATGGTCAATTGTTTTTTTGAAATCCAGTTGGTACACTCTGGTCTCTGTATTTGTTTCCCGAAGTCCGATTTCTTTTTTCTTTTTTTTTTGAGGAAAAAATAAAAATTGCATTAATAATAGGCCATACGACATCTACAAATGATATCATATTCAACAATAAACGGATCTAAAATATCAGAAAACATTCTAATAGAAAGACTATCAAGCACTTGAGATTTGACAATTCCGGATGACTTTCTTTTTATTGTTGTTTTCCATATCACAGCCTCTTTGCGTAAGACCCTGCCATAGCCTTGATGAATGCACCACTCTGACATTATAGACTGCCTCTTGAAGACTAAGATTCGCAGTATACCCGTACGAACGAACCGAAGTCGCAGACTATCAACTTCACGTTCTAACTTCAATTTCGAACCATTAAGATAGAGATTAAGATGTCCTGTAGCTAAGAAGAAAAACCTCTAAGAACAGGACACCCCACCGAACTCCATAAACCAGAAACTACCAAAGCTCCCTCCAAAGATGAAGAGATAATTCTCACAAAAAGGAGTCAAAATAAACCTCACAATAGGAGTCAAAATGAACATCACAAGAGGAGTCAAAATGAACCTTACAATTGATTTGATTGAAATCTCACCAAAAGGAGCGATTAAAACCTCACAATAGAGCAAAATTTTTTGACCTACTTAGACAAAAACCTAAATAAAAATGGAAAAAAAGAAAAAAAAAAAAAAACAAGTAGAAAGAGGGGCATATCGCTGGTAGATGACCAATGACAGCCCCAAGTTCATACCTATAGAGTTTCAAGGTATTGAGAGAGAGAAAAGGAGACTAGGGTTTTTAGAGAGAAAAGGAGAAGGGGATATCTCTTTACCCAAAGTCCGATTTCTAATCACTCTTTTAATGGATGTTAAAATCACCCTTAAAATACCGTGCGTTGCACGGACTGTGATTATATAATAAAACTAATATAACGTGATTATTAATCTCATCGAAAATCAAAGAGCAATTGTCACTTATGAAAAACTATTAGTAATATATGGATAAATATTTATATAAATTTATTTAATATCATGAATGCCATATAATAAGATTACTATGACTTTATAGGGCATCTTATCTAATTTAAACTCTTATCATCAATTTCAATTAACTATTAATTAACACATCCCATATGTTACATGATCCAAGAGGTAATAGTTTCAAAGTCTTTCTATGCTTGATGTTGGTACGCCAATACTCTTATGTTGATATAACTGTATAACTAACATTCCAAAGATATGGTCCTTCTTTTATGGTAAAATCAGTTTAAATGTCTAATGCATAAATAACTACTTTTTAAAAAATAAAGAAGTTTTAGACTTAAACCTTACAATAGCAAATCATATTTCAATGCTTGCTTGTTTTTTCAAAGTTATATGCGGTCAAAGTACTGCATTGAAGAATGCAAAAAGTCCAATGTAATTTTATTTGTGGTCCGGAGAGAGTACATTAATAACTATAAATGTAATAACACAAAAACATTGGTTGGCAAATTAAAGGTGACAATGTGCTTTGTATAGTGCTTTGTATGATGCTTCAGTGATGGATGATAATAATGGTGTTCGCCGACAATATGATAAGATAATTGGGAAAAATTTATGATAATGGTAGTATTGTGCAAAGAAGGATAATAAGCATTATTGAGAAGTGACAGGGAAAGCAATCCTTCATCTACTATAAATTTATAAGCATCACTTTGATCATTGGGAGCGAAGGAGATTGGAGAAATGGAGATGAATATTTATTATAAGTATTGGAGCAGGGGAAGCAGGATAGAGAGGGTCCATCAACGAGTAAAGAACTAAGAAGTTGGCAGGAGGAATTCATAGATACGGGAGTTGAAACCAAAGTACCTCGAGTATTAAGAACATGAGATCTAAGAAGTCAAGTAAGTGGTTTCTCCCAATTTAGCTTGTTTTTATAATAAAGCTATTATTGCTAGTAGACGTTTCCGTACAAGAAAATCGATAACGTATTCGACTATTATTTATTATATACGTTTTAGAAAATTGGATCAAGTATGACTATCACGAATATTTGATTTCTGAACCTTGTGAAAGTGGAAAGTATTGTCTTATGATTATTTTAAAGAGAATTTGTGAACATCGAATTGAACTATTATTTTGTGGGCTAGTTGTATTCTTGAACTATGTGTGATATCTGAACTTATGGGGACACTCATATCTCCCTTCCCAGGGATTAAACGAGAATTATCTGTGATATCTGAACTTATGGGTACACCCATATCTGGCCCTTCCGAGGGATTAAATGGGAACTATCACTGATATCTGAACTTATGGAGACGTCCATATCTGGTCCTTCTCAGGATTAAACGGGAATATTGAATTTGGATTCCTACGGGAATATCTGGCACACTAATGGTCTTGAATTACTTCTGCCCACACCTTTTAATAAGATTGGAGATTTATTATTATTTTATTGTAATTAGATTAATTTCCTGTACTTTGAAACTTCCTTGATCCGGTTAGATTGGGTTAAATTACTTATTGGGCTGTTGAGCTCACCCTTTTTATATTTATCATTTTTTTCAGGAACTTGAGAAGTCGTTTCAACGTGGGGCACAGTGGGGTGTGAGATCATAGGAACCCTATTTTCGAAATAGAAGTTCAGTATCTAAATGCTTCCGCTTGGGTACTAGTATTAAGTACTGGTCCTTGTACTAAGTGAAGGATTATTATTATTAACTTTGAGATTCTTTTGTGAACCCGAATTATTGTATCTGTTTACTGGAGAGGCTTAGCTCGACTATGGAGGTGCCGTAGTTGGGTTGCCGTCTGTCATGCCTTCTACCCTACGTATGGGGCGTGACAGATTTTATGGTATCAGAGCAATATTAAAAAAAAAAAAAATGACCTTAGTGACAAATGGGTAGATCTAGATTGGGACGTGCATAGCTAGTTTACTCACGACAGTGAATTTAGTGGATGAGCTTCCTATTGAAAGCTTATGGAGCTAGTTACTTGTTTTGTTATGAGTACTGATGATTCGTGCATCAATAGTACTAAATTGAAACATAGATGGTAAGCGTTATTGTTGTCATATGGAGAGATGTATACAAACATAGTCTGCTCTCGTAATGTACAACAATAAGCTGATAGTTAAAATTTTTGAAAACTACCACGCACCTATCTAGGCGTTTTTAACGTCAGCAACAACTACAAGAAAAGTTTGGATATTCTCACAAATGCGAAGAAGGACGAAAGATGAGAACAAAGATACTTCTACAAAATCAACAATCGATAAAAAATACAAGCGAAAAATGCAGATTTAGCATATTTGATCTCAGCTAAAGGAAGAGAACTACTTCGTCAGTTGGAGATATTTAGTCGGTACCAAAATGGAAAATTAGAAATTATATCCACATAAGAGAGAGTTCGAGAATTAATTTAAGGTCGGATGTACTCCTCTTATAAGCGCTAGCCTAATTAAGTGGAAAATTTCTACCAGTTAAAGGAATCCTTAAATAAGGGCTGCAATGGAAGAGCAACTTACGTGATTAGGAAGGACATCGAATGTTGGAGCACATCAATAAGAGAAATACATACATAATTAGCAGTACAAATATTAGTAGTAATTGCAGCATTAGCAGTTGTCATAGATGTTCCATAGCCAAGATCCAACAAAAAAAAAATATTTGGAGAAAGGCGTTGAAGTTTTGGGACGAAGATGAAGAGGAAGAAGAAAGAGCATGGGGGAACGGAGATGCGCTTTGAGTGGATAAGAAGCAATGGTACGGCTAGCTCACCTTTTGATGAACACTAGCTACTTGTGATTTCTGTAGGAAAAATAATTAAAAAAAAAAAGAATATTGCAGTCGGATTTACAATAGGGGATTGGGGGTCAACATTTGACTAGAGGGAAACTAATTCTTCAAACTCGTCAAGTTATGCAGTGGAGGTACTTCATAATCCCCAGAATAGTCAAATGGAACCTTTTGGCAAAGCTGGACTGTACTTTTAGCACCTTCCAATTCATCTTGAGGACAAGTTCGAATACTTACCTCCCAACCCGAAAAGTGCATAAGCTTTATGATTTCCCACAATTTTTCTACATTGTCATTTGAAGAAATATCCAAATGAATCAGGGATGATTTGATAAGTGGGATGTCCATTAATATCTCCAACTCTGTCACGTCCAACCTTCGAGCCAGCTGAAGACCCTTAAGAAAAAGGGATAAAACAATAGTAGACAAAGCTAGATTCGTTTTCTTCGAAGACAGTCCTACCCTCCATTTATTTGTGGGATATCTTAAAGTCAAACCACCCACGACTTCTCCATCGTCTCCAATGATGACCGCGATGGATAGAACATGAGGCATTATACCTTCTGTTGGCCACATATCAGTGGAAAATGTGGATAATGACTTGGACAGTCTATCCACTAGTATAAATAAACCCTTCCGACCTATCGACCACACAATAACGGAAATTTCGTACAAGGAAGAGACACTCTCAACCTGAGTTACCCAAGAGAGAAAACCTAACACGGAACGCTTGCAAAGAAGCGTACCTCCCATCGTTGCTCGTAATTGAGAAAATGAGGCAAAATCTGCTAAACGTGGCCTTGGACACCTCAATGAACTCCGAAGTGGACCTTTTCTTGAAGGACTCCTTGAAGAAGTGATTTTCGGAAGACCATAAACCTCTAAGCTAAAAACATCTTCAGAATAATGGGTAACACCTAAGGAACAAGTTTTGCTCCACATAAGCAACATTGACGGAAGGGATCCTTTTCTTGAGAAGAAACAATACTCATTAGCATTTATACGTTTAGCAATTGTTCCAGCATTATTTGTGTGGAAATTTGGAGGGATTACGAAAATGGAAGTTGGTAAATAAATCTTCATTATAGTACTAAGATGAATAAGAAAGTAATCTTCGGACACTCCACGAGCATCCTAGAACAACAACCTAACTGAAGAGATGTTCACTTCAAAAGGTAAATTATTGAACCTACTAGAATTGGCTATGGGACTACCCCGTAATGGCGATACTTGTTGGTTAAGTGTAACCGAGATTGAGTACGCCAAGCTTAAAGGAAAACGTAAAAGAAGAGACATGGAAGATATTGCGCCCTCGAAAATAAATAAAAATACAGAATGCTGAGGGTCATGCAATTGAAAAGTTTGGGAAAAGTTCCCTACCAAGATTGGAGTCACCAAAAGCGTAAGGGAAACAGTCTTTGGATATGAATGATTGTTTGGATGAGAAATATGTGAGATACATGTGCCACTAATGTCTAGAGTTCTGTCTTCTAAATACATGGAGGCAAGAATTCCCTGACGTGCCCTCTTTTGTGTTTCTTGGAGAGATCCATAAGGCTACTCAGGAAGAAATTGAAATTCTCTTATTGGACTGGTATGAGGAGATGAGGAAGGTAAGTTCAGATCGATGAGAACTATTGAGGAAAGGGCTTGACAAACAGATGGATTGTAGCTAGAGCTTGAGAAGCGTAATAGATGAGAAATGTGTTAAATCAAGGTAATAAAACTACAGGTACTCAGCCAACACTAGGGCGCTAAGCTATACGTCGGGTTCAACAACTCTACTTTTAAATTAATTAGGTGGAAAAGAAAGGGAGAAAAGCCAACTATGCGACAAGGATAAGAACAGTGAAATAAAAAGCAAAGCCAAAAAAATTAGGGGGGACAGACGATTGTGGTGTCGAAAGATTAATTTCACCGGTCTAGAATGCTACACGCATACCATTATTGGGAGGAGCGTTTGAAAAAGAAGACATGCATCGTTATTTGCAAACCAAGCTCCTGATCTTTCTAATAATTCAGGTCAGAGAAATTGTCCATCCAGATTCCAGACGCAAAATGGAAGATCCAAACTTCAACTGGGAGTCCATATTATTCTTCCATATTTTCTCCAAACTCGAGCTAGATACTTTAAAAACATGCAATCTTATATGTAAAGAATGGAGAACTTTAGTTTGGGCAAGTGCAAGTTACTGGACGAGAGTTGAAAGGGATGAGCAAGAAAATATTAACGATGACATGGTTGGAAACAACGCTTGAAGACAAATCATGTGCCACCCAATGACTACATTGGACAAGATCGAAAACTTTCCTTCTTCGTTTACAGGTAAGTTTAATTTTCGTTAAAGGAATGAAAATCCGCTCTAATTAGTTGATGAATGTTTTTACTCTATCTCAAGGTTCGTAATAGTAGATTGTGAGGCATGCAAGATAAATTTTGAATAGTTTGGGCAAAATACATTTTCGAAGATGATCTGGCTAAACTCGCAATATTGCCTTCAAATTAATTATAATCTTTGATGGACTAATTTCTTGGTAATCCTATTTTTGTAACATTCGGAAGGATGTAAGGATTATGTTGAGTTTCGAGGACGAAACTCTTTTTAAGGAGGGAAGGATGTAATAACACAATATTGGTTGGCAAATTTATAGTGCTTTGTATGATGCTTCAGTGATGGATGATAATAGTAGTGTTGGCTGATAATATGATAAGATAATTGGGAAAAGTTTATGATAATAGTAGTATTGTGCAAAGAAGGATAATAAGCATTATTGAGAAGTGACAGGGAAAGCAATCCTTCATCTACTATAAATTTATAAGCATCACTTGATCATTGGGAGGGAAGGAGATTGGAGAAATGGAGATGAATATTTATTATAAGTATTGGAGCAGGGGAAGCAGGATAGAGAGGGTCCATCAACGAGTAAAGAACTAAGAAGTTGGCAGGAGGAATTCATAGATACGGGAGTTGAAACCGAAGTACCTCGAGTATTAAGAACATGAGATCTAAGAAGTCAAGTAAGTGGTTTCTCCCAATTTAGTTTGTTTTTATAATAAAGCTATTATTGCTAGTAGACGTTTCCGTACTAGAAAATCGATAATATTCGACTATTATTTATTATATACGTTTTAGAAAATTGGATCAAGCATGACTATCACGAATATTTGATTTCTGAACCTTGTGAAAGTGAAAAGTATTGTCTTGTGATTATTTTAAAGAGAATTTGTGAACATCGAGTTGAACTATTATTTTGTGGGCTAGTTGTATTCTTGAACTATGTTGATATCTGAACTTATGGGGACACTCATATCTGGCCCTTCCTAGGGATTAAATGGGAATTATCTGTGATATCTGAAATTATGGGGACACCTATATCTGGCCCTTCCCAGGGATTAAATGGGAACTATCACCGATATCTGAACTTATGGAGACGTCCATATCTGGCCCTTCCCAGGGATTAAACGGGAATATTGAATTTGGATTTCTACGGGAATATCTGGCACACTAATGGTCTTGAATTACTTTTGCCCACACCTTTTAATAAGATTGTAGATTTATTATTATTTTATTGTAATTAGATTAATTTCCTGTACTTTGAAACTTGCTTGATCCGGTTAGATTGGGTTAAATTACTTACTGGGCTGTTGAGCTCACCCTTTTTATATTTATTATTTTTTTCAGGAACTTGAGAAGTCGTTTCAACGTGGGGCACAGTGGGGTATGAGATACTGAGATCATAGGAACCCTGTTTTTGAAATAGAAGTTCAGTATCTAAATGCTTCCGCTTGGGTACTAGTATTAAGTACTGGTCCTTGTACTAAGTGAAGGATTATTATTGTTAGCTTTAAGATTCTTTTGTGAACCCAAATTATTGTATCTGTTTACTGGAGAGGCTTAGCTCGACAATGGAGGTGTCGTAGTTGGGTTGCCGTTGTCATACCTTCTACCCTACGTATGGGACGTGACAATAAAGTTGAAGGGAACATAAATTGGAACCCTAAAATAATATGGGAGGTCAGTATATTACGTACAGTTATAAATTTATACATGATAATGGTAAAGTTTTCTATTAAATATTGGACCTAGAATCATTTTAGATTCATCGTTTATTTATTTATTTTACACATACTCTTTTTATTATATTTTACCTTGAGATTGCTTTTTAAATTTTTATAACTAATATACGTATCTTTTATCTTATTTTTACATGCAACTCTTTAGTTGTGTCAGCTTGTCAAGCTAATTACTGATTACCTTTTTAGATGGACGCATCTAATGTTGTAAATCAATAGAATTTAATACAAATGAGTCTCATTTTAAAGGATATTTCGTACTCATTCCAATGGTGTAAGAAATTTAATTTCTTAAGTGGTGAAACTAAAGTTATATGCTTTTTAAAATCTAATAGTCTACTCTTTAATGATTTAGGAAAGTACAACTTTAGTATATATTCTAAAACATCTAATTAATAGTGTACTTTTAAAGGATTTAAGAAAGTACAGCTTTAGTATATATTCTATACCAATACATATATTTCTATTTTATATTTATTTTGAAATTTTATTACAATGGCTCGCTTAGGTGGACGAGTCCAATGCTGTCAGAAAATGCCTCTAATATATAGATACTAGTTGGATGCCGTGCGTTGCACGAACTTTGATTCTATAATAAAATTAATATAACGTGAGTATTAATCTCATCGAAAAAATCAAAGTGTAATTGTCACTACTAAAAAATATATTAATAATATCATATAAGAAAAATAAGCACCAATATAATCCATTTAATATCATAAATGTCATATAAGAAGACCACTTTGACTTAAATGGTGCACCTTATATAATTTAAACTCTTATCCTTAATATTTACATAACTCACCTCCATACGTTACATGATCTAAAGATGAGGTAGGTTATTTCATTGTCATTCTATACTTGATATTAATACTTGATGTTGGTATCGTCAATGCTATTAGATTGATCTAGAGAGTACAAATAACCTTCTAAAGGAAAAATCCTTCCTCTATGCCAAAACCAAATTATGTTGTGCAAATTAATCATAAGAATCTTGAAGTTATACTCATGCCAGTACAATGATGTCCAGTTTAGTTTAGTGGTATTCAGTTCAATTTATTTCCTTTGAGTTAATCCCCAAAGGACGACACACCCTTAGTTATCGTTTCTTCGTTTGTTTAGTGAAATCGTAACCTACTTATGTCTATTTGCTTTGTGCATCATGAGTGTGTTCTTTATGGTTGAACTGAACAGTACAGTACTAAACTAAGCATCACTAACTAAATAGTAATATGTGAGGAAAAAAAAAGTGTTTTTAAACTATCTAAACACCACTGAATTGGATTAAATGTCATTAAACTATAAGAAAGATCATTGAACTGAATTGAATAATATTGACTAAGGGTGCGTTTGATAGAGCTTATACGGTCAGTTCAGTTCAGTTCAGTTCAGTTCAGTTCAGGTGTCAATTCAGGGATTTCAAATTCAGTTAAACGATGTTCAGTTAAGTTCACTGGTGCTGAGTTCAGAAACATATTTTTTTGTCTCACATATCAACTTGTGTTCAATTCAGTTCAGTTATGTCCAGTTCAGTTCAGTAGTGTCCAGTTCAGTGATGTTGAATTCAGTTCAGTTCAGTTCAATTCTGGTAAGTTCAGCTCTATCAAAAACACTCTAAGTGTTAGAGAACGAACCCTTAAGCTTATATCTTTGTGTATTGTCTTTGCTTTGTTTTGGTTGGCTAACTGTTCTTATATATATGTGACCATATTGTTCTCAAGTAGGGAGAAAAAGAGAAGGGACGATTTTTTTTTGTTTCAACAAGTTTTGTGTGAGACCAACTCATATAAAAATGGGGTCACTATTAGAATTGCTGGGGTCACCTATAGTGAGCAATGACCCTTATTTTATTAAAAGGTGACTCCCGTCTTTCCAAAAATTACGGAAAGACCGTATTATAGAAGTTTTTGTATTTTTCTATTAGGAAGAGTCGTAGTAGCATGTTTTTTTTATGGGAAGAGTTGTAGTAGCATTGGAAGAAGCTTAGAAGTTAGAACCACTTTATGTTGATATTCTTTGTGCTGCTCGTAATATTTTTAGTTTTTTCGCCTTCCAAATTTTGAAATTTTCTAAATAAACTAATAATAATCCCGCAATATTTATTTTATTATTTTTTATTTAAACTTTTTTAGAATTTATTTTGAGAAGTCTTTTGTGAGACCAATTCACAGAAAAATGGGGTCACTATTTGAGAAGTCTTTTGTGAGACCAACTCTTCCCATAAAAAGAAAACATGCTACTACGACTCTTCCTAATAGAAAAATACAAAAATTTCTGTAAGACGGTCTTTCCGTAACTTTTGGTGAGACGGGAGTCATTTTTCAATAAAACAAGGGTCATTGCTCACCATAGGTGACCCCAACAATTCTAATAGTGACCCCATTTTTATGTGAGTTGGCCTCACACAAAACTTGCTGTATTTGAGAAGTCTTTTGTGAGACCAACTCACAGAAAAATAGGTCACTATTTAGCAATGTTGGGGTCACTTATTATGTGCAGTGACCCTTGTTATACTAAAAAGAGACCATTATCTCACTAAAAGTTTAAAACTGTCTTAAACAAATTTTTTTGAATTTTTTGTTACTTAAAAGTAACTTCAAATAATATTTTAGATATTTTAATATTAAAAGGCTCGCCTACCCATATATAGCTCCAAAAGGACCCAAAAAAAAAAAAACCAAATGAGTCTTGTGTTCCTGTTAGAAAAAAGGACAAATGGGTGTTGTTATAAAAAAATGTTTGGCTCCCTTTTTACTGGTGTAAGAATTTGGTTTTTGAATGCGTGAAACAAAAATTATTTACCACTCAATACTCCGTTGGTTATCCAAAATGATTTAGGGTCTGTTCTTCTTAACTTCTCCTTAAAGTATTTAGTAAACATCAGTTCAGTTCAGTAAACATAAGTTCATGTTCAGAAGAATTCAGTACAATTCGGTAAATCAAATCACAAATTTCCTCTAATTGTAAATTCTGTAAAAATAAGTTCACTTCAGAAAAATTCAGTTCAGTTCAGTAAATTTCAACTCAGTGCAAAATTGTGCAGATAAGTTCAATAAAAAAAAGGTGAAGAGAACATGTCATTACTCCTATTTTTTGTTATTCCGTTTTATCCTAAGTTCTATTTATGTTTTTCATTATTATTAATTAAATTTTACTCTCTTCACCAAAAAAAAATAAAAATAAATTTAACTTTTTTTTTTTCTTTTTATTTCTAATTTTGTTGCTCTACTGACTTGCTTACATGATATACCACTAAGGCTCTGTTTGATTCACGTTAATTTTACTTAAATTCGGTTCGGTTCAGTTCAGTTCAGTTCAGTTCAGTTCATGCGTAACTTTAGCACTCTTATAACTTTTTATTCCGAAATAATTTCAAGATGATAATTATGTCATCGGAAAGATCTCAAAACATACTTTCAAATGAGTCCAATATTGACTATGTTTGGAAAAATTTTAAATGATTAACGGTCAAGTTTAAAAAATCAATTCAGTTCAGTTCAGATCAGTTTTATCCAGGTGAATCAAATAAAGCCTAACAATCTACCAAAAATAATAACGTCAGCCACTATGTTGATCAACGTAGTAATTAATTCAACCCTTCGATTGATTATTTGTGCAGAAATACAATATTTAACTATGGACAGAACTAGTTATTGCAAAATCTATTAGATAAAACTTTAGAATCATGAATTCATAGAACACAGGGTAGGGAAAAAACTTGAGTAATGAGTAATGACTTACCGTGATAAGAGTCCTTTACCGTCATCCATTATGTGATTAGACAACAATATTAACATCCTTACAAAGACAAAAGTTTACAGAAGAATGAACTATAAAATATACAATATGGAAACAATTCAATAAATAACGTTTTCCTAAGAAATGGTGGGAGATCTTGGTAGGTATTATTCGTCTTACAACTTTTATTTGATAAAGAATGAGATCTTATTTTTAGAGCCAATCATTGAATAACTTCACAAAATTAGATATTATTTCATTAGATTTTTAGTATATTATTATTAGAATATAACCTTTTGAAATATTGTAACAAACAATAAAATTTATTTATTTTTTTTAATTAAAGAGATTATTTAATTAGGTGGACACATTCTATGTTGTAAAAATTGTCTCTTTTATATATATGTTATTTTTTCAAATTAATAAAACATACTACAAATGAGTCTTATTTTAAAGGATATTTCGTAGATTAAATTTCTAAAACTATTTATATATTTTTTTACATTGTAACTTTTTAGTTGTCTCAAACTAATTACTTGTTTAAGTGGGCGCATCCTGTATTATAAAAATATGCCTCTTTTAATTATACGTTATTTTTTCAAATCAATAAAACATACTACAAATGAGTCTCATTTTAAAGAATATTTCGTAATCTTTCCAGTGGTGTAATAAATTAAATTTTTTAAGCGGTGGAAGTAAAGTTATATGCTATTTAAAATATAATAATCTACTCTTTAACGATTTAGAAAAGTACAACTTTAGTATATATTTTATGCCAAACCTATATATCTATTTTATAGTTAATATTAAAATTTTATTACAATTACTCGCTTAGGTGGACGCCTCCAATGCTGTCAGAAAATGCTTTTAATATATAGATATTATGATTATGATTATGATGTAATTGCAATGATTATTTTTCATTTTATCTTTATTCTTAAGATATTATTCTTCATTATTTTGGCTTAATTTCCCCCCTAATAAATGCTCATATTTGCCCCTTTCATCATTGTCTTAATAAATTTCAAACTACCTTTAAAAATTGGTACACAAAACAAAGCATTTTCTATCTTCATCTCTCCCCTATTTAGAAAAATCAATATACCAATGCCACAATATTATTTTGTTAGTAATTTTAAGATTAACCACTTCTAGTGGTCATCAAGCAACCATCACTTCCACCCTCTAGCCACCACTAGCACCTTCCAGCCACCAATACCATAGTCGTGACCACCTCCTAGCCGTCGCACGCGTACTACCATTGGCCTCGCCACCATTGCCTTTGCCTCCCCCTATCATTCATTATTCTCTCTCATCAAACACAACTTCACGGCCCCCTCGCCGCAAAATCGAGTCACTCAAGACGCCAGCAACCGTACCATCCATAACGCTCCCTCAGTGAGCACCAAGTTGAGGGCACAGGCCAGGTGATGAGAGGATATGAAGTGATATAGTGAGCAATAAAATATAGGTCCCCAGAGCATCAATAATAGTGCACATGAGTACATGACCATCGAGTTTGGTTGATTTGTGCTTAATTTTTTGCTCATGGATGGAATATGTACTTGGCAATCCGAATAGGTGCCATTTTCTTGATTACACACGCGTTTAATTTGAGCAAGTTACCTTGAACAAATCAATAGTCAAGTTTTGTGAAGTTTGACTCAAAAAATCAAATAAAAAGCTCAAATAAAAGGAGTATTTCATTATCGAGCACACATGATCTGACTACAGAGTACATACCCATATATATGTAACTCGGATCAAGCATGATCCGGCTATAAGTCAAAACCGAGTCTAAAGTATATAATTTTTCTTTTTGAAAGGTAAAGTAACCTTCAATTTTGTTGAAAATAAAAATTAAACCTACGTTACTTTTGGGAGCAAGTGAGGGCACGCCACTGCACTACCTACCCCAAGTTTTTACTATAATATACCATGTTTGGTTACAAGAAAACTCAACCGTTGTTTGATTATAATGGAAAACAATTTTTCTAAACAAATTTTTTTTCCTTCATATCATTTTAATTTTAAAATTTAAAAGTAAAAAATATAAAATATGCTAACATTGTTGCGTAGAGAAAATTCAGGTACAATAAAACAAAAAGATTCACCTCAAATGCGTACAACAATAAAAAATTAAATTGAGATGGAAAAAAAAATCTTGATCGAAAAAGCAGTCCAAAAGCCGAGCTCGAGGCTCGATCAAGTCAGATGCAAGTATGATTTTATGGCCTAAAATGCCAACGAACCGACTCGATGGTCATGTGCACTATTAATGCTCTGGGGATACAGTGTCCCACATACACGGAAAATCGTTTTTCCTTCTCTTTGAAGAGAAAACATTTTCAGTTTTTCACCCATATGGGTTAAAACAAAAAAAAATTGCCCTTGAAAACCATTTTCCTTCTTTTGGTAAACCCAAAACCCAACCAAAACGGAGGCATAATGTAATAATTGGCTTGCTTGAATATTTTGGAGTTGCCAACTTTGAAGTTGCACTTATTGGAAAGTACAAAACCGCCATGTTGTTTGGTTAACATAAAATGCAGGAAGTTACATTTTCCATGAACTTCTACTGCCCAAAATAGGGAAGTTGCTTACCTAATCCCCCTAGGTAAGTGGAAGTTCATGCAAAAAATACAACTTCCTATATCAACCAAACAACTTTTTGTACTTCATTCTTAGGAACTTCTAATACATGGAAATTACAACTTCACAAGAAGTAAAACTTCTCACTATGAACCAAACGACCACTTTAAATGTGTTGTTGTAGCCAAGAGCGCTTTTGCACTTGAGTAGAATAATGGATTAATGATGCGGATCCGGAATAAATAATCAGAGGGCTCTATATAAAAAAAATAAAAGAATTAAATGGGGCCCTTCCGCCCTTGCATCCCATATCTATCCTCACTTTCCCCGGGTACTCAAAGGCTAAATCCATCCCCTGAATGAGTCCATATGTCTATTATATTACACATAAAAAAATGAAACTACTATGGGAAGATTTTCGAAGATATATATGTAAAGTTGAGTTCTCACCAAGTATTCAATAGGTAATAAATAGCCATAAATACATGGGTGATTAAAAATAAACTAAAAATAGTTTTATTTTATTTTAATAAAAAATAAGTAATATAAGTATTATATATATTATCCTAATAAAAATATTATACATTCACTAAAAATGTAATTTCTTTGTTAAAAAAATTATTATTGTTACTTGCTACTCATATTATTCAACTTTATATATTGTTTTGATTTAAAAAAAATTATTTGTATTTCATCTAATAATGGAGTATGCATGATAAACACTAAAAATGTAATTTCTTTATTAAAAAATTTTATTATTGTTACTTGCTACTCATATTATTCAACTTTATATATTGTTTTGATTTAAAAAATTTATTATATTTCTTCTAATAACGGAGTATGCATGATAAACAAGAACCCGTGCATCGCACATGCACGAAATAAGTGCTATATAGATAGTAATATAATACAATAGGATATTACCATGGAGAATTCATGATAGATACAATAGGATTTTTTTTTTTTGGGTGCAAATTCATGATATTTTAACATGAATAGTAGTAAAGAGGATCATTTTTCTTTTTTATTAGAAGTAAGAAGATCATTAAGTATTCATAAAAGCATTAATGATAAAAGAATATATATTTAAAAAAAAGATAAGTACAATAACTTCAAAATTATTGTTTTCTACATTCTTTTGGGTTTTAGGAAGTATTTTGTTCCCCGCTTTGTATTCTTACAAGGATCACCAAAATAAATAAATGATTATAAATGAAGATGATTGGAAGCGGGTTTCTAAGTAGCAATTTAGTAGATTATTATATTTTTAAGGAGAATGATACATCCAGACCACCCACTGGGTTGGTAATCCATCACTCATTTGTATCTATCTATGTCCTCTATTTCCAAATTCTCTCTCCTCTATTTCCAAAAAAATGGCATTTAAGGTAGAAAAGAGATAGATACAAAGAGAATATGGGTTGTCCACCCACTGGGTCAACCAAATATTTTCCTATTTTTAATTATGCAGTCAAAAACTATGCAACTATTTTAATATAGTAGAGGATCAAAAATACTGGAACACTATAATTTGAATTTCGAAACTATTAGAATAATATTTTCTTGCAACGAATGGAAACAAGGACCCCTGCAACGCAAGGGCATGAAATCTAATATAGGTATAATTGAGTTCTCACCAAGGTAGCATTGAATATGTAATAAATAGTTATAAATGCATGTGTGATTAAAAAGTAATAAAAATAAGTAACATAAGTATTATATTTATTATCCTAAAAAATATATATTATATATTCCCTATAATTTGTTTGTTAAATATGTTTTCTTTTTCTTTATATAAAAATTATTATTGTTCCTTGCTACTCCTATTATTCAACTTTATATATTGATATGATTAATGTTCTTTTATTATATTGAAATTTTAATAACATAGGATGATAAACAAGATCCCGTGCTTCGCACAGACACGAAATCTAGTATATATGTATAATTGAGTTCTCACCAAGGTGGCATTGAATACGTAATAAATAGTCATAAATGCATGGGTGATTAAAAGAAATTAAAATTTTGATTTTATTTTAATAAAAATAAGTAACATAAGTATTATATTTATTATCCTATAAAATATTATATATTCACTAAAAATAAAAATTCTTTGTTAAAAGAGTTTTTTTTCTTGATAAAAAAATTATTATTGTTCCTTGCTAGACTCCTATTATCCAACTTTATATATTGATGTGATTTATTTTTTTTATTATATTGATTCTAATAACGGAGGACATATATATATATATATGGGTAAGAGCGCCGGTAATGTGACATGTGTCACATTATTAGTGGCTATTTTTTTCTTTTCTTTTTTCTTTTTATTTTTCCATTATGGTTTTTATGGTAATCATTAATTTTATGTATTAAATGTAATAATAAAAGTCTCTATTAAATACTTGATAATTTTTTAATTTAAATAATATTTTGGATCATCACTTTAATTAATTTTTATATTTATGAGTATAAGAGAACTTAATGTGACAACTTTTATTGTATTTTATAATTGCGGGACAAATAAGGTATTTTGATGTGCATGGCAACATGTTTTAGGGGATAAGTGTGTGTTATATGATAAGGGTCACATATAAAGTCATGATTTCTAATAAGTTATATATTGTGGGTATTATGTGGTAGCTGATATTTGACTAATATTTGTGGCGATAAGCGTATGTCAAGTGACGAAAAACATGTCACTAATATTTATTTGCCTAAATTTTACAAGGATAAGCGCATGTGTGACAATAGTTACATATAAAGTCATCAATTTAAAGTTGTAATGTAGTTGTGGGTATTACATGATATGTGATATTTGACTAATATTTGGGGGGATAACCGTAGGTTATGTGACAATTAACATGTGACTGATATTTGTGGAATAAGTGTAGGTATAGTTTTGGGTAAAATCGCAAGTAATGTCACAATTTGATTTACATTAATTATTTTTCTTTTTTCGTTTATATTTTGGTGAGTAATTAGTTGTCATCAACATCCTACTGTTGTGTGGGTCTTCTTTATTCTTTAGATAGATTTACATTAATACAATCTAAAATGGTCTTAATGTCCAATTTCAATGTTTTCAACATAATAAAAACTCTTATTGGGTATAGATAAAAAAAATGAATATTTGGGGGAATAGATCCACATAATGGTTATATAGTTGTGGGTATAAGTGTAGGTAATGTACAAGTGTCACATTTTTGACGAGTTACATATTATTTTCCTTTTTTTCTCGATAGTGAGTTGCCGCTATTTTCCAATTGAAAGAATGTAAGTTTTTTAACTTTTGAATTCCAAATACTGAAATACACATTAAGGGACAGTCTGATGAAACCGATGGTTGTTTATTAATAATAAGAATTATATTGTTTGGTATAAGCATAGGTTATGTGAAAGTTGACTATTATTTGTGGGGTACTGTTAATCGCCTTTAATATGACAAACATTAAAATTTAATTACATTTTATATGAAGGTATAAACACAGGTTAGACATAAATTATTTTAATCAAGTGATAAATATTATTTTATTTTTTAATCGGAGAATGATGAGTGGTATGACATGTGTTTCGACCAATTAATATTTTTCATTAATCTTTAAATACCTATGTATAATTTTTAAAATTTTTATTATTCTTTATTACCTATGTATGATATTAAAAATTCTAATAATTTATTTGAACATAAAAATATAATGATAAATGGGTTGTCCGTGCGTAGCATGGGTAAAGTCCTAGTATATATAAATTTTTGGGTATAAGCCCTGGTAAGATGACAAGTGTCAACCTCCCATTGGGTATATACCCAAGTAATTAATTAAAATATTTTTTCTATTTATTTTAAGAGGTGATATGACTTAGTATTAATTATTAAACATAAATTAGAGTTATCAATATGGAGTGTTAATTACTTTGATTAATATATTTGTCATAAGTTATATACTCTGTAGTTAACAATATAAAAATTCTATAATGATATAAGTGCATTAATTTTATGAGTTTTATATTTATTAACATACTATTTAAAATTATAAAATAATATAATTTGGGTACGCCACTTGAATAACTATAATTGTTACTTCATTGGATCAATAATGAAAATTACTTCAAAATAAAATATATAAATTTGTAAGATCGTAGGTAACGTGATAAGTGTCACGTAATGATTGGTTTTTTTTTTTAGTCTTTTTGTTATTGTTATGGAGAGTAATGAGTTGTCATAAATAAATATCGTACAATAATTGCTATAGTATGTTCATATTTCTTATTTTGTGCCATCTGAAATGGGATTAATGTAAAACTTTAATGTTTTCAATTGTTAACTAATTAGGTAATGTAAGAATGCTAAGATTTGACTATTAGTCGTTTCTAATAAATCCTATTTGCATTCAAAAATAAAAACAAAAATTCAAATTAGGTAGAGATGATGAATGTTTGTGCACAAATTCTTGCCTAATCTCAGGATTAGGAAGCACCCTAATCTCATCATGGGGTGACATTAAGTGTGCAAGTGGGGGAGGGGAAGGAGAGAGAGTTGTGAGGAATGAGAGAGAAAGGAAGAGGAAGGAGAGAAAGAGTAGGAATGTTCCAACTCTTGAGATCATGATTTAACCATTGATATTTGTGGGGATAGATGTATGTAACTACAAGTATCACATATTGTTAAAATAATTTTGAAATTTTGTTTTGAGATGGTGAGTACTCGCAATTCTTTTATTCTCATTCGAAAGAAGGTTAGACTTTCAATTTTCAAATTCTAATTAACGAAACACTCATTAAGGGAAATTACACTGACCATTAGAGATGGTGGGTATAAGCACAGGTAGAGGTGGAAATCGGATAATATGAAAAACTGAAATTTCGGATTCGGGTTATATTGGGTCAGAAGAGTAATCGAGTCGGGTTGGGTTAAGTCAGATTCATTCGAGTTTATGCTAATGTCGGGTTACGGGTCAATTCGAGTCAGGTTAGTTCGGATTTCGGTTAAGTCTGATTCGGATTCGTTCGGTTTTCGGGTCATATCAGGTCAGGTTTCATTCATATTTTAGAGCATATAAAGTTAAACTTATATGAAAAACTGAAATTTATGTGAAAATTTTCAATAATAAGGACTACATTTATGTTTAGTTAGTACGTTTACAATCATTTTGAATATTATGTCATTATAAGTTGGATTTACTCGGGTTTCGGGTAGAGTCGGTTTCGGGTAACTTCGGGTCGGGTGTTATCGATTTGGGGTCAATTTGGAGAACGAATGTTGTCGGGTGTCGGGTTAGATCAGGTAGGGTCGGGTTGGGTCGGTTTCGGATAATGATAATTGATACATTTTTCGGGTGTCAGGCGGATCGAGTCGGTTATCTCGGGTCGGGTCAGGTTTTGCCTGCTCTAAGCACAGGTAACCACAAGTATCACATTTTGATAAATTAATTAATTAATTTTTTTTGTTTGAGATGGTGAGTCCATGGAATTTTTTTTATTTCCATTCGAAAGAAGGTTCGACTTTCGACTTTCAAATTCTAATTAGCGAAACACATGATATTAAGGGACAATCAGATCGGATCAAATCGATTGAGGGTATAATCACCATTTTCATCACCCGTGACTAAAATTTTCAAGAATATGACCTATCAAAGAAAGTGGCAAGTAAGGTCACATTTAGAATAACTGTTTCTTAAGTTATATATTTAAGGTACAATGGCAGGTTATGTGATCAGTAATAGATATCATTATTTTCTTATTTTGTTAGATCAGTGATATATCCCTCCGTGAATTCATAATATAAGGCTTTTTTTAAAAAAAATCAATTTGCTTTCACAATGTAAGGCACATTTAAATTTTCAAGAAGCATTTATTGTTGTTCTTCGCATTTACCCTTTATTTTTCATGATAATTTCACCTACCATTTCTCATCTCTGGAAATTAATACTAAGGTTATATAGGCAAATTTACCATCACTTTTTATGGAATTGAGAGTTTCTTAATCTATGTGCCAAATCAAATATGCCTATAATATGAAACAGAAGGAGTATATTTTTAGAGATACGACAATTACTTAGGATATATATAACATTTTGATCATCACCATTTTCAAAATATATTTGTATTATTAAAAAATAATTATATAAGCATATTAAAACTTTAAAAATATAGTAATAAAAGGATAGTCCGTGCGTAGCACGGGTAACCTCCTAGTATATATATAAAGGTGAGTCCATTTCATGTGGTCATGACACGTGGGATACCATGTAAGCGCCGAAAATCATGTGGCATGACACCTAAGATGCCACGTAAGCGCCAAGTTCGTGTGGTGATGACACGTATGGTGCCACCTAAGCCTCCATCCAAGTGTGTCAAGCATTAATTAATAATCATTATTTGACTTCGTAAATACAACCTATTATATTTATTATCATATTTGTTAATATTATAAAATAAAATCACTTTTGTTAAGCAACTTTAAAAATTAGAATTCTTACTCCATTGAATCAGATTTGAAAAATACTTCAAAATGAGATACATATGTACTATCATCATCATATCATGTATATATATAAATAAAAGTGAGTTCATTTCGTGTGGGCACGCCACATGGGATGACACGCAATCGCCTATATTCATGTGAAGACGACACGTGGGATGCCACGCAGCGCCCAAATTCGTGTGGTGATGACACGTATGCTGCCACCTAAGCCACCAATCCAAGTGGTCAATCACTAATGATCATTAATTGACTTCATAAATACAACATATAATATAATTATTATAATATTATTCAAACTAAAAAATAAAATAACTTTGGTTACGCAACTTTAAAAATTATAATTTTTATTCCATTGGATCAGGTTCGAAAAATACTTTAAAATGAGATACATATGTACTATGTCCTATAAAATTGGGTTCTTTTTGTGTGAGGACGCCACATGGGAGGGTTATGTTTGGAAGATTACACATAGGCGCCATATCGGTATACGTATAAGCTAGTCACATAGCCTAACAAATCATCCAAGTGTCACGCGTTTAATACATCATCAATAATATAACTTAGTATATTATTTCAAAATAGAAAATAAATAATTTAAGCTACCTAACTCCAAAAATTATAATCTTATTTCAAGGAATTGGATTTAAAACATACTTCAAAATGAGATATATCGTAGAAGTTAAGTGGATAAGACACGTAGGATAACCATATAAAGTTGAGTCAATTTCGTGTGGGCACGCCATGTAGGACGCCACCTTGGAGACCCGATTTCGTGTGGTGATGACACCTAAGCGCCACATAAGCGGACACATAAGCAAGTCATACAAGTGACATTAATAAATGCATCTTCACTCTTGACATTAATATATTAATTAAATATAATATTCATAATTATTAGCCTTCAAATTAGAAAATAAAATAACTTTGGCTAGGCAATTATAAAAAATCTAAGTTTTACGTTATTGCATTGGAAATGAAAAATACTTCAAAATGAGATGTATATGTCCTATATTTAAGCTTATAAAGTTTGGCATTTTCTAGAGAAAGTTTTATATAGGTTAAGGATAAAATACGTAGAATAACCATATTGGTAATACAATAATTGAGTATATCACACTAATATTAGGTCCTAATTCGAGTGGTGATATAAAAGTGAGTCAATTTCATGTGGGTACGCAACGTGAAATGCCACATAAGCGCTCAACTTTTTGTGGGCATGACATGTGGAACGCCAAGTAGAGGCCCAAATTCGTGTGACGATGACGCCTAAGCCGCCACATAAGAAAATCATGTCTCCACAAAGCCAAACTTGCCACATAACCTAACAACTCATCATCATCCAAGTGTTACCATTAATGCTTCACCATTAGTTGACTTTATTACATTATTATTAGCATATTTTTATATTACAAAAGAAATAGTTACGTAAGTTAAAGAATTATAAATCCTACTTTAATGGATTGGATTTGAATTTTTTTAAAAATGAGATATATATATGTCCTATACAACCTAGGTCCCTTCCGTGCGATGATAACATGTAGACGCCAATATAAATCGTGTGAAAATGACACGTAGACGCTACACGTGCACAGCTTAGCCACATAACTTAACAAATATCATCCAAGTGCAACTCATCTGGGCACGACACGCGTAGGACGCCACGTAGAGACCCAAATTCGTGTGACAATGACACCTATAAGCCGCCACATAAGCAAAGGTTGCGACATAGCCTAACAACTCATTATCCAAGTGTCACCCATTAATGTGTTATCATTAGTTGGATGTATCACATATTTATATATTAGCATATTAGTTGGATTTATTAAAATATTTATATATTAGCATATATTTTATATTACAAAGTAAAATAATTTAGTTAGGTAAGTCAAAACTTTATAAATTTCAGTTCAATGGATTGAATTTGTAAAAAAGTTTCAAAATGAGATATATATGTCCTATATAAGTTGACTTCTTTCCGCCCGGTGATAACATGTAGATGCCATATTAGAGGGAATGTTTGTGTGAAAATGACATGTTAGACGCTACATGTGCACAACTTTGCCACATGTAGCTTAACAAATATCATCTCAAAGTCTCACATGGTTATCATCACTCGACTGTATTGTATGATTTATTTCTATACTATTCAAACTTAAAAAACATATTTTTTTAGTTATGTAACTCTAAAAATTATAAATCTTACTTCATTAAATTGATTTTTCTTTTTCGTTATGGAATTTTGAAGTAGGCCTCAAATCATTTTCATTTATTAATCTTTTTTACATTCATTCTATTTTAGATATAGATCGATTTAAAAGGACATTTCATACCAAAAAAATTAAAATAATCAAATATAAAATTAGTTGTGCAGTACAAAACAGGCATGAGGTATGATCTAGAAAGTTATCTTTATTTTCGAGAGATATTAACGAGTCCGTGCGAAGCATCGAGATAAAACTAGTGTCCTATAAAGTTGGGTTCTTTTCGTGGGAGGATAACATGTGAGACGCCACATGGGAGGCATATATTTGTGTGAAGATGACACATAGGCGTCACATCGGTATACGTATAAAGTGAATCAAATTCGTGTGAGCACGACACGCAGGACGCCACGTAGGAGGTGTAAAATCGTGTCATGATGACCCCTAAGCGCCACGTAAGCAGAACTTGCCACATAGCCTAACAACTCACCAATCCAAGTGTGTCACTCATTAATGCATTATCATTAGTTGGCTTTATTACATATTTATTAGCACTTTTCTTTATATTACAAAAAAAAAATAGTTACGTAAGTCAAAAAATTATAAATCTTGCTTCAATGGATTGGATTTGAAAAAATATTCAAAATGAGATATATGTCTTATAAAAGTTAGGTAATATCCTGGCGGTGATGACATGTAGGATGACACATAAGAGGAAATATTCGTGTGAAGATTACATGTAGATGCCACATGTGTACAACTTAGTTAAATAACAATAAAACCACTCTTCTAACAATACCTTAACTATTTGATGTCATATGTATTTAAATTGATCTTTAATCTTTTATAGCATAAATGAAATTTATTTAAGTGGCACGTTCCTACCTGATCTACTTAACTAATCTAAATTGGATTAAACTAAATTGAACTATGAGAGAATAAGGTCTTAGTATACTTGAAAAATATTTATTAATCTTTATCTCCTTTTTTTCTTTTTAGAATTTTGATGTAGGCTAAAATTATGTTTATAAATCAATTTTTTTTTACATTCATTCTAATTTTGATGTAGATCGATTTAAAGGGACATTTTATACCAAAAATACTAAAATAATCAAATATAGAATTAGTTGTGCAATATAAAATAGGCATGAGGTATCACTTAGGAAGTTATTTTCATTTTCGAGAGATATTCACGAGTCCGTGCGGAGTACGGAGATAAAACTAGTGAATAATAATATTGGCTTTGCTACAATATTGAACTGAGAGGACATTTTGGGAAGGTTGATTTTAGGTGATTTGTGTGTAAATTGTAACAATGTAGGATCACCAAACGACATCTTTATTTTTTATGGCTGGCTTACAAAACAGATCACTTCGTGCTGCTGATAGATTGATTCAATGGGGCTTAATTGGCTTGTAATCGTGTTTGCAATTTGTGTAACGAGCAAGATGAAACTTTTAGCCATACTTGTCTTTGAGTACGTGTAGCTTTTTTGCTCACGTGCGTGATATATTTCTTAGGACAAGAGTTTTATCTCATACATGGCACGACATTTTCTTTCTACGAGTACTTAATTTCTTTTAATAAAACATACAGGTATTTTTATGGCATATTCTGACCGTTGCTCCAGTGAGTTGGACCAAAGTGTGGGTTCCCGACTTTCCTTAGATAAGTAGCTTACATTATGTCTACCCCTCACGGTGTAAAATACCAATGATATGATGGAAACAACTTTAATGTGCGTACATAAGAAAATGACTAATTTTTGTATTTTAACTAACAAATTTTGTGTGAGACTAACTCACATAAAAATAGGGTCACTATTTGGAATTGTAGGGATTACTTATGATGAACAGTGACTCTTATTTTATTGAAAACTAACCCGCGTCCCACCAAAACTTATCAAAAAACGGTCTTATAGAAGTTTTTATGTTTGACAAAATGCATTTATTCTTCTGCCTTTGGATAACCTTTAATTTGTTATAATATAAGCTTTCCAATGCCAATTTAACCTTACCTTAATAAGATTATAGGATCAAACTATGTCACGTCTTGATGTTATGGGTCAAAATCCGACATGTTAGAAAGACACTTTTTTATTTTATTTTTCCGTTCCAGAGCAAAAAAACCTAAAAGTTAGAGAATTTTGATTTTGAAGACTTGCCGGAGTTCATATATTTGAATAGAACGTCCACATTCAGAGTTGGTAAAAACTGACCGAGGCGAATCCGACCTGAAAATGTTCAAATCCGAAATGACTTGATTTATTTGACTCGACCTGAAACAGAAAGTTGTGAGACAACATTTGTCGAACCCGTTGGGTAATTCGAAACCAAACCCGATAATAACTCGCATTTGACCCGACCCGTATTTAACCCGACCCGTATTTGACCTGACCCGCCCGACCCGTTTGCCAGCCTATCCATATTAACCAACCCAACGATTTAAATTAATCTCTTTCATATTATTTAAAGCTTTTAAATTATAGGAGTATATCACTTATCGCGATCGTTTGATTATGATTGTATTCTATAAAGAAAATTTCATTAGATTTGTTTGTTGATGACATAAGGATATTGGTTATATATATTATATTGATATATGTTTGTAGATGTGAACTTAAATTCATCACTTTATCACGAAGTCTTGCGTAAATATATAAGGTGTATACAAATACAATACACCAAATGTATGCAAGCTAAGATTTACTTTCTCTTATATATGTGTAATTAATGTAGGAGATGTATAGTCACATATGAAAATAATACACGTAGAAAAAAATCACAATAGTAAATGAAAAAGAAAAGGAACAAGTAGTGTACTGCTATTAGATAATCAAATTAAATTCAACCAAACGTAGAAAAATAATGGAACACAATAGACATCAAGATTCATCACGATTAGTTCAAGAAACTCATCAAGAAGCAGTTTGACATTGTACGTGTATTATTGGCTATTGCTAATATTAATTAAACTAATCAAACACACTTGTAACCAAAAAAAAAAAAACACTAATCAAACACACTACTATACCGAGTTCTTAAAGTAAGAAATGTTTAGCTAGAATAATTCAACCAAAAGCTAAGGTTAATATATGTACAAGAACAACAAAATAAAAAAGTGTATGCACGCAATTTGTGTACCGAGCCATATTACTAACTCATCAAAATTCAAGATTCATCAAGATTATATTCAACAAACTAACTGTATTGGCTATTGCTAATAATGTTAAACTAATTAAACAAACACTATACCGAGTTCATTCCTAAAGCAAGAAACAAGCATTATCATTGTTAGAGACAAGATATCGGAAAAATATTATGAGAATATATTTTCCCCATTTATTTAGGAAATATGATATATTAGACTATATGATTAATATATTATATGGTTAAGATATTAGAGAGATTTTATGTAATTAGGAAACTAGTATTATTAGAATACTAGTAGGACGGACTTGGAGGGCAAGTCATTAGGGTCTATAAATATGGGGTCTCCCCAACATCAATAATATGAAGCATTATTATGAGCATATTATCATGGTATCAAAGCGGGTTTTATCCTGGCTTAATGTTACTCCTTATTGGCCCACTCGCGTGTGACTAGCCCATAGTAGGCTTTATTTGGTCCACGCTTCAGCCCATGATGGGTCTTTGCGTGAGGTGGGGTGTTAAAGTGGGTTTGTATCCCACATGGAAAGATTAAAGGGTCTTGAGCATACATAAAAGGAAGTGGGTTACTCCACCCATTGCCAATTGGTTTTGGGTTGGGACCTCACTTGTCTTGTATGTGTGCTCACTTGTTAAGGCCCAATTGTTGAAATTTATCATGGTATCAGAGCATGAAATATTCTTAAACAAACCCGAAACAAAAACTCAAAAACCTTAAACCCTAAACAATGGCAGTGGAAGATCCACCACCAAATAAAATTGACTCAAAATCCCCTTATTTCCTAGGTCCTCAAGATTGACCTGGTGATTTTATTACTGCGGCCAGATTTAATGGAGAAAATTATGATGATTGGGCTGGTGAGATTGAGACGACCCTTCAAGCTCGAAGAAAGTTTGGATTTTTAGATGGTACGATTGTATCTCCAACACCTCCGTGTACCTATTGTAAGAAAACAGGCCACGAAGTAATTAATTGCTTCGAAATTCATGGATATCCAGAATGGTGGGAGGATCGTGTGAAGTCTGAAAGCGGATCAGGTATGACCAAACTGTTGATTAGTCGTACCCAAAAATCAACAACCTCTGCTCCTTCTCTTGCGACAGGACGTGGTCGAGAGGGGGTCCGTGCCAATGCTGCAGTTGTTTCTGAACCTATAGGAGCATCATCTGCTCAATTATTTTCCGCTGATCAGTGGCACTTGCTAGTGTCTTTGGTAATATGACGGTTTCCGAAAATCGTTTGAGTGGTAAGATTAATGGTCATTCTTGGATTGTTGATACAGGTGCATCTAATCATGTTACTGGTAATCTTTCTTTATTATTTGATGTGAAAGACATCTTATGTCTCTTTGGTCTTCCTGATGGCAAGAAAGTGGTTGCAACAAAGAAGGGCTCAGCCCCAAGGTAGAGAGAGAGCTCCCTTGTTGCAGTTGAAGAGTTGAAGAGTTTGAATCTTTTCCCAAAAGCTATGCGTGGTGTGAATGTGTGGGTGTGTAGAAAGCCCAGCCATTGGAGTGAAGGGTTTCTAACTTTGACCTCAAAAGCTATGTGGAGGGTTTCTAGCTTTGACCTCAAAAGCTAGGTAATGAGGAGGGAATGGTTTTGTTGCTTTCCCGTGCATAAAGCCTTATATGGGGTAGTAGTAATTGAGGTGAGAGTCCAATTGTATGAAGGGCAAAAGTGATGATTGAGTTGGGTAGATTATTTCAATACATTAGCTAGAGGAAATTGAGATGTTAGTATGTTGATGTATGTCGTTGTACTCACTCTTTTTCAATGTTAGTGGACTAGTAGTGGTTCGTGGTTTTTCCCCTAATTGAGAGGGGTTTTCCACATTAAATATTGTGTGCGTTTATTTACCTTGTGTATTTTATTTATTGTGCTTCCGCTATGGTCAAAGTAGTATGGTAGTGGGGCCTAAAATCCCCAACAAGTGGTATCAAAGCTTGTTCGTTTCTGAGACCTAAAATACAAAAGCTTCCGCTATGCCGGTGGCGGACGAACTGTCCGCCACCGGACAAACCTGATCGAAACTCAAAAATAAACCTACGTGTTTTTGTTTCTTTTCTTTTGATGGATCAAGGGATCCTTGATGATGAACTAAAACTTGCAAGAAGCAGGTTTTGGAAGATGGTGGAGCTACTGCCCATTTTGCAGCAATAGATGAAAAAAGGTGTTCATGTGATATACAAGATCACCTTGATGAGGATAATGAAAATGATCGACGACCATAGATGGCGCCGATTTGAAAGTATTGGAGGTAGCGACAAGAAGTTGACTTCTCCCTACTTGATGATATGTGAAGATTCGACGGACAAATCGAAGATTCACCGACTTGTGAAAACTTGGCGTGCAGATCGAGTACTCACCGACCAATGAATTGTGAAGAATCGACGTGCAGATCGAGGACTCACTGAATACAAGGACACTCCATATTGTATTGTTCCAATCGTAGCGTTCATGATGATCATGCCGTTACGATTGCGGGAGGGTATTAAAGATAAGATATCGGAAAAATATTATGAGAATATATTTTCCCCATCTATTTAGGAAATATGATATATTAGACTATATGAATAATATATTATATGGTTAAGATATTAGAGAGATCTTATGTAATTAGGAAACTAGTATTATTAGAATACTAGTAGGACGGACTTGGAGGGCAAGTCATTAGGGTTTATAAATACGGGGTTTCCCCAACATCGATAATATGAAGCATTATTATGAGCCTATTATATTCTATCAATCATCCATCTTTGGCATCATGATGATCTTCATTTTTTCCCATTTCTCGTCGGACGAGTTGTAACTTGTAAGTGCTTCCCAACTACTCCTACGTCCACCTCTCGAGCGGTGTTCGCCACCTCGAGGACGGTGACGAACGGGGTCACGCTGTGGTGGAAAATGTGCCGTGGTGCAAAGGGTTGTGGAGGTAATGGGCTCGTTTTGCTCTCTTTACTATGGTCTTCATGTTTCTTCCAAATTTTAGTCAAGGTCTCAACCACAAATTTGTGACAAAACCTCTCGGTTGCCCCTCTAATCCATGTAAACCAACTCATGATCTTCCTTGTGTGACAAAATAAAGAGAAAGAGAAAGAGACAAAGGGAGAGAACTTGAATTGAAATTGTATTATGTGTTGGGATATTTGTGGGGTTATAATTGCATCCGTAGGTTCCATTTAAGAAATCATTTTATAGTATTTTCATAGTAACTATTAACCGAGTGAGGGACATGGGTTTTGTTTTCTTCCCATTATTTTTATTGTTCCTCACTTCTTCTCTTTTTGTTTAACTTTTTGCCAATTTATTAAGAAGTTGATTTGTCATTTGTGAATTGTTATGTTGGTGTTTTTTAGATTTTATAAATATTAAATAAATTTTTGAATTGTGTGAGAAATTAGTGAGGGTTGACGGTGGTGGTGGGGTTTCCAAAATGGGGTGGATTTTAAGGAGGTGAAATAGCTTTTTGTTGGAGTTTCAAAGATGGAGAGAGATGGTGGAGGCTAGATTTCGTGGGGGTGGGGGTGGAATTCAGGTGGGTGGTGTTGGTGAGGGTGACGAACTGGTGGTGGTTATGGAGGTTGGAAATAGGGTTTCAAAAATGGGGGTGGTGGTTATGGAGGTGAAATGGGTTCGTATAGTGGGGGTTTATTTCGACAATGGAGAGAGAGATGGTGGTGATAGGATTTTGTGGGGGTGGTAATCCGGGGTAGGGTGGGGTGGGGGTGGGGGTGGGGTTTCATGGGTTGGTGGGGGTGGTGGTTTAGGGTGAGGGTCTGATGAGGGGGTTGTGGCGGGTGGGGGTTGGGTAGGGGTGGGGGGTTTAAGTGGGGTAGTGGTGGTTATGGAGGTTGAGGATGAAAGATGGTTGAAGGTGTATTTGAAGGGGTGGTTATGGAGTTTGGGATGAAAGAAGGTTAAAGGTAGGTGGGTTTAAAGGCACATGTTTTTTTTTAGTTTCATTAAGGGTACTTTGATAAATGCATCACTCGTTAACAGAAAAAGATTGAAAAGGAAACGAACTGGTAACGGGTAAAAACACAAGGATACTACGCGGATTTGGAAAATTTTTTGGATACCATGTGGAAAAGTCAAAAACAGAGGGGTACCATGAGCAATTTTCCTAATATATTTTTCTTTTATGCATTCCCAGTGATATTTAGGTTTATTCGTGGACGAGTGCTTGGGGGAGTCAGTGGTCAGTGTTTAGGGGGTTAGGTTTGGAGGGTCAGGTTTTCAGGAGTTAGGATTGGAAGGTTTGGTTTTGTGGGTTAGGGTTTGGAGGGTTAGGGTTTGGGGGAGTTAGTGGTCAGTGTTTGGGGGTTTAGGGTTTGAGGGCTAGGGTTTGGGGGCTAGGGTTTGGTGAATTAGGGTTTGGGGGGTTCGGTTTGGGTGGTTAGGGTTGGGTTGGGGGGTGGTTAGGGTTTGGGGGTTAGTGTAATTTACAAAATTGCTATTAATGAGTCATGCATAAGTCACATGTGTGTTTAGTGAATGGGTAAATCTCAACCTTAGATTGAATAAATCTAAGGGTTAAAAAGTGCTCTCATATGAACCCACCCCCTAACAAAATGAGAATTTGGGAGATGGAGTGCGTAATATGACAACATTTTCGGTTCCACCTCCCTATTAGAGATTTGGGTTCGATTCTCATTATTCCTAATTTGGGATCTTCTCTTTATCCTCTCTAATTGTGGGTGCTCACTACCAACATAAAACAAAATAAAACAAGATATGATAAATGAAACAAAATTGAAGTAAAAAAACAAAGGGAGAAGGGATGGCGCATTAAGACCTTGTTCTTTTTGTCGTCTCCATGCTGTATTTCATTTCGTCCCGTTCATCGTTTGTGCTAAATTTTGTCTCACATTTAGTTTTATTATTCGCGTTATTCCGTTCCGTTCTGTTCCATATTGTTCTATTAAGTTTAGTTGACTGTTCTACTTCATTCCGTTGAATAGAACATGACCTTATAAAGAGCATAACTTTAATTTTTGTTTTTTGAGGGTAAGAGTATAACATTAGTTTGGTCTATAGTATCTGTTTAAACTTTTGGTAGTTAACTTGCTTCCAATACAGGTATAAAGGAAAAAAATAAAGGGTCAAGTTTAGCAATTGAATTCCGACTTTCCTAGTCCGTCCAAATCAAACACTATTTAGTACTTAGTAGTTTTTTTTGGGTTTAACAAAAGGTTCACCTAAGTTTTTTAGGCTAAGCTTAATTTTGTTCGCACAGGGTAGATCCACGAAGGGGTAAAGTACTCCCATTAAATAGTTTCTCCATTCACAAAATTCGAACCCTCGACCTTGTTTAAGGGATGAGAGTGCCAAACCATTTGTACCAACCACTAATTAATTAGTATTTAGGGTAATCAATTAGTGGATAAAAGGAAATATACTTACCCTAACTAAAATAAGATATCGTAAATTGTAAAACCGAATGGATAAAAGGAAAAAGAGCCAAGCTTATCAATAAAAATCGGACTTTCCTAATCCAAATCGACTTTCCTAATAGTTTGACTTTCATAGTTCCAGTAGAATTTTCAACAATCCCGATAAGCGTTCGGATAGAAGCACCATATACAGCACAAGCTTTGCTCTTCGTTTCTATGTCCGATTAATAATCTGAATCTCTCAATCTTTGTTTCTCTATAAATTCCTGAAAGCTTTGTTCCTTATACAACACAAGAACGAACAAATTACTAAAGCAATGGTTTTTTTCTTCAGCGGCAATAGCTTATTATTAGCTTCTTCAAATTTGTCAAGTTCATCACCAACCACTAAGTTTTTGTTACCTCCTAGTTACCATACTGATGATCTTCATCGTATTGATCACCAGAAATTCCAAACCACAAAAATTATTAATACCCCTTTGAATAATAATTACAAATTTGAGGTCTTGGGTTTTTTGAACAACAAAAACAAGGGTTTGTTATCAACAACATCATCATATTCTTATAAACCTTGCAAGGCCAATAGCTTATTATTAGGTTCTGAAAAATTGTTACATTGGCTAAAGGGTTTCAAGTTACATCGGTCACAATATTTATGTGCAACTATAGTTGGTGCAATTTGCTTATTTTGTAGGGTGGAAAAGGTTCCGTTTTCGGAACATCACCAATTGGTTTTCACAGGACATTATCAAGGGTGGTGGTCATCACTAACCAGTTGGATTGGAGAGAAAGTAATAACCGATAAGTTCCTAAGTCGTAACGAAGTTCTACCACCAACACACCCGAAGAGCATCCGGGCTGCAACCATGGTTAGAGAAATAGCACAAGGGATGCACACCGTGCTAGGTCTAGAAAAAGATTGCATGGTTACAGCTTATGCACCGGGTTACCTTTGTAGTGGACAAATTTGGCCCGTAGGAAAATCGAGAAGTTTCATTGATTATGATCAAAGTCATGTAATTAGGAATAATAGAAATTTTATTAAATATGGGAACAAGCATTTGGAAGGGCGTGAATGGAAGGTGGTTGTGATTGATTCTTCAACAGAGATTGCTATGCTGTTGACTAACAACACTATCGTTATCTATGAAGGCTTGCTTGATTCTTCCTCTCATGCTGAACTTGCATGCACTACAACATTCTTCATCAAAGAAGGCGACAGAAGTCGCCCTTTTTGATCAAAAACGCACCTTCTTAGTCTAATAGGGCAACTTTTATCGCCTTCCCAACCGCTCTCCTAGGCCCTCCTTATTAGCCTAACGAGACGATTGATTGAGTGGCGCCTTGCTTGTTCGAACTCAAGGGAGGCGAGCAAAGTCGCCCTCTTTGATAAAAAATAAAGGAGGCGAGGACAATCGCCCTCTTTGTTTCAAATCAGACAAGGTGAATCTTGTCACCTTTGTTGCTCTAATCAAAGAAGGCGTTCAACTAAAGTCGCCTTCTTTGGTGTTTATTTTCAAAAATAAAAATATAGAAATAAAAATAGCACCTGATATATATGCTATTCATATATGCTTTATATATACATTCAAAATGTTATCTAAAATATAATATCATCCATAAAAAACACAGTTACATTCATGTTCTTCAACCGAAAATCCACAAATAGCATCAAATTGGGTCCTAATATACATCTTATATCTTCCAAGTTCTCTCCATCAAACCACCACCATTGTGATCGACCTGCAATATCCATAAAAGAAGCACTCTATAAGCAAATTTGCCCTGAATAGTTCAAATGATCACTAACAAGCACTGTTAAAGCCAAGGAGAAGCCATTATATACCTGAACAGAAGCATGGTAACAACCAATATGGGTTTTTCCACTCCTGAACTGCTTTGCAAAAACAAACAGGAAGAGAAATAATAATCAATATTTTATCAAAGTGTGCAAATTTCCAGTAATTGCTTATAAAAGGCACTGAGAAAGACTTGAGCTTAATATACAAATACCATAGGCAACTTATAATACAAGTCTTGATTACATGCATGCTAACAAGTAGTATAACCAAGATGAAACTAAGGCAAGCAAATATAGAACCTATTTAGGATCCGGCGGCTTAGTTATATGTACATTGTAAAATCGAAGTTATTTCAGAAGGCTTCATATTATACACTTCTTAAGTAATACCAAGTTGTTATAGTAATTTGTTCAGCTCAAGGATGTTAGTTGTATAGGGGATGGTATTAAATAGAATAGCTGTAATAAACACAATAATTCTCTCTCATTCTCACTCTAATTCTTTCCTCTATATTCTGTACTTGTACACTGCAGTTTGCAAAATCAATACAATAAGCCTCAAGCTCAATTCTTGTTTCACTGGATTTCCTCAATTAGACTGAACCATTATAATGAAACTAGTTAAGGGCAAAATACCAATTTTGAACATTTATCTTATCCAAGAATAAATCGAACAAATCACTCCAATTCCTTTGAATGTCGGGAAACTAATATTGATATCTAAAAGATTAAAAGCAATGCAACATCATAAATAACTACAACCATCGATAAATTTTTCTAAGACATGAATCGTACTGAAAAAGAAGTAAGTATTAGATAACCGAGATGAATTCTGAGCATGACAGCAACCCAGACATTCTCCGCTATGATCAATCACATCTAAGTCAAGTCACACCCACCACCCTCTAACACTTAGTTGAACTACTGTTGTTTCGATCAATTTTGTAAGGCAAAACATACGACATTGGTTTCAAATTAAGAAGGATATTGAAGTGAAGAGTCTGGGTTGTTAATTACCCTGTTAGGTAGTCCTACAAGTGAAAGCCAAGGTGCTAGGCGTGGTGAGAAAACTTGCTGGTATAGAGGTCCAACTCGGTTGTCATCCACTGTAACTATCCCATTTGTTTTCAAGAATGGGATTTGGTATTTGTATCTGCACCACAAGAAATAATTGGAAAAATAAGCATATAAATTACATAAAAGTTTCTAAGAAGTATTGAGGACTAATGTGCTGACATACTCTAGTTACATACTTAAGTACTCCACATATATTACACAGAAATACTCCTATGAACAAAAAACAGTCATAATACTAATAATGCAATTTTCAATACCCAGTGCAATGAATTATAACATCTGCATAAACTGATGTATCTTCAAATTCCACCTTGCCATCTTCATAAAGCCTAGAAATATACTCTGTATTACCAACAGCAATCAACCAAATATCTATTCTCTTAACAAAACAAAACAAAAATAGAAATAAGCCAACAATTAGTCAAATTACTGATCAAAGAAATCATAGATATTAATACCTCTTTACGAATCAAAACTCAAATACTGAAGGAAACCCTAAATAGAGATCAGAGCAAATAAATTCGAGATATTCCTTGAATAAATTTCACAATTTCATTCCAAAAGTTATCCCCAAAACCGAAATTCAAGCTAAAAAAATTGCATTTATTTGATGAATAAGGAGGAGAGAGAGAATTGTACCTTGTGAATGGTATTGAGAAATCTGTAAACCTCGGCTTGCAAAGTTAAATAGCGAATTAGGGATTTGAAAATCAAGTTCAACATTGGAGAGATTAACAGAGGAAAAGAATAAGAACCTAGGGTTTGCTCAATCGCCTAGTTCGAGAGACCAATTATTTCTTCAAATCGTCTGCTATGGCATCGATTAATACGGGATCTCCATATGAAACCCTAGGTTCGAAAAATCTTTAGCAATTGAAGCCATTAAAACACAAAATCCAAAATTACGAGAAAAATAAGAGTAGAGAGAGAATCGTCAATCTTCGAGCATGAGAGAGCGTTTTGAAGAAATCGCCATGGGAGAGCCCGAGAGAGAGGGGTTCGAAGAGAGAGAGAGAGAGGAAATAGGGGTTTTTTTCCGAAGAGAGAGTTTGAGCTATGGTCTATTATTATCCCTTTCTTTCTTTTTTAATCGATCAATCACAAGATAATCGCCCTGTTGATGTACTTTAAAATGGAAAAAAAATATTAAATTAATAAATGTTGCTAAAGGAGGCGAAATTGATTAAGTCGCCCTATTAGATATGGAACAGAGACGGCAAATGCATTCGCCCTTTTTGATCTTCGCCTAACAAGGCAACTTGGGTCTCGCATTCTTTGATCCGCCCCAAGTCGGCTTCTTAGATCTGTTTTGTTGTAGACTTGTAGTGATGGATTTTCTCACACGAGGTTAGTAATAAATACCATCATTCCAATTGGTACCATTAAGATAATCCTGGATTATTCAAATGTACGTACTGTATACTCAATGATCAGGATAGGGATTATTGTTGCTAAGTTTGCGACCAAAATGATATTGTGACACTGATCCATATATTCATAATTTTCCTACATTTTTAATTCCATGTTTTGTTTGCCTTAAAATTATAATTGTTTTGATGAGCATGTGACTTGACAATCATTCCCAATCGTTTTTTTGTGCGTAGTAAAAGAGTAGATTTAATTCAAGTCGATGATGATGACATGTTTATTTAATTATTTTTAACATTTCACCAAAAAAAAAATTTAATTACTTTTAACAATAACAGATGGGACATGCCGTTGGTCGACACAGAATTTTTTAAGATATATTGTTTGCTAAGACAATGCAGTTAATCCTCATTGCCGTCGGGTTGGTATACTCACTTATGGCCGCACAATACATCCCCCCCCCCCCTAAAAAGATGGACATATTATGGGATAAATTATCATACATTATTAAACGAAGGTATGATCACTACACTCCTTATATTTTCTTACTCCTATATATTATATTAATTTGTATAAATTGATAAAAAAAATATTCAATTTGCATAAAGGATGCGTCAATTTTTTTTTTCTTTTTCTCTAATAATTTCCTAGTCATTATTAAACCTAACATAAAGTATCACTTTTTAGTAAAACAAACGTGAGTATTTATTTATAGTTTCCCTTCCCTTTCGCCTCCTTTATGTTCTTGACATCCCCTTTCCAAAGTGAGAATTTTGCGCCCTACACTGATTGTGCGTCTTAATGTTTCAGAAGGGAATTCGAGGCAGATCATATAGGCATGATGTTACTGGCTTCAGCGGGATATGACCCTCGAGTAGCAACAAAAGTTCTATTGAAACACGCATCAGAGGACGATGAACTTCCTTTAACACATCCTCCTACTCACAAGAGAGTTCATTCACTAGAAACGCCCGAGAGAATGGAAAAAGCAATTGATCTCTACACAGAAGCTAAAGCTAGTAGGGAGAGACTCAATATACTTCGAGGCGTAATGTCAAATCCGAAAATGAGGCTTTTTTTATGCAATTAAATTTTATACTACTATACTTATTTAGCTGAATGTGTAATTCTCCTAGCTTATTAATTGTGATGCAAAATTGCTTGTTGAAGATTTGTAAATTCAATTTTTTTTTGACATTTTTCAATGTCAAACTAAAATAAGTCATACTGAAATTTCAGCTACTTCTTACCTTTTCTGAGGGGGAGCTACTTGAAAGTACTATTTTTTTTCCTCCCTCTTCAACATAAATGAAGTACATATGGATGTTTATTTTTTTAATCATAAGCAGTATGTCGATAGAGCCGCTCATCACGAGATTATAACTTTACACCTGATACATGTGTAGGTAAGGGCTTAATCTCTAGTGGTTGGAGGCCCCCTGAATTCATTTTGGCGCCTAAAGGCTCGGGCTAAACCGAACCCTTTGTTTTGTAAAGTGCCTGGCAAACCGGGGCGGGGGGGGGGGGGGGGCAAGGGTACACCTGGCCAAATTCAAAGGGCCCAACCCCACGTTTAAGGTCCTGTTCTTTTCGTCGTTTTCATGCTGCATTCTGTTCCGTTCTAATCCATTCTGTTCCGTTCCGCATTCTGTACTTCATTTTGTCTCATAGTTTCTTACAATATCCGCGTAGCGCCGTTCCGTTCCGTCTCGCATCATTCCGTTGACGAGAACAGGACCTAAGCCATCCTACCACAATATAGAAACTAACCGGAAAACAAAAGAAAATATAACCGTACACATAGTAGGCACTATAATATAAACACTTGGTGTGGGAGGGTTTTTAAATGCATATTGGCTAGAACGAGTATTTAAGTGTGTGGGTTGGGCTAAAGTTAATCTGATCGAGTTGTAACTGCCTAATGCTAAGATTTTTCGTTCTTTGTAATTGCAAAGGTTTTTTTCATAAAATTGTTTTTGCGTAATTAGAATTATATAGTAATTCTATCAATAGAAAAAATAGTTACAAGCGCACTGCATCAAAAGGGGCAAAAAGCCTAGTTTGTTCATATATAGAGCCGTACGAAACACTAGTATTTGTTCTCATCGTTTATTTCTCCTTTAATTTTGGCTGATTTTGGAATATCTTGGTTGCAAAGCTAATGACAGTAAGGAAAACCAAAAAAATTCCTCTCAAGTTTTAGAAAACATTCCTTTCCAAAATTTGGTTCACTCTCCTTTTTCTCTTTTGTTTGCTGGGGTGGGTAGTCTTGTTCCTGAACATTCCTTTCTAGTATTATGTGATCTGTAGGCATCTGCTGCCCAAAATTTCCCTTCTAAATACAGAACATGGTGTGCCAGCTTAAGTTAAATTTTGGAAGCAAAGCACATTAGGTATATTTAAACATGATTTTTGTAAAAGCATAAATTACTTTTTCATAGATTATTAACCACATTCTGCTGCTAAACACACTGAGAAACAGAATCTAAGCTATAAGATGTCTGGAGTTACAAACAAGAAATCAAAAAAGCAAAAGTTGAGAAAGTGAAAAAGCTCACACAAAACTGGCCAATTAGTATGGATAGAGAAGAGAATCTTCAGATTGTAATAATTCCAACAATGAAGCAATGTCACCTTACACATCCTATATAAAAAACACCAAGTACTTACATTATCCATATAATTCCCATCATTTCTCTTTAGCACAAACAAATCTCCCTAGGACAAAATGGTAGGTCCTAGAACACAAACCACTCCAGCTAAAACTACTCCCTCTAAAAACCCGGTTAGATTAATCGCAATCGTTTGCCTTGCCTTGATTGTGATTGTTGGGCTAGCTGTTCTCATAACATGGCTAGTGATCAAGCCGAAAAAGCTTCAGTACACTGTCGACGAAGGCTGGATTCGTGAGTACAACTTGACTAATGGTCAGTTAACGTCGAAATTCAACTTTGTTCTTAGGACTTATAATCCTAACCATAAGGCCTCAGTGTACTATGACAAGATGGAGGTTAAGGTGTCTTACCGCGACAAAACTCTGTCAACTGATACAGTTCAGCCCTTTTTCCAGCCTCATAAGAATGTCACCAGGCTCATGTTTCAGATCACGGCTCGCAATGTTACGCTCCCAAGCAAGGTTGTTCATGATTTGAAGGTTGAGAGGACGGGTGGTGAGGTCGATTTGGACATCAAAATTAAGGCGAAGATTCGGTTCAAGGTTGGTCTGTGGAAATCTAGACACTACAAGTTGAAGGCTTTGTGCTCACCTGTTGTGGTGAACTTCTCTAATGATAAGAGGTTTCAGAAGACTGACTGTGATGTGGACATCTGACATTGTTCTGATTGATTTCCTGTTGTTGATTCTCTTTTTTCCCCTTTTCTTTTGGTTGATTCTTCCATTCTTTTGACATTTTACTTTCATGTTTTGTGTGCTTTTGTTGTTATTCCTCTGTTTTGACAAATTCTTCTTTGTTTTGATTTTCACAAGGGAGTTATAGTGAGGTTTGATTGTGGACATTATTGTTTCATTATGTATAAAAACCAAAGCACTGTGCTTAATTAAGTGTTCTGTCTTTTTTTTTTTTTTTTTTTTTTTTTTTTCTGCTTGATCAATTCAAGGGTGCCTGCAAACTCTTACAGCTTCATGACATATCCTAATTGAAATCGCTAACATCATGCATTTAACAACAGACAATCGAATTCGCCCAACAGTTGGCCAATAAATGATACTGAAGACTATCTGCATACACATACATTGAGTAAAAACAACAGACTAATCTGTTGATGAGCTTCATTACATTGCTGACTATGAAAACATAATAATGTTTCTTTGTCTAAACTCTCTGGCACAGAATACCTTTTTTTTTTTTAAATTTTGCACGAAAGAACCCTAAACTTCAAAAGTTCTGAACTCCGTATACAAAACCTGGAAATACAGTTTAACGTCTTCAAGTTGGTCAATTATGAATAGTCAAAATTACTATTTTGTCCCTATATCTTAATGCGAAAGAACCAAAATTGAATTTTATTATTATTATTTTTGAATATTGTTTTATTTAATTTTGATAAAAAGATAAAAGCATACACAAATAAAAAAATAAAAAAGAAAATATTATGCACATAAGACTCATTGAATATAGTGGGGAAAAAAAATAGTTTGAATAATACTACTAGTAGGATTTGTATAAGACTCATTGAATACAGATGAAATTAAAGAAAATAGAGCTTAAATAGTACTCCTACTAGGATTCAACAATGAATACTACTAGGATTTGTAAAAGAATAAGAAAGAAATAGTATATTGATATACATGCACCTATAAATTTTCTAGCTTATCAATGCAAATTTCTTAAAACTCCCAATTTTATTTCTACTAATTTTCTTTGGCTCTTGAATCTTCATCCATACAAGAACATGGCCGGCCGGCGGTCCGATGATGGTTTCTGCTCATCCAATTGTTGCACCTTAATAGTTACCTTAATATTTCTTATAATCGGTGTCTTGCCATTGGTGGGCTTGATTTCTTTTTATGGTTGTTAGTAACGTAGCCGACCCAACACTCAGCGTTGATGAAGCCTCAATCGTCCATGGCAGCTACAATTTGACAGCCAATAACAACCTTAATGCAGCTTTCGATTTCGAGGTGCAGTCATACAAGTCGAACACCAAGTTTCCTAATAAGGCATCTATCCATATGATTATATGGAGATTAGGGTATACCAAAGCAATCCTGACAACCTAGTTGGTTACTATGGGGTGTCCCCTTTCAATTAAGCAGAGTTATGGGAATGTGACGTCTTTTAAGTTTGGGAGTGTAGTTAGGAATATAACATTAGTTGGTCCGCTGACGAGGTTATCTTAGGGCCTAGGGGTCATTATCAAAGGGAAGTCCACGGTTGAACATGATAATGATGGCTGGTGTCGATTTGAGGCGAATTGTTTTCCTGTTGTGGTCTACTTTAATTCTACTAGAGAGTTTCAGAAAACAAAGTGTGATTTCAAAATTATCGACAATGAACATATCGCTAGTTCACGTGTCGATAATTAATAGGGTGTTGCTTCTGATCGATCATGTTTTTCTTTTGTTGTTGCGATGTTAGTGATTTTATTTAGGTGGCCATATTATGTTGTAATAAAGTTTTTATTTAGGAATCGTTTTCTTTTGAGGTTTTTTTCTTTTTTTTTTTTTTTTTTTTTTTTTTTTTTTTTTTTTTGTGCTCGTTAATTATCTTTTGAGTTAGTATCAGTCTGTTTGATGATTTCTATTAAAAAAAAAAAAAGTTTGTTTGATGATCTTCCAATCTCGTTCTATAAGTTGTGGAAATAGCCAACTATTCATCTACACAATTCATGTCTTTCTAACTAATTTAAAATTTGTATACACAAACACTTGTTTACAGCCGCCCTATCGTATAGGGCGTTGTCTTTTCCACATCACAGTCACACATCGAGTTCCCCTGCCCCATCATCTTCTTCTTCTACTTGTTGTCCTTAGTAATTCTCTCTACTCACTCATTGGCTTCGTTATCCCTTGAATTGTTCATTATAATCTCACACCAATAAGTCTTATATAAGACCGTCTTATAATAAAACGGAGTTACTTTCATAAAGAATAAGGGTTAATAATGAGTCACTTTTATTCTCCTTAAAAGTAACTTTGTACCACCATGGAACCGTTTCATACAAGTTTTTATGATCTCACAAAAGTACAAACAGGAAGAGAGCAATCCAAAATTTTCAATTCACAATACATACAGTGGAGTACGCTAAATTTTTATGTGCTTCCATATATTGGAGGCTTTCAATTGTCTAATTTCTTTGAACGGTTCTCTGAAAAGAGGTCAAATTACAAAGTATTACCCATATTAGGTTGGGTTATTAGAAACTATTTTACATTTGGGTGTTCACATAAACTTGGGATTTCACGGAGCGCAACTTTTTTTTTCCCGGTTCAATAGCAAGAGTCGCTATCCGGAATGACGATTTATGTGCAAGAGAGCCGCTAACCTGGTTGGTGACTCTACTTATGCTATCCTCCTTCACAAACCTTCAGTTGGCATTGAACTAAAATAAGTCGCTATTGGCGATGACGACTTTCCTAAACGTAAGTCGCTGTCGACAATAGCACTTTTCTGCACTTAAGTCGATGTCGTCAATAGCGACTTAGGCATATGGGGCAAAAAAACATATATATTGTGAGATTCGTGAAGTTATGAGCCTGTGTAGACACACTCGTGGAAAATAGTTTTTAACCCATCCTAATCAAGATATAATACTTTATAATTTATCCATTTTTCACGAAATCATTCAATTTATTTGGCTCCTTTTTTTCTTAATGGTTTTTATTGCTCGTAGTTTTCTGGCATGAGTTGATCTCCAGAGCTAAAAAAAATAGACATTACATTGACATTGCAAAACGTTAGAGTGTATTAAATGAAAACTACACATGGAGATATCCAATGACATTGGTATCCTCGTGAATTTATTTATGCTCCGTTTTTTTCACGTGGAAAAATTTGAACTAAACTAAATTGATTTTTTTGATTACATTTAATCGTTTAAAAAACTCGTTCAAACGTATTCAATATTGGACTCATTTGAAAGTATACTTTGAGATTTTTTCAATGACATATGTATCCTATTGAATTTATTTATTTCGGTTATTTATGTGAGTGATAAGTTACACATGAACTGAACTGAATTTTAAGCAAGTGAAATTAAGTTGAGGAGAACATAGTGTTAATGTAGGGTGCGTTTGTTAGAGCTTATACGGTCAGTTCAATTCAGGTGTCAATTTAGTGATTTCATATTCAGTTAAATGATGTATGTTAAGTTCATTTTAGTGGTACTGAGTTCAGGATCATACTTTTTGTGTCACATATAAAATTATGTTCAATAATTCAGTTTAGACCAAAATACTACTAGCCGATATACTAGGATTTGTGAAGTAAAAGAAACAAATACGAGTCTCAATAGAAAAAAAAAAAAAAAAAAAAAAAAAGAGGAACGAAACCATCTCCAATGGCTATAAATATTGCTATGTAAATTCAACTTGAAACTCCAATTGACTATTTTCCTCTTGAATCTTCATCACAATAACCGAACATGGAGCGAGACTGTGGCTATTGCATAATTGGGACCGTATCATGTATTATGATAATATTCATGTGCATATATTTTCCAGTCACTTTGGCTCACTTAAAGAATCCAATTCTCAGCGTTGATAAAGCCTCAATCGTCCATGGCAGCTACAACTTGACGGCGAATAATCATCACCTTAGTGCATCCTTCGATTTCGAGGTGAACTCACACAACCCGAACAACAAGTTTCCTAAGGTACCTATACACTATGATTTTATTGAGATTAGGGTATATCAAGGTAATCCTGATAACCTTGTTGGTTATTATGGGGTGTCATCCTTTAAGCAGTGTCCTGGTAATGTGACTTCTTTTAAGTTCGATAGTGAAGTTACGAATATGACAATAGTTGGACCGCATGAAGAGGTCATCCTTGGGGTCGATATCACAGGGAAGTCTAAGGTTAAGTATCACCATTGGCATCGATTCGAGGCCAAGTGTTTTCCTGTTGTGGTTTACTTTAATTCTACTAGAGGGTTTCAGAAAACAAAGTGCGATTTCAAGATCATCGACAAAGAGCAACCTGATGTTGTTTATACAGGCGGGGGTTTTGGTTTTCGACCACGGAGGGGGTGTTGCTAGTGATTGTCTTTCTTGTTTTTTTTTTGTTTTTTTTTTTTTTTAATTTGGCATTGGGCAGGCAGGACATCTTACCTACAGAGATTGTTGTACCAAAGCGTGTTGTTATTGACAATCTTCTTTTTGTTTTTTGAGAAACGTTGTTATTGTCAAATTATGAAAAACTTATATGTAAACCAAAAGTAAATTATTATTATTATTATTATTATTATTATTATTATTATTATTATTATTATTATTATTATTATTATTATTATTATTATTATTATTATTTCTTTTGCAGCCCTCAATTAACAGTGATATCTTGTGATAAATAGATATTAAAGGTGATTTTGCAGCAAAGTTTTTTTTTTTGTTTTTTTTTGTGTGAAATAGATACTGATCGTATATAATCCTTACAATCCATTCAAATTTCAAGGTGTGTTTGGAAGACGAGTGAGTGATATTATTGACTATTGTACTAATAATTTGCACATTACTTAGCTAATACGAGTAAGATCCAGAAAAACTAATGTTGTTGACATTATCTTTCCTCTTGGGAGAAAAAGTTCTCACACCTCAACCAAACAAGTTCTAAGGGTCTGTTCTCTTCAATTTATTTCTGTTTATTTCAGCAAACTTCAGCAAACTTCAACAAACTTCAGTAAACTTCAACAAAGTTAAATAAAGTTAAACAAAGTTCAACAAAGTTAAACAAACCAATATACAAACTACTTATAAAAAACACTTCAATCAACAAGATTCAACAAAAATAAACAAAGTTCAACAAAAAAAAAAATTCAGTAATAAATATAGTCGTTTTTCAGTTGAGGAGAACAAACCCTAACTCCTCAACCAAACAAGTTGGGGCTCGCTCCCAAAATTATAGTCCCTCATTGACTTTTCATGGTCAAACACTTTGAGTTTTGTCCATAATCGCCACTAATCACATATTTATAAATTTAAAATTATTTTTGTGGTTCAACTTTTAGAGGACTTTCATTTGATTATTATTTATGACACCGCCATAGCGGCCCACAGGCCCACATGCTAATTGCTAAGACTGCCCATTACAGGTAACTAGGAGATCAAGGGCACATATTTGGCTCGTTGTTGTTCCAATCTTAATTTTCAAAAATGTAACTCCTTCATAACAAGGATGTGTTAAGGGCTTGTTTGGTAATTAGTAGATTGTATCAAAATTAGCGGATTGAGATCACTTTAGAGGATTTGATAAGAAAATACGCTAATTTAAGGTATTTTGTTGTTAGGTTTGAGTTGAAACTGCTAATTTCAAAAATACTAAAAACATAGTTTTTTCAAGTTAGACGATTCTGATCTATTAAACAAAGGACATGATTATCCACATTTATACAGATTAGTTAATTTACCAAATTTATACAAATCAGCTAATACAATCCTTTGGTCAAATCCACTAATACAATCTTTTAGTCAAATCTGCTAATGCAATCCGCTGTCCACTACTTGCCAAACAAGCCCTTAGTCTAGAGGTTGAGGTGTTGCCTATATCAGATCTAAGTTCGAATTTACTCTCCCACGTGTATATGTATTGTATTGGCTTTTGTACCTCATCTGAACCCAAAAAAAAATAATTTGAGTTCTCCCATGAGAAAGACAGAGTTGAACAGTTGATGATTCCAATCAAAGAAATAGGAAACAGGGCTAATTCAACAGAGTTTGCACGTTGATGGCCTCTTTCATTATCATACAATCAATTCAATATTAATTTACACATTAATCCTTTCCAACTAATTGTCCTCTTGACATATATACTCTTCCCTATTTGAGAGAAAATTTCAACACCCAAATTTATACTAACTCAATCAACTCAATTCACTTTGTTATAAATTCCCAAAACAATCCAAATCAAGTAATAATAACTCATCATCCCCTAGTTGACTTGTGCAACTAATACACAAAATGGGAAGAAAAAATCGTGACAAAGGATTAAAATGCTGTATGATATTAATCTTCACCTTAATCATCCTCATTGGCTTAGCCGTTCTCATCTTTTGGTTGGTTGTCAAGCCAAGGCGACCTATCTTCACCATCGATGAAGGCTCGATCATCCAAGGCTACAACTTAACCGCGAACAACCAACTTCAAGGAGCCTTCAAATTCGCGGTAAGGGCATATAACCCCAACACTAGGCTTTCTTTGTATTATGAGTACTTGGAGATTAGAACATATCATGGTGGTCAACTTATGGGGTATAATGGTTTGTATGGATTAGAACAACCTCTTAGAAATGTGACTTATTTGAGGTTTGGTGGTGTGGCTAGCAATATGTGGCTATTTGAGTCACCAGGTGAGGTTGATCTTGGCATTGAATTGAAGGGAAGGTTGTGGTATAAGCTTGATTTATTGAACTTGCATCGGTTTAAATTGAAGGCTAATTGTTTTCCTGTGGTTGTGTATTTCAATTCTACTAGATTGTTTCAGAGGACAAATTGCTATGTAAAACTTTATTAAGGAGTAAATTCATTGAATTGGAACATTTGGCTTATCATTTTTGGTAGTACATCTTACTTTGGAACTTTGAATGTTGTATTATGGAGTGTCAAATTAGGACTTATTTCAGTGGTTAAATGGCCATAAAGATCGAATTTTTGAATACAAATCCTATATGACAAAACAGAACAAGAATTAGAATCAAAATCTATCTGCATCGGTATTTTATAACCAAGAAAAAAGATTGTAGATTGTACTAAAACACTAAACCAATGGTAAAAAGAAGTTTAGTGCGTGTAGAGTTTTATTATTATTTGAACTAGTATTTTAGTGCACGTAATTACTGTTAAGGAAAAATTTGCCAGATTTAAACTAATCTTCTAAATCAATGCTTAAACTTTAGGTTCTTTTCATCAAAAAAGGGGAAAAAGATATGTATAATATATATCTATAGATTTCTCTATTTCTATTGGCCAAACATATAAATCTTATTACAAAATCACAGACCCTCCGTGGTTGGATTAGGAAGTAGTAGTATACAACACATAGGATTCGATAAATGTATTAGATCTCTACTACAATATAAATATATAGTTTCCTAAATACATAAGGAAAATATTCAATATACTCCCTATATATATATATATATATTCGTTCCAAGAACATTGTCAAAATTGTCAACTCCATCGATCTTGATCATGTATACGAATAGTCGTCCCCCAAAGTCCTGGCAGGTTCATCAAGAAGATCAAGTGCCCTTACTTCGCAAAAAGAATGATTGTGATAAGAAGGCAAAACGTGATTATTGTGGCATGGTATGTAACCTATGTTGTTGGGCTGTGTTTTTGACCTCTCTTTTGCTTGTTTCGTACTTATGGTTAATGAGCACGTGCACGGCACCACAAAGTATCCAATCCTTAGTATAGATGAAGCCTCGATAATCCAAGGCTACAACTTAACAACCGATAGTAACTACCTTTCAAATGCAACTTTCAATTTCGCGGTGAAGGTGAAAAACCCTAACACCTCACTAGTACAAAAACAGTTATAGGCGTCGCTTGTCGTAAACCACCGACGCCAATAACAGTACATTGGCATCATGGTAAATAAGTGTTAAATACTGGCGTCGGTTCTCCTAAACCACCGACGCCAAAAACCCAAAAAATAAAAAAATAAACACGAAAAAGAATAGGCATCGGTTCATATGTAACAACCGACGCCTATTTCAATATTTCAAAAAAAAATAAAAAAATTGAAGGGCACGTCCGCACCTTATCGAGCAACCCAACTTAGGTCCTCATTTTAACCACAATTCCTCCTCCTCCTCCTCCTCTCTCTCTCCTCTCAGTACCATTCCTTTCATCCCCAAAAATTATGTTCTCTGTGTTGCTGCGTTTCTCACTCTTATGGGAACTGGCTAATTGTGGCGAAAACAAACATCGTCATCATCGATCGTTTGTCAACATATGGCGGTTCAACGCATATGTAATCGAAAGTGGGTACTCTCTCTCTCCATCTCTCTCCTCTTTGTCTCAAACTTTCTCTATTTCGATTTTATTCAAGCCTTCAAAACATTGTGTTTTGTGTTTCAATTTTGCTTGAAATTGCAGTTTGGATCTTTGTTTGCTTTGAGTTTCAATTTTGGTTTCCAATTCATTCAAGTTATTAGGGTTTGGACTTGCAGTTCGATTCTCTTCTATGCTGTATTTGAGGTTTTATATTGAAATGATTAGGGTTCTGAGATTTGGATCTGTTCAGATAATTTGGAGAATTAAAGGGCAGTTTTCCAAGCGTGTTGATTAGCAAAGATACTGAATCCTCTCTCTCACCAACTCCTTTGAGCCCAGTTAAGTCGTTCTTTTCAATTTCCAGGCAATTTTCAGAGATTACTGTTTTTCGCTCTTCTTTGCTTAATTTGCTCATTGATTGATCTCTCTGAGCATTAGTCTGTGTAGTTGAAGGTTTATGCGTAGGGTTTTAGGCCTTTTATTACTGCGCTTCCCACAGTTCAATATAGTCTCTCCTCTCTGGTTTGCTAACAAATTCTCTGTCCATATTCTACATTCTCCCAGAACGAGAGAAATGGCTTTCTGGGGAGCTGAATTGAAACCAGGCAAACCCTTTACTCTTGAGGCTGGGGTTTTGGACGGAAAATTGGTTTTGACACAGGTAAGTTCTCAAAAAGCATTTTTATAGTATGTAATGTGGGGTTTGGTCTGTTTGCAATACTGGAAATAAGATTAAGACAGTCTTTTTTTTCCTTTTTTCTTTCTTTTTATGTGATAAGAAATTAAGAATTATGTTTGTTTTCACTTTTTGAATGTTTGAGTGAACAAGAGGGAAATTTGGTTGATGTTATATTGTTATGTTTGTTAAGTTCATCTGTTCAACGCAGTTTCACTTGAAGGTTTATGAATTGTTGAATACACGTCTGAGTTCCGCCACCCTTCACTACAGGTTTCTTGTGCTCCTCTATCTCGTTTCTGTTTTGATTTCTGTTTTTTGTTTTTCTTTCTATTTCTGTGAATATAGTCATGTGTCTGCTCTAGATTATACTTTGTTATTGTAGTTTTTGAGAAAATGACTCGTATCCGATCGATATAGAGCTTCTGTTTTTTGATCTGTTTTTGGGGTTAATTGTGCCGATGATTAATGGATTAAGATTGGTGCAACTTGTTCAGGGCAAAGAGTTTGGTAATGGATTAATATCCAGTTTGTTTGTGTTTTTTTTCTTCTTCTTTCTTTTCTTTAGTTTTTTCCTTTTTCTGGCTTGAGACATAGTACCTATGTTGGTTACACCCTCTGTTGGTTCAGCGATTCATGAGTTTTCTTTGTATTTTTTAGAATTCTTTGTTTCTTTCAAAGATTTATGCATCAGTAGAGTTGCCTGATTCAAAGGTTCAGGTGTTTTTCAGAATTCTTTGTTTGTTTAAAAGACGTGTGTATCAGTACAGTTGCTCTAATTCAAAGGTTCATGGATTTTCTTCTTTGAATTCTTCCTTTGTTTCAAATATCTGTGCTTGGCAAAATCTGAAATGTGAAATTGGTTGGTCAGGATTTTTTATCAGCATTTTGGAACTTACCTTAATGTTGCAAACACATTGACTGGTGGATTTTGTTTCCCTCATGCTTATTCTGTTTGTAAGAGCTCGAGTTGTACTTCTTTGATTCATTATTTTTGCTAAGCAATTGGATGTTTATATATGAGCAGCATATCAATAAAGGGCTTTATGTTTTCTAGATGTATGAACTTGTAGAAATTCATGTTCACGTAGGTGCCCATTTAGATGTATATTTATTCAAAATCCTGATCAAAAACTGTATGAAAAAATTGTAATTTCTTGGTTGGTTTGAGTTTTTATTTATTTATTTAGTGAACATCGAAACTTTGTGAAATTAAGATTATTTGTATGTTAAGTCTCCTAGGACTATAGGTGGTTTTCTGAATTGGATGGTGGCTAATAAAAATTATAAAAGTCAGAACTAAAAAGTGACATCAGCATGTCATTTTGAACCCTCATTAGTGTATATTAGCTTGGGTGATGTTTTATTGTTGGATTAGTGTATCTCATCAGTGTATTTCATCAGTGTATTTCTGAATTTTGAACCATCAGATTCTGGTTGGATTAAAAGTAGCCTACAGTTTGATGGATTTGATCTTTGGGCGGTCGAAAGTGCATTCCAATCTGTTGCTAATGCTGCAAGTAATTATCTGGCATTAGCTTAACCATTTCTATGCAATTTGAGGAGGATATTGTTGTACCTCACTGATTTTTGTACCTTCGTTTCTGCAGCTCTCACAGAACCAGTTGACCTGTAAGTTCAACCTATCCCAATTCTTACATACTGTGTTTTTTTACATGTTTTCCCTTGTTTACAATTTAGTGTAATTGAATATTTTTAGTTAACATTCGATTTATTTTGTTAATCCAGATTCTAGGAGTTGGACTCTGCTTGCTTGTTGTTATATCCATCTTGCATTCTCTATCTTTTTTTATGATGTACCCTTGTGTGAGTGTTGGCAGTAAAAATAGTGGACCTGCTGAACACAACTCTACATTTTCTTGGTATGGGTTCGCAGGTCAGTTAGTATACTTTTGCATTCAAGTAGTGGAGCCATCAGTGTTTAGTGTTGCTGAAATTTATTCTCCGTTTGGCCTTCTATCGCACAAAAGATGTGGGTTCGAATCCCACATAGGCTGTTTAAATAGAATAAATATTGTTTCTGGCCACAAAAAAAAAAAAACAAGAGTATAGGCGTCGGTTGTCTTGGTGAACCGACGCCTATAATTTGACAATAGGCGTCGGTTGTCTAGGTGAATTGACGCCTATAATTGACAATAGGCGTCGGTTGTCTAGTTTGACTGAGAAAACCGACGCCAATAATCACATTATAGGCGTCGGTTGTTTTAAAGAACCGACGCCAACGACAATCGACGCCTATTGGGGTTTTTAACCGACGCCAATGACCTGTTTTGTACTAGTGCCTACAATAAGGCGTCTATATACTATGAGTATTTGGAGATTAGGGTTTATCATGGTCACCGGTCACAAGTGGTTGGGTATAATGGAGTGTACCCCTTTTCGCAACGCCACGACAATGTGACATGCCTAAGGTTTGGTGGAGTGGCTAGCAATATGCCTCTTATTGAGTCACCCGGCGAGGTTGATCTTGGAATCGAAATCAAGGGGAAGTTTAAGTTTAATGTTAACTTTGATGCGTTCGATGGACATAAGTATTTACTTGAGGCTAAGTGTGTGCCTATTGTGGTGTACTTCAATTCTACAAGAGGGTTTAATAGGATAGTTTGTAGTTCTAATTAATTTTGAAACTACTAGTACATAACATAGGATTAGTTTACTTTTGAACAAGAACTACTATTCAGATCATGAACTTTGCCCTTTCAAAAGGTTGAATCTCATCTTGATTGGTGTGAGTGTGACTCCTTAGCTTGCAGGCTTGTTCATCACAGAGATACTCCATCCTATGATTGTGTTTGTGGTTTATTTATCTTATGGCTGAATTTTCCAGTTTTCAATTCATCTATCTGTACTGTCCATGTGATCTACTATAATCAATACAAAATTATAATTATTCTACCTATAATCTATCTATGTAATCTAATTCTATCTATCTATGTGATCAATACAAAATTATGTTCCAATCTATCTATCTTATCCTCCACATCCTCTGCTACTAAGTAGCACAGGAACACTGAAAACGCGAACACGAGAAACGAAAAATGCAAATTCTCAAAAATTATACTTAGTAATTTACAAGAAAGCACGGAAGGAAATATGGATACGAAAAACGGAAACACGGAAAAAGGGAAATGTGGGGTGAGTGTCGTGTCCGTGCTTCCTGGGTTTACACCAAAGGATCGAATAATTAAGCTACTCCCTAATAAGCCACTCACACAGGCACACAGCACATAAGGGGAGGCAATTGTGAAGTTTTTCTACTTGTACCCTGATTCTTTTCAAATATGCCGTATTATCCCAAACAAAAAACATAAGAGTAATTAGTTTTGCCTAACCCGGCCACTTCTTAATATTGCCAAACGAAGAACAACACAAGAATTGGAACAACAGAATCCAAATTGGTGCCAAACATTTTGTAAAATTAAACTAAACTTTTATTTAACAGCGTAATTAACCTGCTAAACTTCTATTTTATGTATAATCTCTTTTGACATCACACTTTGTTCTTTGAAATCCTCTAGTAGAATTAAAGTAGACAAGCACAGGGAAGCACTTAGCTTCAAATGGACTTGGACTGAAGTCACTGAACAAGTCTGAACCTTGCTGCTTAAACTCCATTTTCCCTGTGATTTCGACCTCGAGAACGACGACCTTCTCAGGCAACTGATCTTCAGAGACCACCATGTCGTTAACCGCGCCCCCGAACTTCAAAGAAGTTACATTCCCATACCCCTGCAAGAAGGGGTACACCCCACTGTAACCAACCATTTGATAACGATCATGGTTATGGTATGCCTTAATTTCTACGTACAGGTAGTATATATCTGCCTTTAGTTTTGTCGGGTTCGTGTTCGGGTTATATATATTCACCTTGAAATTGAAGACCGCTTTGAGGTGGTTGTCGGAAGTCAAGTTGTAGCCTTGGATGATTGAGGCTTCATCGACTGTGAGGGTTGGGTTTTTAAGGGACTGGTAACGATCATCTTCGATGAACAGTGGGATAAGTAGAGATAGCAGGTAGCCGAATCCAAGAATTAAAAAGCCGATCAACCATCTACTAGCACATTTTTCTGAACAACATAAACCATCATTGTTGTCTTTGGTGGGTTTTTCAATATTCATGTCGTTTATGAATGAAGATTTAAGAGTTGTTGGGAGCTCTGTACTAAAGAAATTAAGTAATGAGTATAGATATTAATGGTCAAAGTATCACATTGGTTGGGAGACCGTGAAAAAACAAATAAGAAGTTGTCAGATGAACGGATGGCCGAACCACCTTTAAATTCCTAACCACCTTTAAATTCCTTGGTCAGCTGTCAAACCCTTTGAGGTACCTACAAGCCGGCACAGGAAACTAGTCACCGTGGTCGATGGTGGATACTCTCGACTGTGAACCAAAAAAAAAAAAAAAGAACGGAGAAAGTAGTTCATAGCTTAATTTCCGTTAATTCTGTTCCTGTTCTTTAGCATCAATAAGTGAGAGTCAGTGTTTTTTGTATTTACTTTTGTCAAATAACATGTGCTCCTGATGTTAGTTGAGAGTTTACTTACGGAGCCGTTGTTATTTGTTACGAGTATTCTGCTCATGATGAGAACCCGGAGCTACAGCTACTTGCTCTGGTCATTACAAGGGGGCCAGCCTACTAACTCGGGTGTTTGAAGGGCCATTTTTATTCCTTGTCTAAAACGGTTTTAAGATAACTTTTGGTAAAACGGAGGTTATTTTGTAGTGAATCAATGGTCACTGCTCATAATAAGTGACGAGTGACCTTTACATCAATAAAAGTGATTCCATTTATCTATAAGTTGGTCCCACACAATTGCTCCATAAAATTTATAACATAGAAAATCATCCATTGTTACTAGAGCGACAAAGCACTTACCTTATATTTATGTACCGTGAAGTTGTTCTACTAAGCAAAAACAAAAAAAAATACGGAAAAAAAGAAAATAAAGGGTCACCAATAAAAAGACTCGAATTCGACTCCTAACGGTTATGTCAGATATTTTGCCACTAACCTCTTCCATGAGGGCTTAGAGTAGCCTGAGTAGGGTTCACGGGGGTGCAAAGAAGGAGTACAATCTTTTTTTACTATTGACACCCAAAAAAAAAAGTCATTGGGAGCACATTGTCCTAAAAATGGTGCTGAAATAGGAGCAATTACATGAGATGAAACTTGATTAAAATGTGGAAACTTTAAAATTGTGATAGAGTTAAAACTAATCAAGAGCCACATCGAGGTTTTCATATGCTGCCAAATCATCTTCAAAGTTCAAGGTCAATGTCGTGTTGGCTCAAGGTTCAAAAAAACACGCACATTGCTAGTTCCACTTCATGTGCTACTTCTGTTTCCGCACTGGTTGGTTAATTTCGTCAAAGTTGTTATATTTAGACTAGTTAGTAAAGATAATGGTCATAATACCTATTTACGAATTAGTGACGGTTGGATACAAGACTTTGTGGATGTTATAAATGAAACTTCTTTGATATGTTGATGTATTGACTATTGAGTACTATTTTTTTTTTTCCCATATAATTTCACCGCAATTGTACTTTTGAATGTGCTTATTGCCAATTTGCAACTGAAACTCTAAAAGTAAATTAAAAGGCAAATTGATGATACTAACAGTGTGTTTGGGAACTTGATGTTAATGAGCAAAATGAAGCAAAACTATAGAAATCTTAAAATTTCCTTTGTTTGGTTACTAGAAAGGAAAATAGTGGAAAACTAAAAGTATGGAAATCTGTGGAAATCTACTAGTTATAATTTGCCCAATTAGATTTCCATAGTTTTCCCCTCAAAATCGATGGAAAATCTATGAAAATCTGAGGAAATTTAAAAAGAAAGCCTTTCTTTTACATACATTTTCTACAATAACAAACCAAACAAATGAAAACTGTGTAAATCTCCTACATTTCTACCATCTTTATAATGATGAACCAAACAAGTGAAAATGATATGATTTCCACAGTTTTACTTTTACGTAGATCTTCATAGATTTACTTTTCTTTAGTTTTCTCACTTACAAAATACCCAAACATAGTGTAATTAACTCAAAATTTACGGAACAAATTTGTAAACCGTTTTGGTCCCTTGATCATTGCATCACCTTCGATCAGCCTAGCTAGTATTTGTGTGAAGGCTCTGAGCAATGTGTACAGAAGTTGTTCATCTTAATCTCACAAGTTGTTCTCTGAAATTCCCTTGTAGAATTGAAGTAAACCACAACAGGGAAACACTTAGCCACAAACTCACACGCGGCAATCGCATTTGAACCTTGCTTAAACTGCAATATCCCAGTGATTTCGGCCCCAAGAACAATGTTCTTCTCATCGGGCGATTCATAGAGCTGCATATCTTTAACCACACCCCCGAATTTAATCGTATCTACATTCCCATACGGTTGAAGCAAATACGGATCGATCCCATGAACAGCAACCACTTCATAACGATTATTATGGTATACTCTAATCTCGACGTTCTGATAATATATAGATGCCTTTAGCTTCTTGATGTTCGAGTTGTATACCGTCACCTCGAAATCGAAAGCCGGATTGAGGAGATTACTGCTCGTCAAGTTGTAGCCTTGGACGATCGAGGCTTTATCAATGGTGAAGATTGGTTCCTTTACGCTCATATATTGAGCATCCTCAATTGAATACATGGTCAAATAACCCATGGATATAATAATCAAGAAGAAAGCTGCAAAACATACTAAAACATGGTGATCACGTTTACAATTAAATCCTATATTATCCAATTGATTTGGGTGGTCGATATTCATGTTTATTTTTATGAATGAAGATTCAATAATAGTTGAGAGAACCAAAGAAAATACTATCAAGTACCTAAAGTATTGGTCAATTTTGTTGGGTGATGCTTTAAAATTTGTGAGCTTAGTTTTTGTTTATTCTGTTCCTGTTTTTTAGCATCAGTAAATTGAGTGTTAGTTAGTGTTCTTGTTTAATAGGATTTTTTTTTTTTTTTTTTTTTTTTTTTTTTGAGATTCATGCTTGAATTGGTCACTTAACATGTGTTTTTTGAAGTGAATTTCAGCTGAGACTTGAGAGCAGTTGTTATTCTGCTCCTGATTACACGGAACTGGAAGAATTTCTCTCGGCGATTTTTGTTTATAAATTTATAAGATCTTTGGCCGAGATCGATCGAAGATAATAAGGTTTAGGGAGATTCTCATCGGTGCCCTTTAGTTCATAAAATTTTTAAATAATTAGGAACTGAAAAACAGAACAAAACTAGCTACGAGTGTTAGAAAAATACTACTGTAAAGCAAATTAAACCAAGGAAAACAAGAACGAATGTGGGCCGAATGATTTACTGTGGAAAATAAAATTGTTGTGTCGTGGTAAGAAGGCCACTGCCTTAGAAGCGATTTCGCCAGGACTAGTTTCTGTTTATTCTGTTCCTGTTTTTTAGCATCAGTAAATTGAGTGTTAGTTAGTGTTCTTGTTTAATAGGATTTTTTTTTTTTTTTATTGAGATTCATGCTTGAATTGGTCACTTAACATGTGTTTTTTGAAGTGAATTTCAGCTGAGACTTGAGAGCAATTGTTATTCTGCTCCTGATTACACGGAACTGAAAGAATTTCTCTCGGCGATTTTTGTTTATAAATTTATAAGATCTTTGGCCGAGATCGATCGAAGATAATAAGGTTTAGGGAGATTCTCATCGGTGCCCTTTAGTTCATAAAATTTTTAAATAATTAGGAACTGAAAAACAGAACAAAACTAGCTACGAGTGTTAGAAAAATACTACTGTAAAGCAAATTAAACCAAGGAAAACAAGAACGAATGTGGGCCGAATGATTTACCGTGGAAAATAAAATTGTTGTGTCGTGGTAAGAAGGCCACTGCCTTAGAAGCGATTTCGCCAGGACTAGTGCAGTCAGAACAAGGCGTCGTCCCCGAGGTTAGCACAACGCTCCCCAATTCCGTGCACTTGGAATGAAGGAGATGGAACTCTTAAAAAGAGATGCAAAACCAATCAAATAAATAATGAAGCACACCGAGCACGTGTCACAAACACCGGACGGACGGCGGCGGCGACACGCGCGCGTGGGAGAGTCTCCTCTCCAACTCAACTAAACCATATTAAAACACTGGAGTATATAAACCAATAAAGCTTTTGTAAAACTACCAATGTGGGACAAAAAATCTTACTCACAAAGAGGTGAGAGAGTTAAAAACCCACTTGCAAAATACCTTGAAAGCTTGGCATTTCCAACAACGAGTACTAAGAAAGAAAGCAAAACGAAAATCAAGCCAAATTCCCCACAAACGAGGGCCAGGCAACACCACACAAGTCTTCAAACAGGAAATGATAAAAGATCAGCTGGTGGTGCAGTGAAGATTGCCAAGGGCTCAGTCAAGTTAACCCCCCAAATTAGCTAGCCAATCTGTCACCCTGTTGGATTCGCTGTAGCAATGTTCACACAGCGAATCCAGCCATCTCGAGCTATCAGATTAGGACATTGGTTGCAGGGGCAGACAGAAGTTCAACAGCCAGCAACTTTGAATCCAAATCCCAAGTCAAAGCAAGTCCCTTGTACATTGCCAGAAGCTCGATCAGCTCGTACTGAAAAACAGATCCCCAGCTTTGAAGCGAAGCCGCCCCAGAAACTCACCCCGATGACCACGCACGAATCCACCACCCCCTGCGAAACCTGGGTTTCCTCAAGAAGCCCCGTCCGTATTGAGCAGAACCAGTTCTCTGGTGGTGTTTCCCAACGAAAGAGAATTTCCTGTTTAAGCCTTTTGTATACAAGAATTTGTGAATATTATGAAACTTCTTTGATATGTTGATGTATTGAGTACTGCTTTTTTTTGTTCCATAATCTCACCGCAAATGTTCTTTTGAATGTGCTTATTGCCAATTTGCAACTGGAACTCTAAAAAGTACAAGATCAGAAAAGAAGATCGAAAGGGAAATCGATAATATTAACTCAAAATTTACAGACCAAATTTCTAAACCATTATGGCCCTGGAGATCATTGCACATTCGATCAGCCTAGTTAGTATCGGTGTCGTGGCTCTGAGCAGCGTTCACAGCAGTTGTTCTTCTTAATCTCACAGGTTGTTCTCTGAAATTCTTTTGTAGAATTGAAGTAAACCACAACAGGGAAACACTTAGCCACAAAGTCACACGCGCTAATTGCTTTTGAACCTAGCAAAAACTGCAATATCCCGGTGATTTCGGCCCCAAGAACAATGTTCTCATCGGGCGATTCAACGAGCACATCATATCTTTAACCACACCCCCGAATTTAATCGAAGTTACATTGCCATACGGCTGAAGCAAATACGGGTCGATTCCATGCATAGCAACGACTTCATAACGATTATTATGGTATACTCTAATTTCCACGTTCTGATAGTATATACTTGCCCTTGGCTTCTTGGTGTTCGGGTTGTATACCGTCACCTCAAAATCGAAAGCCGCATTGAGGAGATTACCGCTAGTCAAGGTGTAGCCTTGGACGATCGAGGCTTTATCAATGGTGAATATTGGTTCCTTTACGCCCATATTTTGCCACTCTTCAATTGAAAACATGGTGAGCAAACCTATGGAAACAAGTATGAAGATGCAAATTGAGAAACATAATAGAGAACTACATTCGGAACGTCTTTGATTTTGGTGGTCGATATTCATGTTTGTTTGTGAATGAAGATTCAATAATAGTTGAGAGAACCAAAGAAAATACTATTAAGTACCTAAAGTATTGGTCAATACAAAAAAGTGGGTGGTGTGAGTGGTTCGGCACCATTACTAGAATTGGGCTCATTTACGGCAGCCCATTTACGACAGGGACCAAAGCCCGTCATAATTGCATACGAATTGCGACGGGATCAAACTCCGTCATGACACCTAAATGAAATAGATGGAAAGTTCAAAGCTAATTTTTTGAAGCCAGTCGTGATTATCCCGCAAATTTTTATCTACTCCTAGCAGCTCCATGGAGCTTCGTGGAGCTGGAAAAGGCAGGTGAGGTCCACGGACAGGAGAGAGAGAGAACGGGCAGGAGAGAGAGAGAATGGACAGGAGAGAGATAGAGAGAGAGAGAGAGAAGGGGAGAATCCCATCCACCTCATAGACTCCCGCCAAGTGCCAAGAGCCAACTACAAATCCACGACACAAAACCCGCAAGCTTCTTCTTTTCTTTCATTAATTCACTACAAGAAAAACCCTTTTTCGCAACGATAAAAGTCGTTGCGAAAGATAGCATGTTGTTGCGAAAAACATTTATCGCAACGACTTTTGTCGTTGCATGGTCGTTGCGTGTCATGGCGTTACAAAAAAAATAACGCAACGACTTTGGTCGTTGCAATAAATGAATTTTTTGCAACGAGTATTTTCGTTGCTGTAAAAATGTCGTTGCAATAGCTTACCATCTGTGTACACTAGATGAACATTTATCGCAACGGGGTTCGATCGTTGCAAAAAATACTTTATTTTTTACAATGTTAAATGTCGTTGCAAAATATATGGGATATAGAATATTTTTTTCCTACTATAGCAACAAACAAGTCGTTGCAATAAATAATTCACAGATTTAAAAAAAAAAAAAAAGGTGGTCTACTAGCTAGTTCAGAATTGAACCTCCAATTTATTCCATGGATTTAATATACAAAATAAATTCAATAAATTATCAATCAACGTCTAAAAGAAATTACATCAACCAATGAATTGTCGTATGAGCAAACTATGTCTAAAACTCATAAAAGTTCACTAAAGCTTAACTTTGCCATCTTTATAACTTCTAAAACTTAGTTGCACATTTAGTGGCTCCTCGCTATAAGAACATCATCTCCACATTTCGCTCTTCAAGTAACATCTCCATGAGCCACAATCACCATGTTGAAAGCTAGTGTATAAGATGTCATCGTTAGATAATAGAAAGTATAACACGTGTCTTTGTTGGGACATCAGCTCACTTCACAAAACAATACAAAATAACTGCAGAATTTAGCCCCATGACAGCAGCAGCCTTGTACAGCAATAGAGCAAAACAGACAGCAAACAGCAACTGAAGGTTCATGACAGCTACATCTACAGCCGTAAAAACATGCGGTAACAAACAAACCCAGATGGAAAGTCAATTTGATGTCATTTTTTCACTTCAGTAACATGTCATTTTGCCACTTCTATCGCCTCAATTTGAGTCTAGTTCCTCCTCAATACTTACCCCGTGTACTTACCTGATCTATATCATATTCTAAGCCATATAAGCATCCAAATGACATGATGAAAACTAGTCAAAACTGACCAAAATATTGAATTCTCTAAATAGTTCACAAACTTGAGAAATTTGTGAACTCTGAAGCACCCAAACGGTTGTTTCTACCAAACCTTGTGTTCGCATTTTAATCTGATAGCTCTTTCATTCTAAGCCTTTTAATATGCAAATTCATGATTAAACAAAAAGTTAAGAACCGGGCCTGAAACTAGATCACAGATTCAGATTAAAACAAGAAAAGAACGACTGAAGCTCATAACACGTGATCATAACTAGTGTACCTTATGTCTCAGTTTTCAACCTGATTCCCCTTTGAGTTCATTCTACTTCCATCCTCTTGGCAAGCAACATGTAATGATAAGGTCAGAATTACATTCCCAAAAATAGATTCACAGAATTATATTCTCAAAGACAGATTCAGAGAATACCGCAAAAGCATGCTGAAATAATATAAGCCAAGAGTATTACTATGCTCTTATATACTATTTCCTTTTGTAGCCAATCATGTTCTAATCTAAGATTTCCAACATACCATAGGGTAGTATTATTAAACATGTTCTGAAGTTGTAAAGATAAGATTCTTACCTTTGCCTCAAAGGTAAAGTCAAGAAGAATATCCTCAGCTAGCATCAGAAGGCATGTAGAAAACCTGTAGTTAAACAAGCCAATAACAAGGGCAATCACTTACAGAAATAGCCATAAAACAACCATATCACTTGCAGAATGTCAAAAAAATGGACTAAACAATAGTTTTTCAGACATAAGTGATCAAACAATGCAACAGGTGCATCAACTCAACATATGAGTAATATAAACAGATCAGTAGTGGATATTATATACGGTCCAACTCAACATCAAGTAGTATATAATCTAGCTAAGGAAAATTCTGAATAATAGTTCTGCACAAAACCAAGTACAGGGCTGAATGCAACTGGTAGCTTGGCACTTACTTGCAACAAAAACATGTCTATTATGCATCATAGCATCTTCAAGACAACAGACAACACCTTCCAGCTTAATGACCTCTAACAGCTAATGGAACAAGAAAATACACCACCAGAATACAAAAAAACAGGGAGCTTATGGGTAAGAAACATTCAGTATCCTGGGATGCGAATTTAAAATACAGACTGGAATACATACGTGTCATGTTCAATAGTATGTGCCAATGGAAGTTTAACTTGATTACCGAAACCCGCAATTTGGGTTCCAGGCAAGCTACAAGGACTAATTTAGGGTGCAGACACATAAGCATCAATGTTATTGTCAACCCATTTTGACATATGCTCCCTCATGAATCAGACTGAAAATTCAGGTCTGAGAACCAGTCCAAAACATGTAAAAATTACTACATAAGTGCATGCTAGCTGACTGTATCTTTCTCTATCGAAATACCACTTAAAAAAATGGTGTTTCCTAGTGCTCTAAGTCTCAATACATGTTGAGAACATGGTTAAACAGTGTGATATCACTTCGGAATTTAGAACATTATTCAACTCACAAACATATGGAACTTACCAATTGAAATGCTTCCAACTCATCCTAGTTAGTCCCTACTTCGCATCTCCACTTTGCGCACTGATTTCTCTTGTCTTTCAAGCCTTTTAGCATGCAAAAATCATGCTTAATCAGTTTAGAGACAACTCTGAAATTCAGGAACAACATGCAAATCAAAAATTTTATCCCTTATTTTCACCCAAGATAACTTATTCTGTTCAACTCCCTTGGTTGATCTAATAACCAATTGAGCAGGCATGTGAAGCAAACAAAATCCTAGTATTCAATTATATGTTAAGCAATAAATATCAAGCTTTCACAATTACAGGTCACAATTTTGTAGATAGCATAAAAGTAAGGAGCCCTAAATTTCAGAACTGTAGACAAATTAAATCATCCAAGAGCGAGACAAAGTGATATTTAACAACAGCAAAGACAACAACTACAAGAGAAAAATGGTGGGTGCTACGCCAGTGTGAGATGAGCATTCTCAGTGTAAGAACAAACTCTCAGTTTCTGGGCTCATCAATCACAAACTCTCAGTTAAAATACCTGAATCAGGAGCATTTACCAAAACTTACAGCATCAGTACACTCAGTTCTCTAATCCATCGCCAAAAGAGTAAAAAGAATACCCATTTCACAACTGTGATAAAAACATGCCAATATATCTGCCCAAATTCAGTTTCAACCGACTTAATGTTGATGTTGTATTCTAATTCCAACAACCAAAATGAATAACAAAAAATCAATGTCAACAAATTTACAATATAAGCATAATCACCTTGCAATATACAAACCAACAGTAATTATAAGCAAAGATATCGAAAAAATAATATACGAACAGTACCTGGAGATTAGATATTGAGGAGGAGATTCGAGATTCAAAATTTAAGTCTTCAGGGCACCGAAATTAAACTTCAACTGTCAAAATTAAGCAAAGAAACAACAAATAAATAAGCCAAAGAAGAGAAAACAATTACTCAGATTAAAAAATAAATGGAGAAAGACAGAGAGAGATAGAGTAAAGATCTGTTCTCCAGAAGTAAAGAAATCGCCGGTGAGTTGCACAAGGTAGAAGGAAAAAAAACGCAGATTAAGGGGTGAAACCTAGGGTTTCCCCAAAATCTAAAGCTTGTAGATGATGTGGGGGAAGGTGGCAACCAATTTGAAGCGTGGTGAAGCAGATGCATCTTCAATGGTGATGGCTTTCGACGGCAGCCATGGGTGGATTATAAGTGGAGGTTCCTGATGGGAGAGAGAAGGAAGAAGAGAAAAGGTGGGTTTCATAAGTGAAATACTGAAGTGGGAATAGAAAGCGCTAGAAGTTTAGAACGCTGGTGGTACTATTTTGCTTTTCATTTCTTTTTTCATTTGTTTTTAATTATTTATGGCAACAACAAGTCGTTGCTATATATATGTTCCAACTACTGCAACGACGATACAATAAAATGTATTGCAACGGCTTATTTCGTTGTGAAACGCGAGTTCAAATTTTCAGCTCACCCCGCCAATATTTTTGTTGGGGGGAAATGTAATTTGCATATTTGGCAACAATTATTAACAACGACGCTTTTATGTCGTTGCAATAAATATTTATCGCAACGATATTTTTTTGTCGTTGTAAATGACTCGTTGCTATAAAAGGTTTTTCTTGTAGTGATTTCAGAGGAGAGAGAACAAAGAGAGCGAGCGAAAAAGAACGAAGAGAGCGAGAGCAAAGAAGAACGAAGAGTAAATGAAGTAATTTCCAGATTAATTCTCTTTCGATTAAATTTCTTCTCGATTTCAGCTCAAATTCAGGTAATGCAATGAAGTTTTGGCGTAAATCTCTCCGTCTTTGTTCTAGGTTTTAATTTACGGTTAGGTTTTCAACATCGTCTGTTTTGGAATATTCAATCCATTGATGTTTTGGCTTTTTTTTTTGCTAAACAAAAAAGAGGGTGCAAATGAATGGCGACCGAGGCACCCCCTGCTACGTCATGTTCGGACTCTCGTGTTCAATAGCGAACATATCAGACTAGCTGAACAACCAGCGCAAGCACTGTCCCCGTCAACGTAGCACCAACAAGAGGCTAGTATAGTTTCTAGAAGCCAGCAAACACAAGGCATGGGGGGAATGGGGATTCAAACCCATGACCTTGCCTTACTAAACCACTTGGGAGTAAGCTTGAACCCACTAGACCACCACCCTTGTTGGTCATAGATGTTTTGGCTTAAATCTCTCAATTTAGGTTCAATTTCAGCGCTATCAGCCTTCAAATTAGGCTTACTTCCTAAATTGTTCTCTTTTCTTATATTTTCCTTTATCAAATCAAATCGCATGATTATTTTTGCTGGATAATTATGTAAGAAGAATAGGTTAATTGTATGCTAATTTTTTGGATTTTTATTCGATTTTCATACTCGATTGATAATATGTCTAGGATTTTATCTCCAAATCTGACATACATGAGCGCAACCTCAAACTTGCGAGTACAGGTTAATTACAATCTCACTTTTTTTATTGTCTCTCTCTTCCTAATGTCGATAAAATCTGATTTCGAATTATCTCCATTGTTGTTGAAAACTTTCAGGCGAAAGAGCGCAGACAAAAAATTCTCAGGCTCACATAGGACCTCAAACAAGCCGAAGGTTCAATTTCTCTCTCTAAATTTGCATTTGATTTTTGTTTGCTTAAAATATTTAATTGCAATCAGATGATATACGAGGTGATCTGTATCCACGGTGTAGTTTTGATTTAGGTTTTCTTTGTATTTCTTCTGTTTGTTTTCGAAGTTGTTCATTTTGGTGTAGTTTGTTTGTTGAATGCCTTTTCATACAATAAAAATCTGTATTTGTTGTATTTTGAACTAGTGCTCTGATTGTGTGTTTCATTGTCTGATATTTGCCTTGGTATAGCTTGATCCAGTTTCTGAGTTGTGATTGTCTAAGAGAAGAGTGATGTCGCCATTCCTTACTGTCCCGACTACCTCTTTAGTATTTCTGTCGACCAAAGCCACTGCAACTGTCCTGTTTTCTGACAAAACTGTGAAAACCTCTGAAATACTCTGGTCTGCATAAACTTTATAGGGACGCTCTCGCCTCTCAAACCTCACAAGGAGAGAAATTTTAGATAAACACAACTCCTTTGTTCTTCCCTCATACAGTTCTTGCATCGACGTAATTTCTTGAGATAGTCCTTGAGTTGGCATAATACCGAAATTCTGACAATGTGGCATTGGCAATGCTGTCAAACCACTCGAGCCGACTTGACTGAAGAAGCAACTTCACTACTGCATTCTGATAAGTACAGAAGAATGAATTCTCCTGCAGTCTAACTTTTACTAGAAAAGGTTGAAAGTTTTTAGCTGTAAACTACCTGTGTGATGAAGCCAATGACTTGATCTTTCAATTGTTCTATGACTGGCACAACATGGACTGGGTGCTTACTGCTTAGATATAAGCAGTAGTACATGAAAAAGAGTGTCTTCTTCCAAATGCACAGGTAAGAACGGTTCCCATAGGAATGATTTTCCTAATTCTCCAACCTGTTTAGTTTTTATGTTAGAAATTTAGAATGTAGCATATTTGAGAAATAAGCTGCTTCCCTAAAAACTGAAGTTGGAAAATCACAGAAAAAATGTGGCACCCTAAACAATAACAACTCTAAAAACTTAGAGTTCTATAGGAATTTAGTTAATCTCACTTAAAATATTAGTCATAAATTTGATTGATTTAGATAAATTTGATTGGTTCTACCTTGGTTTGCCTGATGTGGTTATTCTGTTCTAGCATTGAGAAGAATCCCTTGGAGGTCTGATTGTGGGCTTCCTTTTGGCTTTTACTCGATTCATCCTTATGAAGCCGCTATAAGATTTCCATATAACTAAATCAACATCCTTCAAATATTGGGGGAAACAAAAACAAGAGAAAGAACCTTGGGTATAATCTATATGAAATTCTTGCATTTTTCTTCGACTTCAACGAGGTATTTTACGACTTTATGCTTATTGAAGGAGCTCTATGTTTTCTCGTTGCATTATACTTTCATTCCAGTTTAGATGCCAGCTTACATGTGAATTCTGTAAAGCATAGAACAATATACTTCACTTGCTGTATGAATAGACTTTGTATTACTTGCTGTATGAATAAGCTTGTATGATTCCTGAAGCTCAAATTGTACAGAGCAAGTTAGTACTTAGTGTTGTTGGATGTTTAGTACATAGTACGGGTTAGTTTTGTACTAAATTTAAGAATTAGTACATAGTACTAGTATTATTTGTGCGGAAGAAAATATAGGATCAACAATAGTAATTAGTTGTACGAAGAAAGAAAGAGATGTGAGAAAATATGATAAGTGAATATGCTTTACTTGCTTGTACTTCTGAGACATAGAAGTGGCTCTTATATAGAGCTTTACAAAGCAATGGCAAATGACCAACAAAGTTACATGTACTACAAATACTAGTATATGGCCAAGAGTAATTTTAGGAAGAAAAAAATACAACCTATTTGTGGGCTATGTGTTTTAGGTAGGTGATTTTCTAAGCCTACAAGTCAAACTTGGTTGCTAGTAAAAAACCATGTGTTTTTCACTTCAACTTGCCGACCATTTGTTTCTCATGCCCATTTTTAACATTTTCTTATTTATTAGTTTAGCTTATGGTTAATTATTTTTATTAGGAAGTGAGGTATTTGGTCACTCCTTGACGATCTTCCGACTTACTTCAAGCATGTCACGTAAAAGCTCGAACTTCGCTTTGGGTAGTCCCTTTGTGAATATGTCAGCAATTTGATCATCAGTGCGGCAATAAACAAGGTTAATTTTACCTGAACTTTCTGCTTCTTGGACAAAATGATATTTGATCTTGATGTGCTTGGTCTTCTTATGTTGAACTGGATTTTTAGCAATAGCAATTGCGGATTTGCTATCACTGAAAATTTTGGTAGGTTTTGTTTGGGCTTCACCCATGTCTTTCAGAATTATTCTCAGCCAGATTGCTTGGTTTACTGCCGCGCAAGCAGCAATATACTCAGCTTCAGCTGTGGACTGGGCTATCGTCTCTTGCTTTTGAGATAGCCATGAAAATGCGCCACTACCAAATGAAAACATGTACCCAGAGGTACTCTTCATGTCATCTACTGATCCAGCCCAATCACTGTCAGAATAGCTAATTAACTCTGAGCTTTCAGTGGGTCGGTACCATATTCCAAGATCAATGGTACCTTTGAGGTATCTCAATACCCTCTTGGCTGCTGTGAGATGGAGTTCAGTTGGTCCGTGCATAAATCTTGACAACAGACTGGTAGCATACATGGTGTCTGGTCTGGTGGCAGTCAAGTACAACAGACTTCCAACGATACTCCTGTATTGTCGTTTATCTTCCTTTTCAGAACCGTCCTCCTTTGTCATTTTCTCATTTTGAACTAAAGGAGTGGTTACTTCCTTACAGTTTTGCATATTGAATTTCTCTAGTATGCCTTTTGCATATTTCTTTTGACAGACGAATATACTGATCAATTTCCATGCCAAGAAAATATCTCATTAAACCGAGATCTGTCATCTCGAACTGCGTGCTTCTACATTGCCCTTTTGAAGGCTTCAATTTTTTGCAAACTTGTTGCCGGTTACAATGAGATCATCAACGTACAATGACAAAATTATCACATCCGGCTTCTCTATTTTGATATAGAGAGTTGGCTCACTGGGACTCCTCCTGAAACCTTGCTTGTTGAAATAGGAGTCAATTCTGCTATTCCAAGCTCTTGGAGCTTGTTTGAGTCCATAAAGTACCTTATGGAGCCTTAGCACTTTATTTTCAGCTCCTTGGATTTCAAATCCTGGGGGATGCTCGACGTAAATATCTTCTTCAAGGAAGCCATTGAGAAATGCTGACTTTATGTCAAGTTGGTAAATTTTCCAACTTTTCTGAGTTGCAAGTGCAAGAATTGTTCTCACTGTATCTTGCCTGGAGACAGGAGCAAATGTTTCATTGTAGTCGACTCCGAATTGTTGTGAGTAGCCTTTCACCACAAGTCTAGCTTTGTACTTTTGGATAGAGCCATCGGGATTCACCTTGGTTTTGTAAATCCACTTGACACCAATGATATCCTTGTGGAGACTTGTCAACTAACTCCCATGTTTGGTTCTTTTCAATCATCTTTATCTCCTCCTTTATTGCATGCCTTCATTCCTCAAGTTTTACAGCTTCTTCGAAATTTCTTGGTTCAAGAGTTGCCAAATTACAATATTCACACTCTTCCAAATCTGGCATTCGAGGAATGTCCTCGTACAAATCTGACATCTTTTTCGTCCTTTTTAGGGGACCATGTGATGACACTTTGTCCGAATTGTACTGTGTGGGAGATGAATGTGAGGAACCGCCATTGAGAGTTGTTGTCATCGGACTCTCATTTGTCTCCTCCTCAATATTGATTTGAGGAGCATGATTGTCTATGTGGTGTGGTGGAGCAAACACCATTCTTTTGTTGGGCTGATTTTCTTCCCAATTCCACGCAGCTTCTTCATCAAAGGTGATATCTCTGCTGACGACAACCTTTTCAGTCTGAAGATTGAAAATTCTGTAGCCCTTGGATTGTGAACTATGGCCGACGAAAATTTCTTTTTCCGCCTTATCATCCAGCTTGTGCATTTTTTCAACTGCGATGTGAACGTAGCAGATACAACCAAACACTTTTAAGTGTCTGATAGATGGTTTGGATCCCAACCATAACTCGATTGGAGTCTTGCCTTCAACAGCTTTGGTGGGAGATCTATTTTGAAGGTAGATGGCCGTGTAAATAGCTTCTGCCCAAAATTTATTCGGAAGGCCTTTGTCTTTCAGCATAGATCTAGCCATCTCCATTGTTGTTCTGTTTTTCCTCTCACAGACACCATTTTGTTGGGGTGTGTATGGCACGGTGAGTTGACGATGAATACCTTCTTCTTCTCAAAATTTCTGAAATTGTGAAGAAGTGTACTCAGTGTCATTATCACTTCTGAGAATCTTGAGCTTGAAACCAGATTGATTTTTCGCCAAATTTTTGAACTTTTGGAAAATCTCAAAGACCTCGGATCTTTCTTTCATGAAGTAGACCCACGTCATCCTAGAGAAATCATCAATGAACAAGATGAAATATTTTCCGTTGTTCAATGATGGTGTTCTCATTGGACCACAAACATCTGTGTGAACAAATTGTAATTTTTCTGAGGCTCTCCATGCCTCGCCTATGGGAAATGATTTTCTTTGCATCTTCTCTAGCTGGCAACTTTCGCAAACACCTTGGCAGTCGCCAATGGATGGCAAGTCTTTCACCATATTCTTTTGTAAAACAAGTTTCAAACTTTGGACGTTGCAGTGTCCAAATCTTTTGTGCCACAACTAACCTTGTGAGGTAGATTGGGCCACCATGATTTTATCGACATCGTACTTCCATTATAATGGAAAACATTTATTTTCCATCATAACACGAGCAATCTGCTTCTGTTGTGTGTCAAAAATTGTGCAAGTGTCACCATCAAAGTGCAACGCATATCCATGTTGCATCATTTGTGGCACACTCAAGAAATTTTGATCTAGATCTGGTCATAGAGGACATCCTTGATGTATTTGGTGCCTCTTTTGGTTTGGACAACAATTGTGCCTTTTCCACCGGATTGCACCAAAGATCCATTGCCAATTCTTACCGGAGTCTTGATTTGTATCAAGCTGTGTAATTTTTTTTGGATTTTTGGTCATGTGGTTGGCACGAACACTGTTAATAAGCCATATATCATCAGCTCTCTGTGTTGTGGAAGCCTGACAGGCATAGAAATTTTGATCATTGCCTTCTTTGGACTCCAACACATTTGCTTGCTGATTCTCTTGATTTCTGAATTTGCAAGTTTGATCAATGTGACCAAGTCTTTTGCAAATATTGCATTGTGGTTTCCCATTTTTCACCCAACAATTCTTTTCCAGGTGATTGGTTCTCTTACAAGTGCCACAAAGAGGAAATTTTCCTTTCTTTTGCCCTTCCTTGTTGTCACCAGTGTAAGATTTTTGACCACCTTTTCCTCTGAACTTTTTATTGTTCTTTGAGGTCGAAGGCCATGCCTTGTGGTTGGACTGAAAAGCTCCTACAGATGTCGTTCCAGTCCTCCTGGAAATTCGTTGCTCGTAGGCTTGAAGGGAACCTACAACTTCAGTGATCGTCAGTTCTGAAAGATCTTTCGTTTGCTCCATAACTGTGGCGACGGTGTCAAATGGGTTAGTTAAACTGAGTAAGAGTTTTTGGACTACTCTTTGATCAGTTAAACTATCACCATACGCCTTTAGTTGGTTCATCACTTCCATGAATCTTGAGGAGTAGTCTTTTATACTTTCTTCTTCTTTCATACTGAGATTTTCAAAATCTCGCCGGAGAGTTGGTAGTCTCATAGCCCTGACTCGGACAGTTCCTTGGAACTCGTCTCGAAGTACTTCCCATGCCATTTTTTCCGAGTTGGCATTCATGATTCTAGAAAAAATAGTTTCCGCAACGGCGTTATGGATACGAGATAAAGCATCTGCATCCTTTCTTGACCATTGTTTAACAGTATCAGGACTAAGAGTTGACACTGGGGGTGTCGGTGTGCCCTCTGTGGATTCTTCCGTGATTGAACTGGTTGACGTGGTTCCAGCAGGTAGTACTAGTTGTACTGCTGGAGATGCTCCAGTTTCAACTACTTCCCACAGATCGTGAGCACGGAGTATTGTTTTCATTTTAATACTCCAAAAATCATAATTTTCTCCGGAAAAAGTTGGGACAATATTTTGGTTTTGTGAAGTCATGGTGGGTGAGGTTTTTGTTTATTTGAGCTAGATTTTTTTTTTTTTTTGGGTACAAGTATTGTACGGGAAGAAAAAATTGTACTGGATACTATGAGTGGGTTAAATTGCACAAGGGAGGATAGTACTTAGTATAGTGCCACTTGGTTCGACATAGCTCTGATACCAGTTGTTGGATATTTAGTACATAGTACGGGTTAGTTTTGTACTAAATTTAAGAACTAGTACATAGTACTAGTATTATTTGTGCGGAAGAAAATATATAAATAACAATAGTAATTAGCTGTAGGAAGAAAGAAAGAGATGTGAGAAAATATGATAAGTGAATATGCTTTACTTGCTTGTACTTCTGAGACATAGAAGTGGCTCTTATATAGAGCTTTACAAAGCAATGACAAATGACCAACAAAGTTACACGTACTACAAATACTAGTATATGGCCAAGAGTAATTTTAGGAAGAAAAAAATTACAACCTATTTGTAGGCTATGTGTTTTAGATAGGTGATTTTCTAAGCCTACAAATCAAACTTGATTGCTAGTAAAAAAACCATGTGTTTTTCACTTCAACTTGCCGACCATTTGTTTCTCATGCCCATTTTTAATATTTTCTTATTTATTAGTTTAGCATATATTGTTCATTACTCAAAAGACATTCTTCGTTTGTATAAACATTGAAATATCGAAGTATGGTGTTGTTTTGTATAACCTCTCAATTTATATGGATATATAGATGTATTAAAACAGTGTGAATATGATATTTTCCTAATAGTAGTTGAAGCTTGATGCTAATGATGAGATTTCACCAACGCGATTTTTTAGTTTTTTTTATTATTTAGGTTTTGTGTTCAATTACGACGGGTTAATCCCGTCGCAAAAGGCCAATAATTACGACGGGTTAGTCCCGTGTCATGGATGGCTAATTACGACGGGTTAATCCCGTCGTGAATGACCAATTACGACGGGTTAACCTGTCGTAAATGACCAATCACGACGGGTTAGCACGTCGTAGTTGCAAAATACTTACGACGGGAGAATATCCCGTCATAAAAGGTTATTCGCGACGGGACCTAAAAAATCGTCATAAAGTGCAATAACGACGGCCCCCTTCTACTTCGGGGGGGGGGCAACGGGATATACCGTCGTAAATGAGTTCCCGTCGTAAAAGGCCCTATTTCTAGTAGTGCACTCTCATTCCTTAAGTAAGGTCGAGGGTTCGAATATTGTGAATGAAAAAACTATTTAATGGGAGCACTTCTCTTCGTGGGCTGATCCAATACGAACAGGATTAGTCTTGATTTAAAGAGCTCACAATGTGGTTAAACCAAAAAAATAAAGTTATTGGTCAATTGTGTTGGGTGATGCTTTAAAATTTGTGAGCTTAGTTTCTGTTTATTCTGTTCCTGTTATTTAGCATCAGTAAAGTGAGTGTTAGTTGGTGTTCTTGTATAATTGGTCAGTCTTATTAATGTTTTTTTGATTTTGTAGATTCGTTCGATCAAGTCTCAACTGAAGAATTAACTTCAGAAACACATGTTAATTGACCAAATCAAGATCGAACAACAACAATGTTGTTGTTGTTGTTCGATCTTGATTTGGTCAATTAACATGTGTTTCTGAAGTTAATTCTTCAGTTGAGACTTGAGAGCAGTTGTTATTCTGCTCTTGAGAGCACGGATCTTAAGAGCGAGTTCTCTCCGCGATTTTTGGTTTTAATTTTTATTATAAAATCCTTAGCGGCATCGAAGATAATGAGGTTTTGGGAAATTTTAATTGGTGTCTTTTTGCTCATAAAATTTTCAAATAGTTGTTATTTTGTTTTCTAGAATCCAACTGGTATCCTAAGTTTTATCCCAAAGTTTATTTTGTAATCACTTTCAGACTGCCAGACTTTAAGAGGTTCCAACCAAAAATCAATTTGTTTTGGGTGGAGTAACTCCATTAATTGTAAACACCTTAAGGCTCTCTTTCTTCACCAATGTAAAACTTCAGCCACTTAACAACTTTTAACTGTCTTGCTATTATATTGGAACCATCTCAACTAAAAGTTTAAACTGATTAATATTAGAGGCCTAATAAATGTTATGTCACATATATGCCTTATTAACCACCATGAGATGATTTTACATTCCACAAGGTCAACGTCAACCCCTTCTAATTGGGCATATGGCAGCTAGAAAGTCGCACTATGCTGTAGGTCATCACATCGACATTGTACATGCATTTTGATATAACAAGTATTTGTTGACTTAGACCAGAATATGAATCCCTCTCTTGACCTTAGCTTACAATTAAAACGGATGATGACGACTGGAGTACGTATGTAGAGTATTTCCCAAGTATAGTAATCTTCCTTTTCTCAAAAAAAAAAAAAGAAAAAAGTAAAGTAATCTATTGTGTTTCTTTTTTGGTGCAAAAAGTAAATAAAGTAATCTAATTAAACGCAGTCTGGCTGTGGCGTAATGACGTAAATCAAGTAGCTAGTTGAAAACACAATCAGAAATAAGAAGAATACAAAATTGTGATGGGTAAGGGGCAGGGCCGTAAAGTACTTCCAAAAGGCCATCTTGAAGAGACAGACACGACTATAGGAAATTCTATTTTCAGAATAAATTAAGTAGTTGAAACACTCAATAGTTAAACTACACAATTATATTTTGGTATTTAATTTTCCAATGATTCATGTACGGAAGGTAATTATCTTAGCTATTAATAAAGGGATTCTCCCGTATTTACGCATTACAGTTAAACCTTAAACACATAGGAGTAGCAAACAAGCATCTATATGTATAATGTGTAAATGAGATAAATGGGGTAGTGGAGAGGATCTCAATAGAAAGTACTCTAGTCAACCAATACGCAATGCTTTAAGTTTTTATGTATTGATTTACACAAAAACTCATATGAGGTGGCCTCAAGGTGAGGCCCGCACTCTCTAACAAGCATAATATTATACTTGACTACAGAGAGAGCCTCACCTTAAAACCGCCTCATAGAAAACCTTTTATTTATTTAAATAAGCGTATATGCTTACATAATCAATATGTACACTTCACAAATAAACTACTACCTCTTTGAAATACACATAGTAATAATTAATCAGTAAAAAAAAAAAACTAACGAACAATTCCAAGTTAATTATATAGGACATAATTAATCTAATCATCGGTGTAAATAAAAACGCTACAGCCAACACTTCGAAACTTCTGTCCAAAATTACTATTAGACGGAGGAGAATTAGCATCACCACCAACAGCAGGAGCAGTAAGATTAACCACAATATGTCGACAATTGACCTCTAGATTATCTCCATTCAAACTCGCCGTCACAAAAACGTCGAAATCAAGGTAACCAATCCCACTCTCGAGCTCGAAATCGAAGAGCGGACCTTTCTTAAGCTTCACGTTAAGTGAAACAGGTTCAGCTTTTATCATGGTGAGGTTCCTTTTGGGTTGAGTGAAGCCAGGGACGGTGTCTTGGGCTAAATTCTGCTTGTCCTTGAAGATTGAAACCCGAACGCCTCTATACTTGAGTTTGAGTTTGTGGTTTGGGTTGTTGGCTTGAATGGTGATGTCGAAGAATGATGTGAGGTGGCCGTCGGATGTGAGGTTGAAGCCGGTTACCGAGGCGTTTTCGAGGGTGAAGGTTGGGTTCCGGGGCTTGACGATGGCGTCGTAGACGATTATGGGTATGCCTACTACGATGAAGGCTAGGATTGCGCATACTATGGTTGCTCCTATACAACCAGACCAAGACATATGAATATATGATGGTTATACACAAAAATTGTAGAGTTGTTAGAATGGGAGAGGATTTTATAAGAATAAGAATGGTTGTATTTGTATAGATGGAATGAAATGGAATTGAAAAGTATGTGAAAATTCGAAGAAATGGTCATTCGAGTCAAGTATTAAAGAAATAAAAAAGAAAAGATCAAGCCAACAATAATTCGACAATTGTTTTTTTTTGGTGGGACAATAAGTCACAATATATAGACATTTAATACCCGTGACTAGCTACTACTAGCAAGACTTCCAATTATATATAGACCACTTAGTTATGGAATTTCAGTTTTGCCTCATAATAGATATATGTCATTATGTGACATGTTCTTTTTTGTTTGTTTCAATTCTTGAAGTTAATGTCCACTTTCAATCTATATTCAACACTTCTCCATTAGAAAAAATAGAATAATAAAATTACCCAAACACAACAAAAAGAAAAAGAAAATTTACGACCGATCGTTCAAAATGGTCGCTGAGTGCAAAACACAACTTCAATAGTCGTGCATATGCATTATTAGTACAAAAGGAATATATTCATTATTGACTTATCAATTACATCATGTATTCGATGAACATGTCATAATCAATGAAGTAATTATACAATCGAGATTAGTAAAGAGAAAGCTTAAGTTAAGAAGAGAGCATGAAGGCACATTATTATGGTCATCCATTTACATATCCAAAATCCAACTGCCTACATTGCGCATAAAAAAATTAAATAAATTGTGCTACATTATTATTATTGTGTGTTCTGAATCTTTATCGGATTTCAAAATTTAACTGCGAGATATACTTTCATGCTCTCACCATAAATCTTAATTTCATAAGATCCTAATTAATGAAAAACTTGCATTTAACGCTCTTGAATAGTGGTTCATCATTGTTAGTAACATTAAACGAAAGACCAACAACAGGAGCAACAGCATGAGCCGTAAGATTAACCACAGCGTGTCGACAAGTAACCATTACTACCTCATCCGGATCCAACATGGCCCTCATAACAACGTCAAATTCGACGTAACCAAGCTTACTCTCGCGCTCCAAATCGAAGAGCGGACCTTTCTTGAGCTTCACGTTAAGTGCGACAGGGTTAGCCTTTACATTACTAAGACTTTGTATCCTGAAATAAACCATTGGGGACCGAGTCCTCGGCCAAATTCTGGTTATCCTTGAAGATCGAGACCGGAACGTCAACTTTCGCTACTCGATCTATGTCTCCATTGGGGGATATAAAATGCATCATTTAAAAAGACAAAATGATTATTGCATCATTTAAAAAGACAAAACGATTATTGCATCATTTATATATTATCTTACTTCCTGAAAATATCTTTAATTTGGTGTTGATTTGCAGGGTTGTCTGAAATCTTTTACAGTTTAATTAATTAAGGGCCCTTTTTATTAGGAGGTGCCATTTATATTGAAACTTCAATTTTTGATACGAGTGTTATTCTATCGGAACTTTATGGTCATGAGTATGATAATTAACGCTCAAATTCAATTTTTTATTTCTTCTTCTTCTTTTCTCTAGTACCTTCTTTTGCATCTCTTTAAGTTATTTTCTTCTTCTTTTTTTGATAGTCATTTTTGAATTCTCATAAATGATTATAAAATAGCGTAAATTTATTTTCTAATGTATGCCTTATTAGTCACTCGCTCTATTTATATACTCTATATAAGAGCCTAGCTAGCTACCGATGAAAGTTCACGAGCTGAATCTTTGCTAATGGTGGTGGTATATATTCCTATCGTTCCAAATTCTTCGTTCTTTTTATTTGACTTTTTGCGGTCTCTAAGACGTCACTTAGACCATGAATAACTATAATTCTACAACTATAAAATTTATAAAAATGTGATATTTTGAAAATATAATTGAAGTTGAATCTAGTAATAGTATTTTTACTTTGTAGAACCTTGTACTTTTTCTTAATTTAATGGACAAAGTTTGTATACTTTGACCTCAAAAAGTCAGTCAAATGAAAAGAAGAATTTAGAACAGATGTAGTATTAATTTAAACTCATGATTGAAAATTATGAAAAGTCAAATTTGTGAGTGTAAGAAGTAGTAATAATACATTTTCATGGTATACAGCGCCCCGTAAAAATTGTGGTTAATTCCGTCACTAATATTGCAACTGGTCAATCTGTACAAACGACGAAGGCTACATCTATGAAAAAATGAAATAAATGTGTTCAAAGCACAATCCATACATCAAAAATGATCAGCAGGGCTCCAAGTATTAAAACTACATTCAACGCTCCGAAAATTCGCTACATTATTACTAATAACATCTTTAAAAGTAGATAAATGGGAATTATTACGAGTATTAGCAACAAAGACAACAGCTGATGCAGTGATCACATTAACCACAGCATGTCGACAACTAACTTCGACAAATCTGTTATACAACATGGCGGTCATATAAACATCGAAATCAAGGTAACCACTTGTACTCTCGAGCTTGAAATCCAAGGCCGGACGTTTCTTGAGAGTCACGTCAATAGCGACGGGTGCAACCCTTAACATGGTGACATTATCATTACTACCTTTGTGCTGAGTGAAAGGCGCGGCGTCCTTGGCTAAATTCTGCTTGTCCTTGAAAATACTGACCTGAGTACCTTTGTACTTGAGGGTGCTCACCTTGTGGTTCGGGTTATTTGCTCGGATCGTGATGTCGAAGAACGACGTGAGGTGACCATCGGTCGTGAGATTGAAGCGGGAGACGGAGGCGTAGTAGAGGGTGAAGGAGGGTCTTTGGGGCGGGGTTTTCGTCTTCACCTTGAAGATGAGGATTAATAATAGGCTAGCAATTATGGAGACGAAAAGTATGGGGCAAAATGTGTAACTCAAGCACGACTTTGTTTTTTGTTTGAAAGCCCGGCAAGACATTGTTAAGTTAGAAGATAAGTTTCATTGAATTGGGTTTTTGGGATGTATATGGAGCGTATAATTTATAAATAGAATAGCAGTTATACTTCCAAAATTGTGAGTTTGTGAATTCTATCTAAGAATATGTAACATGTTCGAAAGTCAAACCAATTGTGGTTGAGTGAGTAGAGACTCATCCATCTTTAACGATTAAGGTCGATGATTCATTCGAATCTCGTTAGGTATATATGAAGCATTTTTAAATTTATTGGCCAGTTGTCCCACCTTTTGAGATGCCTACAAGCCGTCACAGAGAAATAGTCACAGTGATCAATGGTGAATACCTTTGATTGTAGACCAAACATGTTCAAAAGTCAACCAGAGTAGGAAATATTGTAGTTTGTTACTTTCTTGTAGGGATGGCAATGGGGCGGGGCGGTAGTGGATATAGGTAGATCCATCCCCATACCCGCCTGGGTATTTTGATTCCACCACCCGCCCCATCCCCGCCACGGGTTGGAGATACCAAATTCACCTCCGCCTCACTTACCTGGCGGGTATCCACCTCAGCTCCATTTATCGAGAGGGTGTCCATATCCGATTTATACCCGCCCGAAAACAAACGAAACCCACATCTGAATCTACCTCAAATTCACCCTAAGATAATTTGCAAGGAAAACTTTGAGCTTTTTGATAAGCAATAGCATTATAGCAATAGACAATTTTTATATATTTGGTAAAATAAGGTTTTATTTATTTATATTTTATATTTTTTTTATTTTCATGTGGGTATGAGGCGGGGCACATGGATATGAGGCGGGGCGGGGTAAGTGGGTATAAGGTAGGGCGGGGCTCCGACGGGTATCCACCGGGGGAAGAAGGCAAACCACCCCGCCCCATCCCCGTGGCGGTGTTGCTTTATCAAAACCATCCCCACCCCATCCCCGCCTAGCGCTCTCCCATCCCCACCCCAACTGAAGCGGATGCGGGGGGATACCCACATGTACCCGCCCCACTGTCATCCCTACTTTTTTGGAGGTTGCATAATATTCATATACCATAAAGAGCGGCGGTAACATGATTGTAAATTAAACTAGTGCTACTTGTTTTACTTAAAATTCTATCAAAACGTTGGTGTTGTTAGGGAATATTATTCTAGTACGCTTAGGAATATTATTCTACTACTCTTAAGAATATTATTTACAGAGATTGTGTAATCTACAGTTTCAATAACACTAGTACTCTTGTACATATAAATAGGGATCAATTACATCAATTATCATTAAGCATTCTATTATATCACATATGGTATCAGAGCGACTACTTTCCTGATAGTCTACAAACCTAGCTTCCGCTTCCACTACAAAAAAATCAAAAAAATAGCTGTGGAAACTAGCTACGGAATTAAAAATAAAATTAAAATTCCGCCGCTAATTAGCTGCGGAATTAATTCCGTAGCTAAATAGCTGCGGAATTAATTCCGTAGCTAAATCAGCCGCACAGATTTGATTACCGCAGCTGATTAGCGGCGAGAACTAATTTTCCGGCTCTAATTTAGCGGCGGAAGTTAATAATCCGCATCTGAGTTAAATTTTTTTTGAAAAAAAAAGTTAGCTGCGGAATATATTTCCGCAGCTGATATTAACAACGGAATTAATCAATTCCGTAGTTAATTAGTTGCGGAATTGATTAATTCCGCAGCTAAATATAATTTTTCAACCGGGCAGAATATATGTTAAATCTAATGCAGAGCATTACATAACAAGAAACAAGTCGATCAGAGGAGTGCTGGTAGGAGGAGAGTTTTCCACGGAGGAGGGCCTGGGTTCGATTTCCAACGTGAGCATGCTGCTCGAATTAAACTCAGGCGCGTCAGGTGGGGCTTGGAGGTCTTATGGGCCTCGCGTCAAAATCCCAAGTCATTTATTATTATTATTATTTTTTTTTTACTTTTGCTGCCAACGTCGAGGAAAATAGCTACCGACGTAACCTGCCGCTGACCCCGCCGCCGACACTTTTTAGCTGCGGTTTTGGCCCATTAGCGGCGGTATTTTTCCGCAGCTATGTTTCATTTTTATTTTTTTTTGTAGTGTTCGACAGTGGCAGACCTTTATTTGTCCGCCACCGGACCAATGTTTACATCATTGTTTATCAACATCACCAAATCGTTTATCAAAGTGGCTACTTTCCTGGTAGCCTAAATAAAAAAAAAAATCCTAACTTCCACTTCACCGCTGGTGGACGATTTCGTCCACCACCGGACCAATATACTCCATATCAATCATCGTACCACCTCCGTTATATCTACAATTTCTAGATTATAGTACCACACTTAGTTTCATTAATTAATAAGGCATAGAGTAAATTGTTTCTTGTAACCCAAGCGGTACCTCCTCACGAAACACCATCGTTCATCATTGGCCGCCCTCACAAAAACAGCAGTCCCCGTCCCTCGCCGACCCATGTTCGCTGCCTCTCTGATCTCCAACCGTCGTCCTCCTCTCAGGCCGTCCGCGACTCAGATCTCAACGGCTGCCGACCAGCCTCGGCCATTAGCTGCTTCGCTCGCTGCCCATTCTTGGACCGCCAGGCCACCATCACCTGCGCTGGCCTCCTAATCTCCCTGCCTCTTTCCCCTTCCTTCCTCACAAATTTCTCTCTCTTCCCACAAATCCCCCATGTCTTCTCTACATGTCTGTCTCCTCTAAATCTCTATCTCCTCTCTGTGCTAATCTATTTCTCCTCTCAGGCATTCTATGTGATAAATTTCAACAATTGGGCCTTAACTAGTGAGCACACATACAAGTCAAGTGAGGTTCCAACCCAAAACCAATTGGCAATGGGTGGAGTAACCCACTTCCTTATATGTATGCTCAAGACCCTTTAATCTTTCCATGTGGGACACAAACCCAGTTCAACACCTCACCTCACGCAAAGACCCATCATGGGCTGAAGCGTGGACCAATTTAAGCCTACTATGGACCAGTCACACGCGCGTGGGCCAATACGGGGTAACATAGAGCACACATACAAGTCAAGTGAGGTTCCAACCCAAAACCAATTGACAATGGGTGGAGTAACCCACTTCTTTATATGTATGCTCAAGACCCTTTAATCTTTCCATGTGGGACACAAACCCACTTCAACACTATGTCTGTTCTAAATCTCTTTCTTCTCCTCTGTTATAATCTCTCCTCTCAGTCTATCTCAATCTCTATGTGAGGCCCCTGTGGTTTACTTACTCTTCTTTTTTTTTTTTTTTTTTCTTCTTCTTCTGCTTTTCCTTGGCCTAATTTCCTAGTCCATAACCATGTGGGTATCTTCCTCTTTTATTTCTCTTCTCTTTTCCTGGTTCTTTTTCTAATTGTATTTTAGGCTTTGGCCCTTATTAATTTTCTCTTATATCTCTTTCTATCTTTGCCCAATATGTACATCTCTATTTTCTCTGTATGGGCGGTGGCTATGAAGTATGAAGAATGTGGTACAATATCCGGCGACAATACGAGCTCAATGATGGTTCATGATGCTTGGTGCCTTCCAAGATTTACATATGTCTACTCTAGTGTTTTTCAATTATGTCATTTGTAACCTCCAATCGTAGCGTTCATTCATCTACCGCTACGATTGTGGGGAAGTGTTAGGGAAGATTATTCTAGTATGCTTAGGAATATTATTCTACTACTCTCTTAGGAATATTATTTACAGAGATTGTGTAATCTAGAGTTTTCATAACACTAGAACTCTTGTACCTATAAATAGGGATCGATTATATAAATAGGGATCGATTATATCAATAATAATTAAGCATTCTATTATCTTACAGGTGTAAATTAATACTCGTAATATAAATGTACATACCGACCAAACAAGTGCATAACATGAAAAGTCAATTATTTTTGGATGGATGTGAATGATAATAACAACTGGTCCGTACAATGCACTTAAAAGCCAAGTCAATTCAAAGAAATAATGAATAGTTCCAAATACAGCAAATCAAGTACAATATATCACTAGCTCTTTTCTTTAGTATCAAAAAGGGCTAAAAGCCATGATCATTATCACTTTCATCTCTGTAAATATGAACACTACATCCTATGCTCCGAAACTTCAGTCCTTGATTAATGTCATTACCATTAGACGAAGGCGAATTAGCAGCAACAACATCAACAGCAGGTGCCGTGAGATTCACCATAGCATGACGACAATTTACCTCAAAATTTCTCTTATTCAACCTGGCCGTCAAAAAAACGTCGAAATCGAGATACCCAATTCCACTCTCAAACTTGAAATCGAAAGCCGGACCTTTCCCAAGGATCACATCAAGGGCAATAGGCTCAGCCCTTAGAATGGTAACATTCTTTTTGCGCTGAGTGAAGTTAGGCAAAGCGTCGTCCAAGTCCAAAATTTGCTTGTCCTTGTAAATTGAGACCCCGACATTCCGGTACTTGAGCTTGAGCCTGTGGTTCGGGTTATTCGCACGGATTACGATGTTGAACAACGACGTAAGGTGGTTGTTCGACGTGAGGTTGAAGCCGGTTACGGAGGCGTAGTCGAGGGTGAAGGTGGGTTCACGGGGCTTGATCGTGAAGTGGTAGACAATTATATGGGTATGCCAATTACGATGAAGAGTAAGATAGGACATGTGATGAATGCTGTGAGATTGCGAGTGTTGCGTGATGTAGACATTAAGGTAGAAGATTTGGTTGTTTAGATTTCTGGGATACATATGGGAGCTACTGATCGTCCTATATACTCCATAGTTCTTCACTTATTTCTACAATTTAAAGGTTGATTTGACGATGAACATGTAACATGTTCAAAAGTCAACTATTAGAAATTTATTAATTTCTTAAATGTTCTACCTGTATTTACTTTATCCGTCTTAAATAAATTTTTTATTTCTTTGAGATTCTACTTATACTTACTTCATCCGTTTCAAGTTGATCTTTCCATTTTGTTTTGCACGGTCTTCAAGACGATAATTTCACCATCAACAACTATTACTCTATATAAGTATTAAAATCATGAAAAAGTAAGATATTGTGAAAATATTATTTAAAATAAATCTAATAAATATTAATATATATTGTGAATTTTATATACTTCCTCCGTCTCGGATTCTTCCTTACGCTGCAAAATGGACTAAATACCAAGGAAAGCAAACTTTAATACAAACATTCCCAACATACCCTCCCTCTATCTCACGTCTCCCTTTACTGATTCATCTACCCCTCCCTCTCTCTCCTCTAAACCCCACCCTGGCAAGCGGCAACCACTACAACCTCCTTCTCCCCTGCTTCCCTTTCACCACCATCTCCATCTCCACCGCCCTAAGATCAGACCTCGACTACCCTCCCACCTCCACCACCGGTCTACTTTCTCTATTTTCCACCTTCGTGTTCCACCCTTGGAAGCCACGATCTGCGGCGTCCAACTCGACTCCCCATCAAACACCTCCATTTTCGATTTTTCTGAAATTGGAGCTTATCCAACCGATTTGGGAGGATTTAATGAGATGGATGTGGCTCAAAATTTGGCTTTGGCTGGACATTTTTTGTGGGTATTAGTAAAAAAAGAGTTTGAGGGGGGATTTCTGTGAGTTTACTGATTAGTGAATTGCCCATAAAAATTGGCAAAAAAAAGTTGAGAGAAGAGAGAGAGAGTATGTGTGTATGGTTTGGACTTTAACTTGGTGGTGTACGGAAGGTGGACAAGAGAGAGTATTTGAGGAGGTGGTGGTGGTGGGTGATGGTGGACTTAGTGGTGGTGGTGATGGTGGTGGTGGGCGCCTGGGCGGCCTTGGCGGTATATGATGTTTCTGATGTGGGCTGTGGGTGGTAATGAGGAGAGAGAACCAGAATAGTTGTGTGGGTTTTGTCACGGAAAATTACAAGGATACTATGGTCTTTTTTCCACTCAAAATTTGCTAAATTAGGTAACGTAAGGAAGATTGGGGGGCATCCAAAAAGGGAAAACGTAAGGAAGAACCTGAGACGGAGGGAGTATATATTTTACAAACAAATAATCAAAATTCATAAAATTTGTCCTTAAAAATTAAATGGAAAACTCAATTTGAAGCCTAGGGAATGTATAGTACTCCCTCCGTCCCAATATTTTCTTCTCATGACCAAATGGCACGCAAATTAAGAAAAGGTGAAAGTAGCCAATTTTTGTCAACTTTGCCCCTGATTTAATGAGTTAAGAGAGAGGTAAAAATCTGGGACCACAAGCACATGGTTCTGTTAACCCAATTAAACTGGAGAGAGAGAGAGAGAGAGAGAGAGAGAGAGAGAGAGAGAGAGAGAGAGAGGAGGGACCACAATCATCAGAATTCATTATCAATCCAAAAGGGTGGGAAAGTTTCCCACCAAATATTTGGGACAATTTTTCGCACTAGCTTCATACAATAGGAGGGAAACTTTCAAAATTCCCTCCAAATTTACATTTAATCATTAGCTGGGAATAAAGGGCATATACCATAATGTAACATCACTAAACCAGCTTCATACAAATTGTGAGAACATTAAAGTTCCACTTAAAAATCTCAATAATCATTAGCTGGTAATCAAGTGGCTGCACTTGGTATTAGCCTCTTTATCTCTTTCCTTATTAGCTTCATCAACCTTGGATAACTGTAATTCATAAGCTGAAACCAACAAAAACAGGGACAATGTTTAGCAACATCATTAGGGACACGTTTAGCCTCAATAGGGACAATAAACAACATCATTAGGGACACGTTTAGCCTCAATAGGAACAATAAACAGACTCATTAGGGACATATTTAGCCTCAATAGGGACAAATAACAGCATTATTAGGGACAAATGCAAGCATCATTAGGGACAAAACAGAACCTCATTTAAGGACAAGTTTAGGAACAAAGCACAGCATCATACAGATTATGAAATCTGTAAAAAGTACCCTCCAAAATGTTTCATTTTCAGAAACATTTCAACATTCCCTCTAAAATGTTCATTTTTCACATTCAGCAAACATTCAAACTTTCCTCTCAAATGTTTCATTTTCAGAAACATTTCAACATTCCCTCTAAAATGTTCATTTTTCACATTCAGCAAACATTCAAACTTTCCTCTCAAATGTTTCATTTTAAGAAACTTAGAAACATTCACACTACATTTTTCAGAAACTTTAAAATTGTCCCTCCTAAATCAACTCAAACTTGAATTACAATTTCAGAAACATTCAAAGTTCCCTCTCAAATAGACTGAATTTCATTACTTTCAATTTGAGAAGCCTTCAAAATTTGGGAAAATTTTGAAATACCCACCAAATTCTTTTGTTTCAACTTTTCCCCCCAAATAAGCTAAGGAACTTAAAACTCAGACCCCTTGGTCTATAAATAGAGGCCATTTATTGCTGTTTTCATCACAACACAAACCAACAACTAACAATAAATCCATCACCTCTTACCAACACAACCAGAAATCATTCACCATTAATGGATCCTGAAATTTCTGTAGAAGAACTCATTGAGTTGGAAATGATGCACCTGGAAATTACTCCACAACCCACATCACCCACTTCACCCACTTTACCCACATCACCCACATCACACACATCACATTCTGATTCCACATCATCATCACAAAATGCAAGCAAGAAACTGTCAAACTTGCAAAGGCAAAGAATCATAGAGATTCTTTTACAAAATTCTGTCAAAGGTATCCTGCCAAGAGGGATAATCAAGAAAACAGTAGAAGAATTCAACACCACAAGGAGAACACTCAGCACACTTTGGGGCATTGCAAGAAAACAATTAACTGAAGGGGTCAACATTGATGTGAGGAGCAAGTCAACTAGCAGGGCTGGTAGACCAAAAGCCCCCATTGATCTTTCAAAGATCTTTGAAGTAGATCTTGCTGATAGGGGCAACATCAGGAGCTTGGCAGCTCACATGGGGTACCCAAAGTCAACCATTCATAGGCTAGTGCAGAAGGGGAAAATCAAAAGCCACTCAAATGCAATCAAACCAGCTTTAACACCACAAAACAGAACAAAAAGGTTAGAGTATTGCCTTAGTCAGTTGGTTGTTGGTTCAATAATGCAAAATCCTGTTTTTGATGATTGTTATAACACCATTCACATTGATGAAAAATGGTTTTTCATGACCCAAACTTCAGCAAAATACTACCTTCACCCTGATGAGATAGAGCCACATAGGGAAATTCAATCTAAAAAGTTCATAACCAAAGTGATGTTCCTAGCAGCTGTGGCTAGGCCAAGGATCTCTAAGGGTGAGGTTCAGTTTGATGGGAAAATTGGTATTTTCCCATTCACTGTAATTGAACCAGCCAAGAGAAGTTCCAAAAACAGGCAAAGGGGAGTGTTGGAGACCAAACCAATTCTGTCAGTCACAAAGGAAGTGTACAAAAAATGCCTAATTGAGAAGGTGATTCCAGCAATCAAAGCAAAGTGGCCAGCAACAGCAAGCAAGAGAATTATGCTACAACAAGACAATGCAAGGCCACATATCCACCCAGAGGACCCAGAATTCATGGCAATAGCCACAAGTGATGGCTTTGATATCATCATGACCAACCAACCACCTAACAGCCCAGACCTTAATGTGCTAGACCTAGGTTTTTTTAGAGCTATTCAGTCCTTGCAGCATGAAAATGCTCCAAGGAATGTGGTAGAATTGGTCAATGCTGTTCGAAAAGCATATGATGACTTGGAACCATCAACTCTCAATAAAGTATGGCTCTCTTTGCAGTACTGCATGACTGAAATTCTGAAATCACAAGGCTCAAATGCCTACAAAATCCCCCATGTTGGAAAGAGTAGGTTGGAAAGGCTGGGTCTCTTGCCTCACATTGTCAGCGTACAAGCTGAGATTGTGCAGCAAGCAATTCAGTACCTAAATGAAGGTCAACTTGATGCAGATTTCTATTTTGAGGATGTAGAAGATCTAGAGTACATTGACTGAATGGTGGCATGCAACAAACATTGAAGTGGCTGGTGAACTTCTTTTTGGTGGGTAATTAACAGTGGGTTTTTTTTGGTTGGCATATAAAAGTGGGGTTTTAGCTTTAAGTGGGAAAACATCTTTTTGCTGTCAAAGGGTTGACAGTTTGTTTAGTCGTTTGTGAAAACCCAAATGTTGAAAAGGGTTTTAGGAAGGTTGTAAGTCTCATCTTTTGTAATCATGATTGACTTACATTAGTTTATAAATTCAGCAAGTTTATTTTGTAAAAGAACCATATTTAATTAAATTTTCAGCAACTTTACAAACATTTCAGCAAGTGCATAAAACGAAGATCTCAGAAAATTATCATCACAGATCTAAAAGTGTGGTCTCAGGATATTTTCTTCATTGACACACACTATATATGCTTAGCCTTCCTAATCAAATGATTGGTGACAATAAGCTTTAGGAACATTTAGAATCCAAAAAACTTAGCACCTAAATCATTCAATTGGTGGCAATAAGCTTAAATTTTCAAATTCCCACAAAAGCTTAGCCTCAAAATCATTAAAATGGTGGCAATAAGCTTAATTTTTGAAAATCCCACTAAAGTTTAGCCTCAGCATCATTAAAAGGGTGGCAATAATCATAAATTTTGAAATTCCCACAAAAACTTAGCCTCAACATCATTAAAATGGTGGCATTAAGCATAACTTTTGAAAAATCCACCAAATCAACAACAAAACAGAACCAAAATCCCAACAATATAACCAAAATCCACCAAATCAACAACAAAACAGAACCAAAATCCCACCAATATAGCCAAAAGCCACCAAATCAACAGCAAAGCAGATCCAAAATCCCACAAATATAGCGAAAACCCACCAAATCAACAGCAAAACAGATCCAAAATCCCACAAATATAGCCAAAACCCATCAAATCAACAACAAAACAGAAACATAATCCTAGAAATATAGCCAAAACCCTTCAAATCAACAACAAAACAGATATAAATTCCCACAAATATAGCCAAAACCCTTCAAATCAACCACAAAACAGATACAAATTCCCACAAATATAGCCAAAACCCTTCAAATCAACCACAAAACAGAAACATAATCCCAGCAATTTAGCCAAAACCCACCAAATCAACAATAAAACATAAACAACAAAACAGAACCAAAATCCCACAAATATTGCCAAAAATCCATCAAATAAACAACAAAACAGGTCTAAAATCCCACAAATATAGCCAAAACCCTTCAAATCAACAACAAAACAGATACAAATTCCCACAAATATAGCCAAAACCCTTCAAATCAACCACAAAACAGATACAAATTCCCACAAATATAGCCAAAACCCTTCAAATCAACCACAAAACAGAAACATAATCCCACCAATTTGACCAAAACCCACCAAATCAACAATAAAACATAAACAACAAAACAGAACCAAAAATCCCACAAATATTGCCAAAAACCCTTCAAATCAACAACAAAACAGAAACATAATCCCAACACGTACCTTCCTACCAATATAACCAAAACATAGCAAATCAACATCAAAACACAACAAACCCACCAAATCACCAATATAACCAAAACCCATCAGATCAACAACGAAACACAAGAAACCCTCCAAATCACCAATATAACCAAAACCCATCAGATCAACAACAAAACATAATAAACCCTCCAAATGAAGAACAAAACAGACCAAAACCCCACCAAAATAACGATACTCATGAAATCAACAACAAAACAGATCAAAAGCACACCATTTTAACGAAAACTCATGAAATCAACCCAGAAAACAGACCAAATTCTCACAATATAACGAAAACTCATCAAATCAACCACAAAACAGAACCAAAATCCCACCAATATAATCAAAACCCACCAAATCAACAACAAAACACAACAATAAACATCTAATTGCAAATAAATCATAATAAAACAACTTAGCCTTCCAGGGGAGAGAAATGGAAGGAGGGTAAAGAGAGAGAGAGAAAGGTTGAGTGACGTAAACCGTATTTAGCAAACTCTCTAACAACATGGTCTTCATAATCTGGGCTATCTGGAGGAAGTGGCTGTTCAACTTCAGGTAGACCCTCATTTTCCTTACCTTCATACCCATCATTTTCATAGCCTTCATAGCTTTCATGTTCACTGTCACTTTCATGGCCTTCACTGAAGAGCAAATCAGGATCTTGAGGCACTTCAGTTGCCAATAACTTCGAATCGGAATCACAATCCATCGACAAAACGAAATCGCTAAGTTAAAAGGGGTTTAATTAGGGTTGTACTTAGAAAACCCTAAAATGTAAGATCCAAACTCAGAGAATAAAAACCAACCCACAAAACCACAATTTTGATACGGAGCTTAATGGAGGACGAAAAAACCGTGAGTACAGAGCTTTTCTTGCTTTGATCTTTGATGGGAACAGAGAAATAAATAACCAAAGATGGCGACGGAGGAAGTGGGGAAGATGAAGAGAGAGAGAGAGAGTGAGAGAGAGAGAGAGAGAGAGAGAGAGAGAGAGAGAGAGAGAGAGAGAGAGAGGGGAGATCAAAATTTCTGGCAATGGTGATAATGATGAATGAAGGAGACGAGGAAGATGAAGAGATGAGAGAGATGGTGGCTGGTTGATGCATTAATGAGAGAGATGGAGAGATGTTAGGGTTAGATTAGGATGGGTTAAATATTGGGGTTGGGTAGGTTAAATATTGGGGTTGGGTAGGTTAAATGGGTGGGTAAACAATTTGGGCTAATAAATTAGGTGGTTAAATGAGATATTTTGAGGAGTAAGTGAGGGGTAATTTAGGAATTTAACAGTAGAAAAATTACTATTTTAGGTAATGAGAAGAATATATTGGGACTGCCCAAAATAGAAAGGGAGAAGAAAATATTGGGACGGAGGGAGTAATAATTAGGTCATACTCTCAGGTTGAGACTTATTTTATATAGCATTGGCTTATGCTTGTAGAATATAATTAGTATACAAATATAATCTGTACAAATTAAATTACAAAGACTACATCAATGAAAAAAATTCCAACCACAAGCTAAGGTACAATCAGTTATCACTGTAAATAAAGACACTACATCCAATGCTCTTAAAATTCTGCCCATTACTAATGCTATTAGCATTAGATGATAAAGAATTAGCAGGAGCAGTAAAATTAACCACAACATGTTGACAAGCAACCTCCAAATTTGCAGCATTCAAACTCGCCGTCAAATAAACATCAAACTCAAGGTATCCCATCCCTCTCTCGAGCTCGAAATCAAAGGCAGGACCTTTCTTGAGGGTCACATTAAGGGCCACGGGTTCAGCCTTTACAATGGTGACATTCCTTTTGTGTTGAGTGAAGTCATGGACTTCGTCCACTGCTAGATTTTGCTTGTCCTTTAGAATCGAGACTCGTACACCATAGTACTTGAGCTTGAGCTTGTGGTTCGGGTTATTGGCTCGAATCACGACGTTGAAGAAGGACGTGAGGTGGCCGTCGGATGTGAGGTTGAAACCGGTGACCGAGGCGTAGTCAAGGGTGAAGGTTGGGTCGCGAGGCTTGACGACGTTGTAGTAGACGATGAGGGGTATGCCCATTGTGATGAAGATGACGGTTAGGCCACCTATTATGGTTGTTCCTGCGATGCACCAAGAGGACGGCATTTTAGATTATATTACGGGCTTGTTTGTTGTTAAGGTATAAGAATTCAGATTTGTTAATTTAAGGTCGATTATTGGAATATATGGGTGATAATTTTAATTAATAGTACGAGTTATATATTTCGAGGAATATGAAGTTTGCTGGCATAATTTGATGAAGTACGTGGTCATCAAGTAACATGTTAAAAAGTCAACCACAGACGAAAAAAAAAAGTTTCTTAGAAGTTGTATCTGTGTATTATTTTATACATGAAAAAATAATGGTAGTTGATAAGTATTCGAAAAAGAAATGGTGCACCAACCCAAAATATTTCTTTTTATGACTGATTTTGTATAATGACATTGACAATAATGCCTTCGAACCCTATTTGCCTATCGAGTGGTTGCACCATAATATAAAGCTAACAATTGCAATGTAAACATTATAAACCTTGACACTGATTAGAATTTTCTGAGCCATTAATAGCACTACGACAAAACGTGGCAAAGAAGGCGACTTGGGGTGGATCAAAAAGTCGCAGCTTGTTAGCGAATATCAAAGAGGGCGGAGGCGTTCCCCCTCTTTGGTCCAGATCTAACGGGGCGACATAGTCTATTTTGCCTCCCTTGATTTGAAAGCACATCAAACGGGGCGGTTATGTACAAGTCGCCTTGTTTGATCGGTTTAAAAAGAAAAAAAAGGGTAACCCTCAGATATTCTCACTCTCTCTTCGAAACTACAGTAAACACACTTCTCTCGCTAAGCCTAAACTAAAGCTTGCTTCATGGCGATCCACACACTCTCTCTTTCTCTCTATGCGCTCTCTCTCTCTCTCTCTCTTTTTCTCACTATGCGCTCTCTCTCTCTCTCTGTCTGTCTATGAGCTCTCTCTTTCATGGCAATTAATTAGGGTTTGTGCGATTAATTGGCGAATCTTCGACTGTTAGGGTTTGTGGATTAATTGGGGAAACTGCGACTGTTAGGGTTTCTACGATTAATTGGGAAAACTTCCAGCGAATTAAGGTATATCTCTACCATTTTATCTGAATTTTAGTTAACGATTCGTTTGATTATATGCTTTAATTCGTGTGTTTGCAAGTGTTGTTGCCTGTGCAAATGTTGTTATAGTGTTCTTTCGGTTAATATTTGTTTGTTGAAGGAATTTTGTACTGTAATTCTTCTAAAACTCATATGCCTCAAAAGTGTGTATATGAATGAATGAACCGTGTAAAAGTTGTGCTGCTACTTTTGGTTGAAGCAGGGAATAAGGAGTTTGGTCATGAATCAAGTGTTACCTGGATATATGTGGATATCTTATGAGAGGCACTAGATTGATGTTTTAGTTCCGTGCTAGTGCATGTTGTAGGGAGTATCATGACTTGGTTACACTTTTGTAGTCGCAAACTTGCAATTCGCAATTTCCAATGAATCTTAATAGTGAATGTTATCATGAAATCTGAGTGTAACTACTCATGTTTTGCTGCTGCTTAGTGTTTGGTAGTGAGACATGACTCATGATACTTGACAATGGATGTTAATAAGGTTGAAATGACAACCTGGTAAACATTATGTAAGCATTCTTGATGATTTTGAATTGTTTCTTGAAGGTCTTCGTTTGCATTGTAGTAGTAGCTAGCTCTGGGTTCATTATTTGTTTTGAGCATTGCACTACTGAATTTTAGTTATAGTTTAGGAGCACTTTTGGCAGTTACACTGGTACTCTTTCTTATCTCCCCACGTCCCTTCGGTCCTAATACATCCCTTCTAGAGTGCTGGCATGGTATTTATAAATGGGTATTTTACTAGAAATAAAATATTATTCAGGTGAAAGAGGGGAAAAAGGTTTATCAGGGGAACTTCTAGATGCTTACTTTATTAGCTGGTGAACTGTGATTCATTTGGTAGCAAGAGTTGTTTGGGAATCAAGGGCATGGTTTACCACTGAAAGTATGATGCTCTTCGATTCTCTATGACAAGGAGACTATGACAGCCAAAAAACTTGAAAGAGGTAAATAGATTGCGTTTACTTTAACTCTACAGGGGAAAAAAGGGACAATTTAGTCCATTAGTGACATACTGTTATGAGGCCAGAAATTTGCTTCAAGTCTTTTAGGCTTTAACCATTAGAAGGTGAGACATGGCTTGTTTATTTACTAGAGTATATATATCTGGTATTCTAGTTTTTATTTTTTAAAGGTAAAACTTAAAAGAAAATGATGCTCAGGAGTGTGCTTTTTCTCATGTCTTTGATGTATTTGATTGATCAAGCAGGCCTTTGTATGTAGTGTACTCTATGTTTTGATCTATTTCTTTTTTCAATGGGGATATGAGGTACATGTTGTAAAGCTGTAGGTATATGAATATAGTTTTCTGGTGGACAGTTTTTTGAGAGTAAGTTTAGGTTGTTATATTAGTCCTTTTTGGGTTTCTTTTTCAGTATATGCTACACACAATAATATGTATATATACTCTTAAGAAAGTAGATTGTATTAGCATTTATAACCATGAAAATCCAAGAAACATATTTTGGATGAAGAAACAATTAGTATTACCTAAAGCTATGTATGAGCTTTTTCTCCTCCTCGTTGTTTCTGTGTTTGTGTTCATGCTGCATCCGTTATGTTTGCTGCTATTTTTTATCTGTTTGCAACTGGTGGTACCCCAGCTGGGATGGTGGTGTTGCTGGTAGCTGCTGGTGTGACTGTTGCTGCATTTTTTGTTAGCTGCCAGTGCGTCTCTTGCTGCTGGTGTGCCTGACTTGTATGTGGGGTGGGGCTGTATTGCTCTTTATTGGTTTCCTAAACTTCATCTAGTTGTTGTATAGTGATTAGTAGGGTTAACCTAATATGTGTTTCTTGGTGTAAGGTTTATATTGCATTTCGTACTAGGATGGATGGTGATAGGAGTTGGATGAAAATCCAAGGGTTAGACAACAACATGAGGCGTACCGAAAAGGAGTTAGAGACTTTCTTGACTTTGCCTTTAAGGACACCCTGCTTGGCTCAGAGCTTAAATGTCCTTGCATGCACTGTCTAAATTATTTCACCCATGATCGCGAGACAATGCAAATCCACCTTTTTAGGAAGGGGATAGACCCTAATTACAACCCATGGATCAATCATGGTGAAAAGCCTCTTGATACGATTCAAGAAGACTTAGATGGAGATGAGGAACACGATGAGTTTGATGAGGAAGATGATCTAATATCTGATGAGGCAGCTTCATTGGTCTATGATGCAACCAATGTTACTGCTCAAACCAATAATCCAGAGGCTATGGAGGAGGGTAATGCGGAGGTTCCTCCCAATTTTCGTAGATTGATGACAGCCGCTGAAGAAGAACTCTATCCTGGGTGCAAGACATACTCAAAGTTGGAGTTCATTATAAATCTCTTGCACCTTAAGGTTAGTGGTCGGTGGAGTGACAAGTCATTTAATGGGCTGCCTGATGCATTGCATAAGGCCTTAAATGGTTTTCCTAAGACCTCCAACAAAGCAAAAAAGGTCACAAAAAACTTGGGATTGAATTATGTGAAAATACATGCATGTATCAACCATTGCATTCTATACAGGAATGAATATTCTAGTCTTGATCAATGCCCTACATGTCTTGAGTCTAGATGGCAAGAAAGCGTCGACGATGTTGATGATAGTGCCATCTATACCGAATCTCAAGGGTGCTCACAAAGGAAGCCAAGAGTTCCTCGGTTGGTTCTCCGTCATTTCCCTTTAGCGCCGAGGCTTCAGAGGCTTTTTATATCATCAAAGCTTGTGACCGACATGCGGTGGCATAAAGAGAAGTGCCTAAATGATGATGTTCTAAGGCATCCCGCCGATTCAAAGGCATGGAAGGAGTTTGATAAAAAATTTCCAGATTTTGCCATCCATCCACGTAATGTCAGATTGGGTCTTGCTGCTGATGGGTTTAATCTTGGTGCTCATTTAGGAAGCAAGTATAGTATATGGCCTGTGTTTTTGGTTCCTAACAATTTACCCCCTTGGATGTGTATGAGGAGCTCATTCATCATGTTATCGCTCCTAATTCCGGGACCACAATCCCCTGAAAATGACATTGATGTGTTGTTAGCTCCTCTAATCGACGAACTTAAAGAGTTGTGGGAAGTTGGTGTGGAGACTTTTGATTCCCACAATATAGTGGATTCAAGTAGTGATATTGACTGAATATAGTCAAGCTTTATGTTTTGGGTCAATTCTCAAGCTTTTTGCCCTTTTATGTTTGGTCCTTGTTTGGATTGAAGGGAGCTGTCATTTGCCCTTTTTATGTTTTGTCCTTATCCTTTTTTGTTTGAATGATCCAGTGATGTTGCAGCATCGTGTTGGTTTCGATAAAATAATTTGATCTGTGCTCTTTTTGTTTTTGTTGGGTTGAGCTTAATCTGTGATATTTCATTTTCCTGTATGTATTATTATATGTTATGCAGTATGAATTCTGATGGTCAAGAGTCCCAAGTTCCGGGGTTTATCTCTGAGGAGCCACCTAGAAAGACAAGAAATGGTGCTCTCTCTCTCTCTCTCTCTCTCTCTCTCTCATAAAACGAAATTTTCTGATTTTGAAGTTTTTGTTATGGTTGTCTACTGCAGGTCCTCATCATGGTCCCAGTAGAGCAGTGAAGTACAAGCAAATGCGTCTTTTACAGCCACCAAAGATAGGAGTGGATGTACCACAGAAATTGGGAGCCGTCGTTGGGGTGAACGCGCTGCAGTTTATTGGTGAGACTGGTGATTGGGTAAAGGAGATGTGCCCACTCAATGTCAAGTCATGGGGAGAAATGCCTAAAGACGTACTTCATCACTTGTATGGAAAGATAAAGGTATTCTGTTATGATTGCTTCTTATTGCAATAATTCAGAATAGGGATACATGACTGTTGATCACTTCTATATAGCATAATTGTTGTTGCTTTTTAAAGCACCTACTTGTAGTTATTGAGTATGTTTATAGTTTTCCCCCTTCTGATATTTCTTTGAAATTTCCGAGATACAGACACCTGTTAATGTGGTAAACCTGAAGTTATCTACTTTGTCAATCTCCTTATATTCGCAGGTGTATGTGATCTAGCACATAAATGACTTAAATGCAATTGAAAGATGAACACTCCAATCTCCATGTACCAAGCAATTTTATAGCTGTAAGTTAATAGTAAAAGTTGCTGTTAAATGCCCCCATAAGAAATCAGGCAGTTAGTATGTAGTATGTAGTATATTGGAGTTAACTTCTGAAAATCTGTGTTGCTTGGCAACCTGTTGACATCAATGGGTAATCTCAGTCATGTATCGTTATTTTTAAGGTATATTCAGAATAGGCCTTGCTTGCTTCATCTTGCATCAACAATATACCTTTCTAAGAACTTCTGGACAACTGCAGTTTGCTTGGCTTATGATATTTGCGTTTTCTTTTTCTTTTTTTTGTAATGCCTTATTGGCTGAGAATCTTTGAGTCTTTCCAAAGGGTTGTTACTGTTGATGTAGGCAAAGTATGAGTTTGTTCCTCCTGGAGAGAATGCTTAAAAAGCAATGCAATGGCAGTGTGCCAGCCATTACAGACGATGGAAAGAAAGGCTGAAAAGGCATCACTACACGTACAAAAGAAACCTTAGAGAAGCGGAGCGTGCTTGTCCATCTGGAGTTGACATTGAGCAATAGAGGTGGCTGGTGTACTGTTATTGGTCTAAACCAGAAGAGCAGGCACGTACTTTATTAGGTTTTATTTTTGTTTCTATGGTTAAACATAAGAGTAATGTTTTATCTTGTCACTACAGCAAAGGAGTGAAAAAAATCGTACGAATGCTCTTTCAAAGAAGAAAATATTTTCAAACTTGTGGAGCCAAATCCACCGCCCGGATCATACATGAGATGGTTAGTTTTGTGCCCTTAATTATTCTGTTTTCCTTTCACTTTTTAACTAGTTGTACTTAGAGAACCTCCTTTTCGATACCTAGTGAGATAGATTAAAGCATCTGATTTTATGGTATATTGTTGAAGATGTTTGGTACAGCTTGTTGTTGTCTATTGTATGTTCTGAAAAATTATCAGTAGTCTCTGTTAACCCTAGGATCTCTGTTGATCTAAAGGATACTAATGTAGTAATAGTTGATCTACATTTTGTTATCCAGTCTAAATTGTGTGACATTGTGTTTTAGAATGAATATGAATAGGAGAGCAAACTGTACAGATTGACTCAAAGACTTGTGGCTAGTTCAAGTTCTCCTATCTTATTTAACAAATGATTACTCTTTTATGGGCATCCAGTGCATCCCGTGATGGGGGTATGGGCATCCAGTGCTATCAAAAGGGGGGAAGAAAATGACAGCTGAGGTGCAAACTGAATTGGACTCGTTACGTGACAGTGAAATTGAGATGCAAGGTGAGATTGAGAGACTAAAAGAAGATGCTAAAAGAAAAGAGCAAGAGGCTCTTGAAAGGTAAGCTAAGAGAGAAGAAGAATCCCGTGAAAGGGAAGCTAAGAGAGAAGAAGAATCCCGAGTTATGGTTGCCAACCTCCGATTCGAGATGCAAGCCAAGTTTGACGCAATCATGATGAGATGTCCAAGCTAGGTCCTCTCATTAAGCAAGGTAATTTAATAATTCTGTTCTTAGCTTCTGTTTTAGTCTGCATAATCCCCAACTCTCAGTCCTGTCTCACTCTCTAAATTATGTTGTTTCTCTGCTTTGTTCATGTAAAGTGCCATGAATACTTGGTCTGCATCTGAGATTAGTTTTCCATCCAATAAAGGAATGATATGATCTTTATTAGGAACTTAGCAAGTTTACTGAGCTGCTGTAGGATCAAGTTGTTTACTTAGCACTTCTTTAAACACATGCAGGAGCTTATATGGGAATCATTGAGGCATTAACATAAAAGGCAAAGATAAAAAGAGGAAAAAACAGAACATATAAAGCTAAATAATTATTTCCTTTATGGCCTATGCAATGCGGATGCTTGCTTTGCTGTAAAGCAGTCATATTGATTACATTCCTCTATCTTACAAGGGCTCATAGATAAGAAGAAGGGAAAAGAAAGATAGAATCTAGGAAATGATTTCGACTGGATGATTTCGCTCATGGTTGGGCGAGGGATAGGGGCCCGAGCTGTACAGCGAATTGCTAAGCGGATCACTTGAATCATATCATCCGTGAATGAACCTGAAACACGATTGTCCAAAATTTCCATAGCTCCTTCCCTGGTCTCCAGCCTTGTTGAAACCCAATTTATAATGTTCTTGTTCTCACCCAACTCTGGCTCCACTGGCTTCTTCCCTGTAACAAGTTCCATTAACACCACACCGAAACTGTATACATCGCACTTGGTAGTTGCCTTGGATGTATTTGCATAGTCTAAAAGAAGAGATGCTTGTTAGTTAGAAATTTAGATTGATGCACAGTAAAAGAATTGATGTCTCTGGTAATTAGCTCTGATGTCAAACTGCTATATACATAGGAAATTGACCCTTTATCAGTTTGAAAACTATATCATAGCCAAATACTGACAGTTTATCAAATTTAACAATGATGATTGTATGGCTTAAATGTTATTGTAAGATCGATATTCATGTATTGCGACCCTGGTTGGAAAAGCCAATGATTGTATGGCTCTTATCTTCCTGGGCTGTTTTACAACCAAAGACAGTAATCTAGCCAACTTAGCTTCTGCTGATTGTATTCTTTTTCTGCAGGGGAGGCAACGCAATCTGGAGCTTAGTTACCACAGTACAGCGAACAGAAAATTGATACTTAGAACAGCTTTAGTTACACAGTACAACAAGAACATCATCCACACAGTATAGCAAGAACAGCAGCAACACAGTAGGAAGAACAGGAGCTTAGAACAACATTGGTTATTTTTCTGTTTGGTCCAGCAAGAAGCGGTTTAGAACATGTTTGTGATTGTGAATATTGTTGAACATGAATGTAAACATTGGGTTTCTTATATATGGATTATATACTTTTACAGATTTGGTATATACGCATATTTGAAAAGATGCACTATTTTTAATTTTGTTTTATTTTTTTTAAAATAATAAACATCAAAGGAGGCGACAACGGTTACACTGATTTGTTTGACTAGAGCAAAAAGGGCAGGTGGATTCGTCAAAGAAGGTGACTCTCCTCGCCTCGTTTGATTTGAAACAAAGAAGGCGACTCTCCTCGCCTCGTTTGATTTGAAACAAAGAAGGTGACTCACCTCGCCTCGTCTGATTTTTATCAAAGAGATTGACTTGGCTCGCCTCTTTTGATTTAAAACAAGCAGGGCGATCCTCAAAGGAGCGCCCCATTAGGCTAATAAGGAGGGCCTAGCAGGCCGGTTGGGAAGGCGACAGAAGTTGCCCTCTTAGGCTAAGGAGGCGAGTTTTTGATCAAAGAGGGCGATAGAAGTCGCCTTCTTTGACCCGTTATATTGTAGTGTAGTTAACTAGTAAAAAAGAATTGAGTTAATTATCCAAAGAAAAAAAAACACGAGTTAGTTGTACATAATTTGTCATTCGCCACTAATAATTACGCACGAATTTTAGCCTTTAAAAAACAAGGATTAAGATTTTTATGGAAGAGGAGTGTAGTGTAAGCTAAGTGTGTAACATACTACTCCGTATCGCCTAACTACAACATTAGTTGAACCCAAATAAAAACTACAATAACTGGTAGTGACTAGCCAGCCTTAACAACCGAAGAAGTTTAAGCTCAAGCTAGCTAGCACAGGGCCTAATCAACCATAAATTGCGTTGAATATACGAACACTACATCCAATACTCCGAAAATTATGTCCATTGTTACTAGATGAAAGAGAATTATTGGTGTCAGCAAAGGCAGGAGCAGTAAGATTAACCACAGCGTGTCGACAATTAACCTCCAACTTTTGCGAAGTATTCACAGTAGCAGTCATAAACACGTCGAAATCGATGTACCCAAGTCCATTTTCGAGCTCCAAATCGATGGCCGAACATTTCTTAAGCTTCACGTTAAAGGCAACAGGTTGGGTCTTAACCAAGGTCACATTCCTTTTGTGTTGAGTGAAACCCGGGATAGCATCCATGGCTAAGTTTTGCTTGTCCTTGAAAATTGAGACCCGGACATGCTTGTAATTGACCTTGATCTTGTGGATCACGTTGTTGGCTCGGATTATGATATCGAAGAACGACGTGAGGTGGCCGTCGGACGTGAGGTTGGGTTCCGGGGCTTGGTTACCGCATTGTAGATGATGAAGGGGAGGACGAAAATGACGAAGAGTATGATGGTGCCTCTTAGGAATTTGAAGCAATAGCACGATTCATTAGACATATTAAAATGGTAATTACAAAGTTGATTAGAGTTGTTAAAGCTAAGATAGAAGTTTGATTAGATTGAATGGGGTGATTAGATGGAATTTAAGAGCTTGCAAAAGATGGAGGAAATGGTCAAGCAAGTCAACCATATATATACGAAAAAGAAGAAGTTGTTGGAGCTTGGAGGTTCTATTTGCATAAGTCAAAAGAGAAAGAAGTTAATTGAGGACACGGTTTATGCACTAGGGTGAAATAAATTAAATAAGTAAGACCATAAATCATACTTACTCCCATGATTAACAGCGACCAAGAGCTTATTAGGACGACGTATTCCGATTGTAATGTTGGCAATATGATTTGAAAAGCTTTTGTCGAGGCTCTGTTCTTACTTTAGAGTAATTCAACTCGTACTGCAATTTTCGTTTTGTTTCGTACAATAGATTTAGTTTTACTCTGGCGAAGCATCTCATTCGATCATTTCATATTCCTGATGTTAAGTTCAATTTTGCAACCCGTTCGGTCTTGCAAACTCTAATCTGCATATCAAGTTTGGTTAATTTGGCTAATTTTGTTCCATTTCGCGCCCTTTCATATGAAAAAGAGGGAGTCTTAAGTTATGAGACTAGAGCCTTGCAATTTGCAGAGTGTTGTTGTTCATGTAAGACTTAGCACATAGTATAATGCGCTTTAGTTGCATTTTAGCATATGAGCTAGCTATTGCATTGTCTCTGTAAGAAGAAGAAAGGAAAGAAAGTGGTTTGCCACAAATACCTTAGTCAAGGGTAGGTTCTGATAGAATTTTTTTTTTTTTTTAAACAGTAAACTTAAACTCAGGTCATTGTTGGGAATAAACGGGAGTGCAGCGCTACTCACCCTGCTAGCTCAAGATAGAATCTTACCTTCCTACTTATAAAGATGCTCATGAAAAACTTTTTTAAGGCAAACGACATGCAGTTACAGTACTTATTTGTCCAAGTTAACAAAGGATGTTCAACCAAACACAGAGTAAATCAATCAAGAAGAAACTCGATCAAGCACATGGCACAATCAATCATTCAATCATATGCATACATTATTCTTCGGTGTATATACTAACACTACATCCTATACGACGAAACTTAGGTCCATGTCCATTATTAGTGTCACTAACATTAGATGAAGGGGAATTATCAGCAATCATATGAGCATCATGACTTATTGTGAGATTAACCTTAACATAAGGACAACTAACCACCAAATTCCTTCCATTCAATTTAGCCGTCATATAAACCGCAAACTCAAGGTAACCAATCCCACTCTCGAACTCAATACCAAAAGCCGGACCTTTCTTAAGTTTCACGTTAAGAGCAACAGGTTCAGCTCTTATCATTGTAACGTTTCTTTTGCGTTGAGTGAACCCAGGCAACCCGTCAACTGCTAGTTCTTGCTTGTCCTTATAAACTAAGACACGAACGCCTCTATACTTGAGTTTAAGCTTGTGGTTCGGGTTGTTAGCCCTCAACACGACGTTGAAGAACGACGTTAGGTGGTTGTTGGTCGTGAGGTTGAATCCGGTAATGGAGGCGTTTTCGAGGGTGAAGGTCGGGTCTTTGGGCTTGACCACTGCGTTGTAGACGATGATAGGTATGCCAACAACGATGAAGAGGAAGACTCCGACGCATATAATTGTTCCTGCGATCCAGCAACAAGCTTGTGCGATTGATCTTAAACAAGACATTATAAGGGGTGCAAGAATTAAGAAAATTTCAAAGTATTGATTGGATTAATTTTGTGCTGATTCGTTATAATAGAAGTACATAAGTTACCGTGGATTGGAAGTATGTGAATATGAAATGGTCTTGTAACACGTTTGAAAGTCAACTATGAATTGAACTAGAATACTCCTTTCATGATCATCCTAATTGAATATCTTATGATTGTCATGGGGCCTAATTTTGACGTCTAATTTACAAAATGCATTGTTGAGTATTATTAGTTTCTCTCAAACATAGCTTGAATTAGTTTTTTTTTTTTTTTTTTTTTTTTATTTTTTTTATTATTATCAAAATACTATTAAACTTAACATGGGAGGGGTGCACGAATGTTGTCAAAGGTAGAAGTTGGACTGGAATAATGGATAATATTTTTTTTGTATATGGAGTAATGGAGTATATCATCAGAGCTGATTTAGCTAGAATGATATTTGGAGAATCTGTGAGTTTGTGAAAATTCGACGAAATGTTCATGATCGAACTCATGATGTAATGTGTATGAAATATATACTACTTTACTTTCTTTAGAGTATTTAAACTAGGTTCTTCAGTAGCAACTGCGGAGTAATTTGTTTTACAAATCTGTGTAGACAATTTGGAATCTCTGTTTCAATTTGATAAACTTGCTTCCAATTTAGTTGGATGGAGAATGTGAGTTACATCACATATATATTATAAAGTCAATTAGTGGTAGGTGTGTCACCTACTCAAACACTTATTAACTTATCTATTTTATTTATTTATTTGTTTTCTTCTTTTTTGGTGCGCATTTATTTATTTGGTTTAACCACAGGTTAACCTGAGTCGTTTAGGCCAAGATTAGCCACCACACGCCTTAGTTTAATTCCGCCAGTAAGACCTCAAGGTCGTGCATAGGTTACAACCGTCATTGATTTTGACTTCATTGAGTTTCGCCAGCTGGGACGACTAAGTGATCCCGAAAGAGCGACCACGTCCAGCCAAGATTAATTTCAACGTCGTTCAACTATGTCGGGTAGACCCATATGTCAATTCTTTGGTTACCACCGAGATTTATTTCGACATCCTTAAAGTCCAATGGGCGACCAACCTTTCCCTCAGAAACTCGGCAACCCCCGCTTGACCTCGTCGAACTTCGTCGGACAACAGACTCAGCATCACGAAGGGTGAGCACCCCACCTGTAGCTTGGACGACTCAGTGATTCCGAAGGGAAAGTGCACCCGTCCGACGTTTATACCGGTGTCGTTCCCGTTCGTTGTCGTCGACCTCGGCAGCGCCTGAGGGACCTCTACGCGGCGCCCACCGGGCGCTTCATGTCGCGTCATGTCCCTCTTTAGCACCACATCCGTCTTCAGCGTAGGGGGTCAATGCTTGAGCCAAGGTGCCGTGGGTGTCCGACAATGATGGTGGACGACTTGACACTACTCGGCACCTGGTAGGAGTTTCATGTCTCGTCACTTGCATTCCTTCGGCTACAAGCCCTCTCTAAAGCACCTACCCCCTAAAGAGTCTTTTCAGATTTATTTAGTGGTTATGAGTTCATGACAAGAGTAGACATGCCCAGTGCATAACTTACATACTAAGGTATTTGAGATTTTGGAGTTTCACGTAAATTTTAAAGTGATGGAAAATTATTTTTTTATTTTTAACACAAGGTTGCTATTTAATTTGGTTTTTTAATTTATAAATACGCAGAAATATTGGAAAAAAAATAGAAAAATATAAAAAAACAAATAGAAATCATTTCAAACAAATTGGGGAAAAATTATGAGACCTCATTATAATAGCAGAGAGGGCAGGTGTAGGTTTGGTGGCACGGGGTGGTGGGGAGCCATCATCGTTACCCAAAAACCGTGGATTGGCCTCCGATGTCGCTCAAAAGACCATTCTAAGCCTACCAAGGACCCGATAACATAACCCGAGGACCTACCATGTCTATTAGGGGTGTCCCATGCCATGTGGTGCAAAAAAATAAACCTCCGTTTCGTGGCCTTTCCGAAAGCCCAAAAAGCGTGGATTATAGCGTTCGATTTTCAGTTTCCCGGAGCCCAGTTGATATTTTTTCCCAAATCTCTCCAAGGGGTCTATCATGACCCTAGAGGACCCTCGGTGCATCGGGAAGTTCATTCACATCCCCGAACTTCGATATCACCCGACACTTTGGTCTTCCGGCTCTTATACTAGTGTCCCGTAAAACGCTCTTACAAACCTATCAAGGACTGGATAAGCGGCTCCATGGGCCTCCCGTGTACCCTATGGGTGTCCTGTGGGATGTGGTGTGAAAATATCCACCTTCGTTCTGGGGCCTCCCGGAAGCCCAAAAAACGTGGATATAGCCTTCGATTTTCAGCTTCCCGAGGCCTGGTTGTCACTTTTGCCCAAACTTCTCCAAGGGGTCTATCATGACCCTAGAAGACCCTCGGTGCGTCGGGAGGTTCATTCGCATCCCTGAACTTCGATATCACCCAAGTCTTTGGTCGTTCGGCTCTTACATCAGTCTCTCGTAAAACGCCCTTACAAACCTATCAGGGACTGGATAAGCGGCCTCGTGGGCCTCCCGTGTACCCTAGAGGTGTCTTGTGCGATGTGGTGCGAAAATATCCAACTTCGTTATGGGGCCTCCCGAAAGCCCAAAAAAGTTGGATTGCCTGCGATTTTAGCTTCCCGGTGCCCGATTGTCATCTTTCCCAAACTTCTCCAGGGGGTCTATCATGACCCTAGGCGACCCTCGGTGCCCTAGGAGGGTCATTCGGATCCACAAACTTCGATTTCGATCACCCATGTCTTTGATGTTTCGGTTCTTAAACCAATGTCCGGTAAAATGCCCTCACAAACCTATCAAGCACCGGATAAGCGACCTCACGGGCCTCCTATGTCCCCTAGGAGTGCCCAGTGCGATGTGGTGCGAAAAAATCCACCGTCATTCTGGGGCCTCCTGGAAACCCTAAAAACATGGATTATAAGTTTATAACCTTCGATTTTCAGCTTCACGGGGCCCAATTGTCATATTTGCCCAAACTTCTCCGGGGGGTGTATCATGACCCTAGAGGACCCTCGGAGCCTTGGGAGGGTCATTCAGATCCACGAACTTCGATATCGATCACCCATGTCTTCGGTGTTTCGGTTCTTACACCAGTGTCCAGTAAAACGCCCAGGACCGGATAAGCGGCCTCGCAAACCTCTTATATCCCCTAGGGGTGCCCAATGCGATGTGGTGCAAAAATATCATCCACGTTCGTTCTGGGGCCTCTTGGAAGCCCTAAAAACGTGGATAATAACCTTCGGTTTTCAACTTCCCGGGTCCCATTTATCATTTCTTCCCAAACTTCTCCGAGGTATCTATCATAACCCTAGAGGACTCTCGGTGCCTTGGTAGAGTCATTCGGATCCCCGAACTTCGATATCGATCACCCATGTCTTCGGTGTTTCGGTTCATACACTAGTGTCCGGTAAAAAGCCAATATTACAAACCTATCAGGGGTCGTATAAGCAACCTCGGGGGCCTCCTGTGTTCCCTAGGGGGCTCATTGCGATGTGGTGCGAGAATATCCACCTTCGTTACGCGACCTATCGGATGTCCAAAAAATGTGGATTATAGCCTTCGTTTTCGGCCTCCCGATACCTGTTTTCATTTTTGCCCCAAACTTCTATGGGGGTTCTATCGTGACCCTGGAGGACTCTAGGTGCTCTAGGAGGCTCATCCGGATCCCCGAACTTCGATATCACCCATGCTTTCTTTTTTCCGACCTTAAATTTGTGTCCCGTAAAAACGTTTTTCCATGCCTATCAAAGACCCGATAAACAACCCTGAGAGCCTCTTGTGTCCCCTAGGGGTGTCTCGTGCGATCTGGTGCGAAAATATTCACCTTCATTCTGAGGCCTTTCGAAGCCACAAAATGTGGATTATAGCCTTTGATTTTTTACTTCCCGAGGCCCGATTGTCTTTTTTGCCTAAACTTCTCCGTGGGATCTATCGTGACCCTAGAGAACTTGTTATGCCCCGGGACAGTCATTCGAGTCCCCAAAATCTGATTTCACTCACGGGATATGGGTCATGGGCGCTGGGACTGGGACATGGGTCAGTATATTTCGCTCTTGACATGGGGTCGCAATGGGCAACGAAGGCGTGTGGCGGCTAACGAATGTGGTAAAGTGCTCCGACTAAATAGTTTCTTCATTTACAAAATTCGAACCCTTGACCTTGAATAAGGAATAAGAGTGTTAAACCACTCATACCAACGAGTTATCGTTGACTTAACTTATTTGTTGTTATTGGTGCATATTATCAGTTATCACTGATCTATTCAATGTGGGACTTACCGCACCAAAAAAGAATGTAGAACTCTAGTACTCAACATACTTCAACACTCCTTACGGGTGCGACATACTATACACTGATCAAACACTACTTGATCTGCTAGTAGAAGTATAAGCAGCAAGCAATTAACCTTCAACTTCTTCCATTATAATAAAGGTCGTCATAAAAACGTCTGTAGACAATAAAATTATTGCGTAGATAAAAATAAGTTGAACAAATATAATTTGTATTGATTTGAATGTATGGGTTACAATCTCTATATTTTTATTTGTTACAATGAACGAATAGATAAATCGTCTGATTCTATCTCCACGTTGACTTTAAGTCGAGGGTTGAATGACTTGATCTCGAGCAAAGTAGTGACGTCACCTTCGAAAGTTGCGGCGAACACGTCGATTTGGATTCGAGGGCCTAGGCTTGATCTCGAATGGAAGATATGTAATGTAAGTGCACCTTGTGATGACTTGGAAGTCTTTGAGGTTGTGCTTCTGCAATTCTTCAATTTGAATGTTCTTGATCGAGGTTCTTTGAAGACTTGAATATCCATCAAGGTTGCAAAGGCGGTGGAGGAAATGCTCTGGCAGGGCTTTCTGCTTGTAGATAATTTCCAACCTCTGGAATGAAGTGAGACTTTGGTATTTATAGAGATGAACAGGGAGCTCCAATCCATTAACGGGCTTGGTAGTCATGGACTGGCCCAATTTCTTGACTTGTTAGTCTTTTCTTGTGGGTTTGGACGATTTAACTATTTATTTGGCCCAACAGGTGTGGGTTGGCCCAAGGGTTAAATATAAGCCCATTTTGATGGCTTTTGGCCCATCTTAATTTTCGGAATTAATTAATTAAATTAAGTTAAATATATTCTAACCCAAAATAATTAATTAAAATCAATTAAGGCACTTAATAAAATTTTAGTGCCTACAAATTGCCCCCTCGAGACCGAGTCACGTACACGACGTCGTGTTTCATCGTGATGGGTATCGAACTGGAATTGACATATCAGTCTACCATATAGTTGACTCCATTCTAAGGGAGCGGGGACATATTTAGATTCAAGGGCTCGTAAGCGTTTTATTAAATCTAGTAGAACGAGGGTCTTGTCGACTGTTCCGAACTGCGAACATACTATTTTGTGGTAGGGAGGTGACGGGGCCTTTGTTGTGTAGCTTATTCCATCGTGTCTGACGGGGCCTTTGTGGCTTGTTCCATCTTACCTAGCAGTCGTCTCGCTAGTATTAAGTTACCTACGTCAAATGTTGATTTGTTTGGGTAACTATTATGCTAATTATAAAAAATCAATTTAATTTGGGTCTTTTTTAGCCCAAAATTAAATTAATGTCTGCTCCTTCTTTCTTGGTATGCGGAGACTTGATGCCGAGTTCATACGAATCTCATAGAGACAAATTTTCCTGGACTCAAACTAGGTATCGAAGTCATATTGAAATAGGAAAGGAAAGCCTATATAAAAGGGTTAACCCCTGGTTTGCTTCGATCTTGAACATCTTTTGGGGCGGCTTGCCGCTGAAGTCAGCTCGCCAAATTGCTACATCGGGAAGGTAGATAAACTTTGCTTGGCTTGTTTTGTCTTCATGAAAATACATACTTTAATGAGATATCCAATATATTTTGTAAATATTTGTTAATATCTTTTCCTAGTTTGTTGGGTTACGTTTTGTACCTCTGCCTATATAAAGCCTATCTTTGTGATATCAATACACACGGAAAATATTCCCCAAAACTTATTATGGTATCAGAGCGGGTTAATACCGAAACCCTAAAATACATTCAACCTTAAACAACAGCCACAATATTCTTAGCCTTGCGAAGACTTACGCCCCGAAATCACTGGTTTCAATTTATACTTGTTGATCAGTTCACGTCATGACGAAGGACGACACAAGCAAAGAAATCAAGGTGACAGATCCTCGATCTCCGTTTTACCTCATGTCGTCTGACCATCCTGGTAATATCTTAACTACTATTTGTTATGAAAGGAGATAATTATGATAATTGGGCAAAGTCCGTGAAAAACGCTTTAAAGGCTAAAAACAAATTGGGTTTTATAGATGGAACCGTGGCTAAACCAACTAAAGAATCTGATGAAGCTCATTTTTGGGTAGTGGTGAATTCAATGATTGTGTCTTGGATTCATAATACTATAGATCCAACTATACAACCTAGCATACCATATTTTGATATAGCTAAAGACTTGTGGGATGATATCAAGCAACGTTTCTCTATTGGAAACGGGCCACGTATGTTCCAACTACAATCAGAATTGTGTTCTTTGAAACAAAAAGGATTCACGGCTACTGCATATTATAATAAGATGCGTCAAATATGGGATGAGTTGGATGCTTATGAACCTGTTCCATCATGTCCTAGTGGTGCAGCATGTCCTATTTTAGCACATTTTAACTATGTAACAGAGAAGAATAGAACATACCAGTTCCTCATGGGATTAGAAGATGCAATGTTTCGGACCTTACGCTCTCAAATCATTAGCATGGAGCCCATCCCACACATGAACAAGGTCTACTCTCTTGTGACCCAGGAAGAGTGCCATAGAGTTGTAGCTCGAGGACATGATGAAAAGGTCGACGTCGTAGGCTTTGCTGCACAATCTACAACATTTAGCGTGCCTGCTGCCCAATCAAAGCAAGTTGTGAGTGACACTGGTGGAATGTTTGAGCGTCCCAGTTGTTCACATTGCGGGCGTCCGGGACACGAGAAAGATCGATGTTGGCTGCTAGTTGGGTATCCTTGCCGTGGACGAGGACGAGGAGGCGGTACTAGTGGACGCGGTGGCCATGGTCGTGGTGTGGCAAATGTCGCACAAGCAGGTCATGCTACTGGTGATCAGCAAGGAACTCACGATCAACTTCAACGTCTCCTCACTTTGATTGAACCGTCCAAATCTGGTACTGACAATCTCACAGGTAAACATGACTTTGTTGAGTGGCTACTTGATAGTGGTGCGTCACACCACTTAACTGGCAGATTGGATTTGTTGACAAATATTGAAGATATTGTTCCAATACCAATTCGCATGCCCAATGGAGTCCGTGCATCAGCAATTAAACAAGGCTCACTTACTTTGAGTCCAGGCTTTGTTTTAAATAATGTCTTATATGTACCCAATTTGCACTGTAATCTTATTTCTGTTGCGCAATTGGTTTACTCTAAAGGTGGTTGTGTGATATTTACTAATAGACTTTGTGTGATTCAGGACCATACTTTGAGGAAACTGATTGGAGTAGGTGAGCACAAGAATGGGGTCTATGTTTACAAGCCGGTACGTTCTGCTACAGCATTCGCAGTGACAGAAGATGATACCTCTGTTTTGTGGCATCAACGACTTGGCCATCCCTCAAGTCAGCTTCTATCCTCACTTCCTGTTGGTATTAGGCCTAGTGGCAAGAATAAAAGTAGTAGTATTTGTGATGTTTGTCATCAAGCAAAACAAACTAGAGCACCTTCCTTTAAGTGAGCATAAATCAATGGATATGTTTGATTTGATTCATTGTGACATTTGGGGTCCATATTGAGTGTCATCTTACTCGGGTGCTCATTATTTTTTGACTATTGTTGACGACTATAGTCGTGCTGTGTGGGTTTATTTAATGTCTGAAAAGAGTGAAACTGGTAATTTGCTTCAAAAATTTTGTGCAATAGTGAAAAACCAGTTCAAGAAGTCTGTTAAAATTATTCGGTGTGATAATGGATCCGAATTTGACTCTGGCCCTATGACAAAGTATTATGGATAAAATGGAATTTTGCTTGAAAATAGTTGTGTTGGTACCCCGCAACAAAATGGGAGAGTAGAGCGGAAGCATAGACATATCCTAAATGTTGCTAGAGCATTACGTTTTCAAGGTAATCTTCCCATCAAATTTTGGGGAGAATGTGTGTTAACTGCTGCGTACTTGATAAATCGAACTCCGATGAAGCAACTCGGTGGGAAAACTCCATATGAATGCCTATTTAACGTTCTGCCTAACTATAATCACTTGAAAGTTTTTGGGTCTCTGTGTTATGCTCATGCTAAATCTAGAGATAAAGATAAGTTTGCTTCTCGTAGTCGCAAATGTGTCTTTATTGGGTACCCTCATGGTAAAAAAGGTTGGCGGTTATATGATTTACAGACCCATGATATTTTTGTTTCTCGTGATGTCATATTTTATGAGGATGTTTTCCCCTTTGCCATTAAATCTTCAAATGAGTCATCACCAAGTGATACGTTACCACCAGCATTCCAAACCCACATGCCTTATCATGATGATGATTGGCATACTAACCCCATTGATCACCCACTGGATCATAGCTCAAGTCCACAAATTAATACACCTCCGTCAATTAGTATCCAACAGCCACAAAATAACCCAACTCCATAAAACTCCACCCCACTACAACACTCTTCCCCCCACCTTCAGACATCACCTACTCACCAGTCAGGGGGAGTTAATTTAGATAGGGGGAGCACATCTGAGAATTCCAGTGGCGGCATAAGTAATACTGAAGGTGATATGGTTGACAGGGGACGTCGAGAGCGGCGACCACCGGCTTACTTGCAGGACTATATATGTAACACGGTTCGTAACATAGACCCGATGCATACCTCACCAGTTCAGTCCGGATCCTCAGGCACTCCTTATCCCTTAGTCAATTATATCACATGCAATAATTTTTCTCTTGCGCATAGAAATTTTTTGGCAGCTATTATAACTGAAGTCGAGCCTCGAAATTTTTAAGAGGCTGTCAAAAGTCCAAAATGGCGTGTGGCTATGCAAAAGGAAATCACAGCCCTTGAGAAGAATAATACATGGACACTTGAGTCCTTGCCTCCAGGGAAGAAGGCTATTGGATGTCGTTGGGTGTACAAAATCAAGTTTCATGCTGACGGTACAGTGGAGAGATATAAGGCACGGTTAGTCATTCAGGGAAACAACCAGGTTGCCGGAATTGATTATACTGAAACGTTTGCTCCGGTAGCGAAAATGACCAGTGTTCGTACTTTCTTATCCGTGGCAGCAGCAAAAGGATGGGAACTTCATCAATTGGATGTCAATAATGCATTCTTGCATGGTGATTTGGATGAAGAAGTGTACATGAAACTCCCTCAAGGGTTCCAACCGGATACACCTGAGAAAGTATGTCGTTTGCGGAAATCATTGTATGGTCTTCGGCAATCACCTCGGAACTGGTTTGCAAAACTATCATCATCCCTCCGACACTATGGGTTCGCTCAATCACATGCAGATAACACCTTATTCACATATTGCAAAGGTGATATTTTTTTAGCACTTATTGTTTATGTTGATGATATTGTGCTAGCTGGAAATGACTCAACTGCTTGTGGAGATGTAAAGCGGTACCTGGATACATGCTTTAGTATCAAGGATTTGGGTGTGTTAAAATATTTCCTAGGCATCGAGATTGCTCGAGGACCTGAAGGGTTGTTTTTGTGCCAGCAAAAATACGCCCTCGACATTATATCTGAAGCAGGTCTTTTAGGTGCTAAACCTGCAACATTCCCAATTGAGCAACACCATACTTTAGCACTTGCAGAAGGTCCGGAAATATCTGATCCTAGTGTATACAGACGGCTAGTGGGTCGTCTCATTTATCTCACAATCACTAGGCCGGAGCTATGTTATGTCGTACACACTTTAGCACAATTTTTACAGTCGCCCAAGAAGGACCATTTCGATGCCGCAATGAGAGTGGTTCGTTACTTAAAGAATGATCCTGGACAAGGGATATTGTTGCGTAAAGATAGTGATTTGCAGTTGTATGCCTACTGCGATTCTGATTGGGCCAGTTGTCCTTTGACAAGACGCTCATTAACTGGATATTTTTTGTTGCTTGGTGATTCTCCTATCTCTTGGAAGACAAAGAAACAAGCCACTGTCTCCCGATCATCTGCAGAAGCGGAATATAGAGCGATGGCGACAACAACGTGTGAATTGACTTGGCTTAAGTCCTTCCTTGCTTCTCTTGGTGTTTTCCACCAACAACCAATGCAGCTGTTTTGTGACAACCAAGCCGCACTTTATATTGCTGCTAACGCAGTTTTTCATGAATGTACAAAACATATTGAGATTGATTGCCACTATGTTAGGGAGCAACTTGTGGCTGGAAACATTGCTACCGCACATGTGCGTTCAAATATGCAATTGGCTGACATCCTCACCAAGGCTCTTGGAAAGCAACAATTTGCGTTTCTAGTTAGCAAGTTGGGCATTCATCGTCTTCATGCGCCAACTTGAGGGGGAGTAATGAGATATCCAATATATTTTGTAAATATTTGTTAATATCTTTTCCTAGTTTGTAAGGTTACGTTTTGTACCTCTGCCTATATAAGGCCTATCTTTGTGATATCAATACACACAGAAAATATTACCCAAAACTTATTATACTTTGCCACTTTAAATAATTGCTTTGACATATGTCTTTGTTGTGCTTTGACCTGTGATTCATACTTTGGCTTATGTATGTAGCTTTCACAATTTCTTGAATCTTGATTGTGGACACGTAAGGATTTGCAGGACTTTTTCTTTTTTTTCTTCTTTTTCTTCCTTCATGCTTAATCATGGCTTTGATGATCAACATCTTAAATTGCTTGTACTGATCATTGCTCCTTTTCTTTTTTTAATTGCTCCATCGTACAACACTTGGTACAAGGCATCAGGGGTTAGTAAATCAGACTTTTATTGCTCCATGACAAAGTGATTTCCACCTGCTGTTTAGACTTTATCTTTGTCCGATCCGTTCCTCTTTCTTCTTCTTTATGAATTACTTGGTGCTGTGAGCTGTGACTACTTTCTTCATAACTTAGACGCAAACTAAAATGTAGCAGTTCACTTCTCATGAGGTTTTTCGTCTAGCACCAAAACGAGGTGGAGTCTTCGCCAATCTTCATTTTTTTTTCAATATCTTTCTTGCCTTGATTCGCTCTTGCTATGTGTCCATGTATAATCTGTTTAGTATGCCTTGCATTTTTTTTTTCAGGGTCTCAAGTACCACTGTTTGAAGGGCCACAAGGCATAGTACATAGGATCATCTCGGTTTTGTGAACTCATGCGATGTAACCGCTAGAAGCCATCTCGGGTTCACATCTCCATGCGTTGTACCCTATGTACTTGAAGAGCAAGATATAGTACATAGGATCATCTCGGTTTGATGAACTCATGCGATGTAGCCGTTAGAGGCCATCTCGGGTTCACATCTCCATGCGTTGTACCCTATGCACTTGAAGGAACAAGGTTCGCCGCCGTACTCTAAGTCATCTCGGATTTGTGAACTCATGCGTTGTAACCGTTCAAGGTCATCTCGGGTTCACATCTCCATGCGTTGTACTTAGGTACTAGAAGAAAGAGATTTGCCCCCGTACTCTAAGTCATCTCGGATTTGTGAACTCATGCGTTGTAACCATTTGAGGTCATCTCGGGTTCACATCTCCATGCGTTGTACTTAGGTACTAGACGTACGGAACAATGTTTGACGCCGTACTCTAAGTCATCTCGGATTTGTGAACTCATGCGTTGTAACCGTTTGATGGTCATCTCGGGTTCACATCTCTATGGGTTGTACTTAGATACCAGAAGAAAGAGATTTGCCCCCGTACTCTAAGTCATCTCGGATTTGTGAACTCATGCGTTGTAACCGTTTGAGGTCATCTCGGGTTCACATCTCCATGCGTTGTACTTAGGTACTAGACGTACGGAACAATGTTTGATGTCGTACTCTAAGTCATCTCGGATTTGTGAACTCATGCGTTGTAACCGTTTGAGGCCATCTCGAGTTCACATCTCCATGTGTTGTACTTAGGTACCAGAAGAAATAGAACCAAAGTGGCACATGCGCTCACTAGCGCACCATGATTCCTTCATAATGCAATAACAAGTTGCAGTGTTGCACAGTTGGAGTTTTGACGAGCGTCGTCCCTTGACACCAAGCGTGGCAAAGTAGCAATTTTGACCTTTCACCTGTTGAACTGACATATACACTTGTTTAATGGTTTGTTTGACTATACTTGGTTATTTGTTTTTTCCAAGTTGCCTACGTACTTATAGAAGCATGCAACCACTTCATAAGATCAAGTCATCACGTAGTTCAAATGTTTTTGTTTTGCCATGCATAGTTTATACTCTTGTAGGCTCGGAGTAATTTTTTTTTATTTGCAGTTTTAGCTCTTGCTTAGGAATTTCCATTGCATCAACAACTTGGTAGGCTCTGGTGCGTGGAAGCTTTCTCCAGATCCTGATTTAATTTTTCTTTAAAGTAGACTTGGTGCTTGTAAACTTTCTCCAAGTCTTAATACTTTAAACTTCTTCATGTGTGAAGTTTAAACTCTTGCTTAGGTGCAATGCAGATGCGAACTTCAAAGTTACGATTAAGTTTATCCAAAATCGTTAACCATCAACATCCTTGTTGGCGTCATTTGTGTAGACACTATGAAAAACGAAGGTGCTAAAATGTACGAGGGTTAAATTGAAGACATGGTGCTTAGAAGCTTTCTCCATGTCTCTTGAGACTTTGAAATAGACTTGGTGCTTGAGAGCTTTCTCCAAGTATTGATATGTAAAGCGTTGGGGTAGACTCGGTGCTTGTGAGCGTTCTCCAAATCTTGAAGATTTTACTTGAACTTAGTGCTTGGTAGCTTTCTCCAAGTGAAGTTCTGGGTGGACTTGGTGCGTGGGAGATTTCTCCAAGTCTTAATGCTTGATGTTTTAAGTTAGACTTGGTGCTTAGTAGCTTTCTCAGAATCTCAATGCATGAAGTTTTGAGACGTTTGGTGCTTGGGAGCAATCTCCATGTCTCGATGTTTGAAGTGTTGGGATAGACTTGGTGCTTGTGAGCGTTCTCCAAGTCTTGCCCCCCAAGGTTCTTGCCTTGCCCCCCCCCCCAGAGATGCTTGATTTTTCCTTAGCAGAAGGAGGAGGGTGAGGGTTGGTGAACCCCTTTCATGGCGATTGTGGCTTAGACGAAGACGTCTCTGTAGAATCGCTATCTTCATCTTCTTCGTCTTGGGAAAGAATAGCTTTCGCGGTTGACGATAATAGGCTGCAAGTCCTCAAAGTGATCATTTTCATTTGAAGAAGTATAACCTCCATGGTTAGCGATTGTGAGCTCCATATCGGGAGCTCGTGCTGCCAACTCTTGAAAGGCTCGTGGCTTTATTCCTTGGAGTATGTAGACCAAGTCCCATTGCATGCCTTGGATGCACATCTCGACCGCAGAGGTCTTAGTGAGATGATCCTTACACTCAAGGCATAGCGCGCGCCAACGGTCTATGTAGTCAACGACGAGTTCATCCTTGCCTTGCGTGGTGTTAGTCAGCTCAGTCATGCTGACGACACGTCTTGTGTTGTAGAAATGATGTAGGAACTCTCCTTCCAGTTGTTTCCAATTGTCGATGGATTCTGCAGTCAGATCCGTGTACCAGTCAAATGTTGTCTCTTTAAGTGGGCGAACAAACTGCTTCACCAAATGGTCGCCATCAGTCCCGGCGTTATTGCAAGTCTCTACGAAGTGAGCGACATGTTGCTTAGGATTACTTTTTCCATCAAATTGTTGAAGTTTGGGAGTTTGATAACCAGCAGGCATTGTCAACATGTCAATCCTCTTGCTGTATGGTTTAGTGTAGAGGTGTGTTCGATGTGAGTCGTTACCAAGTTGAGTCTTAACAGCGCTTGTTATCATGTCATTTATTTGTTCAACGGTAAGAGAGCAGGTGTGAGACTCGTGGTTGTTGCTGTGTCCATCACTTTTAGAAGACTCGCCCATCTTTTTCTTAGCCAATTTCTTTGTCAAGGAAGCAATATATTTGTTTTGACGCTTGATTTGAGCGTCCTTCTCCTCGCTATTCTTAGAGAGTTTGTCAAGGAGTTGTCTCATACTTTCCAGTTGCTCCTGTACAGTCTTAACTTCTGTAGCCATAACAGAGACGACAACGGATCGCGAGGGCTCAACAACTTGTTGGAGTGGGGTGGCTTCGTGTGATGAAGGTGTGGAGCAATCTTTGTTGATACAAATATCCTCCACATGGGGCGACGATCGGAGCGTTAGGTTGATGTGAGTGAGGATCTTCTCTACCACATTTTTTGTACCTTGCTCCAATGTTGGTGAAGCAGTCGCTTGTTTTGTTTCACCTGAACGCTTAACGCCGAACACAAGTGATTCGCGAGAACTTTTGAGGACCAGCGAAGGTGGTTGAGCGGTAAGGGTGCCAACAACTTTTGTCATGTTCATGTCAACACTACCAGAATGATTGTTGGGTGCAACACCATCACTTGTGGACCATTGAGCTCCTGAACAAAATAATTTGTGTTGATGCTGAGAGACGTTTCTTCGCGGTGTCATGTCAGTAGCAACGGAGTTGATGTGATTTTTTGTTGAGGAGACAGAGATGAGAGGCAGAGAGGTCCCACCGGGCGTGCCAAAATTTGTAGACAACAAAATTAATGCGTAGACAAAAATAAGTTGAACAAATATAATTTGTATTGATTTGAATGTATGGATTACAATCTCTGTATTTTTATTTGTTACAAAGAACAAATAGATAAATCGTCTGATTCTGTCTCCACGTTGACTTTAAGTCGAGGGTCGAATGACTTGATCTCGAGCAAAGTAGTGACATCACCTCTGAAAGTTGCGGCGAACACGTCGATCTGGATTCGAGGGCCTAGGCTTGATCTCGAATGGAAGATTTGTAATGTAAGTGCACCTTGTAATGACTTGGAAGTCTTTGAGGTTGTGCTTCTGCAATTCTTCAATTTGAATGTTCTTGATCGAGGTTCTTTGAAGACTTGAATCTCGATCAAGGTTGCAAAGGCGGTGGAGGAAATGCTCTGGCAGGGCTTTCTGCTTGTAGATAATTTCCAACCTCTGGAATGAAGTGAGACTTTGGTATTTATAGAGATGAACAGGGAGCTCCAATCCATTAATGGGCTTGGTAGTCATGGACTGGCCCAATTTCTTGACTTGTTAGTCTTTTCTTGTGGGTTTGGACGATTTAACTATTTATTTGGCCCAACAGGTATGGGTTGGCCCAAGGGTTATATATAAGCCCATTTTGATGACTTTTGGCCCATCTTAATTTTCGGGATTAATTAATTAAATTAAGTTAAATATATTCTAACCCAAAATAATTAATTAAAATCAATTAAGGCACTTAATAAAATTTTAGTGCCTACAACGTCAAAATCAAGTTAAGGGCTACAGGCTCAGCCCTCAAAACGGTGACGTTTCCCTTCCTTCGGGTGTAGCCAGCCAACGATCCGATCCTAGTTCTCCTTGTCTTTAAAGACCGACACCGAACATGGTGGTACTTGAGCTTGAGCTTGTGGTTCGGGCTGTGAACCCGGATTCAAATGTCGAGTAAGGAGACAAGGTGCCCGTCTTCGCTTAGATTGAAGATGGCGATATCGTTGGTGAAGAATGAAGATGATGATGCATGATTATTGCCTTATTGGTATGCCTATGAGTATATATGAAGCTGCCCATAAGCATTATGACTAGTTGACCACCCAATTTAGAGACACAAGTCACAAGTAGTAATAAATGTCTTTAGTACTTCTTGAGATTAATAAAATCTTGGGTTGGCTATCAAAAAAAATAAAAAAAAATAAAAAAAAATAAAAAAAATTCTTGGGGATAGTGCGAAAGTGAAGTCTTGTAAGGTTTGGTTGATTGATTCTGGTTAAAGAAAGTACAATGCAAATTCCTGGAAATGGTCCACATTATTATATATCCATAGTTTATTCTTCATAGGTTGAGATCTCCAATGAAGGGGGGAAAGAAAGAAAGAAGAAAAAAGAAAAAAAAAGGGTTCCCCCATACCACTTGTCATATGTCATCACATTCTTTGGTACCTTCAACAATAATTAAGGCTTTGTTTTAGCCTCTAGGGCATAATTAATGTACGGAGAGCTGAGTTGAGGTCACTATAGGGACTAGGGAGACGGTAAACTATTTAACTCCACATGATGGATTTAGCTACAATTATCGACTAAATTAAGGATTGTTAGAGTTTACACGGTCAGTTCAGTACAGTTTAAGTGTCAAGCCCAACATCATTAGTGACGTACGTGACACCTATGAACAGCACATCAAGCACCGTCTACGCGAGTACATATTTCACGCGTTGATATTGAGCTAGTACATTCCTGAATGAAGTGGGAACGAAGGAAAAACATATTCAAGTCGCATCATTTTATGAAGTCTTCCATACCATCCTGACCGTTTTCGATGAATTCATTGTCATCAAGTCATTCCTCCATAGCCTTTTTTTTTTTTGGGGGAAATTTCTTATTCAATATCCAATTTTCTTTTTCTCTTTTCTCTCTTCACTCAACTTGCGTTGACATTCCACAAACTCAAACCCCCATATGTTCCTAGCAATTTCATTCATTCCCCTCCAATTCTCCATCAAACAACACTACATATAAATACATCACAAAAACCATTAAAATAAACAAACAAACCAACAACATTATTCAACAAACAAAACAAAACAAAATGGCAAAACCATTAGCAAAAATATTCATTTGTACACTAGTACTTCTAACCATCACAGGTGGTTTAGCCACCTTAATAGCATTCCTAGCCGATAAAATGAAGTCCCCCACCTTCACCGTCGACCAAGCCGCCGTTAGCAGCTACAACTTCACGACGACGTCCAATAGAATCAACGCCACCTTCGCCTTCTCCATCCGTACCCACAACCGTGATCCAAGATACACAATTTCATACAAGGTGATCGTAGTGTCGGTGTACCATAATGGGTACACCTTAGCATATGAAAGTGCTTCCCCCTTTGTTCAACACCCAAAAGATGATGTCAGCTTCAATGTGGCCCCCACTGCTAAGAATATATTGGTCTATGAACCTGACGTGGCTGGTGACCTGAGAAATGAGTCGAATTCCGGGCAGTTGACCGTCGAGGTTCTGGTTCGGGCAGCCGTCAGGTTTGAGATTAAAGGGTGGAAACATCGACATTATACTTTGAAGATCATTTGTTCACCTGTGGTTATTAATTTTGTTTCTGGTAAAACTGATCATCCCACATTTTGTGATGTAGATCGCTATTGATTGAACTATGAACACTTCAAATTTTTATTTTTATTTTTATTTTTTTGCATAAAGAAAAGTACAATTTGGTTGTAATTTAATATTTTTTTTGAAATTTATTTTTATTTTTGTTTTATTTATGAGGGAGAGACGTGAGATTGTACATTACTCCATTCTTTTTGTAAATAAATTAAATAAATTCACATTTGATGACTTCCCATTGGCCAACAAGGTCCTTTTCTAGCGCTGATTGTGTTATTTTTTTTATTATTACCTGCTAATTAATAGTTGTCCTTTGGAGATTAAATAATGATAGAGAAATTGGTCAACTGTTATGTTAGCTTTGTTTAATGTTTTGGTACACTGAGATGACTGATCAACAAGGTTGTTTGTCACTATGATGGGGGTTTAGCCATTTAGAATCTCTCTATCATATATGCAGCGAAATTTTGGTAACATTGTTGTGGTTGTGTTACACATGAGTGACATGACAATATTAATTTTTTTTTTTTTTGATCAGAAAAGAAATGGGGTACTATTTTATTTCGTCGTTAGAAAATGACACATATCAGAGTTAGCCAGTTCAATAATCTCCTCCGGCATATTTTCTAACCATATTCTATCTAACGAAGAATAAGGTTGAAGCCTAGCAATACTATGAGCTACTAAATTTTCCCCCCTACGGACAAAAGACCAAGCTAGAAAATCAAAGCTAGAAGACAAAATTACAATTTCATCAATGATATAACCAAGAGGACTACGCAGCTTGTCTTTCTTCTTTAACTTGGAAATGATATTAAGGCAATTACCCTTTGCAACAATGTTCCTGTATCCAGCCTCCCACGCAATACGCAGGCCAATAACATGGCTCTTGCTTCCTCCAGTTCAGGATCAAAAGCACCAGCATGTTGATGTGTTGCCATTGCTACAATCTCACCCTCACAACTCCTAATAGCCATTCCCCATCCTACACCCCACTCCCCCAACTTTCCTGCATCAACATTCAGCTTCCAACGCCCCACCTCCGGAGGTATCCAATCTGCAGTACCCAAATGTCTTGGCAAATCACTTTTCATATGAGCCTCTCTGTAACGAGACACAAACAGTGCAGTTATCTCAGCAAGTTTACTGAAATTGGACTCCTTCTGACCATGAATGAGGCGACAACGAGCATTCCAAACCGACCACAAAGTAGCTAGGAACAAACCCAGATCATCCACAACACCACTCTGCGCAGCCATCTCGAACCAATCTCTGAACAGCAAGCCCCTCACATCACTCCCAATGGACGACCACGGAGTCGCTTGCCAAGTCATTTGCGCTACTAGGCACTCAACTAACGCATGTAGGTCCGTTTCCTCTCCCGCACCACATAAGACACATCCTGTATCCACAATTTGTAGCCGCCTTCCCAACCTTGCTCGAGTTGCCAGAGCCCCACAAAATGCCTTCCACCCGAACATACGAATGCAGGGTGGTATATCCAGACTCCAAACAGATTTCCAAAAAGACTTTGACGAAGATGAGCTAGTAGTAGCACGCTCCGAGTGCCTTGCACTCATAATCAGAAAGTACGCAGATTTTACAGTAAAAATACCTGTATTTGTATAGTGCCACATGAGTTGATCTGCAGGCCAATGAAGACACAATGGAATTCGAAGTATCTCATCTGCATCAATAGGGAGAAAAAAATCCCTCACCACCTGCTCCCTCCACACACACCCATCCTTATCAATCAATTCTGCCACACGCATATCTGCATCATTTTCCCCCCTTTGTGTAATTAGCTGAAAAGATGTCGGCCTTGGAACCCAAGGAGATCCCCAAATTCGAACTGTCAAACCATCACCAATAGCCCATCTCAAGCCCTTTTCCAATACCCAACGCACTCCACATAAACTTCGCCAAAGGTAGCTCGGACGAGACCCTAACTAAGCTTGCATCACATCCCCAATAGGAAAATATTTAGATTTTAATACCCTGGAACACAATGAATTAGGATTATCCAGAAGTCTCCAAACTTGTTTAGCTAACAGCGCATCATTAAAAGCCTCTAAATCCCGAAAGGCCAAGCCGCCCTCCTCCTTAGCATTACACAACTTTTGCCACTTCACCCAATGGATTTTCCGTCTACCATCTTTATGCCCCCACCAGAATTTTCGTATCAAGGCATGAATTTCTTCGCAAAAAGCTGCAGGAAACTTGAAAACACTCATGGCATAGGTAGAAATCGCCTGGGCCACTGCCTTTACTAGCACTTCCTTACCCGACCACGAGAGTAACTTGTCCATCCAACCTTGCAACTTCCTGTAAATCCTGTCCTTGATTGAAAGAAAAGGCTTCTTTTTAGACCTCCCAATATGCGTTGGGAGACCCAAGTATTTGTTGTGAAACTCTACTTCGTTCACCTCGAGCACAGCCACCACCTCCTCTCTTGTACTAGAGCGAACACCTTTACTAAATGCGACATCAGTTTTATCTCTATTGATCTTTTGTCCCGAAGCTTCCTCGTACCAAGCTAGAACCTCTTTGATTTTTTCAGCATGGCCACGGTCTGCTTTAGCAAAATTAACAGAATCGTCTGCAAATAAGAGGTGAGAGATTATAGGAGCGTTATGAGCAACTTGATGACCCCGAAATTCCCCCGACTCAACAGCCCTACTCAATAAGCTTGACAGCCCCTTGGCACACAATATAAATAAATATGGAGACAAAGGATCCCCTTGACGAATACCTCTAGTAGGTCTTAAAAAACCTCTAGGCTCCCCATTGATAATAAAAGAATAAGACACTGTTTTAACACAATTCATCACCACGTTCACCCACCCCGGGTCAAATCCTATTTTTAACATAATTTTTTCTAAGAAAACTCATTCCACGCGGTCGTAAGCCTTACTCATATCTAACTTGAGGGCCAAAAAACCATTGGGGCTCACATTACAATGCATTGAGTGGAAGGTTTCAAAGGCAATCATAATATTATCACTAATAAGTCTACCAGGGGTAAAGGCACTTTGATTTTCAGAAATAATACTGGGGAGGATTTTTTTTAGCCTATTAGCAATGGTTTTAGTAGCAATCTTAAACACCACATTGCAAAGACTAATTGGGCGAAAATCAGCAACCAACTCAGAATTTTATTTTTTAGGAATCAAACAGACATGAGTATGATTAACATTAGGAGGAATAGGACGCCCATCAAGAATATGCAAAACAAGATTAGTGACCGAAGGACCAACAATATGCCAAAATTTTTGGTAAAAAAACGCATTCATACCGTCAGGTCCGGGAGCTTTACCAGGGTGCATGCTTCCAAGATCTCCTCGCTAGTGTAGGGCTCACACAGATTGACATTCATGCCATTAGTAACTCTTGGCTCCACACAATCTAACACACGGTCCAAATTAGTCGGATCCCCTGTAGTAAAAATATCACCAAAATACTCTAACACCAACCTCTCAAACTCTGCCTTGTTATCCACTAACGCCCCACTATTATCTCGTAGCTTTGAAATGTAGTTAACCCTCCTTCTAATATTCGCCTTCTCATGGAACCACGAGGTATTCGAATCACCGTGCTTTAAAAAATCCACCCGTGATCGTTGCCACCACATCATCTCCTCCTTGCGTCTCCAGTCTCTCAGCTCTTCCATTAACATTTTCCTGCTTACTCCATCTGTAGCACTACACAAAAGCTCCTGTACTCTCTTGATCTCCTTTTGCACATGACCAAAAGAAATAAAATTCCACTCAGCTTGGGCCACCTGGCAGCGTTTCATACAGTGGACAAAGTCAATTTCATCCACTAACTCATCCCTCCCTTGCCATGAGTCACGTACAATCTCCTCACATCCTTCATCCATAACCCACATATTTTCAAACCGAAATCTTTTTTTCTTTTTTTTCCTTGGCCCTCTCCCATTATAATTCAGCTCAATATACAGAGGAAGGTGATCAGATAATGACTCATTAACATGAGAAATTTCTGCAAGTGGAAAACAAACAGACCACTCCAAATTTGCCCCAAACCTATCCAACCTCTCCTCAACAGCATCTTCTCCATTCCTCCCATTAAACCAAGTAAACTCATATCCCTTAAATCCCAAATCCCGCAGGCCACAAACATCAAAGGCCTCCCTAAACTCTTCTAATATTTTCTGGTCCTTCACAACACCACCCTTTTTCTCATAATTGTAAAAAATCTCATTAAAGTCTCCCCCACAATTCCAAGGGAGTTGACACCCATCATTTAACTCTTTAAGAAGATCACAAGTTAAAATTTTATTACCTGTTTCCGGCCAGCCATACACACCTGTGAACCGCCATTGTTGCTCAAAATCATGTAACTTGACCAGAGCATCAACATGGTGTAAACTTTTTGACCGGAAAGAAATCTGAATGTCCCGATCCCAAAGCAAAGCAAGACCTCCAGATCGACCAATATTGTCCACACACTCAGAATTAAAATTACCTAAATTACTTACAACATCCACCATTTCCAGACAAAAAAACAAGCACCGGCCTTAACCTACGTAGCAAACTACGCAGATCATCAACTGCCCGGGGGTCACCAAGTCCCTGGCAGTTTAAGCTTAGAAGACTCATTGGGCCGGGCGGGGTCGATCTCCGCCGACCTCCGCCTCAGACGTCATGTTTACGTCCACGTCATCATGAATATGAGCACCTTCCCCATCCTTCTTCTTGATCCCCCCAGCCACTTTATTTTAGTCACCTCCATGTCTCGAACCTTTATCACCCATACGCTTCTTCTTACGTCCACTACAATCATCAGTATACTCCCCAAAAAAGTCTTGGTCATTTCTCCCACCACTACTTAAAGGAACAGCCTCAGATATGGTTACAATACTGCCTCCATCACTTGAGCCAGACCCCAAAACATTATTCTCGAAAGCAATTCTCTTCTTCACCTTGCTATTCTCACGAAGCTCCAAAATCATCCTATTCTCCGCCTCCCTATCCACAGCCGAAACCCTGGTTCTGTTCTTCCTTGGAGAGGCCCGTAACCATGCTCCAAAAGGATATTCAGATTCTGGCATCTCCTCATCAAAGCGCTCGCATTCCCAAACTTGATGATCCAGTTTACCACACAAATAACAAAAATTGGGAAGGCGATCATAACGGAAATAAATCCATTTTTGAATACCTCCGATTGTTATTTTCTTCCCACGACATAGAGGTTTCGAGGTGTCCAATCTAACCCAAACCCTGACTGTCTTTGTCCATCCCAAAAGATCAGATTCATCAAACTCGACAAAAGAACCCAACTTATTTGCAATCCATTCCGCACCAGCTCGGTTCCTCTTATCAAAGGGAAGGTTGTAAACGACTACCCAGAAGTCAACCGAGGGAAATGAAACCTCCTCTGGTTGTTCCTTGCCTGACATCTCCCGCAACAACGATAAATGGCCGTCAAAGGCCCAAGGACCTGCCTCCAGGACATTCTTGCAATCAAGAGGGCAGAAGAACTGGAAAACGAACAAGTTTTTTTCCAAGTCACGGATAAGCAAGCCCTTCTGCGCTCGCCATTCCCCCTTTAAGACCATTTTCATAGAATCGGCATTAAAGGAACCACGAGTAAGCAATTTCCCTACCCAACATAGGAGAATCTGCGCTTCCATATGACAATATTAATTAGTGTAATAGTAATACCAGAAGGTGGGTTTAATTCAGTTCAGTGGTGTTCAATTCAGCCTATTAAAAAATGTTCCTTTCATCGTAGTGTTGTTGAGTTCAGTTTAGTGATGCTCAGTTCAGTTTAGATGCATACATTTTGTCTCACATAGAAGGTGGGGTTCAATTCGATCAGTTCAGTGGTATTCAATTCAGTCCAATAATATTCATTTCAATTCAATGACTTTGAATTCAATTCACTTCATTTCTAAAGAACGCACCCTATCGATTAGTCTGAAATAATTAGCAAGGTTGTTGTTTAATGTTTTGGTGAAGAAGATAAAAGATGGCATGTTATGGTTTCATCATAGTTACATTCCAACATGTGGTGCCATGTTTTTAGAACCAAATTGGAATTTTCAGTCCATAGCTAGCTAGATTTTAGTTATGTATGTGTTGTCAATTATATGGTGGTGCTGGTAGTACTAATAATGGTTATGAAATACTATTAATGCCTTAATGGAGTGGGGTTAATGAAAAGCTCGTGTTTGTTTAATTTCAGATGTAACATCTTCCTGTAAGTTTGGCATTTAAGTTGACAAGATTGAGGTATCTCTACAACAACTAGTCTTCTTATTTAAACATGTTTCATTTAATGTTAAAAAAATGTTTGGAAGTTGCTGGGGAAAAGTGAATAAAGGAAAGAAATTAGTAGAAAACTGCCAAAAAAATACTACGAATTGCTAATATATAAACTAGCTTTAACTGTAGGTGAAAACTTGCAATGATAACTTTCACAAAACTAGTTGTAGTTGTACCTGCAGACTGAAAATAATTAGGCAAACTGTTTGGTAGCAGAGAATAAAAAACACTAGTAGTAAGTTTCAAACTGTAGTTTTTATTGAAAAACTAGCTATTTGTGCCAGACGTAGCCAAAGAAGCTGTAACAATAGCTGCAAGTAAAAGCTAATATAAATAGCTTCATAAAATTAGCTATATATAGTTGTAATTACACATTCAAAATTTGATAAACTGTTTAATATATAGCAGATACTTAACAAAAACTAGCTGCAAACTTCAAGTTGTAACTTTTATTAAAAAGCTAGCTACTCGTGTCAAATATACATTGCCATAAACAATTGTGAGTTCATCAACTCTCTACCCCTAAAACGACGTCTAAACTTCAAACGAAAGAGGCACTGATGAAGAGCGAAGGTATTGCTAGATGTACGTGTTAGAAATATTGCTTGTAAGAAGAGGAAGAAGATGAAGACAACCACATTTGAGCTGGTTCCCCCTGGCTCCTCTCTCTCTCACTCTCTCAAGACTCAAGTATAAGCTCATGATCATTAGTATTTACTTACTTTAATTTCAACTAGTCATAATATATAATCACTTTTACTTAGCCAATACATCAAACTTTATTTTCAACTTGATTGGTCATGCACAAGTACAATATACGCACCATCCAAAAGTAACTATTTTTTCAATAATTCTTTGACCAAGTTCTACTTGCCTCTTTCAAAAAAATATTATAAACAAAAATAAAAAAAGAAAAAATTCTATAATCACCAAGTTGTGCTTGCCTCCTTTAAAAGAAAAGGAATTTGATTACCAAACTATATTAGGACCTATAGAATTGACCATGTCTTATCCATATAGCAATAATATACCTTTTTATTTGATTTGGTCTCAATTTTATAAGTAACAATACTTCAAGACAAAATTCTACTTTTTCTTCCATATTCCCTTAAGCTAGAAGGTCAAATATGGCTCGTAGGCACAAACCATTAATACTAACCATCATAGCAATTTTCATCTTAGCAATTATAACCCTTATACCGGCCTTCATCCAGCGACCACCGAACCCCATCTTCACCGTCACAAAAGCCGCTATCGGTCGCTACAGCTTGTCCAACAATGGCCTCTTGAATGCTGCATTTAATTTGACCATAAAAGCCTACAACCCTCATAAGATCGCTATCGAGTATTCATCTATAGACGTTGCGGTTTTTAGTAACGGCCACCCTCATGATGAGAATGGAACAACTCTTGCAAGCCTACGCAATGTTTTTACCCGGCCCTTTGTACAAGCTTCTTATGGTAAGACTCCGTTAAGTTTTGTACTTTTGGCCAAAAATGTTGTACAAAAAGTGGCTGATGAATTTCGCCAAGGGAAGAGTGAAAATGAGAAGGTGTATTTGGATTTGAATGTTGAGGCTAGTATTTGGTATAAGAGGCTTGGGATGAGAAAAGGGGCAAGTTTTAGGGTGTCAACGGTTTTGGTCAAATGGGCACTCATTTCTTAGCTCTCATTTCGATCGGATGATAATCAACACTTTGTAATTTGAAATGATTGCGTACCTATAACTTGTTCTAAGTGGTAACAACTGTTTTTAGTCAACTATCATTGGGATTTAAGATCGACAAATGATCACCAAAGCCTAGACTATTGATGGGTGTTTTTCAATTTTGGTATCTTACTCGGGTTATCCAGCTCTATCCCTACTCATAATGTTCTACTTTTTCATTTTTCATTTTGGAACTGAGCTACTATTATTTTGATAAATAGCTAGAAAGTATGAAAATTCTATATAAGCGTTATGTTGGGTGTTCAGAGCTGAAACACCATACACAAGTTTGATTAAATATTAGATTTCTCCTCCTTCAAAGATGGTGCTTTATTTCATGACTTGTGTTTGTTTCTAACTTTGTGTATTCGATGACCCTGGCGAAACTTAAAGCACAGAAGTTTATATGAAGCAACGAAAAATGTGATACATGTAAAGAAAAAAAATGACATGTATAAATAATAAAGTGATATCTCAAAATAATAAAAAAATGATATTTTAATTACTTCGTGTATAAAGTCTCATAAATTACAATTCATGGAGGATTTGTGGGTCAAAATGAGCATCATGCTCGGCCAAACTCTATACAAAAACTTGTGTGGACTTAGTCCATGGTGGACCAATATTTGGAGTCACCCCCTACTTCACCTGGAGCCACCCCCTTCTAAAAGTGGAGTCACCCCTACTTCACCTAGAACCACCCCTCAAATTTATACTTGGCACCACCCCTACTTCACCTTGAGTCACCCCCTACTTTACCTGGAGCCACCCCTTACTTCACCTGGAGCCACCCCTCAAAATTACTCAAAATTACTTCACCTGGAGCCATCCCCCTACATTACCAGGAGTCACCTCCTACTTCACCTGAAGTCACCCCTCAAAATTACTTGGTCCACGGTGGACTAAGTCCACACAAGACATGCTGCAAACTCTAACAGTATTTCTTGTTTCTGTTTTTGGGCCAAGTATCTATCCTCGTTTGACAGGGCTCGATTTACACTCCATAGTTAAACCGGGCCTTTTAGAGTCTGGCACTGTAAGGCCTGAAAATCTGAACTTTGTGGTTCGGATCAACTGCACTCATGTGCCAGTAGCCCAGTACCAGTCCCACCGTGCTCGAACTTTGACTTTGAGTTACGATTTGGGCTTTTATGCCCGAATCAAAGTTGCCTTTTTTATATTCTATTTTTCTTTTCTTTTTTATAGAGTACAGGTTATGCCAACAAACTCCTATTATCTTTATTGGAAAATGCATGAACTTTGTTTCTCAAAAAAAAAAAATGCATGAACTTTATACATATTATTGTAGCCATCAATTAATAGATGAACAAGATAGAAATGAAGCCAAAGATAACAGGGTAAAGTAGGTTAATTAAATCTAAAGGGTGTATTTTTTGGGTGTGTTCTTTAAAGCTTATTATTTGTCTCACATAGAAAGTGAGGTTCATTTCAGTTCAATTCAGTTGTAATCATTTTAGTTTTGTGGTGTTGAATTCAATTCAATTCAATTCAGCCCTAAAAATCATACCAAAAGTTAAAAAATTAAACTAAACTGAAATGAAATCATTATTGATTAAACGAAAAAAGCTAACCTAAGAAAATCCAAGAGAGGAAAGCCACATACAATTTCTAATTGTCCTCGATTACTCACAACACAAATGAGAAAGGAAACCAAGAATTGACAAGCGATCACATCCTCACATGTATTGGGTCCCAAACAAAAGAAGAAAAAAGAAATTCTAAGTACCAAGATTATTGCACACATGTGAAGCATCACCATTCACCACTTCAATCAAACTAGATATTGCTTTTTGGCTTCTTGTTTCCTGTCATATTTGCTAAGGAAAAGGCAAGACAGGAATTTTAATTCTCTCTCTCTCTAGAAACAATGCAAAATTGCAAAAGAGAGAGACAAAATGGAACAATGAAAAATCGATTACTACCTAACATTGGCCACCTAAAGGGTTTAAGAGGTCACTGAAATAGACATATATATTTTGCTCTTTTTTTCTTTTTTTCTTTCTTGTGTTTCATTGGACCCTCAATATTTTGGGGGTTTTATACTTGGCTTATTTGCTTAAGGCAACTTCTTTGCTTTTCTTTCCCACTTTTTGGTCTCTTTTTAGCTGCTCATGAAGTCACGATTCTCTTTAAAGTTTTTCCTTATATCACCAAGCTGGTAATGGGAACATTGCTAGCCTAGCAGTATATATGGGGGCTGTATGAGCATGTTCCGGTTATGCAGTCTTTGCCTGTGAATCACAGAGATCAAGTTGTACATTATTATGCAAATGCAGGGACATATATGTAACATAACTGTCATAATGTGATCGTGTTATAATGTTTTAAATAAATAAACACTTACAATTTCTATCCTAACAATCAAATTTTAAACTTTTTTGGCAGCTGGTAGATTGTAGATGATTTGAGTTGTTTTTGACGGGTTAGAAACAAATGTTCGATAAATTCGATTGTTTCTTACTAACTTTTTAGTTATAGAATGCCAATAAGTCACATTGTTCTCCCAAAAAAGTTGCTCATTTACCTATTTAAAGTTGGATTGTTTTACCCAAAAAGTTAAACTAAAAAGTCACTCAACAAACACTGACAAAATGGGTTAGTAGATTGTCATTTGGTCAAACAAAGTGAAAACTGAAAACCCCAAAAAGTCGGCTAAAACACTATTTAGCAACAAAACCCATATCCATATAATTAGATTAAAACGCAATGATTAAACCAAAACTCGCCACATCAGCCAGTGAATTGCTGAATGACGTGTCATGTGACTCATCACCAGTAAAAAAAAAAAAAAAAAGAGATTAAAATGCAATGATTAAACCATAGCTCGTCACACCAGCCAGTGAATTGCCGAATGACGTGTCATGTGACTCATCACTAGTAAAAAAAAAAAAAGAGAAAGTAGTAACAATCAGACATTACAAAAACATAATGGGGTTTAACGGTTCCTTTATCCCCTTCCATTCATTCTCACGAGTTGTCAGATGTTACAAATCTAAGAAATTGAGTAGTAGCTAATTTCTCTCACCTATTGATGAGAAAAAAAAAAAAAAAAAAAAGAAGCTATTTTCTCTCTAATGAATAGATGATGGAATCATACATCAATTCATCTCCTACCTTTCAATATGTTCAACGTTCGTATCTGGGTCTCATCGTTGTCGTCCGCATCTTTCATGCATTGTGTACAACTAATCCGCATTTCGGTAAGATTCTTCGTATTTCTCTTTGCTATTACTAATACGCATTTGGTATCTACACCTCCTCTCTTTGCAAGATAACCCCTCTAACTTCATTAAGGTTAGTACCATATACTGCTTTACATTGTTTTCTCTAAACAATTATACTAAGTTGAATGTTTAAAACAATTTAATTTAAGTTTTAATTTAAAAGTTACGCTGAAAAATAGAAAAAACATCAAAAAAATAAAATAGAAATCGCTTCAAAAAAATTGGGAAAAATTATGACACCTCACTATAATATAAGAGAGCTCTTAGGGGTAGGTTTGGTGGCACCGGGTGGTGGGGAGCCATGCTCGGTACCTAAAAATCGTAGATTAGCCTCCTATGTCCAGTAAGAGGCCCTTCCAAGCCTACAAAAGACCCGATAACCTACTCTGGGGGCCTCCCAGAGGTGCCCCATGCGATGTGATGAGAAAATATTCAACTTCGTTACGGGGCCTCCCGGAAGCTCAAAAAACATGGATTATAGCCTTCATTTTCGGCTTACATGGGTTCGGGAGTCCTTTTTGTCCAAACTTGTCCAGGGGGTCCATCATGACCATAGAGGACCCTCGGTGCCCCAAGAGGGTCATTCGGATCCTCGAACTTTGATATCACCCATGCCTTTGATGTTTCGGCTGTTACACCAGTCTCCCGGAAAAACGCTATTTCAAGCCTATTAGGGACCAAATAAGCGACTCCGAGAAACTCCCATGTCCCCTAGGGGTGTCCGTGCGATTTGGTGCGAAAATATCCACCTTCGTTCCGAAACCTCCTGTAAGCCCAAAACATTGGATTATAGCCTTCGTTTTGCGCTTCTCGGGGCCCGGGTGTCATTTTTTCCCAAACTTTTTTTGGGGGTCTATCATGTCCCTAGAGTACATTCGGTGCCCCGTGAGAGAAATGTGAATCCCAGAACTTCGATATCACCCATGCTTTTGGTGTTTTGGCTCTTACACCAACGTCCAGTGAAACGCCGTTCCTAGCCTATCAGGGACCGGATAAGCTACCCCGAGGGCCTCCCATATCCCCTAGGGATGTTTCGTTTGATGTGGTGCGAAAATATCCACCTTCGTTCCAGGGCCTCCCATAAGCCCAAAAAAGGTGGATTATAGCCTTTGTTTTTGGCTTCCCGGGGCTCGAGTGTCATTTTTGCCCAACATTTTTGGGAGGTCTATTATGACCATAGAGGACCCTCGATGCCCAGGAGGTTCATCCGAATCCCCCAACTTCGAGATCACCCATGCCTTTGGTGTTTCAGCTCTTACACCAGTGTGTCGTAAAACGTCCTTCCAAGCCTATCGGGATCCGGGTAGGCGGCCCGAGGGCCTCCCACATCCCTTAGACGTGTTTTGGAGATTTCGTTTTCGTCTTTCGGGGGCACGGGTGTCAGTTTTGCCCAAATTTCTCCGGGGAGTCTATCATGACCCTAGATTACTCTCGGTGCCTCTGGGAGGGTTACTCGGATCCCCTAACTTCGATATCACCCATGCCACCGGTATTTCGACCCTTACGTTGGTGTTTCATAAAAAAGCCCTTACAAGCCTATGAGAAACTCGATAACGAACCCCGGAACCTCTTATAAATGTTCCTTAAAGGTGTCCTGTGCGATGTAGTGCGAAAATATTCACTTTCGTGCGAAAATAAGTGAGTTGTTATATTTCATTTGTATCGAGATCCCTAAAATAATAGAAAGTAAACTACAATGAATATTCAAATACATAATTTATGCCGTTCTTATTTGCTCATTGAAACACCAAAATTGGTGGAAAAAACTTTAGACCATGTTCTCTTTAATAAAATGGGGCGGGACGGTGAGGAGGAACGACGTGGATAATGAAACAAAATGTAAGACAAAATGAAGTAAATAACACAGAATAAAACGACGCGTAGCAGAATGGAATGCAGCATGGAGACGACGAAGTGGACAGAGGCTTAGTGTATGGACCCGTTCTTTTTGCGTTTCAATGCTGAATATCGTTCCGTTTCGTACTGCACCTTATTTCCTAATTCATTATCTCACATATTATTTTATTGTGTGCGTCGTTCCGTTCTGTTTCATTTCGTTACTTTACGTATCATTATTTGAAGAGAACGGGGACAAGTAGTTTAGTCAAAGCTACTCCCTAGTTCGTTAAAGACCGGCAGAAGACCAGTCAACCCCAGAAGATTGGGGCAAAGCCAGTAGTTTCAAACAATTGCTACTTTCCAGTTTCCATCATTCAATTCATATATCTTAAATTTGATAAAGTTCGTCAAACATGATGTACTATAGTTACCTTTGCTTTAGAGACATGCCACACAAGCATAAGCACGTAATGATAATACCCTAATTGATTTTTTATAGTATGAGCTAATGATGACTTGTGTATCCAATTTATAAGGAAAATATTTGTTACGGCTTCTAAAACCAATAAGATTGTCTGGTCATTGTAAAGGAAATCACACATGGCAAAATTGTAGAGATCTAAGGAGCAGCAACTTTGAGGGGTTTTGGCAAAACTAATGTTTTAACTGGCCATTCATGTCGGCAGTTGTCTATGGCCGGTTTGGATAAGAGAGAGAAAATGTTTTTGTGTAATGTAATAGGTTTTCTAGGTACCAAGTATATAATCATCCATGCACATTAAAAATTAGTAGCTTTTTTAAAGTGAAGTTGCTCTTCTCTAGTGTTTATTAGATTGGCTGGATATGATGGTTTGAGGGCCCATCAAATTATATTCCAATTAATTTGAGATCTAATGATCGATCTTAAATATAAATGGTACTGATCTCTAATTTTCTTCTTTGTCGTTTCTGAATGGATTATAACATTCAAATTACGTGCAATCATACATGCATGAGACTTGGTAATCAAATTGATTGAGTGGTCAATTAACTAGGGGTGTACTTCAGTGGTAAAAACTCATCCATCGTTAATTAAAAATGGGGATTTAAATTGCGCCTTGGATATGAAGCAACTTTAATTTCCTTAATCAATTGTTCCACGTTACTTTTATCTATCTCTTCCACTTTTAGCTAACTTTTTAATTAGATTTGTCAGACATATCCAACATTTTAGTTTGACATAAATCTGCTTTGACATGTATGCCTTCTATATATGTTTCACTAACAATTCACACAACAATACTTTAGTAAGAAAACAATAATAATAGATGATCATTGATTAAGATGTTCTATTAAAACCTATATAATAACTAGATGCTCAAAACATTCTGTTATTCCATATATAAGCTATGACGATGAATGACAACGAAAGGAGATATGATTTAGCCTATTAAATCTATATAGAATGAAGAGTAGAACAATTGACTAAATTCTATGTTTAATATATCACATTGTCAGGAAATAATCAACGAATTTTGAGTATTAATATAGAAACTATAACAAAATATTCAAGACTTGTTCTACACGGATGTTTCTTATTATATTTTTGAGGAGATTATGAGTATGTCATGCCGACTTGTATGTATGTTATCCTTTTGGAGAATAAAACTAAAATCTCTTAATCATGATATCTTGAGTATTATTAATCTTGTGGGTTAAGGGTTGTTTCTTATTATCAATATTTTAACAATATGTTATGGATATAAGTAGGCTTGACCTGGCTAACTTAGCTAGGCCTTTATAAATTTACAAAATGCTTCATATCTTTGTCCACCTTTTTTGCAGAGTCGAATGGACTAGGCCTAATGAGTGGCCTTGTCCATGAACAACTCTAGATAAGCGACAAAAGATTGTTGATTTGTTAACATAGCAATACTTAAGGAATTTAATACGAGTAGAGTTTCTAAATAAAACCAAGTACATTCCTAATGGATAATTTAATATTTTTAGTTTCTTATCTCTACTTCTTATCTCTACTTGGGTTTTTCCTCTTGCACGCTAGAAAAAATAATAATTAGATGCATGTAGTGTACCTAATACCACATAACATGTAAAAATTAGATTCGATTAAACTCGATCAATTAAATATTTTTAATTTTGCACCTCCTCTATATATTAGGATTGAAGATATAACCCGAATATTTTCTATAGTAGTGAGTTGTGGTCCCAACTATTATAAGAATTGTTTGTTCACATCTGTAAATGACAAAATTTCTACCAAGTGAGGGTGCGTTCTTTAAAACTTATACCGTTATACGTCAGTTCAGTTCAGGTGTGAATTCAGTGATTTTAAATTCAGTTAAATGATGTTCAGTTCAATTTAATGGTGGGGCTGAGTTCAAAAATATATTTTTTGTCTCACATATCAAGTTGTGTTCAATTGAGTTCAATGGTTCAATTTAGTTCAGTGGTGTCCACTTCAGTGATATTGAATTCAGTTCTGATAAGTTTACCTCTAAAGAACACACCGTAAAGCAGAGACTTTTCCACCTGCTAAAAAATAGATATTTCTTTTATCTCAAAAAGAATTGATCGATCTATGTCATCATAATCTTATCTCGCATGAACTTATGAAGTGGTTGAATTAATAAATGTTCATGAATATTCTTCATATAAAAGTGAAAATAAATGATTCAAAGATTACAAAATCAAGTATCTAGAAGATTCAAAAATCACAAAGTAAAGTATTTTCTCTCTTCATAAATTATAACATCAAAATCCACATCAAAATCTAACATGATTCATATTCCATTTTCACTAAAATGGATCTACATCTACTTTTGTTCAATACATACCAAAAAATAGTACTTAAAATCTACTCCAAATACTCCACCTAACACCTACCACGCAATGAAACACTTCCATATCATAATAACAACATCGTCACAATAAAGTTTATACTTCACTTTCTAAGCCTCGTGTGGGTTTACCGTTGGATACAAGATTTGAACAAACTAAAAGGGGGGATCTCACCATTTAAGCAATTTAAGCAATTAAAATCCCAAAAATAAGCACATTAATCCACGTGTTATCCCCTTAATTACGCCTTTTTGTCTTAAAAAAAATTGAGCAACCCAAAAATATCGTTAGTGTTACGGCTAATTTTACTTGACCCAAGAGCGACGTATCCAACTTTTTCCAAATTACCGCTCAATTAATTTCATCATTTTTTTTTTCTTTTTAAAAAAAAAAAAAAATATATTTCATCATTCCATCATCATATAATAAATTCCCACTTTCCTCCCAGTTCCCTCTCTTTCTCTCTCCTCACTAAACTCCATTCTCTCTCTCTCTCTCTGTATTTCTTCTGTTACTTTCTCGACAGCTTAATTAGGGTTTTTCATTTTTGTTGTTTCTTTCTTTTTTTAATCTTCACTTTTGCCGATTCAAATTCAAGACGAAAAGCCCTCATCAACAGGTAAACATTTGAACAAAACATTCCTTTCTCTCTCTAAAATTAAATAAAAGGCTTGTTCATTTCATATCTCTTTGCTTGGAAGTTTTAAACGAGTGGATTGTTGGAGATTTATTTTTTGAATTTTTATTTAATTTTTGTGGTTGTGCATTCACAATCTAAGGTCGTCGCTTTCACCCATCATCATTTTATTAATTACTCATAACCTTTATGTCTATAGCTATATCAATGTTGCTTCTTTCCTTCCTTTCATTAATTTCGATTTTTGGTATTTGGGCAATACCAAAAATCTGAATTTTTCGTATTTGGGTGGGTTTTTATTTCTTTTATTGAGGTTCCTAAAATGGGGATCTGGGTATTAGAATTTGTTGATTTTTGGTATCTGGGTTGAATTTTAAAGCCTTTTTCTTGGTGGAATTTAGGAGATTGAGATGGGGGCATTTGTTGTTTGATTTATTTTTGTCAAGCTTTGATGGGTTGTAAATTTGTTTATTTGGTCAAAATTTGATATGGGTTTGTAAATTATTGTAATTGAAAGTGTATAGTCTTTGTGCAGATCCAATTTTAATGATCTGATTATTGAAAACCCAAAAAAGAAACGATGGCGTGGCTGAGTTTTTTGAATATGCGTGCGCTATTGGTCAATTTTGATTATGTGGGTGGTTTTGTGGGTGGGAGAGAAGATTGCCGTGGTTGATTTATCACTCTTAGGTTGAGTTTTTGGGTTAAGGGATTTGTTGGTTTGACATAGGAATGGCAATTATGGGTTTGCACAATGTTCCTGTTCTTGAGCCTGCCCTTCTTAGGGAGTCTCAATCGTCGTCTTCTGCACGGAGGGGAAATTCTGGGAGGAGGATAAGCACCCGGGCATCGTCGATTCTACAAATGTGGCGGGAACTCGAGGATGAGTGCGCGGTGAATCGTGCCTCTGAGAGAGGTAGGGGCAGGTCTCCGAGAGAGAATGGTGAAGCTTTGATTAATTGTCGAGGAGGGGAAGGTAGGGCAGTTGTGGAGGATTTGAGTGAAAGTGAAAATGGATCAGTGATCAATTCGGAAAGTCCCATGGGACCTTTGAATGATAATGAAGATCGTCAAAGTATGACTTCCGAGCAATCTCAAGACCTTGGAGAGGTTGAAAGGGAACGAGTTAGACAAATTTTTAGGGAGTGGATGAACAGCGGGGCAACTCCTCAGACGGCCAATATTCCCCATTTGAACAGAAGTTCAAGGGCTCCATGGTTGGGTGAGAATGAGCGTGAGAGGGTTAGAGTTGTGAGGGATTGGATCCAGATGACGAGTCAACAGAGGGAAGCATTTGGGAACAGAGAAGAACAAGTCGCTGAAATTGGTTCTCAGATTGAACGAGTTCGTGATGGACAGGTTCTTGGTCATAATCAAGGTCAAGATGGAAACAGCAGGAGGGAAATTCGAAGATTGTGTGGCAGACAGGCTTTGCTTGATTTATTGGCCAAGAAGGAACAAGAGAGACGGCTTGAGCTTCAAGGTTTGGAAGCAACTCGGCCCGTCAGCAGTTTTGCTCACCGCAATCGGATTCAGGTTAGGATTTAACACTGCTTGTTCTAGGATCTTGAGGACTTATTATGTTACCACGAAGGTGCTGCCTTCTTTCAATGTTGTTGTATACTTTATAACACATTTACATTGTCCTTGCCCCTGTTGCATTATGCATTGTATTCTTTTGAAAAATCCAGCCAACTTTGTGTCCTGCCTTTGGGTAATCTCACACCGGATCATGGGACAAGAGCATCCTTGTAATGAGTTGATCAGTTTATGACAGCTGTCTGATGATTCTATCTACTTTGACGCAGTCATTACTCAGAATAAGATGTTTCCAGAATACAAGCTCAGCTGAGCGGAGGAGTCCCAGGTCTGTTGCGGAAAGCGAACTGGGATTGCTCAGGCAACGGCAAACTGTATCGGGTTTGAGGTATATATTATATGTTGTCCATGATGTAGTCATTCTTTTGTCTTTGGAAATGTGTAGTGTGTAGTAGGTGATATTGTGTTGCTTTTCTGTTGGTGAACATTTCTTTTCAGACTCATGGTTTTCGTAACATTTTCAGTGCTGCTAGTATTTTGTTTTTATTTGTAATGGCAAGGGTTTGTTCAAATTGAGACCCAAACATAGTATGATTTTCTATTTGGTGTTTGCATTGCATCGTGATGAAATATTTGATGGGATAGTTTTGTCAATTCAGTAGATTCCCCACCGCTTATCAGAATCTGCCCTGATTCATAGTGTCGCCTAATTAAAGGCAAAATTTCTGAATCCCATTAGATCCTGAATTCCTGACAAGTGTGACTTAATGAGTGTATGATAAATGCCATGGCCATTTTTGATATAAATTCTAAATCTATGTGTAGTGATGAAATTGATCAATAAGATTTTCTTTTCTGGTGTCAAACGTGTCTCTGCAGAATTTTAGATGCACTTCAGTGTGCAACTACCTTCCTTAAGACTGCATTATCATTCTGATATCCTCTGTTACCTGCAGGGAAGGTTTTCTCTCGAGATTGGACAGCAATGTTAATGTTCAAGCAAGTGATCTGTCTGGTGGCCCCTCTGATATTAATGCTGATGGGTTTAGAGATGATCAAACGCAGGGTAGCAGTGCAGTTGAGATTGTTGATTGTGCTCCTGAACAAAATGACCGTAATGGAGATGGTGATGTTGGTTCATCAGCTGATCTGAATCAATTGCCAGGAAGATCAATTAGAGAGACTAGTTTGCAAGAATTGGTGGCCCAAGTTGAAGCAAGGCTGGATCTATCCGTAGACAATGGAGGGGATAGAAGACTAGAGACAGCTACTATCAGCCATTCAATTCGTTCTACTGATGATGGAAATCCGCTGCTCATATCTGAAGAACCTTCTAGAAGTGAAAGTGGAGAATTTATTGATCTTGAAGAAAGCCATGAGACATTACATCAGGAATATAATTCTGATAGAGAAGAAATAAATGTCCATGATCAATCAGATGATGTAGAAGGTGTTGTATCAGAAGCTGTAAATGACCATGGATCCAGTTTCCAGGTTGAGGATTGGCAAGAGCAAGTTGTGGAATACGAAGAAAGAGAATGGGAAGGTAGCGTTTTGTCAAACCAATGGAGAGATGACGATCAAGTAGAAACAGACAGACAACATTGGCCAGGTGATGGCGAAGAATCATCTCATGGTGCACTGGAAAATGATGCCGGACAGCAGAACGATGCTCGGGAAGACTACTGGCATGAAGAGGGCTCTCAGCAGACTTCTAGAGTATGGCTGGGAATGCCTTCTGTTCCAGGAGCCACTTCTTCAGGAAGGGTTGATACAGATTATTTTTCTGATGACGATAATGTGTACAACATGGAGATAAGGGAACTGCTGAACAGGTGATTTACATTGTTGTATGGTTTCAGCCATGTTTTTTTAGCCTTGCATCTATGCAGTTAAACTGATTATTACAACCTTTATCTTCTACAGGAGAACAGTTTCTAGTCTTCTTCATAGTGGTTTTCGCGAGAGTCTTGACCAGTTGATACAGTCATATGTGGAGAGGCAAACTCACCTTCCTGATGACTGGGAGCTACATGAAATGTCACCTCCTCCTTTTGCAGTGCGGGATCAAGAGCAGCTTGACACAGACCATGATGAGTCAGGTGCTGCTGATGTAAGCCAGCGGTTGCCACCTACGCCACCACCAGTTCCTCAGGGACATTGGAGACAGACGCTACACCATACCAATTGGTCAAGGAATGACATACGTCAGCGCCCTGGAACTGTGAGTGCAGTGTTATTCTCTCTTTTCATTGGATTGATGAGTTTGAAGCCTGTTTTGCTTTGTAACAATGATTGGTATTCTATTATTTATGTGTGATGTAATGTGAAGAATTTCTCCAATGTGTTCAAATATTTATCTATGGTTTTCCTGTGGTGTGTTTTTTCCCTCAGTGTATCTGTGCTTAGACATGAAACGATGTGTTGGTGTACAACATTTGAGACCTTTGATAGAGAGAGTCAGAGAGAGATACATGTCAGATGCTAGTTAATACAGTAGTTTCCTGATTTCTTACTTAGCACTAGCAGTCTACATGGGGTACAGTTGCTGATTATAGTTGCTCATTTGCACAGGAGTGGGAAACCATTAATGACTTGAGGATCGACATGGCTAGGCTACAGCAAAGAATGAACACCATGCAAAGAATGTTGGAGGCCTGCATGGATATGCAGATTGAGCTGCAGCGATCTGTGAGACAGGAAGTCTCTGCAGCTCTCAATCGAACAGTCAATCCGTTAGGTATATCATACTTCCAGTATAGAGTACTTTTCAACTCCACCATAGCATTGGCATGTTTTTAACTTTTTATGAACCCTAAGGTGTAGTTTTCTTTTCCCATGAATTTTCAGACGCACTTCAAAATATACCTCCGAAAGACAGTTCGCAATGGGATTCTGTAAGGAAAGGGATTTGCTGTATTTGTTCAGACAGCAATATCGACTCTTTGTTGTACAGGTATGAGATTGTATTTTACATCTGAATACAAATTGATAATTGATGATTTCTTGACCTTGATTTCCTTCATTTATGTTTTCATGTGTTGCAGATGTGGGCACATGTGCACATGTACAAAATGTGCAAATGTATTGGTACAAGGTGATGGGAAATGTCCAATGTGCCAGGCACCTGTTATTGAGGTGATCCGTGCTTATTTCATACAATAGAATAAAATGGGAATGAGATTTGGTGAATTTTTTTCTCTTTTTTTTCGAAGTTTCTCACTGCTCATTCCTTCATCTTACACACACACTACACTTCACTTTTTTTAAAATCATATTTTCATTGTATATCCTGAAAGAAAGATAGCAAACACTCATCTGAACTGATTATTTAAAGCAAAGGAAAAACCCAGGAGCAAATGGCCTCTGCTCTCTGATTTATATGTTATATATGTCTTCGCGTTCTCTCTCCTTTTTTCGGGGGGTGCGGGGTTTGTCGCATGGGCACGCTTGGGGGTTGATGATGATGTAGCCTCCTGGGCTCATGGGTCGTGTTTTGAGTTTGATCAACCACATTGTACATACTGAATGATTCAAAGTATATAGTCTTCCTTTTTGCTGACAAGTTGCATACGCATTGACATTTTCGCAATGGTACCACCAGAAAAGTTATCATCATCTATGAGATATATTTGCTGATTTATTCTTTCATTATCAGACGTGTTTGAGCCGTGTGTTTGATCCATAGACTTTAAATTCACCTGCCAATTGGGCCAATAATAACAGAAAATAAATAGGGAGAGAAAGATTGATGGTTACATCATTACATGTCATGGGACTCATGAAATGCAAAATTGATTCCGGTGTGCCTACAATGCCTATGTACATCCTTACGACTTTGCCTTTCTTAGTCGGCACTCAGCTTGGATATTCACTTGCTTTTTCCAAACGTCTGGATATAAGCCATCTTATCTTTTTAAGTTAGCAAACTATTCTCAATCTACCTCTACCGCTATAATTTTGTGCTAGTTTATTAGTTTTTTTTCTTTTAGCAATTTTTTTACTAATTTCTTTTCTTTATTAACATTTTCTTTTCTTTTCTTTATTAACATTTAAAAGCTAGAGCTACAACTTATTTGCTAGCATTAAACTCTATTTGGCTCAACTGAATTAAACTTATTTGCTAGCATTAAACTCTATTTAGCTCAACTTAATTTCACTTAAGTTCAATTCAGTTCATATGTTACACATTACCACTCCAATAACTATTTATTTCAAAATATATTCATGATGTCAATAGAAAAATCTCAAAAGATACTTTCTATAATAATTAATATATTTATAATATATTTGGACGAGTATAAAATAGTTTAAGGTCAAATTAAAAAAAACAATTCAATTCCCAGTTAGAAAAAAATAGAGCCCTAGCAATTGTTCAATTCAGTAGAATTCACTTCAGTTATCATCTTTTACTCTAGCACATTACTGTTCACTCTAGTGAAAATGAACACACCCTACGTAGATTACTAAGTTGTGTAGTTCCTGCATAAAATTTCGAAGCGAGATCCGTACGCAACTTTGCCAATTGAACTACCCCGGTGGTCTACAAAGAAATACAAGTTCCTGCATTTCAATCAAATGCTTGCATCAATTATTACAAACATAATTTCAAAAAAAGAAATGATTAACTAATTGATCACATACGACTGAACAATTTTACTATGTTCCTTAATTCCTCAAAGACATGCACTTGACTTTTGGAAAATTTAAACGAAAGTGCCTCTATAAACACATTCACATGTCTTGCATACTCTCTGGCTCTAGAATTGTACACCCTCAAAATAAAACGAACCCACCATTTAAAACGAACCGGTCAATTCAAGCACCAGGGGCAGCATCCTTGATCTTACTATGAAGAAACCCACCATACTCCCTAGCATAATCATTCACCTCCCTCGCCGTCGTCGCAATCCGGCTCCTCGCATAATCAAACCTATCCGCCCCCGGCGGGTGGAGCCCACGGAAGTACCGGTAAAGCCAAGTCAGTGTGGCCACAACGGCTAACCCAAACCCGCAGACGGAGAGGAACCCACCGACAACAACGAAGAGGACAGCCGCTATGGGGAACCAAATTGGGGTGGACAAGAGGATGATTGGGCCCATGAAGATGAGGCCCATGATGAGAACGGTGAGGCCAAGGCCCGTTAGGAGGAGGAGAATGCCACCAGAGACAAGGAGGGTTAGGATCCCCATCAGTTGTGTCGAGTTCGGGTACCGGTTTTGGAGCCACCGGATGATGTTGGTTACTCCGCCGTGGGTGGTGGTTGAGAAAGGTGGTTGTGTGGTGGTTGTGGTGGTGGGGGTAGTGGGGCGTGGTGGTCTAGTGGCCATCTTTGGGTTTGGGGTTACTTTTTCTCTCTAGGATATGTTGTGAAGATTTCAGTGATGTATTTGTGTCTTTCATTTTTGGTCTTACACTCATTGTTTATGGTTCTATGTCCTCTATTACACGTGTTCTTCCATGCAAGTGCCTACGTGCTTAGTCCACCTCTCCACATGCATCTCCGTGGAGCTCACCCACACCGAATCTCTGCTCCTCCGTGCTTGCCACGTGTCCGTCGTTGTGGAAATGTAAGAATCTGAAAAGTATGACTACTTGGCTTTAGTCTTGACTCTTCACTACTGAACTAGACCCAAGTTTTAATCTGAAAGGTGCTTCTTGTTTCGTAGAGATGTTCTAGATAAGAAAGTGCTTATCTATATACGGGTACCGCCGAAAAAAATAGCCTCTTAGGTAGATGAATCATCATCGTTTCATTAGAAGGTGATTCGGGTTTGGGACCGTAACACGGTAATTAACATGGTATAATATGTCACTGCACTACCCACTCCCAGCTCATTATAAGCTCATTATGTCACAAGCTGAGCCAAAGTAGGAAGGGTAGAAATAAAACACAATCATCAAACCTTTTGACAATATATAAACAACTTTTCTTTCTTTTTCCCTTTTTTCCCTTTATTTTTCCTTTTATTGGTTGGATAGAGAAGTGCCTCTTTTAGTCTCATTCATATTTATGTACACAAATTTACATCTCTTACAAAATGCCAAAAAATAAGCAAAATTAAACCTACTCTATCTCTATCTCTATCTCTATCTCTATCTCTATCTCTCAAAGCTTCTCAAAAACTCAATGATCTATTCAACCTTAATCTCTCACCAAACCATGAACTAGAACTTGTAGTACAAATACTCCTCCTTTCACCACCCCTTGTCCCCACCTCTCTCTCCTCGCTTTGCCACGTGTCACTCTCATCCACCACTATTCTAACCTCACTCTCTCCATCACCACCCCCACCGCCACCACCGCTCTCCGAATCTCCATGCACCTCACTCACAGTCACACTTGATTCCTTAACCTCCACCTCCTCCTCACTCGCCACGTGTCCTTCCACCTCAACCTTAAACAACTTAGCCGTCCGACAAAGCGGACAAGTCACGTGATTCGTCAGCCACGCGTCAATACACTCAACATGAAACACGTGACTACAATAAGGAATCTCCTTAACACACTCTCTCTCCTCAAACTCACCCAAACAAATGGCACACTCCATTACAATCATCCCCTGTTTCACACCCCCACCACCGTTATAACCATACACCGGCAGTGACTCCACCACATTAGGGTCCACCCCTTTCCCCTTCGAATATGACAACCTCGACACCTCCGTCAAGTCCCCACCACCCAACCCACGGCGGAGCGTGCGACGGCGCGTGGGGTCAACCGATGACTCGTCATTGAACCGACGAATATAAATGGAGAAAAACCCCATGAAAAATAAAGCTGTCAATAGAACCAACACGGTCAACGCCATTGCTGAATCAAATGGTGGACTTAATTTCAAGTTGTTATAACAGCAAGTGGCACCACCTGTGTAGTTTGTTGGGGTACTTGTAATAGGACTTTCTCTCTCCTCAAACCTTGATGAAGTGGGTTCTGGTTTCGGAACTTGAGGTTCTGGGATTGGGTGATGATCGTTTGGTGGTGTGAGTAGTTTCCTTATTTTGTACTGGGGTGTTGTCATTTGAGTATTTGTTGATGAGATCAGAAGGTATTAAATGTTTGCACACCAAGTGTTTGATGAAATGCCTCAAAGAAGCAAAAATTTCAGTTTTTTTTGGATTTCGGATTTTGGATGAGAATGGGAAGAGAGAGAGAGAGACAGAATGAGAGAGAGAGATGGGCAAAAATAAGAACAGAGTGATGAAGAGAGAGAGAGAGAGAGAGAGTAATGGGGGTGGGCACAAAAAGGGGACCCAGTGATTGTGGTTTGTTATAAAAGAGAGTCTACATCTTACGTGAATGTTTGCAGAGATTTCTGGTAACAAGGGGAAATAGGGAATCTAGACAGAAACCCATTAGCAATACTGACAGTGAGGGTTCTCTCTATTAACTCACCCAATTTATTATTTTATTATTATTATTATTATTTTTTTTTTATTTTTTGGTTTTCAATGCAAAAGAGCCAAATTTGCAGGCGTTCAAACTGAATAAAATAATTATCTCTTTCTTTATCAAGGAAAGTTTTGCTCTGTAACAATAACTATAGTGGATCTAATAAGTTATCACTATCATTTTGTAATTAATATTAATGAAAGTAGCTACTAGCTAAACAAGGAGCAGAAGACTGAGTCATAGTTTGTGTCTTTAATTTGAAAGATACCATACGTTATAATGTTTCCAATGGCGGATCGGATATACAGAAGCCAGGTTTTTTGTTGCTAATCCAACAACGGGAGGGGGGGATGGGGGGCAGGGCAATAGCTACTTCTCTAGGACAGAGAGAGCTTGTCACCACAACACACATGAGTTGTGTTAATGAGCTAAACGAACTGTTCTAATAATCTTATGAGGGTCCGATTCTAGCTCATGTACTTGTACAAAGTCAAGTATTACTAATGCAAACACTTTTAAGTCATGACAGAATTCGAACTCCTAACCTTGAACAAGTGTACATAAGCATTAACTACTAGGCTACCACCAATGTGATATACACAACTGTACAAGTTAAGTTAGTTGTGATGTAAAATAAGTAACAAAACGGAAATTAACCTTTGATAGTATCACACAAAGGGATCTTGTTCAAGAATCACTCAAGAACAACTCACGAATCACTCGTAAGGGTTTCAACCTGAATCACTCAGTTTGAGGGGTAAATACTCACGTATTCAATAATTAATCATCAAAGCACGAGTTTACAATAGCAAAGCTCTCCCCTATTTATAGACAAAGAAATCTAAAGCTATTCGGAATCCTAATCCTAGTCCGAATAGGAAACTAACTACGAAACTGACTACAATTGTAAAACGGACTAACTAACAGCTTTCCTAACACCTAATGGACTTCTAATACTAATAACAATCAGATTATTACTCTCCTAAACATATTCTAACTAATTAAGGGAATACTAAACGAAATCGAACTAAAGAACTGATTACCTAGCGCCCAAGGTACAAACCCATGGGAACAGCTTTCCACTGTAAATTAAATCTCCTTTTAAACCCTGTTACGTTTCGAATATGGGAAAACTCAAAAGATAGGAGTTTTAGATCTCTGTTCCAGCTTTCTACAGAACTTTGAATCACCATGATCCCATGTCGTATGAGTGAGTTATGATCAAAATACGAACCAGTGTAGAAGCTGTCAAAATTACGGGAATCCTTATAACGAATGTTATCATATAATAAGAGCTTTAATCCCGATCTTGTGTGTAAACTCCATGTAATTATCTTTGTAGGAGTCAATTTAATGCATAACCACCAAAGAAACTCGATGTAAACAGGAATAGATGTTCTCTTGCTAGTTCCTTGGTTGTTCTGTTTGCTTTGCACACTTGCTCCCGCATCAATCTCCCTTTCTTCAAAAAGAATTGTCCTCAATTCTTCGTATGTAGTAATCTTCTCCCAAACCTGTATATTCATCAAATTTTCCTTACAAATTTCCAATGAACCCACAAGGTTAAGAGCCTTTCTGCTGTCTTCTTGATGGACATCTTTTTCTTGTTCTTGATCAAAGCTAGATTCAAGAAGTCCCAACTCCATCTCGGATTCCTCTTGCATGTCATCAATATAATCAAGATCTTCAAGGAAATCACCAATATTTTCTGGTTCAATGAATATTTCTTCGATAAACTCATCAACCACAGTTGGTAGGCTTGACTTATTAACTTGAACAACAATAAGGGGGTCAATGTTATTGGTCTTTTCTTGTGAATCTTCCATAGGAACAATATCTTTAAAGTAATCATCAAGATCTGGTTTTCCTTTGAATGTATCCACAACAAAGAGCCTATCTTCATTCATTGGTTGATCATTTATTATGCACCCATTCATGTACTCCAACTTATGATTTCGACGTTGAAGCGCTTGTTGGTATGCTTGTTGTGCTCGTAGGTGCACTAATTGTTGCTCCCTCTCTTGCCTCTCAATCTTGAGAGCTATCTTGCATACATACTCAAAGGATATGAAAGGAACAAGCTCCACCTTGTGCCTTAGAGTTGCGTTTAGTCCTTTGATGAATCTTGCAATCTTTAACTCCTCCTTCTCCACGAGATCACACATCATGTGCGCGTTTTCAAACTTTTGGAGGTAGTCTTGTACACTTGAGGTTTCTTGGCTTAAGGACGTGAGTTTTAAGAACTGTGCTTGCTCAAACTCTTTAGGCAAAAATCGGTTCTTTAAATGTTTCTTGAGTTTGTCCCAAGTCTCAATCTTTGCTTTCCCGTCCCTCTTGCGTCGAGCCTTTAGTTTTTCATACCAAAAAGAAGCATGCTTGGTGAGTTTATGCGTGGCTAACTTGCATCTTCGCCGCTCATCATACTCCTTGTATTCAAAGACTCTCTCCATAGTTCTAAGCCAATCAAGAAAGGCCTCTGGGTCGTAGGAACCGTCATATTCAAGGAGTTCGACCTTCAAGTTCCTGTCATCATCATAGGGATGTCGTGGTTTAGGAGCGTCATTGGTTCTAGTCCCACTTGTGTCTTCAAACTCCTCATCGAAGTCGGGGTCACGGTTGTGGTTTCTCCAATGAATTCTGCGCATCCTTGTCTCCATGTTCTCCCTATCTTCTTGGTTTCTTCTTTCCATAGCAGCCATCCGCTCTTCTTGAGTTTTGAAAGATGCCCTAAGATCCTCCATGGCTGTTAACAACTTTGCTAGTTCGCTGGGGTCACCCATAGCTTCGGTTGTAGGTTTCTTGGGGGTTTCTGGGCTGTCTTCTTGAACAAAGGGCGGATCTTGCAAGATTCTTTTTCGAAAGCTCGCTATGGTGTCGTGTTTATGCTCAGGATCGTGTTGTTTAAGCTTAAGAAAGCTCAAACCTTTAGCTCTGATACCAAGTTGATGTGAAATAAGTAACAAAATGGAAATTAACCTTTGATAGTATCACACAAAGGGATCTTGTTCAAGAATCACTCAAGAACAACTCACGAATCACTCGTAAGGGTTTCAACCTGAATCACTCAGTTTGAGGGGTAAATACTCACGTATTCAATAATTAATCATCAAAGCACGAGTTTTCAATAGCAAAGCTCTCCCCTATTTATAGACAAAGTAATCTAAAGCTATTCGGAATCCTAATCCTAATCCAAATAGGAAACTAACTATAAAACTGATTACAATTGTAAAACGAACTAACTAACAACTTTCCTAATACTTAATGGACTCATAATGCTAATAATAACCAGATTATTAGTTTCCTAAGCAATAAATCACGCTAAAAGCAAGTTAAAATAAACTAGGACACAATAACTAAACTAAAGTCGTTGCCTTGGCGCGCAAGGAATATGTTCCGTAACTTGTTACACGTTTTTGACCATGTTGCGCTTTGAATTAGAGAAAACTCAAAGCATCAATGTTGTAGATCTCGATCATATCTTTCTACAGAGATTTGAATCATCACGTTTAGATTTAGTATGAGCGAGTTATGGCCAAAATACGAACAACTATCAGAACTGCCAAGATTACGAGGTTCTCCATAATGACATGATCATATAACAAGAGATTTAATCCCCATCTTGCGCGTGTATTCCAAAGTATCTTCAATGTAGGAGGCAATGTAATTGTAACCCATTTTAAAACATGCTCCATAAACGAACATAATAGAACTAAGATTGAATGTTCTTTCAATTCCCCTTGGAAAACACCATTGTTGTTCTTGAGGAGCCGTGTAGAGGAATCAAGATCATTCCTAAGATCTATATAATGGTGAATATGATGTGTATCGTTTTTTAAGCATGTTGCTCCTGCATCAATAAGTTGATGTGAAATAAGTAACAAAATGGAAATTAACCTTTGATAGTATCACACAAAGGGATCTTGTTCAAGAATCACTCAAGAACAACTCACGAATCACTCGTAAGGGTTTCAACCTGAATCACTCAGTTTGAGGGGTAAATACTCACGTATTCAATAATTAATCATCAAAGCACGAGTTTTCAATAGCAAAGCTCTCCCCTATTTATAGACAAAGTAATCTAAAGCTATTCGGAATCCTAATCCTAATCCAAATAGGAAACTAACTATAAAACTGATTACAATTGTAAAACGAACTAACTAACAACTTTCCTAATACTTAATGGACTCATAATGCTAATAATAACCAGATTATTAGTTTCCTAAGCAATAAATCACGCTAAAATCAAGTTAAAATAAACTAGGACACAATAACTAAACTAAAGTCGTTGCCTTGGCGCGCAAGGAATATGTTCCGTAACTTGTTACGCGTTTTTGACCATGTTGCGCTTTGAATTAGAGAAAACTCAAAGCATCAATGTTGTAGATCTCGATCATATCTTTCTACAGAGATTTGAATCATCACGTTTAGATTTAGTATGAGCGAGTTATGGCCAAAATACGAAAAACTATCAGAACTGCCAAGATTACGAGGTTCTCCATAATGACGTGATCATATAACAAGAGCTTTAATCCCCATCTTGCGCGTGTATTCCAAAGTATCTTCAATGTAGGAGGCAATGTAATTGTAACCCATTTTAAAACATGCTCCATAAACGAACATAATAGAACTAAGATTGAATGTTCTTTCAATTCCCCTTGGAAAACACCATTGTTGTTCTTGAGGAGCCGTGTAGAGGAATCAAGATCATTCCTAAGATCTATATAATGGTGAATATGATGTGTATCGTTTTTTAAGCATGTTGCTCCTGCATCAATCTCCCTTTCTTCAAAAAGAATTGTCCCCAATTCTTGGTCGGTAACAATCTTTTCTTGAGTTTTGTCTCCATGATCTTCCATCAAATAAATCGTACAATTCTTGGAGAAGTCAGTATGAACAAAGTCTTCATATTTGAAAAACAATGAATCATGTTGAGATGTCTTCAATGAATCCACGACCACAAGGTTAGTAATGATGTCAACCTCATCTTCTTGACTTACCTCATCAAATATAGGTGGTTGACTTGGGTCAAAAGAAAATTCTTCTTTCACAAGGTCATCATTATAACCAAGATCATCAAGAAAAACACCAATATTATCTGGTTCAATGAATTCTTCCTCAACAAACTCATGAACCACGGTTTGTTGTTTTGAAACATAAACTTGAACATCAATCAAGGAATCCATGTTCTTGGCCTTTTCTTATGAGTCTTCAATAGGAACAATATCTTTAAACGAACCATAAAGATCAGATTTTTGCAAAAACTCCTCAATGATCCCGTTCTTTGGTTCTTTGACTTCACAAGATCTCAAAGATTCTTCAGCCGCGTGCACTTCTTTAATGTATTCTATAGTTACTTGAAACTTTGTAGCACATTCATCTATAAAGTGACCGAAACCAAAACAATTGGAACATTGGTTATTATCTCGTTCCTCTTCTCTTAACTTCTGCAATTGTTGTTCAATCCGTCTCACCCTCATCTCAGATAACAAAAGTTTAATACTTTCATCATAACAATATGCACATGAACATTCTTGATCATTGCTCGGATATGAAAATCTTCTGTTGAGATACTTCTTCAATTTGCTCATGGTGCGGATTTTCCCTTTCCTCATGAGTTTTCTGCGAGATTTCAAAGACTCCCACCAAACTAGAGCAGATCCTCTTAGGCGAGAAATCACAATCTTTACTTGCTCATAGTCAGTAAACTCATAACATAAAAATAACTCGTCAACCTTCTTAAGCCATCGACAAAAGTCCTTTGAACAATACAACCCACTAAACTCATCTAAGCTGGACTCAATAAACTTAGAATTCCATGGTGACCTCATATTGTTTATTGCTTCATAAGATCAATGTCGAAATAATATTTTCCACTCGTAAAACACAAAACGGCTCAAAAACAGGAGTAAAGAATCGAATTTCGCAAAAATAACACAGGGCTAGTAAGCAAAGCTTAACTAGTCTTGCTCAGAATGCCAGTTACCTGCGAAAAACACTATTGCTTTGTCAAAAACGGGCTCCAAAATTCTGATGAACAGCAGCACGAACACGAACAACTTTAATAATCTTCTGTCAATCTGGATCGTTTGAAGTTTTAGAAAACTCCAAAAGCTTGCTCTGATACCAAGTTGATGTAAAATAAGTAACAAAACGGAAATTAACCTTTGATAGTATCACACAAAGGGATCTTGTTCAAGAATCACTCAAGAACAACTCACGAATCACTCGTAAGGGTTTCAACCTGAATCACTCAGTTTGAGGGGTAAATACTCACGTATTCAATAATTAATCATCAAAGCACGAGTTTACAATAGCAAAGCTCTCCCCTATTTATAGACAAAGAAATCTAAAGCTATTCAGAATCCTAATCCTAGTCCGAATAGGAAACTAACTACGAAACTGACTACAATTGTAAAACGGACTAACTAACAGCTTTCCTAACACCTAATGGACTTCTAATACTAATAACAATCAGATTATTACTCTCCTAAACATATTCTAACTAATTAAGGGAATACTAAACGAAATCGAACTAAAGAACTGATTACCTAGCGCCCAAGGCACAAACCCATGGGAACAGCTTTCCACTGTAAATTAAATCTCCTTTTAAACCCTGTTACGTTTCGAATATGGGAAAACTCAAAAGATAGGAGTTTTAGATCTCTGTTCCAGCTTTCTACAGAACTTTGAATCACCATGATCCCATGTCGTATGAGTGAGTTATGATCAAAATACGAACCAGTGTAGAAGCTGTCAAAATTACGGGAATCCTTATAACGAATGTTATCATATAATAAGAGCTTTAATCCCGATCTTGTGTGTAAACTCCATGTAATTATCTTTGTAGGAGTCAATTTAATGCATAACCACCAAAGAAACTCGATGTAAACAGGAATAGATGTTCTCTTGCTAGTTCCTTGGTTGTTCTGTTTACTTTGCACACTTGCTCCTGCATCAAGTTGGTAAAGTTTTGGTGTTTGTTTGAAATTCGTTTACAATATTCTCAGCTTTTCGCTCCTAGTATGCCTCCTTACAAGGTGAAGGAAAATGAATACTAGCTAGCAAACGTGAAGCTGGTTGCTATTGAAAGTGCTTACATTAGTAAGGGTCTGTTCTCTCCAATTTTCTCCTGAAGTATTCAGTAAAATTCAGTTCAGTTCAATAAAAAGAAGTTTAGTTCAGTAAAAAGAAGTTCAGTTCAGAAAAATTCAGTAGAGTTCGGTAAACCAAAGAACAAATTTACTCTCTGTAATTGTAGATTCAGTAAAAATAAGTTCAGTTCAGAACAATTCAGTTCAGTTCAATAAATTGCAGTTCAGTTCAGTATTGTGCAGATAAGTTCAGTAAAAAGAAGGTGAAGAGAATAGGCCCTAATTGAAAGTTCTAGGGGCACAATGAAACAATTTATCAAAGCCCCAAAATTCGCAATATATGTATTGGGAGATGGGATCGTCTCCAATAGAATGGTGAAGTATTTGGTGTAGTAACTTACAAAAACCAAAAAAGAAAAAGAAAAAATAATTAGAGTTGGATGTCTTGAGTGGGTAATTGATGTGCCATGATGATATTGATTTATTGGAGGGGATATTAGAGGAAAGTACTTTAGAAGATTTTTGAGATGGGATTCTCTCCAATGATATTAGTTTATTGGAGGAAATATTGAAAGAAAGTACTTTAAAGGATTCTCACTCATGTATTGGTGCTCCATAGTTCAGAGTGAGCTAGTAAGAGTTATTGTGGTGATATGCTATCACTGGGATTTGCTAAGCAATATATTGGGTCCCAGTTTGAGAAATTGCTCATCCACTTAGAATAATTGCGAACCATATGCTGATGCTTTTAGGGGCTGAAATGGTATATGCAAATCTGTGTTCGTTCTCAAATTGCCCATATTTTGGGGTACTTTAATTTCTCTGTCTTCGACTCTTCGTGTGTCCAAGCATAGTACTGTGACTCATGACCGTACATATTTAGCCATTAAGCACATGCAATGAGTGAATCTTGACTAAATATATCACATGCTATTATGATGCTACAGATTAGAGTATTGATAAAACCTGAGTTTACCCGCCAATGGTAATTAAAATTTAAAATCCAAAATTAAAATAAAAAAAGAAGAAAGAAAACTCACTTGTAGAGTTGTAGTCAATGTTGCTCAGCTTTGGGGTGGATCGTCATTTGACATAGTGAGCTAAATCTTCTAAGAAGAGTAAATAAGAGAATGGTTGTTCTATCAAATCTATATAATTAGATTAAAACGCAATGATTAAATCATAATTCGTCATATCAGTCGATAAATTGCCTAATAATGTGTCAATTTACTTATGACGTGCCATGTGACTCATGACTCATGATTAGTGAAAAAAAAGAAAAAAAAGAGAGAAAGTAACAACAATCAGACGTTACAAAGACATAATGGAGTTTAATGACGCCTTCATCTCTTTTTCTTTATTCTCACAAGTTGTCAGACGTTACAAATCCAAGAAATTGAGTAGTAGCTAATTTCTCTCACATATTGATGAGCCAAAAAAAAAGAAGAGCTAATTCCTCTCTGATGAATAGATGATGGAACCACTCCACCATCAATTCATTACCTTCCCATATGTTCAACATTCATATCTAGATCTCATTGCGGGCATCCGCCATCTTTCCAGTATGTGTATAACCAATCCCCATTTGGTAAGGTTCATCGTATTTCTTTCTGCGATTGTTAATTGGCATTCGGTATCTACACCTCCTCTGTTTGCAAGATAACCCTTCCAACTTCATTAACCTTAGTACCATATATATATATATATATATATATATATATATATATATATATATATATATATATATATATATATATATATATATATATATATATATATATATATATATTGTTTTCTCAGATTAGTTAATACCAACTTGAATGTTTAAAACTATTTAATTAAAAAGTTATGCTGAAAAATTGAAAAAATATCTAAACAAAATTAGAATTCGCTTCAAAAAAATTGGGAAAAATTATGAGACCTCACTATAATAGTAAAGAGGTGTGGGGGTAGGTTTGGTAGCACGAGCTTGTGAGGAGCCATGCTCGGTACCCAAAAACATGTCCAATGCATTACTTTCATAATGGTAGGCGTTTCATGTCGAGTCACTTGCCTTTCTTTGCCCACAAGCCCTGTCTCAAGCAACTACCCACTGAAAAGTCTTAGGGGGTGTTTGGTTGGGTCTAAAGCAATGAAATGAAATCACTTAATCTATTCCTTGTGTTTGGTAGGCTACAATTGAATCTGGAACTCAAATCCCTTAGGATTCAAGTCTCCCACAATTAACACCACTTGAATCTCTCCAATTTATAGTGGAATCAAAATAATACCTCTCCTTATAATTTTAAAAACAAATGAAAATATATATGAAAAACACAATAAAAATAAAAACAAAATTAAAACAAAGGTGCACTTTCTCTCTCCTCACCACCCCACCATAGCTCCACCACACCCGTCACCTCAGCCGCATCTGCCGCCACCACAACCACCTCGGCTACCTACTCTCTAACCACCATTGGAATTGCCTCTGACCGGCGGCCCCTCCGCCAACCATAACCGTCTCGACCTTTCTTCAGCCACTGAGGCTTAATCTCTTCCACAACTAAGATCTAAGATCCTTTTCACCGTTGACACTGTCACTACCAGAGTATTGATGCTACCACTGCAAAAAACGTGTCGCCATCGAAACCCAATTCACAACCCCACTACCTCCACCTCCTCCACCGCATCCTCCAACACCCTGCACAACAAGCCCACCACCGAGCACGTACACCCCATTGAGATCGACTCCTGGGACTACGTTGGCTGCAACCCACCGCGAACGCCCCACTGAAACCACTATTCGATATGGGCAGTCGTTAGCCATTGAACAAACATGGGGGAGGGGGAGGAGAGAGAAAAAAGTTTGGTACGATTTTTTATTTTATTGAAATTCTATTTTTAAAGATTTAAAAAGAATACTTTTCAACAAAAAAGGAATTGAAAAAAAACGATAATTTTTATATAATCTCATACCTCCACTAAACCAAACAACCAATATGATGTATGGAGTTCCGATTACATACCTGAAGGTTTCAAGTTCCATACTGATTTCATTCCACTTCTTTGAACCAAAAGGATCCTTATAAGGTTTAGTGATTCTAATAACAAGAGTAGATATGTGCAATGCATAACTTTCGTACTAGGGTATTGAGAGTTTGAAGAATTATTTTTCCAAAGTTCTACCTCAAACTTTTCTAATATACTATTAAGTTACGGAAAAATAATTTATTTATCTTTTTCACAGATTGTAGATATTAAATTTAATTTTAATTTAAAAAGTACACTGAAAAACAGAAAAAATAACAAAAAAACTACTTCAAAAAAATTGTAAGAAACTATGAGACCTCACTATAATAGTAAAGAGGGCTTGGGAGTAGCTTTTGCTGCACTGGGTGGTGGGGACCCATGCTCGGTACCCAAAATTCGTGTCGATGTCCAGTAAGAGACCCTTTAAGCCTACCAAGGACCCGATAACCTACCCCGGGGGCCTCCCATGTCCCTTAGGGGTGTCCCGTGTGATGTAGTGCGAAAATATCCACCTTTGTTCCAGGGCCTCCCTAAAGCTCAAAAAAAGGTGGATTATACCCTTTGTTTTTGGCTTCCCGGAGGGTGTCATTTATGCCCGAAATTCTTTGGGGGGTTTACCATGACCCTAGAGGATCCTCGGTACCCCGGGAGGGACATCAGGATACCCGAACATTGATATCACCCCCATGCCTTTGGTGTTCCAACTATTATACTAGTGTCCCGTAAAACGCCCTTCCAAGCCTATAAGGGACTGGATAAGAGACCCCAAGGGCCTCTCATGTCCCGTAGGGGTGTTTTAGGGCGATGTCATGCAAAAATATACACCTTCGTTACGGGGCCTCCTGGAAGCCCCAAAAACGTGGATAATAGCCTTCATTTTCGGCTTCCCAGGGCCCGAGTGTCATTTTTGCCAAAATTTTTCCGGGGGTACTATCATGACCCTAGAGAACCCTTGGTGTCCCAGGAGGGTCATCCGGATTCTCGAACTTTGCTATCACCCCTATGCCTTTGGTGTTCCAACTCTTACACTAGTGTGCCGTAAAACGACATTCCAAACCTATCAGGGATCGGAAAAGACACCCTGAGGGCCTCCCATTTCCCTTCGGGGTGTTCCGTGTGATATGGTGCGAAAATATCCATCTTCGTTCCAGGGCCTCCCCAAAGCTCAAGAAATTGTGGATTAGCCTTCGTTTTCGGCTTTCGAAGCCCAGGTGTCATTTTTGCCCAAACTTATCCAGGGGGTCTACCATGATCCTAGAGGATCCTAGGTATCACGGGAGAGTCATCAGGATCCCCAAAATTTAATATCACCCCATGCCTTTGGTGTTCCAGCTGATCTTACACTAGTGTCCTGTAAAACGCCCTTCCAAGCCTATCAGGGACTGCATAAGCGACCTTAAAGGCTTGCCATGTCCCATAGTGCTGTTTCGTGCGATGTCATGCAAAAATATACACCTTCGTTCTGGGGCCTCCTGGAAGACCAAAAACGTGGATTATAGCCTTCATTTTCGGCTACCTAGGGCCCGGGTGTCATTTTTGCCAAAACTTTTCCGAGAGCTCTATCCTGACCTTAGACAACCCTCGGTGTCCCACGAGGGTTATTCGGATCCCCGAACATTGCTATCAGCCCCATGCCTTTGGTGTTCCAACTCTTACAGTAGTGTGACGTAAAACGCCATTCCAAGCCTATCAGGAACCGGATAAGCAACCATGAGGGCCTCCCATGTCCCTTAGGGGTGTTCCGTGTGATGTGGTGCGGAAATATCCACCTTCGTTTCAGGGCCTCCTGGAAGCTAAAAAATTGTGATTATATCCTTCGTTTTCGGCTTCCGGGGGGCGCGGGTGTCATTTTTGTTCAAACTTATCCTGGGGGTCTATCATGACACTAGAGGATTCTCGATGCCCCAGGAAGGTCATTCGGATTCCGGAACTTCGATATCACCAATGCCTTCGGTGTTCCAGCCCTTACATTGGTGTAACTCCCCGAATTTCCGTCTAATTTAAAACCATTTAAAATCATGAGTTGTAGCGGAAAAACCCTATAAATTGGAATCTTCACCGCCGTATTTAATGTTCAAATTAAATACAAGGTTAGAAAGAAACAAAATGTTTATATCCCAAACACACATACTAGATAATTAAATAATAACTATCTTTTCAAAACTAAACTTAAAACAAATAATCCAAATGAAAGAGGAAATAGTAACTATTAATTCTCATGCAAGAGAATTAATCTCATTACAATAATAAAAATCCCAATACTAGAATCCAATTCTAAACAATAAAAGTAAATTGTTCTTAGAAGATATACAATCTCCTTCAGTCGCCTTCCCTAGCTCTCAACCACGAGCTATAAATCTTGTCAATCTACTTCCCATATAGACGACTTTCATATAGGTTCATCATAGGCCCATCATTGAAGAGAAATGGACAATAAACACAAGTAGAAAGAAAAATAACCAATCAGTTACGCTGAGTAATTCATAACCATATAGTCCATTTAAATCTCCAAGTCAAGCCAACATGCTTAATAAAATTAATTATCAGGCTTTACGAAATAAAGGACAACATGCTTTAATTTAAAGACACGCATCAATACCAAATAATAAATCCAATATTTATTATTATCCATTAGCCAAGTTCATTAGAGAGAAGAGGATCGCAAGAATAATCAAACCAACCGCAGTCGATTCAATAGGATCTTAGTCCCGTGCACATTGGCCAAAGAGGGATCAACCGTCCCGGAGTATAAATGACTCCCAAAAGTACTTCCTATGTTCCTAAGTATGCATACCCTCCTTCAACCCTTAGGTCTACAAGAAGAACTGTTCCAAAGAACCACTCGCCCAATTACTCAGTACGGGTACAAGATTTCAATACGTTGGGGCAATACCCGCAATTATAGTCCCATTCAACGTAACAAGTAACAAATTTTCATTCGCATCCTTTGGTGGATCCATTACCAAAGAAATCTTAACTCTCAATTCATATTCATAAAGTGATCACATAACAAGTAATACACATATCTTGGCATTTCTCAAGTAACTACTCTACAGTTACTAGGAATGGCAGTGGGGCGGGTACAGGTGGGTACCGCCTTTCATCCGCCCCAGTTGGGGTGGGGATGGGGGAGCGCTAGGTGGGGATGGAGCGGGAATGATTTTGATAAACAAAAACCGCCGCGGGGATGGGGCGGAAGTGGTTTGCCTTCTTCCCCCGGTGGATACCCGTTGGAGCCCTGTCCCACCGTACACCCACTTACCCGCCCCGCCTCATATCCATTTGCCCCTCTTACCCATCTATCCCCCTCATACCCACATAAAAATAAAAAAATGTAAAATATATATATAAAACCTTATATTACCAAATATATAAAAATTGTCTACTGCTATTGCTTATCAAAAAGCTCAAATTTTTACTTGCAAATTATCTTAGGGCGAATTTGAGGTAGTTCCAAATGTGGGCTTTGTTTGTTTTCGAGCGGGTATAAAGCGAATATGGATACCCTCCCGATGAATGGAGCAGAGGTGGATACTCGCCGGGTAAGTGGGGCGGAGGTGGATTTGGGATCTCCAACCCGTGATGGGGATGGGGCGGGTGGCGGAATCAAAATACCCAATATGGGGATGGATCTACCTATATCCACCACCGCCCGCCCCATTGCCATCCCTAACAGTTACAAAATGAACAATTAAAGTTCACAATTCCGATGGCAATAGTTTCACATGAATGAGCATCAACACCCTATTCTCAACCACCTAACAATATACCTTTTCCAGGCTTTCAATATTGTTTACCAAATCCATAGTCAAAATATCATTAACTTATTGAACTAACATGCTTACAAACATGATCCAAATAGCGATAGGCTATATCCAAATTGAACAATTATTAATATATCTTTAGTCCAATATCACAATAATTACTCCACTTAATTACAAGTATTAACATGTATTATCATATAACATGAATCCCAATAAGTAGACATTGCTACACAAAGTGAATTCCCAACATTGATCAACATGCAATCACTATCATATAATTTTATATGAATTATCATAAGGAAAGAAATAACAATTATCCCTTTATCAAAATATCCACAATGAATCCGTATAATTCGTCTCGTGAATTACTATTCACCAAATAATACTAGACAATGAATATACCTTGTGCAATAAGGCAATCCAACAAATTCACGTAAGCTCCTTACGTTCACGTGCAGTCAACGGGCCCTAACAAATCCACAATAACCAATAGTCATTATTTTGACCTCTAAACCTTTTAATTATACTTTAAAGATGGTTTAGCACCCTAAACTTAAATTATTAAGTTGCTGGAATTTAATTACTCATGCATGCTCAAAATACTTTTCAAAACAAACATTAAAAGCCAAATAAGGAAACTTTTCATAAACCCTAATTGAAGTCAACAAGTCAACCAACAAGTTAAACCACCAAAACACCACACAACATCACCATCACCACCGCTGACCACAGTCCTAATTCTTTTTCTTTTTTTTTTGTTAATAAATTTAACAAATTACAAATCTAAATTAAACCTGAATAATTAATAAACTTCCAGATTTAATAAAATCACATGATTCAATATTTAAACTCAACTTTTGATTCAAATTCAATAAAAAAATCAACCCAACCCTAATCATGATTCTAGCATGCAAAAATAGTGGTATCTAACAAGCCTAGGTCAAAATATAAAATTAGGGTTTGCTCATAAACAAACTAGGGTTAATAAGAACAATGAATTTGAATCAAGAACAAAACCTTTAATCATCAAAAAGCAATAAAACCTTTAATCATCAAAAAGCAATAAAACAGTTACATGGAAATCATAAAGGATCAAACTTGGATAAGAGGGTGAATTGTGAAATAGTGGAATTTTCTTTCTTCCTCCCTTGTGCTAGTCGGTCGAACGTAAGGTAGAGAGAGAGTGTGTGAGTGGCTTTTTTTTTTCTTTTTTTTTTTCCTTTTTTGTCTAGGTTAAGTTGATGAGTGATCAAGTTGAGTCCAATTAGGAAACAAAATCCCTAATTTTACTCCTTCCTTATCTACTCTAACTTCCTAAACTAACAACCAGTCAACCCTCCCAAAATCTACTCTTTTTAGGAAAATATTTTACAAAAATAAAAAGCTGATTTTTGCCCCATAATTCGGCGCCGAAATTAATGGCCTCAATTAGGCCTTAATTATTTTCGGCCATACCGAAAATAATAAGCCCAATTTGCTTTATTAGTTTTGGCCCAAATAATTTAATTTGATCCAAAACAAACCCATACATTAATTAGGCACTTTAATTCACGATCCCAATTAATATTTTAAATCCAAAATTGCATTTTCTTTTTAAGTAGTTATTATTCTAAAATGAATAATAATACGGGGTATTACATCCTTACCCACTTAAAAGAAGTTTCGTCCTCGAAAATTAGGATCACCACCAAAGTGAAGCTAGTTCCATAAGGCGAAGTTTTTCACCACAATGTTTTTCCACCACAACTTTCAAAGTTCAACGCACAATGAAACCCGAAAGTTTAAAAGTTTTTCACAACCTTCCAAATAAAAAAATGAGCATGATGCAGTGCAATGAGTTTTCCAGTCTTTTAATTTCTTTTCTCTGTGGATTGTTACACCCTTCCCCCCTTAAAAAGGTTTCGACCTCGAAACTAAGGTTAAGTACCTTATTCGAACAGTTGAGGATAACGCTTGCGCATATCAGCCTCAGTCTCCCAAGTCGCTTCTTCGACTTTGTGGTTAGCCCACAACACTTTCACAAGATTGATCGTAGACGCACGAGTTTTCTTCGTTTTCTCGTCTAGGATCCTCACATGTTTAGTTCGCTCCTCAAGGACTCGAACTGGTTGCTCTTCATAGGTGAGTGTGTCGTCTAACAAAACCTTTTCAAGATTCAGCACATGACTTGGATCATGGTGATACCTCTTGAGTTGTGACACGTGTAACACATCGTGCACTTGCTCCAAATCCATAGGCATAGCAAGCCTATAAGCGACCTCTCCAATTCTTTCAAGAATCTCATAGGGTCCAATATACTTTGGGCTAAGCTTCCCTTTGTGCCCAAATCTCATAACTACACGAGTAGGTGATACTTTGAGAAGTACCTTTTCACCAACTTGGAATTCCTCCATCCGTTGATGTTGATCTGCATAGGCTTTCTGTCTATCTTGTGGAGCTTTCATCTTCTCTTGGGCAAGTTTCACTTGATCCACAGTTTCTTGGATAAAATCCGGACCCAAAATAAAGGTCTCACTTATGTCGTTCCAACACATAAGAGATCGTCACTTTTTCCCGTACAGCGCCTCGTAAGGTGCTCTACCAATGCTCGCATGGTAGCTATTGTTGTAGGAGAACTCAATCAAAGGAAAACTCCTCTCCCAAGAGTCCTTCATCTCTAGAGCACAAGCTCCCAACATTTCCTCCAACATCTGAATAGTACGTTCCGTTTGACCATCCGTCGCAGGATGAAATGCCGTACTAAATTTCAACTTGGTACCAAAAGCATTCTGCAATTTGTCCCAAAAGTTAGACAAGAATCTCGTATCCCTGTCTGACACAATGTCTTTAGGCACCCCATGTAACCTCAAGACTTCTTTCACATAAGCTTCAGCGAGTTGGTCCATCGATCAAGTCTTCTTCATAGCAATGAATCTCGCCGTTTTCGTCAATCGATCAACGATGACCCAAATAGTGTCCTTTCCGGACCTCGTCTTTGGTAATCCAGTCATGAAATCCATTGAGATTGAATCCCATTTCCATCCAGGAATTTCGAGTGATTGAACAAGACCTCCAGGCCTCCTATGTTCGATCTTCACCTTTTGGCAAGTAAGACACCTTGCCACATATTCGGCTCACTCTCGCTTCATGTTTGTCCACCAAAACTGAAGTTTCAAGTCTTTGTACAACTTATCATCACCTGGGTGAACAGAATATGCAGTTCCATGCGCCTCATCTAGAATATTCCTCTTCATCTCGGCGTTGTTTGGTACACACCAACGCCCCTTCATCTTGATCGTACCATCATCAAGGATGTCATAATCAGGATGCTTCCCATCCTTGATCTTGACACGTAACTCCTCTAGAAACGGGTCATGAACTTGCAACTGTCGGATCTCATCATAGATCGACGGTCGCACTACAAGTGCATTCAGCAACATTGTAGTCTCACCTTGTTGAACAACTTCTAAGTCCAACTTCCTGAATTCCTCACACAAACCATATGGTAGCACCATCATGTTATTCACAGTGTGTGAAGTCTTCCTACTCAACCCATCAGCCACTACATTGGCTTTTCCCTCGTGATGCTGAATGTCCAGATCGTATTCAGATTTCAACTCGAGCCATCTCCGTTGCCTCATATTCAACTCCTTTTGAGTGAAGATATACTTCAAACTATTGTAAAATGTAAAGATCTTGCAACGAGCTCCATACAAATAATGCCTCCAAATCTTCAAGGCAAAAATTACGGCAGCTATCTCCATGTCATGAGTAGGGTAATTCTTCTTATGCACTTTCAACTGGCGAGAAGCATAAGCGACTACCTTGTCATGCATAAGTACACATCCCAACCCATTCTTAGATGCATCACTGTACACCTCAAACCCTTCCGTACCAGACGGTAAAGTCAAAACTGGTGCCGTCGTCAACCTCTTCTTAAGCTCTTGGAAAGCTTTTTCACATTGTTCACTCCACTTGTATTTCATTTCCTTTTTCATCAAATTTATGATAGGTCTAGATATCTTGGAGAAGTCTTGCACAAATCTCCTATAGTAGCCATCCAATCCGAGAAAACTTCGTACCTCAGTCACACTGTTCGGAGCAGGCCAATCCATGACAGCCCGAATCTTAGAAGGATCAACAGAAACTCCTTCTTTAAAGATAATGTGCCCAAGAAAAGCAACACTCTCTAGCCAAAATTCACACTTTGAGAGTTTAGCATACAACTTCTCATTTCGCAACACCTCCAAGACAGTCCTCAAATGTCTTGCGTGTTCCTCCTCTTCTTTCGAATACACCAAAATATCAACGATAAACACGACCACAAAACTATCCAGATATGGTCTAAAGGTGTCATTCATCATTTCCATAAACTTGGTAGGTGCATAAGTTAACCCAAATGGCATAACAGTAAACTCATAATGCCCATACATTGTCCTAAAGGCAGTTTTCGCAATGTCGACCTCATCAATCCTCAATTGATGATAACCAGACCGCAAATCAACCTTCGAAAACACTCCAGCCCCTTGGAGATGATCAAACAGGTCTTCAATCCTGGTAAATTATACCTATTCTTGTCAGTGACCTTGTTCAACTCACGATAGTTAATGCAGAGACGCAGACTACCATCCTTCTTATGCACAAACAAAACTGGTGCTCCCCAAGGCGATACGCTAGGTCTAATGTACCCCTTGTTTAACAATTCCTCTAATTGCTCCTTTAGCTCTTTCATCTCCAAATGTGCCATTCTATATGGTGCCCTCGAAATCGGACTTGTTTCAGGAACTAGGTCAATCTGAAACACGGTATCTCTCACTGGTAGCATACCAGGAATTTCCTTAGGAAACACATCCGGAAACTCATTGACCACATCAATCTTTGAGATTTCGTCGTCTATTCCTTCTACATTCTGAATGTGACACAAAAATCCCTCACATCTCTTCTCTAAATGTTTCTTCGCCACTAACATTCAAATAATCCCAATTCCTCCCTTAGTGACAATTCCTTTATAAGAGATTCTATGACCTCTAGGTCCTTTCAGCAATATCTTTTGTTCACTACTATCGATTCTCTCTTTATACTTGCTAAGCCAATTCATCCCCAAAATAACATCTAAATCTCTTAATTGGAACTCAATCAGGTTTGCAGGCAATTCAGACCCTGCAATGTTCACACGAACATTGGGATACACAACTTTACATAATACCACCTCCCCCGAAGGAATGACAATACTAGTCTCTAAAGACTCCACAATTTTTATCCCATGTTTCTTAACAAAGTTTTCCGATATGAATGAATGTGATGCTCCAGAATCAAATAATACATAGGCAGGCAAAGAATTTACAAGAAACGTACCAGTCACCATATTGTTTGCCGCATCAGCGTGTACTTGATTCATCACAAACAAACGACCCCCATTTCTGTTCTGGTTGCCATTATTGTTCTGAACATTTCCAGCCTGTCCATTCAGCCCATTCTGTCAATTACCACCTAGGTTATTCCCATTTTGACCTTGAACTGCAGGAGCTTGAACATTGTTGTTGCCCCCACCATTGTTCACGGTTTTGCCCTTCTGAGTACAGTCAAAAGAACGATGCCCCAACTCGTGACAAGTGAAGCATCTCACCTTGTTACCAGCACAGTCAACCCCTGGGTGATTCATATTGCACTCTCTGTAAATGTAGGGTTTGCCCTTCCAACCCCCATTTTTACGATGGCCATTTTCATTGCCATTCTTGCCATTTTCATTCTTGGATTTCCCACCTTCATTGTGGTTATTCCCCTTGTTGTTGTTGTTATTGTGATGGTTTCCTCCCTGAAACTTATCCTTCTTCTCGCCCCCACTACCCTGATGGTCGTTAAACTTTCTCTTTTTCCCAGTCACCTCCTCTCTGTGCTTTTGAAATGCAGCTTTGTTCGCAGCACGATTGTAGACTTTTTGCATAGTCTGATAGATATAACCCCCAAAAAACTCACAAATGGTTCAGTACAACCCATTCTGGAATCTACGGGCCATATGCTATTCCGTAGGGACTAATCCTCCAGCGAAACGAGTTAGGTCGTCAAACTTTTCAGCATACTCCTTAACTGTCATCCTTCCTTGGATAAGGTTCAAGAACTCATTATACTTCTGGTCTTGGAGATACTCTGGGTAGTACTCCTCTCTAAGGACCGTTTTGAACATCTCCCAATTAAGACCCTCTCGAGCTCTAATAGTTGTGCCATTGGTCCTCCACCAACGATCTGCCTTCTTCCGGAATAGATAGACAGCACTGTCCAGCTTAAGTGCCTTCGGACACCCAGTAATCGCAAAGATTTTCTCTAAATTCCTCCCTTTGCATCATCTGCCCGATGAATGCATTGGATTGCGCCAAAGCTTTTTGCGACTGAGCCATTTGTGCCAACAAAGCTTGCGCTGTTGCCTCACCATTAACATTGTAATCCCCCTTTGAACTAGTTGACTCTTCGACTCTTTGTCTATTTCTTCTAGGCGGCATCTAGCGACCTAAAGGATCAACAAAAGCAAAAAAAGGGTATTAGCTACCCATATCACACTCTGGTGCGATAATCACAACTAACATACACATCGACTCACATATATGTTCAATAGCCAACTAGGGCTCTAGGCTCTTATTGCATTCAAGCATGACCTTTTCAACACTCTTGCGTACTAGCAAGTTCAAGGTGTCAATAGACTTTGTTCTTTCTCAAAAATAAACAAATCATAATCACATTAAAACATTCATGCCTTTTTCACATAGGCGCTTTCACAATACTCATGCTCCAGATAACAAGTAAATAACACATTTCTTGCAAAAATTCCATCTCATAAATCAAATAATCAAGTATTTGCTCTAAAAAATGAGTGCTTGCCAAACCAAGCCTCAAAATAGCATGAATAAAGTTAAAATAACATTCTAATCATAATGTCAAAAACAAATGGCTCGCAGGCCCAAATTAAGTCTCAAATAATTTTCTCAAAATACAACTAAATCAAACTAAGAATCACGCTCCCCTCGCGCGGTTTCTCAAAGGATAGCGACACACATGCGTTACTTGGACCTCGTCCATCTCCTCCTCTTCCATAGGCTCCTCATCTTCTTCTTGATCCTCCTGCTCCCCAGTAGGGGTCCTTGGCTCATTGGGCTTGCCATTCAAGCCTATGGGCCAATCTCTAACAGCGCTAGGTCTAGATGATCTTGCAGGAACCTTAGGAATATGGGGCGAAGCCTCCTCCTCGACCTCGACAGCGAGCTTCTCGGTCTCCTTGGCAAAGTACGTCTTTCGAACGCCAGTGCATGATCTAGATCAGCTTGTGCCTCCTCCGAAGTGATTGGGTTGTCCACCTCTAGCAAAGGATCGTACCCTTCAGCATTCTCCACGTACATCTCATAAGGGTCTCTAAGCATGTCTGGATGCTCCTCGTCCCACGCGTATGCCCTCGTGATCAAGGTCTCCAATGTCTCCAGATAGGGGTAGCCCCTATCATTCTTCATCTCCCAGTCCACTAGCCAATCGTTGTGAAATCGGCGCCACTTGGCAGTCGTGTAGCCAAAGCTTTTGATGAAGTAGAAGGCCTTCATCTTATCCGAGCGCAAAGACGATTGAACACCATAACGCTCATTATACTGCATGAATACCTCTCGTACTAGGTCAAAGTATTCCTCCGAGCGACCTCCTTCATAACGGAGATCCCTTGGATCTTCACGAGTAACAGGTCGTTCACGCTTCACCATCTGCACGCGAGAAACAACACGTTAGTACTTAAGTCGAGTACTTCAAATAATACAAAAACAAGTAAAGAAACAAATCAACTCATTTCGGTTTACAAAGCTTTTATTCACATAACTTAAGTCTATTTAAGTTTTCAACCTATAAACATGTCTTAATGACATATTTACAATTCAAAACGTATATTAGGATAATAACATACGCTCCGATACCAACTTTTTTCGTCTAATTTAAAACCATTTAAAATCATGAGTTGCAGCGGAAAAACCCTAGAAATTCGAAGCGCCACCGCGGTATTTAATGTTCAAATTAAATACAAGGCTAGAAAGAAACAAAATGTTTATATTCAAAACACACATACTAGATAATTAGATAATAACTATCTTTTTAAAACTAAACTTAAAACGAATAATCCAAATGAAATAGGAAATAGTAATTATTAATTCTCATGCAAAAGAATTAATCTCATTACAATAATGAAAATCCCAATACTACAAGAATCCAATTCTAAACAATAAAAGTAAATTGTTCTATGAAGATATACAATCTCCTTCAGTCGCCTTCCCTAGCTCTCAACCACGAGCTACAAATCCTGTCAACCTACTCCCGCATATTGACGAATTGCGTATAAGGTTCATCATAGGCCCATCATTGAAGAGAAATGGACAACAAATACAAGTAGAAAGAAAAACAACCAATTAGCTACGCTGAGTAATTCATAACCACATAGTCCATTTAAATCTCCAAGTCAAGCCAACATTCTTAATAAAATGAATAATCATGTTTTACGAAATAAAGGACAACATGCTTTAATAATTTAAAGACACGTATAAATACCAAATAATAAATCTAATATTTATTATTATCCATTAGCCAAGTTCATTAGAGAGAAGAGAATCACAAGAATAGTCAAACCAACCGCAGTCGATTCAATAGGATCTCAGTTCCCGTGCACATTGGCAAAAGAGGGATTAACCGTCCCGGAGTATAGATAACTCCTAGAAGTACTTCCTATGTTTCTAAGTATGCATACCCTCCTTCAACTCTTAGGTCTACAGGAAGAACTGTTCCAAATAACCACTCGCCCAATTACTCGGTATGTATACAAGATTTCAATACGTTGGGGCAATACCTGCAGTTATAATCCCACTCAACGTAACAAGTGACAAATTCCCATTCGCATCCTTTGGTGGATCCATTACCAAAGAAATCTTAACTCTCAATTGATTTTCATAAAGTGATCACATAATAAGTAATACACATATCTTGGCATTTCTCAAGTAACTACTCCACAATTCCGATGGCAATAATTTCACATGAATGAGCATCAACACCCTATTCACAACCACCTAACAATATACCTTTTCCAGGCTTTCAGTATTGTTTACCAAATCAATAGTCAACATATCATTAACTTATTGAACCAACATGCTTACAAACATGATCCAAATAGCGATAGGCTATATCCAAATTGAACAAATATTAACATATCTTTAGTCCAATATCACAATAATTACTCCACTTAATAGTAAGGATTAACATGTATTATCATATAACATGAATCTCAATAAGTAGAAATTGCTACACAAAGTGAATTTCCAACATTGATCAACATACATTCACTATCATATAATTCTATACGAATTATCATAAGAAAATAAATAACAATTATCACTTTATCAAAATATCCACAATGAATCCGTATAATTCTTCTAGAGATGAATTACTATTCACCAAATAATACTAGACAATGAATATACCTTGTGCAAAAAGGCAATCCAACAAATTCACGTAAGCTCCTTACGTTCACGTGCGGTCAACGGGCCCTAACAAATCCACAATAACCAATAGTCAATATTTTGACCTCTAAACCTCTTAATTAAACTTTAAAGATGGTTTAGCACCTTAAACTTAAATTATTAAGTTGCTGGAATTTATTACTCATGCATGCTCAAAAGACTTTTCAAAACAAACATTAAAGACCCAAATAAGGAAACTTTCCATAAACCCTAATTGAAATAAATCAACAAGTCAACCAGCAAGTCAAACCACCAAAACACCACCCAACATCACCATCACCACCGCTGATCACCGCCAGCGGCGGCTGGTGGCGCTGAGCAGTCGCCGTTGATGGCTCCACGGCCAGCAGCCCGGCGTTGCCGTGTTAAGCAGCCCGGCGCTGCCGTGTTCAGCACACGGCGCTGCAGTGTTGCACAATCCAAATTCTTTTTCCGTTTTTTTGTTTTTTTTTTGTCAAGGTTAAGTTGATGTGTGAGGAAGTTGAGTCCAATTAGGAAACCAAATCACTCATTTTACTCCTTCCTTATCTCCTCTAACTTCCTAAACTAACAACAGTCAACCCTCCCAAAATCTACTCTTTTTAGGAAAAGATTTTACAAAAATAAAAAGCTAATTTTTACCCCATAATTTCGGCCAATAGCCAAAATTAATGGCCTCAATTAGGCCTTAATTATTTTCGGCCATACCGAAAATAATAAGCCCAATTTGCTTGATTAGTTTTGGCCCAATTAATTTAATTAGATCCAAAACAAACCCATACATTAATTAGACACTTTAATTCATGAGCCCAATTAATATTTTAAATCCAAAATTGCATTTTCTTTTTAAGTAATTATTATTCTAAATGAATAGTAATACGGGGTATTACAATTGGTGTCCCGTAAAAACATCCTCACAAGCCTATTAGGGACCCGACAATGGACCTCAGGGGCCTCTTATGTTCCCTATGGGTGTCCCGTGAACTTAGATATCACCTATGTCTTCGGTGTTCTGCCCTTTCATTGGTGTCCTGTAAAAACGCCCTTACTAGCCTATGAGGGGCCCGATACGGACCCCAAAGGCCTCTTATGCTCCCTAACGGTGTCCCGTGCAATGTGGTGCGAAAATATGCACCTTCGTTTCAGGGACTCTCGGAAGCGCAAAAAAGGTGGATTATAGCTTTTGTTTTCGGCTTCCAGGAGTCCGGGTGTCATGTTTGCCCAAAGTAATCCGGAGGGGGGGGTCTACCATGACCATGGAGGATCCTTGGTGCCCAGGGAGGGTCATCCGGATCACCGAACTTTGTATCACCCCAATTCCTATGGTGTTCCAACTCTTACACTATTGCCACGTAAAATGCCCTTCCAAGCCTATGAAGGACAAGATAAGCGACATAAGGGCCTCCCATGTCCCCTAGGGGTGTTTCATGCAATGTGGTGCAAAAATATTCACCTTCGTTTCGGGGCCTCCTGGAAGCCCAAAAAATATGGATTATAACCTTCATTTTCGGCTTCCCGGGGCTCGGGTGTCATCTTTGCCAAAACTTTTTCTGGGGGGTCTATCATAACCATAGAGTACCCTCGGTGCCCCAAGAGGGGCATCCGGATCCCGAACTTTGATATCACCCCTATGCCTTTTGTGTTCCATTTCTTACACCCGTGCCGTAAACCGCCTATCCAAGCCTATTAGGGACCGGATAAACGACCCTGAGGGCCTCCCATGTCCCCTAAGGGTGTTTAGTGTGTGGTGCAAAAATATCCACATTTGTTCCAAAGCCTTCTGGAAGCCCAAAAAATGTGCATTATAGCCTTCGTTTTTCGGTTTTCAGGGTCCGGATGTCATTTATGCTTAAAGTTCTCCGTGGGGTATATCATGACATTAGAGGATCCTCGATGCCCAGGGAGGGTCATCTGGATACCCGAACTTCGATATCACCCATGCCTTCGGTGTTCCGGGGTCAATCGGATCCCCAAATTTCGATATCACCCATGCCTTCGGTGTTCCAGCCCTTACATTGGTGTCCCGTAAAAACGTTCTCATAAGCCTATTAGGGACCCGACAATGGAAATCGGGGGCCTCTTATGTTCCCTAAGGGTGTCCTGTCATATGTGGTGCGAAAATATCCATCTTCGTTCCGGGCCCTCCCAGAAGCCTAAAAAACGTGGATTATAGCCTTCGTTTACTGCTTTCAAGGAGCCAAGTGTCATTTTTACCCAAACTTCTCGGGGGGTCTATCATGTCCGTAGAGGACCATCGGTTCCCCGGGAAGATCATCCGGATCCCCGAACTTCGACATCACCTTTGTCTTCGGTGTTTCAGCCCTTACATTGGTGTCCCGTAAAAATGCCCTTACAAGCCTATCAAGACCCAATAACGGACCCTGGGGGCCTCTTATTCTCCCTAAGGGTGTCCCATGCGATGTAGTTGTAGAAGCCAAAAAAGCATCTTCAGATTTCTCCGCAAGAGCCCGATGATGAAAGGAGTAATTTATAAACTTGAATGCTATTTTTGCTTTGATAGGTAAAATAAGGTCTCAGGTTTTTTTTCCTCGATCACTCCTTTATTTCGATCACATTCAAAAGCCCCGTTCAAGAGCTTTCCAACGACACCTCTCGTGTCTTTTTCCATCTCCCAGTTGCCTAGTTGCTAACCGAGGGTAAAACCGTCATTTACCGTAGAAGGGTAAAACGCTCTTTTCACATTTTCGAAACACTAAAATTCCTCAGAAAATTAAAATGGACTGGATGTTTTCATAAATCCAGCTGGCAAGCTGACAGCCGGCAGCAGCGCTGGATTTTAAGCCAGCGCCGCCATCGGCTGTGGCAAGCGGCGTCAGCGGCGCTCGCTAGGTCTTCCAAGCCCGTCTTTTTTTGAGCCCAATCCCCGATTTCGGCCATCTCTTCACCCGTCCAACCCTATTCCTTTCCTTATAAATACGACCCTCTTCCCTCAGTTCAAATCACACAGTGTACAGTTGACAACCTCTATTCTTAGGAGTATTAACACTGAGCTTCCCCCTCTTTCTTTCAAATTTGAGATCTTGTCTTTACTATTCATTTTCTAAATAGCCTAAAATTCAGGTACTAACTCCTGAGGGCTCAAATTCATGCCTTTTATTGCTTCCTAAATACTGCCTTTCAATTCCAAACATGTCTAGTCGTTGTGATGCTCAACTTGCCAATCGAATGCATGTCTAAACCAGGGTCAATAATAAATGTTGTGATGCATGTGATGAACCAATTAGTAGTCTAAGTCTAGGTTGTTAATCCGGTTTGTGTGGGAATCATGCCTTTAAATTATTAAGCAAACTTGAGTTAGTAGAGGCCGTCATAAAACGAGCGTGTTGGGTGCTTAACACCTTCCCACCTCGTACCTTGGCCCCCGGACCTTTTATTCTTGGGTACTCATATGTTCTATATGAGCGAGAGTCTTTCTAAAAACACGATCAGTTCACTTATTGCGCTATTGGGTTGTCCCTTCGCATTGTCCCTTCGGTTTGTCCCTTCGATAAAACGCTGATAGCAGATTTGTGACCTTTTTCTTGGTTTTTATTCAATTCAAGTCTTTACAAAAGCTTTTCTAACTCGATGATCCCTTTAACTTATCTAAACCCCCAGCTTACAAATTTTCTATAAGGACGCACTCCGTGGACGTAGGAAAATCCCGGGTCGTTACAGTGGCGATTTCACTGGGGATTTATTTAAGAGGGTGAGACTCGAAAGTCAAGTTTGCTTAATTGTTTAATAACATGTTTAAGAAGAGGCCACAAGATTTTGGTCGGTTTCAGAGCTAATAAGGTCGAGACATGGTACGGAGCCAATTCTAGTTGTCTTCCACAGTCAGATTTTTGCACTAAGCATTGAACAGATTTTCGAAGGATTTCACCATGATAGAAGCTTTGAGAAATTTGGGGAGCTAAAGGTCTGAAAAAGAGATACAACATTGGACATCCCGTAAATCCTATTTATAGGCAAAGAGTCGGGTCAGAAATCTGCGAACAGACCCAAAGCCAGAGCCGCCAGCGCTGCTAGCAGCCCTGACCTCGGGCCAGTCAGTTTTTCCCTATTTTGCTCGCGTCCGCCCTTTTGGTCCGTTCCACCCGATTTAAGCCCGATTTTCTAATGCACAACGTGGTTACAAAGCCCGAGACTCTCTTAGTTTTATTCATTTTCTATTTTCTATTTTCTTTTTTTTATTATTTTTATTTATTTTTCTAGGGGGTATAATATGTGTATTTTTTTACTTTTTTCTTGCAATTTTTACCGTATTCTTTATTTTATTCCCTAAATTGTGTCCTACTCTTCACTGCATAACATATTGCATACTTAGAGTTCAGACTGGCATAATCGAGTCATAATAGCATATGTGTCACATAAAATGCATAAAAACAGGAGTTCGAGTTTTGAAGACCAAGATTTACAAATCGAGTCTACACTATTCAGTTGGGGTCATCAGCACCATTGCTATCAGCCTCATCCTCAACGGAAGGACCATGACCATAATTCCAGGCCGAATAGTAGAAAGAGCCCTGAGTGCTAAACAAGCAGTAAATCGGCCTGCTATTGTTGGGCCTCATATCCCGTCCATCATGTACAGGCGCACGCATAGGGGTACCTGCCGAAAACCCTGTCCCAAAGAAGCTCTCCGTGGCTTGACTAGCAAAGTCCATGGCCACATTTTGATATGAAGGCCCAGCTTGGGGCACACCCCATCCAGGAGCATTCGCCCAACCTCAAGCCATAGGAGTTACAATGGGCCTACTACTCAAAAAAGGCTGAAAACCCGCTGGAGAAAACATCTCAGGCACAAGAATGTAAGGCATAGAAGGTCCGGGCGCCTCATCATTAGGAGTCCTCGTCGCAGCCACAGTAGGAGAACGAGCAACAGACGGTCTGCTCGTCGAAGAGGCTCTCATTGCTGATGAATGTCGGGGTCCCACAGAAGACGAAGACTGCGACATCTGCAAAGAATCAAGACCAAAATGTTAAACTAAGCACTCCACTTAGCCAAACAACAAGACAACAGTGCACTTACACTAGCGGTCCCAGATCGGGAACCTACCCATCATCCAGCTATATCCTTTCTTCAGCAAATGGATGAGCTTGAAGACTTGGGAAGTCTGCTCCGGGTTCAGCTACAAGAGAAAGACAAGAGACAGAGTCAGCACTTCAAAAGCAACACAAGAAAGCAAGAAAGGATAAAAACTTACCCTCACAATCATCAGGCAGGGGTAAGGCCTCCATGGCCTCTCCGTCAGCAATATGTAGAGGAAGCTCCTCTACTATACGACCCCCACTTTCACCAATGTACCTCACCTCGTTACTCGGTAAGGTCACACTTGTGGGGAGACCAAGAGGAACTCTAGAATGGGACCTCCTGGGTCCCCGAGAAGCCAAACTTTCCGCCTACAAGACACAAAAGTCAGTACATTACATATATAGATGAAAAACACAAATAAAGATCTTACCACAAAAGTGAGGCCCAGCATCAAACGACCCAAGCAGTAGGCCAGATACACAGCTTGTGATACCCCAATATTTTCTATAATTATTATATCGATTTATAAATGATTTATAAATAGTTCGGAAATTAAATCGTATTATAAATGGTTTATAAATAGTTTCGAAGATTAAATCGTATATTCATTTAAGGATTCGATTTATTCAATTAAAGCCATAATAATATTAATTATTATTATTATGGGACTTTCATAAATTGCATTTATTAATTTTGAGGAGTTTAATTAAAATATTTTATATATGAATAGGAATTATTCATATTGTTTTAATTAGTTTTAATTAGCTTTTTAAATCAAAAAATTATTCAATTAATTCCTAAACCTAGTAGTATTTGATTTGGGTTGACTGAGGGCCTATATAAGGAAAAGGTGAGACAGTTGATCAGTTTTGCAAACTGACCCAAAAGCCTCAAGCAATCTCTCTCTCTCGCCGTCCTCTCTCTCTCCTCACCGGCTCTCTCTCTCCTCGGTCTGCCCACCGGAGAACCACCGCCGGCCTCCCTCACTTCCGGTAACTCCTTCTCTCTCCCTCTCCTTCTCTCTTTCTCTTTCTTTTTCCTTCTCTCTTTCTCTTCGCGTTTTCTCTCCCCCTTCCCTGTTTCGGCCCAGCGCCACTGCGAGCCACCACGGCGCCACCAGGCCGTGCCTGAGTGGTCGCCGGTGATGGCCCATGGCGTCGGCTGGGCCCCTTTGCTCTCTCTTCCTCTCTCTCGCTCGTTATCTCTTTCTCTCTCTCTCTCACGCTCGCAAACTCTCTCTCTCTCTCTCTCTCTCTCTCTCTCTCTCTCTCTCTCTCTCTCTCTCTCTCTCTCTCTCTCTCTCCTCGCCGGTCACCGGCGAGCCACCACCGCCGGCCAAGGTGGTCGGTGGGTGGTGATGGTGGTGATGGGCCGGGTAATGGGTCCCATGCATGGGTACCCGTGACCTAGGCCTAGTTTTGAAGTTAGGGTTACGTTTTTATATTTTTCGTAATTATTAATTCGATTTTCAGTATTTTCGATTTAATGTTTCTATTTTTCTGCACTCATTCGAAATCGGAATTCGGATTTTCAAAAGCCTAGATTGGTTGAAATAAATCAAGGAATTTAATAAAAATATCATATTGAGATTTAGTTACTATTTGTATTTTCTTATGTAATTAATACTGATTCGGTAATTGTTTTTAATCAGGACCTAATGAGCAAGCTTGATTATTGTCGACTGGTTGGAGCATACATACTGTTGGTAGCGTTTTAGTGGTAAGCTCTCTTGCCTACCTTCTTCCAAAGCCCCATCAAAACTATTTTGAAGTGTTATGTGCTAATTGGGAATTTGTTGTGAATTTAATATGCAAAGCATGATTAAATTATATCGTCGTTATTATGAAGTTATTAAGCATGATTCACTACTGTGAATATGAGTTATAATTAGCATGTTGATGTTAGCATGTTTTGGGAATTAATTAGTCCATATGATGATTATTGGACAATTGTTGAATAGCAAATTATTAATATTATTATGCTATTAATTATATGCTAATTGGTATGGGTATTATTGAGTGCTAGTGAGCACCTATATATATCGTTGAATGTCTTTGGTGATTGGTGAATTTTTGGATATCATATTACCCTGCCGAAGTGCTGCCGAAATTGTGCTAGACATTACTTGTCTTCATTATTGAATTATCGTCGTTATTGAATTAAAGCATGTTTAATTCTCATCGTATTGAATTATCATTATCGTCGTTATTTACTATTCATTGTCAAGAGCATGAAATGAATTAGTAAGTCGTGGTCTCGTAGTACCACTTATGTCAACCAATGCAAATTATGTGAATTGAATTAAATGAGAGTAAGACTCCTAATGGATTCCTAGGAGTAGTCGAGCAATCGGGATTGCACCTAATGGTGTAGTTCAAGGGATGAGTGATTCCCAAGTTACTTATGGACACCTCGCAGTTTGTTTAGGACGGATCATTCCCCATTTATTAAGTCCTCTAGGCTCTTGTAATTGTACTAGAGGTAGTGTGCACACTAGAGTCATTAAGTCCATGGCGTGATTGTATCTTCGATGAACAGTATGGGTAATCGCTGTTCTATTCGCTCTCTTACATCTCTCTAATCAAGACGGATTGTCTATGTCGTATTTCGTGTGATCACTGTACAAGAATTGCATATGAAAGAATGTCGTTGTGCGTATGCTTGATTATATGCTTATGTGCGTATGCAAATGAATTTCAATGATTCTTCTAAAACCTCAGGTAAGGTTTGCGAAATGTTTTTACTGGGTACGAATGACGTTTATTCAGTTTTTTATCTGATTTTTATTTCTCTTTTGTTTCTTTTCTTTTCTTTTCTTCTGTATTTTGTTTCCGTCACGGAAACCAAAGTGCAAGTTTAGTTGATTGAGGACGTACAACTTGGAAGGTAGAGTTGGCGTCGGTTTATAGAACTGTTTCAGTTACGATAGATCGTGGGATTATTTTTAATGGATTTAGCCCTTTGAAGGCAAGTTGTAATAAATTTGGTTTAATGGGTTTTAGCTCACTATATAGACAACTCTGATATTAACTGTTTAGTTTGTTTAGTTCCTTAGTAAGCTCCTTTTGATGCCTAGTCTTTCTTTCTGCTTAGCATTTACTCCTTAGTGATAAATGTTGCAGTGACATCCCCTCGGGTTCGGGACGGTTCAGCGGTGTCGAGTCGTGAGCAACGACGTCGATAGTTCCCGGGAAATTGTTGCGAATTAGGGGGTGTTACACAGCTGTACGTTCTAAGCCAGCAACTTCTGGCTCAACAAACTGCATGGCGACAGATCCCCTAATCACGACCCCCAAATCATCTACGCTCAAAGTGCGCAGAAAGAACATGGTCATAGGGGGGGTCCTCCGGAACCAAATGACCACCCAAGGCAGAATAGACCAATCGAGTCAAGCGGTCTCCAAGGTACCACTCAAAACTGAATGGCCCCTCAAACACCACCCGCAGGATAGATACATTGAAAGACTCAGTGGTAATATGGGCCGGGACCCCAAGAATATCATCAAAAGCGGTCCACGACACCTGCAGATTATAAGATCAAAGTTCGTTCACATCAAATGAACCAAAAATTATATATACACAAGCAAGTCGAAGGCAACGTACCTTGGACGCGGCCTGACTCTCGAAGGTAATCCGAAAATCCTCCAAATAGGAAAACGGATGGCTATCCCTACCAACCCACCATGAACCCAGTGGGAACATCCTCAAACCAGGACGGTGAGGACCGAAAGCTGGAAAATACGCAAAGAACCACAACTGCCATACAAGTAAGGACAATCAGATACGGCTCCGCTACAAAGTATGCATATGCAAAAATAATAATATATATGCCTACCTCCAGTATTCTCTAGAGGCCAGTGATAAACGCTCTCTGACTCGTCAGTTTAGGCCTACAAGCCTGACACACCATCTCACCAAGAATGCATATGCAGGAGCACCAAAATTGTTCTCATGTACCCGAGACAAGTCATCCAAACATGTCAGAAAGCCAACCTGGCATACACTCTTCTTTTGGGAAAAGATGGTCGCTCCCAACAGGTAAGCCAAGAAAATACGAGCCCGCTGCTGCTCAGGAAACCCCTGCTCCGCCAAAGCTCCCCATAGCCTCGGCAAGGAAACTCGGTCCTCCCTAAAGTGAACAACCACATGTCCATATAGCTCAAGCAACCTATCAGCTTGCCGATGATAGCTCTCGTCATATCGTATAGGACGCCCTCTAAAGGACAAGCCCGTCAGTACGGCAAACTGATAGTGAGTAGGAAACATCTCTCCCACATGTGTATGGAAGATGTTCGTGGTATCCCAAAATCTCTCGAATAACCCACGGGAAACTATCCTAGTGTCCCTAGAATGACAAGCCGGGATAACCGACATGAAGTACTCAAAGCCTGAAGCCTGAACTGTCCCCCTAGTCCACTCAGTAAAGGTATCCAACATCATGGCCCAGTGCGAAGTTTACCCATGAGCCTGCAGATGAGCACCAACACCCTAACCAACAAAAAAATAAAATAAAATCAACAGCTTGTATACTACAAATACAGCCCAGATAATTCTACACAAGTACTATATACAGATGACCACCAATCCAGTACAATCCCAAGTTCGTGTGCCGAGGCACTAACAGTTCAAAGTTTCAGTACAAAATAAACTGAAAAAAGCTAAAGAAGTCAGGAACATACCAAATGTGGGTTAGAAAGATGACTCCGTCTGTCCAGCAGCAAAATACTCCGATCCCACGCCTCCGCCGGACGCCAGTCCAGACTCATGAACAAGTCTTGATACAAAGTTGCCCCATCTGCATGTCAGGGAAGAGGTATCCTACATGACGGGAACCCAGTACGGAAAAGGTCGCGGTTTTCCTCTTCCTCGCCCATAGGACGCTTCGCTTAACGTTTGGGAGCTATAGGTGAAGAATTGAATTTTTCTCTCTCTACAAGTAGAAATTTCAAATGTCAGATTCGCAAGATACAAGTACCCATTCAATAATGCAACCCGAAATTCAGCTACTAGGCGGAAAAATAAACAAGTTCAAGACAAAAAGCAAAGAATTTGGTCAAGAATTGACTTACCTACAAAAGCTTGGAGCTCTCGACAATGGTGGAAGCTAGCTCGACGAAGAAGAAGCGAAGTGAGCAAAAACGCGAAGAAGCTTGCGAAAATCCGCTATATTCAGCTCGTGAGAGCCGCCAGCGGCGCTCGCTGTGAGGCCCAGCACCGCTAGCGGCAGTGGCCTGGGCCGCTAGCAGCCCTGGTCGGCCTGCACGCGCGGGCCCCCTCTGCTGTCCCACGGCTTCCTTTCCAGCCCAAAAACCGTTATTTTGCACAGTTCGTTCGCGGCGAAGACCAGTACTAAGCGCGCGGGAACAAATCTCTTTGGCCCACCAATTCAAAATTCGACAGTTGGTCCATCTTACGGTACCAAGTATTATCAGGTAAAACTAACCCATTTGTTTTGCAGGACTCAAATGCACAAGCACAGGTATTCTCCAACAATATTGATCACCCGGCATGGTCAAATTATTATTAAGCCCAATTGATCTTCTGGCATTATTTATTTTGGGGACAGCCGGTGTCCATAAATTATTTTTTAAGCCCAGTTGGTCTTCTGAAACTACTTATTTTAGGGGACAGCCAGTGTCCATAAATTTATTTTGGGGACAGCCGGTGTCCATAAATTGTTTTTCTAAGCCTAGTTGATCTTCTGGCACCATTTTTGGACAGCCGGTGTTCATTAATTTGGGAGACAGCCAGTGTTCGTCGATTATTTTTGGGGATAGCTGGTGTCCATAAATTGGTTTTTAAGCCCAGTTGATCCTCTGGCACTATTTTTGGGCAGCCGGTGTTCATTATTTTGGGGGACAGCCAGCGTTCGTCAATTTTTTGTGGGATAACTAGTGTTCGTCAATTATTTTGGGGGACAGCCAATGTTCGTCAATTATTTTTGGGGACAGCCAGTGTTCGTAAATTATTTTTGGACATCCAGTGTTCATCATTTTGGGGACAGCCAGTGTTCATCATTTTGGGGACAACCAGTGTTCATCATTTTGGGGACAGCCAGTGTTCATTTTTTTGGGGGGAGAGCCGGTGTTCGTAAATTGATTTCTTTTAAGCCTAGTCGATCTTCTGCCATTATTTAGGACAACCGGTGTTCGCAAATTGTGTTTAAGCCCAGTGAGTCTTCTGGCATTATTTATTTTAGGACAACCGGTGTTCGCAAATTGTGTCAGTCAATGATCACTTGTGTGGTTATAATGTCCTTTGGTTTTTTATATATGTTTCAGTCAATGATTGCTTAAACTGTTGCTTTATTTAAACTGTTCATATGTTTTAACCATTTGCAGCCGTCATTTTGATTGCGCTGTCTCGTCGACTTTTTCGTTTCTCGTGCAGAGACGGAATCTCGGCATCCGTTGAGTGGTGTTTAGTCATTGTTTGTTAAAGCACTCTACGTTGATCATTCTCAAAGTTTTAGTAACTTTTTCATTTTCTCTGAATACAGGTCCCCTGCAGGCATTGAGACCATCCCGAGCGATGCTTGCCCTGCTAACCATTACCTTTATTTTTCTTGTGTTCACAGAGATGAAGTCTTAGCACGCTACGAGCATGTCTCAATTCAGGTTTGCCTTCATATGCATGCATACGTACACCCTCACACACCATGTGCACATCAGCATCCTGCATGTCGAGTTCGGAATACCTTGATCTTCACTTTTACTCAAGCTCGATCAAAGTGCAGGCTTCTGTAGACGCCAAAAAAGTGTCTTCAGATTTCTCCGCAAAAGCCCGATGATGAAAGGAGTAATTTATAAACTTGAATGTTATTTTTGCTTTGATAGGTAAAATAAGGTCTCAGATTTTTCCTCAATCACTCCTTCAGTTCGATCACATTCAAAAGCCCCATTCAAGAGCTTTAAAACGACACCTCTCGTGTCTTTTTCCGACTACCGGTTTCCAAGTTGCTAACCGAGGGTAAAACCGTCATTTACCGCAGAAGGGTAAAACGGTCTTTTTACATTTTCGGAACACTAAAATTCCTCCGAAAATTAAAATGGACTGGATGTCGACATTATTACGACATCCAGCTGGCAAGCTCAGCGGCTGTGGCAAGCGCCGCCAGCGGTGCTAGGTGAAATCACAGGGCCGCTAGCGGCGCTCGCTGGGTCTTCCAAGCCAGTCTTTTTTAGAGCCCAATCCCCGATTTTGGTCATCTCTTCAACCGTCCAACCTTATTCCTTTCCCTATAAATACGACCCTCGTCCCTCAGTTCAAATCACACAGTCTACAGTTGACAACCTCTATTCTCATGAGTATTAACACTGAGCTTCCCCCTCTTTCTTTCAAATTTGAGATCTTGTCTTTACTATTCATTTGCTAGATAGCCTAAAATTCAGGTACTAACTCCTGAGGGCTCAAATTAAAGTACTTGCTTAACTGTTTATTTTCTAGTAGTCACAATGTAGATATCATGCTAATCGTGCCTTTTATTGCTTCCTAAATACCGTCTTTCAATTCCAAGCATGTCTAGTCGTTGTGATGCTCAACTTGCCAATCGAATGCATGTCTAAACCAGGGTCAATAATAAATGTTGTGATACTTGTGATGAATCAATTAATAGTCTAAGTCTAGGTTGTTAATTCGGTTTGTGTGGGAATCATGTCTTTAAATTACTAAGCAAAACTTGATTTAGTAGAGGCCGTCATAAAACGGGCGAGTTGGGTGCTTAACACCTTCCCACCTCGTACCATCGCCCCCGAACCTTTTATTCTTGGGTACTCATATGTTCTATATGAGCGGGAGTCTTTCTAAAAACATGATCAGTTCACTTATCGCGCTATTGGGTTGTCCCTTCAGATTGTCCCTTCGGTTTGTCCCTTCGATAAAACGCCGATAACAGATTTGTGACCTCTTTCATGGTTTTTATTCAATTCAAGTCTTTACAAAAGCTTTTATAACTCGATGATACCTTGAACTTATCTAAACCCCCAGCTTACAAATTTTCTATAAGGACGCACTCCGTGGACGTAGGAAAATCCTGGGTCCTTACAGTGGTGCGAAAATATCTACCTTCGTTTCGGGGCTTCTCAGAAGCGCAAAAAAGGTGGATTATACCCTTAGTTTTCGGCTTCCATGATCCCGAGTGTCATTTTTGCCCAAACATCTCCGGGGGGTAGTCTACCATGGCCCTAGAGGTTACTCGGTGCCCTGGGAGTGTCATCCGTATCCCCGACTTTGATATCACGCCCATGCCTTTGGTGTTCCAACTCTTACACTAGTGTCCCGTAAAAACGCCCTTCCAAGCCTACCAGGGACTGGATAAGCAACTCTAATGGCCTCCCATGTCCCCTAGGGGTGTTTCGTGCGATGTGGTGCAAATATTTACACATTCGTTCCGGGGCTCCTGGAAGGCCTAAAAACGTGGATTAGCCTTCGTTTTCGGCTTCCCGGGAACCTGGTGTCATTTTTGCCAAGACATTTGCAGGGGGTTCATCATGACCTTAGAATACGCTCGGTGCCCCGGCAGGGTCATCCGGATCCCCTTCCAAGTCTATTACGGTCCGGATAAGCGACCATGAGTGCCTTCCATGTCCCTTAGAGATGTTCCGTATGATGTGGTGCGAAAATATCCACCTTTGTTTCCAAGGCCTCCCGGAAGCTCAAAAAATGTGGATTACGGCCTTCGTTTTAGGCTTCCCAGGGCCAGGGTGTCATTTTCGCTCAAAGTTCTCCGGGGGGTCAATCATGACACTAGAAGATCCTCGATACCCCGGGAGGGTGATCCGCACCCCCGAACTTCAATATGCCGCATGCCTTCGGTGTTCCGGCCCTTACATTCGTGTCCGTAAAAACGTCCTTACAAGCCTATTAGGGACCCGATAATAGACCTCGGGGGGCTATTATGTTCCTTAGGGGTGTCATGTGCGATGTTGTGCGAAAATATCCACCTTCTTTGCGGGGTCTTCCTAAGCCCAAAAATCGTAGATTATAGCCTTCGTTTTCGCCTTTCGGGGGCCTGATATCATTTTTGCCCAAACTTCTCCGGCAGGTCTATCATGACCTTAGAGGACCCTCAATGCTGCGGGAAAGTCATCCGGATCCCCGGTCATCGATACCACCTATGTCTTTGGTGTTCCGACCCTTACATTGTTGTCCCGTAAAAAGCCCTTACAAGCCTATCAAGGAACCGATAACGGACCTTGGGGGCCTCTTATGCTCCCTAAGGGTATCCCGTGCGATATGGTGCAAAAATATCCACATTCGTTTCGGAGCCTCCCGTAAGCGCAAAAAAGGTGGATTATAACCTTCATTTTAGGGTGTTATTTTTGCCCAAACTTTTTCGGGTGGTCTACCATGACCATAGAGCATACTCAGTGCCCCGGGAGGGTCATCCGGATCCCCGAACTTTTATATCACTCCCATGCCTTTGGTGTTCCAACTCTTACACTAGTGTCTCGTAAAATGCCCTTCCAAGCCTTTCAGGGACTGGATAAGCGACCACAAGGGCCTCCCATGTCCACTAGGGGTGTTTCATGCGATGTGGTGCAAAAATATAAACCTTTGTTCCGGGGCCTCATGGAAGTCCAAAAAACGTGGATTATAGCCTTCGTTTTCGGCTTCCCGGGGCCCGAATGTCATTTTTGCAAAAACTTTTTTGGGCGGTCTATCATGTCCCTAGAGTACCCTCGATGCCCCAAGAGGGGCATCCGGATCCCCGAACACTGATATCACCCCATGCCTTTGGTATTCCAATTTTTACACCATTATGTCGTAAACTGCCGATCCAAGCCTATCAGGGACCTAATAAGAGACCTTGAGGGCCTCCCATATCCCATAGGGGTGTCTCGTGTGATGTGGTGCGAAAATACCCACCTTTGTTCCAGAGCCTCCCGGAAGCTCAAAAAATGTGGATTATAACCTTCGTTTTCGGCTTGCAGGAGCCAATGTGTCATTTTTGCTCAAACTTCTCCGGGGGGTCCATTATGACACAAGAGGATCCTCGATGCCACGGGATGGTAATTCGGATCCCCGAACTTCAGTTTCACCCATGCCTTCTGTATTCCGGCCCTTACATTATTGTCGCGTAAAAACGTCCTTACAAGCCTATGAGGGACCCGATAATGGACCTCGGGGCCTCTTATATTCCTTAAGAGTGTCCTGCGCGATGTGGTGCGAAAATATCCACCTTCGTTCCGGGGCCTCCTGGAAGCCCGAAAAATGTGTTTCGCTTCTGGGGGTGTAACACCCCCGAATTCGCAACGATTTCCTGGGAACTAATGACGTCGTTGTGCACGACTCGACACTGCTCAACCGTCCCAAATTCGGGGGATGCTACGGTAACATTTATCGCTAAGGAATAAATGCTGAGCAGAAAGAAAAGCTAGGTATCAAAGGAAGCATCTAAACAAACTAAACATTAATATCAGAGTTGTCTATCAAGTGAACTTAAGTCCATTAAAGTATTATTACAACTTTGCCTTCTAGGGCACAAACCAAAAATGCCACAATCCAAAAGAATAACAAGTCTAGATAACTAGCCCACAGTTAATCTCCAAGGCTAAACGTCCTCACTTAGCAACACCTGCACTTTGGTTTCCGTGACGGAAATCGGGTACAGAAGAAAGAGAAAAAACAAAAGAAAACAAAAATCAGATAAACTGAATAAACGTCGTCCATACCCAATAAAAACTCTTTCGCAAACCTTACCTGGGGTTTAGAAGAATCATTGCAATTCATTTGCATGCACAAGTAATCATACATTCAAGCACATGCATACTCAATATTCAATTACATGCAATTCTTGCTTTAGTGATCATTCGAACACAACAGACAAACCATCTTGATTAGAGTAATAAGAGAGCGAATAGAACAGCGATTACCCATACTGTTCATCGATTGATATTGACATGCCATGGACTTACTCTAGTGTATACTCACACTATCTCTAACGTAATAATCGATACGTAGAGAATTAAACAATGGGGAATGAACCATCCCGAACACGCTACGAGGTGTCCATAAGTAACTTGGGAATCACGCATCCCTAGACTACATCAATTAGATGTAGTCTCGATTGCTCGACTACTCCTAGGGATCCAATAGGAGTCTTATTCTCATTTACACTTAAATTCACATAATTTGCATTGGTTGACTTAGTGGTACAACGAGACCACGACTCACTACTTCATTTCATGCTTAGACAATGAATAATAATAACGACGATAATACATTTATGCATAATGAGAATAATCATGCTTGATATATGTCTAATGAAATTTCGGCAGCAGTTCGGCAGTAAACATGATATCCAAAATTTCACATTCAACAAATATAATAGGTGCTCATTAGTGTAGACACCAAAAATTGTGTCTATTATAAGTCCTCATAAAAACCTAATGATGAAAGGATTGGATTTTGCTCGAACTTGGGTTGCGAGAATAAATGCTCTGATGATTAGCCCAGTTCATTTGAATTAACCAGTGGAAGCCTTTTGTATAGGTGATCCAAACCAGTTGGACTCAATTCAATTGGAGTTCAAAACTGAGAGATATGCCTCTTTGAACCTAAGGGCCCAAAAGGGAACCCAAACCCATGAGTCAACCCTTGGTCAAGTAAGGGAACTCAGTCAATCCCGCGTGGACCCCCTCGGAAAAGCCTCCCCCGCTTAGAAAAGCTTCCAAGTCTAAGTGGCCACGCTTGAGTTCAAGCGGTGGCCGCTAGGACAAGCGGCTGTGCCGCTAGGCGAAGCGGGCTTGCCAAGCGGCTTGACCGCTTGTCCTGCCGGCATAGTCGCTCGGCCTAGTTGTATGGCCGCATGGACCTTTTCTCGCGGACGGAAAATTCGAGCCCCATACGATTTCCGTGCCAAACCTTGGCAGCTCCCCCTCTTCTATATAAACAAACCTTAGGGTTCAGTTGAAGAGGTTGGACATTCTCTCTGAGAGGTTGGGAATTTTAGAGGTTGGTCTTTTGGTTGGCAGTTTCTCTCTCTCTCTCTCTCTCTCTCTCTCTCTCTCTCTCTCTCTCTCTCTCATTAAACCAGAAATTCTGATTCTACTCCTTCGTTAGGCTAGCCCTAGCACTACAAAATAAACCTTCACACTTCATCAAGAGCATGAATTCAAGCAACATAACCCAATAAGTTCATTGTGAGCATCCAGGTAATCCAACCTGAGGGTTTTCAATAAATTTTATATTGCTTGTTATTACTAACAGATTTGGTTTATGACATATGTACATGCATGGCGCGTTTTCGAGCAAAATGGCTTGTATTAAGCCTAGTTAATGGATGAATGAATGTTTTAAATTTGTTATTTATTGCTTTTTATGATTAAATTATGCTTGTTTGTGGGTTGATTGGTGGATTATTTGTTTGTCTTCTAACTTGCAGGTTTTATCATATCTATCGCTTTCTAGCAATAAAAGCATGTAATTTGATAAATTGTTAAAAGTGGTCACAATAATAATGATTGTTCAACCCATTAGTCAAAACTAGGAATTTGGACAAATTGAAACCTGTTTGGAACCAGAGTATTAATAATTATATTGAATCGATTAGTAAAGGTCGTTGTTGTCAACGGGCGAGTTGGGTATTTAACACCTTCCTAGCTCGTACTCACGCCCCTGAACTCATTTATGAAGTCAATTTCCCCAACTGGAATTTGGGTGCACAGGAATTGAGTTGACGTCTTTCTAGACTATCGACTTGATTCCAAGGTTTCCAAATTACCTTAAATTTGGTGGCAAATTCCGACAATCTTAATCATGTCCTTAGTGCAAAAGGAAAATCTTCACCTGCATTCACACTCAAAGATTCACGAAAACCTGAACGACCACGCTCTCCAAGGCTGCCCAAAACCCGAAGGCGGGGCAAAGGAAAAAATCCGGTAGCCTACAGTGGCGACTTCACTGGGGACATTATTAAGAGGGTGTAACTTGAAAATCAGTTTAGTATTATTATTTTTGCTTGGTTCACTACCTTGACTATTCTTATTATTATTTTGTGACTTGTCATTCATCTATTAAATTGCATTCATTGCATTCATGTGCATGCGCTTGCGCGACTTCCGAGCTTGTTTTTACAAGTTCAAACTAGTTTCTTAGCCAATGGAGTGTGGAGAAGTGCCTTGGTGAGAATCCACTCGATTCTTCTTTGCCAAGAAACATGGATCCCCCCACCTCATGTACCTTCCTACGCATTCGTCCATTCGACGAGTAGGATAACTAGAATGCCTCACATTGTCGCGCATCCTGCGGATTGTTGTACATTCTTGATAATGAGTACCTTTTGACCAAAACCCTTAAGCCTACCCCATTGCATGAACTAGAACCAATGCTTTAGGTTGAAACTCAGTCCCATATCCATGCTAGATTTTCATGATCATGTCATTTGCGTTGTTGTACTGTTTGCCCATATGTGAACGCAATCTTTCCGTAGTCTTTTGGTCGTCATAGAATATTAGGTTAGACCCCAATTAGGATCTTTTCCTTTTTGAGTCTTGATTTTGTCTTAAGATTGAGTCTAGAATCTTTATTTTTAGGAAACAATATCCCTGAATGTTCTATATGATGCTCGTTACCTTAGGAAAGATTTTAATGCTTTATTCTTTCCCTTTATGTAGGTAGTGAGTTTTAGTCAAAGATCTCGATAATATCTCTCCCCTCTCCGTTTAGTCAAGAGTATGATATCTTTTGCTTTATCCCATATTGAGTTGAGATAATATCTCTCCCCTCCCCTTTTAGTCAAGAGTATAATATCTTTTGCTTTATCCCATATTGAGTCGAGATAATATCTCTCCCCTCTCCTTTTAGTCAAGAGTATAATATCTTTTGTTTTATCCCATATTGAGTCGAGATAATATCTATCCACTCTCCTTTTAGTCAAGAGTATAATATCTTTTATTTTCTTTTTCCGCGTCGAGATCTTTTGACCTAAACCCATTACTTAGTCCCCAAGGGTAACTATGTTGGTAGAATATTCTAGATAGAGATTTCCCACCTTTGTTTTAAAACTTTTCTTTTGTGGAACTTGTTAGTCTTTCATTTTCTAAGTCTTATACGCTATCCAGGATTGGGAAGAAAACAGTCGGTCCAAAAAGTTGGGAGTGCGATTATAGTAATCAACGTCTGGTTAGGAAGCTCGTATTGGAGTCTCCTCCTCCGAGCAAAGCTAGGTCTGACGCAGTATTTGTTACTCCCCCTCCATACCGACCACCCTGTTCTAAGTTGACCGAGATGGCCGAAGGTGGCATGCCACCTCCACCACCTAAGACCACTGATGAGATGTTGACTGAAATGATGACAATGTTGGAAACCATGGAAAACCGTGTGACATGGATAGAAAGCAAGGTGAAGGAAGCTGACCCCTTTAACCAAGATGATCCTCCACCTCGAGATGACAATGTAGAAGAGCTAAGTGCTCAAATTAAGAACCTTGAATTAGCTCTAACTCAAAACAAGATCATAAGTGACTACATGATCAATGCTGAAGGATATTCCTCTCACATCAAGGGGAAACTCCCACAAAAGTTCTCTATGCCTGAAGTCCCCACCTTCAAAGGGACCGATGATCCAAAAGATCACATAAGGGCTTTCACCACTGCAATGGGCCTAAGAGGAGTCGATCCTGATCTCTACATTCATCGCTTCTCACAAACCTTGGACCCCACTGTTAGGGCATGGTTCTTCAAACTTGAGCCCAATCAGATTCAAGAATGGAACAAAGTGTCTAGTTTGTTCCTCACTAGGTATGCCGACAACGTCATCCAACCAACCACCATGAGAGAGTTGGAAGCAATAAAGCAAGGTGAAAATGAAAGCTTCACTGACTTTGTTAAGAAATGGAGCACTAAAGTGACCGAAATGCTTGACCGTCCATCCGAGGAAGAGAAAATTCGGAAACTCATCAAGAACTTACAACCTCCTTACTTGAATCCTCTCAAATATCAAGCAATTACTTCATACACACAACGCAATAGTGTGGGATTGCTCATAGAGGACGATCAAGCACTTAAAAATGAGAAAAGCAAGGATTTCTTCAACAAAGGCACTTATAACTCGAACTACAAGAAGAATCCCAACTCGGGAAGCTCTTCCAACAAGGTTAATGAAGTCAATGCTGTCTACGATAAACCGCAAAGGCAATACACCCCATTGGGTATGACCTATGCTAAAGCTTTGGAAAAACTTGTCAAGAATGACTATCTCAATGTCATGGGTCCCACTCCGGATTCTGACGTCGAAAAGAGGAACCCATTATGGAATCCTAATCTTTATTGCAAATTCCATAGAGGAAAAGGACATGACACCGAGAAGTGTTGGACACTCAAAAATAAAATCCAGGATCTTTTTGACAATGGGACTATTCCCAAGCCAAAGAATGTCCCCACTCCAAACAACAACACCAATCCTCTAGGTGCGGTTTTCGTCATTACAAATGAAGATGAAGAAAAGGACCCCTCTCGCCTGATTGTGCCAATTGGACATTCTATCCCACCATTTAAGCTTGACTCCCTCCACCTAGAGGTAGCCAGAGTTTGGGACAGTGACGAAGAAGATGACCTTCAAACAATAAAAAGCGCTCCTAAGAAGTCATTGGAAGAATTGGTCATGAAAATCACCCTCGGTATCAAACAAATAGATGAGGAGGTAACTAACATCGAGATGAAGAGAAAAGAAAAAGAGAACGCAGAAGCGCAGTTCGCATCTGTCCTCCATCAAGGCATAAATCCTCCACTTAGTCACACTCCATCCATGAGGGATATGACCAAAAGGGACTTTTCCCCATTACCTCTCGGCCTTACTCATACTCTTGAAATACTCATAAGTATTGGGATCATACGACCACTGGGACCTACGCCTGATCTTGTCTCTCCAGGGATTGCCTGGCACCCACGTAAGTTTTGCAATTACCACAGGGGAAGAGGCCACGACACTGAAGAATGTTGGGCACTGAAACACAGGATTCAAGATCTCATAGATCTTCAGCCATGTAGCTACAAAAATACCGCCAATCCAGAGAAGGAATATCATAACCGAATGCCAAAAAGGGTATATACCCCTCTTTTATCGACCCCAACTCAAATCTTTCAAGATCTTTGTTGGAAAGGCTATCTAGATCCCATCGGGCCAACACATGATCCAGTTCCAGGAAATAAGAGTAAGAATTGGAACAATACCTCTTTTTGCATCTATCATCGAGGAAGAGGACATCATACGAACGAGTGCGTACACCTGGAACGCAAGATACAAGACCTCATCGACAGGGGGGTCATATGCATGCTATGAGACCTTATCCGACACCCTTAACAAAGGAAGGATCACCTTCATCCCTCCTTTGCCTGTAAGGAGGCTAAACTTTGATTGGGTAGAGGACACACCCAATAATGCTTTGGGTCTACTATTTGGACAAGAGCATCGTCATCCAGAAGATGAGGAGCTCCACAATGTCAATAATGCAATTCAAGATGCAAACTTTGACCCAACTAAGTTGATCACTCCAAACGAGGGTCAACTCACAAAGCAGAAACGCACCATAAGCTGAACGGGAGCTGATAAGTACGATATATTATATAATTTAACTCCTTTATATTTATTTGTTAGTTCATTATCTATGTTTCTCTAGTAATAATTAAAACATATTTGTGTATTTCTTTTTGTAGGTAACCAGCCTTATTGGGTACATATATGAAGTGGGCACAAATCATCTTACAATGGAGAATTTGTGGTCTTTGCGGGCTAAATGATTGAGCTCTACGTGTAACTATTTTACTTAATTGCCTAAACATGTAATGGTAGTCTTGTAATGGGCTTTACCTCTAAAAGCACATGATCACATCAGCGAGAGAAAGCGGCACTAGATATTGGGCCAAGGCAAAGTCAGATTCATTAGTAATTTGACTTGGGCAACAATAAAACCTCCACCCACCTATAAAAGGACGGGGTTATTATTTTGCGAGGAGATACTGGAGCAGAGACGGACGGCAGCGTTACAGAGTACTCAGCGGCAGAGAGCACAAACAGCAGTTCACGAGTTCAACGACAGAGCAAGGAGACGACAGATTACAATAACAAGACCACTATTTGATCATGTCCATCGTCAATTTAATGGTATTTTCTTCCCTAATCATGTCTAGCTAATTTCTCTGTCTAGGATTTTGATGAAGCCCTAATTTAGTGACAATAATATTTATTTTATTGGGATATTTATCTAGTTCTATGTGATTGCATAACCAGATTACTTTGATTAAATTTACAGTTTTTAATGTTTATTCAATTCAGTCTATATAATTGTTCTTCTTGTTTCTGCACCCATTGTGCAACCCCCTGACTTTTCTTTGCCATTTGAGATTATGTGTGATGCATCTGATTATGCTATTGGAGCAGTTCTTGGTCAAAGAGTGGATAAAGTACCTCACGTAATTTATTATTCTAGTAGAACCCTTTCTGATGCTCAAAAGAATTATACTACTACTGAAAAGGAGCTACTAGCTATTGTATTCTCTCTTGACAAGTTTTGTTCGTATCTTCTGCGTTCTAAAGTCATTATATTTTCTGATCATTCTGCATTGAAATACCTATTGTCTAAGAAGGAAACAAAACCTAGATTGATTAGATGGATTTTGTTGTTACAGAAATTTGACATTGAAATCAGAGACAAGAAAGGTTGTGAGAATTTAATTGTAGACCATTTATCTAGGATCCTTATTGAGCATACTAATGATTCTGTACCTTTACAGGATACATTTTCTGATGAGCAACTTTTTGCAGTGGTTCATTCTAAACTTCCATGGTTTGCAGATATCATAAATTACCTTGTTGTAGGTAAGATCCCCTCTCATTGGTCAAAACAGGACAAAGATAGATTCTTTTCACAGGTAAGGCACTTCTATTGGGATGACCCCTATTTGTTTAAGCATTGTCCAGACCAAGTTATTCGTAGGTGTATTCCAGAGAATGAGATTATTAGTATACTGTCAATCTGTCACTCTTCTGCTTGTGGTGGTCATTTTGGAGGTCGTAGAACTATTGCTAAGGTATTGCAAAGTGGATTTTATTGGCCTTCATTAGTTAAAGATGCTCACCAATTTTGTTTGTCTTGTGAGCGATGTCAGCGTACAGGTGCAATGTCTAAGAGAGACATGATGCCTCTTAACCCCATTTTAATTGATGAAATTTTTGATGTTTGGGGTATTGATTTTATAGGTCATTTTCCATCTTCTTTTGGGTTTGCATATATCTTGGTGGTTGTTGATTATGTTTCTAAGTGAGTAGAGGTTGCTGCCACTAGAACTAATGACCATAAGGTGGTAATGCAGTTTGTAAAAGATAATATATTTTGTCGATTTGGTACACCTAGAACACTGATTAGTGATGAGGGTAGTCACTTTCTTCATTGTTCTTTTGAAGCACTTCTTAAGAAGTACTCAGTAACACATAAAGTAGCTACCCCATACCACCCTCAAACTAGTGGTCAAGTCGAAGTATCTAACCGTGAAATTAAATCAATTTTGGAGATTAAGATTGGTCATTAAGATTGAATGATGCTCTTTGGGCTTATCGCACTGCATTTAAAACCCCAATAGGAATGTCACCATAAAGACTTGTTTTTTTGAAAAGCATGCCATTTACCTGTAGAGTTAGAACACCATGCTTTTTGGGCTATTAAGGCTTTTAATTTTGATATGAAACTGGCAGGTTCTAACCGTAGATTTCAATTAAATGAGCTTGATGAATTACGTAATGAGGCCTATGAAATTGCTAAAATTCATAAAGCCAAAACCAAGGATTTTCATGATAAAATGATTTCTCGTAAATCTTTTGAACCAGATCAGAAAGTTTGGCTTTTTAATTCTAAATTGCGCCTCTTTCCTGGTAAGTTAAAGTCTAGATGGGATGGACCTTATGTTGTTCTGCAGGTTTTTCCTTCCGGAGCAATCCAAATCAAAGATCCTCAAGATGGTCGTACTTTAATGGTTAATGGTCAGCGTTTGAAACCTGTTGTCACCAATATTATGGAAAATGAGTTAATCGAGTCTATTAATTCAGTAAACCCAATTTATATTGATTAGTTGGTGAAAACATCATGTCTGGCTGACGACATTAAACTTAGCGTTGTTTGGGAAGCAACCTAAGTATTTAGATTTCTGTTTATTTTTTTATATTTATTTATTTATTTATTTTATTTTGTTTCTTAGAGGCTCACTTGGTTTTGCGAGGAAAATGTGTTAATTTTGCAGGTTCAAAGCGAAACTGATCTTGCTGATTAAGCGCTACATACTACCAAGTGTATCATGCTACTACGCCTTGCCAGGTTGTGTTGCTCTTTTCTTCATCTCTCATTCGATTGTATTTTTCATATTCTTTCTACATTTAGGACAATGTGTGATCTAGGTGTGGGGATGAGAAGAGGACATACACGTAGCTTTATAAAAAAAGATTTTGTTTAAAAAACAAAAAAAAAAAAAGATTTTCCATTTCCAATTTTTGTGAGTCTTTGAGATATTCATAGCATGATTGTGCCTGCATTTTGATGTTTTGTGGCTAGATGGACTGTTTCCCTCGAGCATAGTGAGAACTGTAATTGGTAAACAAAAAGCATGTGAGACTTTGAGCCATTAGACTGACACATTCATATCAGTCTTTATATTTCTTTCATGTGTGTATTCTCCCGTGAAGTGTATCTCTAGAACTTGCATTTATTCTCTTCAAAGCTACCTTGACAGGTGTATACATAAAAATGATTGAGGAATTCTTTTGAACTTAGCTACATAGACAAAGGCATGTCTTGTGATTTAATTTTCCATTGTTTACCCCTGTTGAGCTCTATTGACCTTCTTTTTTTGTAAAATCCACATTACAAGCCTATGATCTAAACACATATCCTTACCCAGCTTAAAGCTAGTGGGGCATTGTGTTTCCCTTTAATTATGTGTGGTTTGAGAATAGGTGTGGGGGTGTTTGAAGATGAGTTAGCTTTGGTTGTAATAGAACATATATATTTTGCGAATCTCTTAAGAGAAGTTCCATTGCTGAAAGTTATTCGGCAAAAAAAAAGTACAAAAATAAAGAAGAAGAAATTCAATGTCAGATGTGGTGGAAAAAGGAGTTGAAAGGTATTTTATGTGAATTTTTATCTGGCTGCCCTTGTATTGAAGATCTCGATCTCTGTGAAGTCGAAGGTTTCAGTGTTTTGAGCCTGTTTTCTGCCTCCATTAAAAACTTGAACCTCAGCGAGGAGGACTCAACTTCACAGTGTAAAATCAATTGCCCAAAGTTGGTGATTTTGAATCTGTTTGTGCATCTTGATACTGTGGAAGTTTTTAATGTTTCACATCAGCGAGAGAAAGCGGCACTAGATATTGGGCCAAGGCAAAGTCAGATTCATTAGTAATTTGACTTGGGCAACAATAAAACCTCCACCCACCTATAAAAGGACGGGGTTATTATTTTGCGAGGAGATACTGGAGCAGAGACGGACGGCAGCGTTACAGAGTACTCAGCGGCAGAGAGCACAAACAGCAGTTCACGAGTTCAACGACAGAGCAAGGAGACGACAGATTACAATAACAAGACCACTATTTGATCATGTCCATCGTCAATTTAATGGTATTTTCTTCCCTAATCATGTCTAGCTAATTTCTCTGTCTAGGATTTTGATGAAGCCCTAATTTAGTGACAATAATATTTATTTTATTGGGATATTTATCTAGTTCTATGTGATTGCATAACCAGATTACTTTGATTAAATTTACAGTTTTTAATGTTTATTCAATTCAGTCTATATAATTGTTCTTGTTGAATTTATTAATAGATTGAGATTGATACTTAGGTTATGTGATGGTATTTTAGTGATTAGGATTGTTTTATTGAATGATTCATGCTATTTTTTAGATAAATTATGTCATAAGTGAATAGTTTATGCTTGACCTAGATGAATTATGTCATTAGTTTAATCAACATATTTATTTATAATCGAAGCTTGTAGCCTAGATTACTACCTAGAACTAGTATTGTCCCAGGTTAAAGTATATATTCATTGTTACGAGATTAGTGGTGGATTCAAGGTCCTAGTATTCGTCTACTTGGTTGAACCTACTCAATTTACTAGCTAGTTCGTTTCCGTTACGCTTTTAGTTAATTCTTTTAGTATTATTTGCAGTAGTTTATAGTCAAAATCACAAACTTTGTTACCTTTAGATTAATTTAGGTTGATAATTAGAATATAGTAATTCCTCATTCCCTGTGGATACGACACCCTTATACTCAATAGTACTACACTGACCTTGTGCACTTGCAAGTATTTATAGGGTTATAAACTACACATGATTGACCGATCAGGAACCAATGGAAAGAAGATCAAGATCACGATCTCTGAAGAGTCCAAGCCTGACACCGATACTAACTCCGACCGGACTGAGTCTGAAGACGAGTCTAATGTAGTAGAGTCGGATGGTCCACCCAAATCTATGTTTAATTCTATTTGCAAGTCTAATGATGTTAAAGCCAATAGTAATGACTCAGTTGATGTTCCAGTTTCCTCTATCAATGAAATAATTACTGATTCTGCTTACTTCTTGGATTACTTAGTAACTAATAATTCAAAAGATGAACAAGAATTGCCCAAAGAAGTAACTAAAGCACTATTAGAGCATGAACAAAAGACTTCAATTGTGGAAGAAATAGAATTAATTAATCTTGCAAGCAATCAAGAGCCGCACCAAGTACGCATTGGCTTATCGTTAACTCCCAAAGAGCGAGAAAGCTTTATAAATCTCTTAAAAGAATACATAGACGTTTTCGCTTGGTCCTACAAAGATATGCCGGGAATAAGTCGTGAGATAGCACAACATACAATACCGCTCAATCCGGAGTCAAAGCCAGTGATGCAAAAACTTCGGAGAATGAAACCTGAGTGGACACTAAAAATCAAAGAAGAGGTACAGAAACAGCTCGCACCAGGTTTTATTAAGGTCGCTCGATATCCAGAATGGGTCGCTAATATAGTGCCCGTTCCCAAAAAGGACGGCAAAGTAAGGATGTGCATCGATTTCAGAGATCTAAACAAGGCAAGTCCAAAGGACGACTTTCCCTTGCCACATATAGACGTACTAGTGGACAATACCGCAGGACATGCCCTCTTATCATTCATGGACGACTATGCTGGTTATAACCAAATACAAATGACCGAAGAAGATATGGAGAAAACCACCTTTATAACCCGATGGGGAACATATTGCTATACCGTCATGCCTTTCGGGTTGAAGAATGCGGGAGCAAACATACCAAAGAACCGCAACTTCCCTTTTACATGACATGATGCACAAGGAAGCCGAGGTGTATGTAGATGATATGATCATCAAATCCAAGGAGAGAAAATGGCATGTACCCTCTCTAAAGAAATTCTTCGACAAGCTTCAAAACTACAACATGAGATTAAATCCTCAAAAGTGCGAGTTTGGAGTAACTTCTGGCAAGCTTTTAGGATTTGTCATAAGCACGAGAGGCATCAAAATTGATCCTACCAAAATCAAAGCTATAAGAGATATGCCCTCTCCCAAAAATGAAAAGGAGATAAGAGGATTCTTAGGACGGCTCCAATATATAAGTCGATTCATATCCAAATTAACAATTACATGCGAGCCCATCTTCAAAAAGCTCAAAAAGGACACCAAACCTACGTGGGATGATCAATGCCAGCAAGCTTTCGACAAAATTAAGAAGTATTTAGCTAATCCGCCCGTATTGGTTCCATTAATTCCAGGAAAATCACTTGTGCTATACCTAACAGTCACAGAAACCACCATGGGTGCTATGTTGGCCCAAAAAGTGGAGAATGATGAAAAGGCAATATACTACCTTAGCAAGAAATTCTTAGAATACGAAACACGCTAAACCACACTAGAGAAAACGTGTCTCGCATTGGTCACTGCAACGAAGAAGCTTCGACACTACATGCTACAACATTCTATCCATATAAAGTCAAAGATGAATCCACTAAAGTACTTGTTCGAAAAACCCATTCTTAGTGGAAGAATAGCAATGTGGACTGTCATGCTTTCAGATTTCGATCTAACTTTTGAACACCAAAAGGCGATCAAAGGACATGCCATTTCTGAACATCTCGCTGAAACCCAGTTACTAGCAAAGATGCTACACATGACTTTCCCGATGAAGGAATAATGAGTGTCGAAGAAACCACTTGGCAGTTATACTTCGACGGAGCATCAAACCAAAAAAGTTATGGCGTAGGAGTATTATTAGTCAGCCTAGAAGGCGGACATACTCCCATAGCCGTTAAATTAGACCATGAGGTAACTAACAACGGCGCCGAATATGAAGCATGCATCATTGGTTTAAAAGCGGCAATAGAACTACAAATTAAGGATCTAAAGGTATATGGAGATTCAACTCTCATCATAAATCAAGTCTCCAAAAGTGGAGAGTGAAAAGCGAATCCCTGGCACCTTACTAGGAATATCTTGAAAAGATAGCCAAATATTTCATTCACGTCCATTTTACATACTTTCCTAGAGATGACAACAAGTTCGCGGATGCCTTAACAAAAATGGCTTCCATGATAAATATTCCAGATGATGTAATCTCCATGCCCATTCACATTCAAAGGCGCACTGAGCCCACCTTTTGTAATGCACTCGAAGTATGCGTCAATGAGGAGGAAGAAGAAGAATGGTTTACCGACATCCTCAATATACTATCCAAGGGTAATTACCCTCCACAAACGACACATAGGGCACAAAGAGCTTTAAGAAGACTAGCCGCACAATACATACATGTGCAAGACAAACTTTATAAAAAGACACCACAAGGGCTAAGTCTTCTATGTCTAAAGGAACGTGAAGCAAGCAAAGTCATGAGCGACATACATAATGGTGTATGTGGTCCTCACATGAATGGACTGACCTTGGTCAAGAAAATCCTAAGGCAAGGATACTATTGGACCACAATGGAGAAAAGACTGCATCGAATACGTTAGAAAGTGCACACGCTGCCAATTCCACGCCAATTTACAACATAGACCTCCTACTCCTCTACATACATTCACCTCACCATGGCCGTTCTCCGCATGGGGCATTGACATCATTGGAAAAATCTCCCCTACAGGAAAATGAAGCCATGAATACATAGTAGTCGCAATAGATTAATTTCACCAAATGGGTTGAAGCTCGTTCGTATGCAAGAATAGCGTTGAAGCACGTGGCAAAGTTCATACATGACAACATCATTACCAGATATGAAGTACCCACGAAATCATAAGTGATCACGGGACCCAATTCAAAAAGGATATTGCCGAACTTTTCACTAAGTTTAAAATTCAACATCGATAGTCTTCACCTTATAGGCCATAAACAAATGGAGCCGTAGAATCCGCAAACAAGAACGTGAAGCAAATGATAGCCAAGATGACGGAAAACTACGAAGATTGGCCCGACAAGCTACAATTCGCCTTATGGGGGTATAGAACCACTATTCGATCCTCAACAGGAGCAATGCCTTATTCTCTAGTATACGGAATGGAGGCGGTACTCCCAGTCGAGGTAGAAATCCCTTCCTTAAGGATAGCTCTGGAGAGTGAATTACTCGAAGTAGATTGGGTTCAAGCCCGGTATGACCAATTGGTCTTGCTAGATGAAAGACGACTAAATGCCCTATATTACGGTCATGTCTACCAAGCAAGGATGGCGAGACACTTTGATCAACGATTCAAGACTAGAGGACTAAAAGAAGGAGACTTAGTCCTAAAAGAGGTAAGACCAATTGTAGTCGACCCTCAGGGAAAGTTCAAGCCTAATTGGGCTGGCCCATACATTATCAAAACGATATTATTCGGTGGAGCGGTAAAGTTAATGGATTTAGACGACAATGAGTTCACTCAACTCACAAATATGGACCAACTTAAGCGATTCTATGCATAAAATATTAAATCTTTGAGAGAGCATACTAAGGCACCAAGTCCAAGTCCAAATCGTTCAAACCCGTCCATGCGGGGTCCAAAACCGAAAAAAAAAAAAAAAAAAAAAAAAAAAAAACGAGATCTGGTTTTACGAACTACATTGGCCTGATTCCGCTTGGATATGTAGGTAACCCATATAACTTGGGCCCGGCCACTTTAACAAAATAAATATCTAAGGGAGTTTTAATCCATTCGATGAATGCAAAAATAAGCAAGTCTTTCATTAATATGGCTAAAGTCCACTACATGCTCTAATAAAAAGAAAAGAATGCAAAAATAATAAATAAATAAAAGGGCAATTCTAAACTACATCTACTTGGGCATGCAAACCCGTTATTTGAATTATACTACTAAGCAAAAAAGAACAAGACTTGCTAGACGACTAGAGGTGGACTACTCCTCCTTGTCTTTAACTTCGGGCTCTTGGACAGGCTCGCTAGGCTTATCAAGTTCCATTCGTTCTTTTGGAGCCCATCTTTCCCTACCATAGCTAGAAGAGGCCTCGTGATCATTGGGCCTAATTGTAGCTACTTGTTTGGCTGAGTGGGCCGGATTCTTCCTCTTCTTAGATTGGGCCTTTGCCTTTCCTTTTCCCTTACCCTTAGTTTTGGGGATGGAAGGCTTAGCGGGCCTATCAATAGGAGTTATCCTTACACCGCTTCGCTCATCATACTTGCGGGCTTTGAACAACTCCCTTTCCTCTTCTAGGAACCTTAGGTTGACTTGGTGGTCACCGCTCCAAATCCATTCCTCATAAAAGCTATATAACCCGTTTGAATGCGGGTATACCGGCTTAGTCCACACTTGGCAACAGTTCCAGTGGCATTCCCAATTAGACACCAAGGAGGATGTTAAGGGTCTTTGGCAAGGAGGCTCACAACTTACATTCGAGATCCTTTGCCTTAAGCCGTATTGGCGGAAGAGGCGGTTCGGTAAGAAGAACGTCTAAGTATACAAACCAATAATCCTCGTAAAAGGCACGTTCTCACTACACCCTACAATTTTGGTGGTACGCCACCATGGGACGAACCAAGCCGGTTGGATGTCGGTGTAGAAATATGCTATCCACTCCTCCCGAGAGGATTCGGAGAACTTTTGCCGCCTCGCCGGAAAGTGTTTAGGGAGGACCTTCCTAGTATCAATGGGAGTCTCAAGCAAGTGGAGCCTCTCTTGAAGCAATATCTACGCAAAAACAACAAAAGAAAAATTCAAGTCAATACAAGATGAGAATTTCACCAAATAGAGTTAAATCCACAAAGATTAAAGCTTTATCACAAAACTTACTTGAAGGAGTAAAGGGCTTCCGGTAAAAGACTCTTGAGGATTGCTCTTGAGCCTGTCTAAAGCAAGGATTGTCTCTCCCACGACCAAGTGCATAGGAGAGCTATTCCGTTGAATTTGTCGGTCACCCTAAGAAGGCAAGCTTTGCTCCTATTGATGGTCATCTTCTTTTAGGAGGGAATAAGAGCATCTTCGTTACCACCAACAAACAAATAACGATGGAGGAGGCAAAATACAAAGGCACACTTCTTGTACCTCATATCCATCGCATCCCGGACCCTAGAGGTGAAGAAAGTCACAAGTTTGGCAAGATCAACATCCTCACCATGAAGCACTCGACCCGCTTGACGAGGGGACAACCCGAGATATCTTTGAAAATCACCTGCGAAAGCGTTCCCTAAGTAAGGAACGGCGGGAGGGCTTTCGGTTCGAAAACCAATGATATCGGAGAACTCCTCCACCAACGGGCACATCTAATGAGCACCAAAACAGAAAACATGGAACTTTCGGTCCCAAAACTCAATGGAAGCACGAAAAAAGCCCCATAAAATCTTAACTTGTTTGAGGTGAAAGAAGGCATTAAGATGGAAGGGGGTAAGCTCTAATCTCTCCTCTACCGTCATGGAGGCCAACCAAGCATCAAAGGCATCATCAAAGTTCACCATTGTTAAGATTAAGGATTTTTCTCTCAAGGAATTTTCTCTCTCTAAGGGCTCAAAGTAAGTGGTAAGAAGAGAAGAGAAGGAAACCCGACTATATAGAGGCCACGGTTGGATTCTCGTCGAAAAATTAAGGAAATTCAAACAACTGACAAAAAAGGGGTCAGGCGGCCTCCTCTCAGCTAATCCAGACGGCTTAGCCGTTAGGACAAGCGACTGAGCCCCTCCAGCCAGCAGCATGACTGCTGGGACAAGCGGGCAAACCGCTAACCCAAGCGGTAATCGCTGGAGCTCTAGCACAGCCGCTAGGAGCTCTAGCGGTTACCCTGTATAGGCGCCTGGTGTGCTATTTCGCGAGAGACCTCTGTCCACCCGACCCCACCGCTTGACTGAGCTCTACCTTCCTAATCCCCACTCGGACAGATTTTGGAAGCCTTCCCTTAGATCTTTCTTACCTTAATTTTGGCTCTTGCCACTTTTCTATTTACCCCATTTTTATTTTCTTTCCTTCTTTTTGCTTTGATTATCAAGTTCCACTTTTATTCCTTTTATTTTCTGATTCTTTATTTTCTTTATTTTATTTTCCTCTTTTAATTAACTTTTCCTATTTTCTTTTTCTTTACTTTATTTTTATTTTTAGGGGAAGGGGTATCCCAAATGTGCTAAGTTCTCGGGAATCCTAAATTCTCGAATGTCGTGATTTGTGATTTCCTATTCGGAAATTAGATGATTAAATTCACATATGGGCATTTGCGTGATATTTGTGCGTGAATAAAATGCAATATTTATAGCAGGTTTAACACAAGTCCAAAAGTTCGAAATGCACTACAACAAATATCACTGGCCATCTTCGCCAGTACTCGGACCCCCTGAGACGACTCTCCGGGTCCACTCGATGATGGAGCACCTGAAGAACCAGGCTGAGACATCGCCCCAGCTCTAGGGTCAAAAGCAAATAATGAACCCGTCAAGTAAGCGGGATCCAATGAATAACGCGGTGGCTCCGACATGCCGGGATAGCCGCCATACCCCGTACTCTCCTGACTCCAAGAACCCCTTGGAGGGATTGGAGGATACATGGGCATATGATAGCCCGGGTACCCCATATAGGGAGGCGGTGCAGGCCATTGCGGAAGATAAGGCACTTGGGGCAGGTTCCCCGTATCCCCTCTAGCTCGAGGCGTCCCCTAACGCACCTCTGTACTCTCCGGCCTAGGAGGAAGACGTTGCGGTGTAGACACTGACTCCGGAATACGAATAGCTAGAGGCCTAGGAGGCCTCACCATGGGAACAGGCTGCGAAATAAGCTCAAGGTCAGAAAATTATAAATATTCAAATCAAGCACTATTACTTGAAATGAACATACCTCTCGAACGTCGTACCGATGACTCGTGCATACACTCCGAGACGCGAACCTGAAAATCCAATTCTTAAAGGCTTGCATGCCCCTATACATCTTTCGCGTCTCAGCAGCATCCAGCTGTGCACATAAAGAAAAGAGTCAGTATAAATTCAAAGGAAACATTGCAAATTACAATGGATTCTCACTTACCCCCTACAACCAGTTGGTAGAGGTAATCCCTCGACCTCCTCATCGGGACCAAGAAACTCACGAATCAGTATAACCCGAGGAGACACGTCTGCTCCTGTATAACTCACCGACATGGTAGGAGGGGTCGGGCGCGGAGAAGAGACAGACGACGAACTCGCAGCACTCTGCAAAGACTTAAAGATATTGGACACATTTCTAAATTTCCAAACGAAATTAAAAAACAAGGTACATTACTTATCGGGTCGGTAGAAAAGTTGGGGCACAACCGAGCCTCAACAAAATCAATATATGCCACCATGAGATCCACCTCAGGGTCAGCCGGCAGCAAATACTCAAGGGCATTCGCCCCAACGACGGCCATCCTCACCTGCTCCACAGTAAGGTGACGAACATAAAGCATAGAATCCGGAGGATCCAAAGAAATCCTCGGAGCCCGAAGGTCGGAGAAAGTCTGCCTAATCAGTCTCTCTCCCAAAAACCACTCAAAACCGAAAGGACCCTCAATAAGGATCCTCCTCTGGTCATACTCCCGAGCACCCAAGAACCTGTCCGAGAGACCCGGGAGGTAATCCGTCCATGAAAACCAGTCGACCTGCAAAAGCAAAGGAATAAGCACACAAAAGGACGATAAAAGCACAAAAGATAATTACTTACATCCCGGGTGGTCACGGGGTATATCGCCTCCCTAAGGGCGTGCAGCCTAGTAAATGGGCAAGACGCCCGTCCCCTCCAGGTCTGCATTGCTGGAAAGGACAGGTCCCCTGTCTCAAGAAGAGGGGCAAGGTCGGAGAAATGCTCATAAAACCAAATCTAACACATGCAAAGCACATGGATTAGGCACAAGTTATGAGTAAAAAAGCCAAAAACACAAAGTGAAAGAAGGGTAAAAGGAAATTACCTCCATAACCTTCCAATAACCGACTAAGGAGACGCGAGACACGCCCTCCTCTCCACTGAGGCGGCTGAACTGCCTCAAACACCGTAGAAGACAAGAGTATGCGGGAAGACCCCAGTTGTACTCCGCAACTCTATCCAAGTCCCGCAAGCACGGGAAATAACAAACATGATACCTACTAGCTTTATCCGCAAAAACGAAACAAGCTAGAACATTGGCCAAGAAAAGGCGGGCGTGCTACTCCGCCGTGACCTTCTTCAACTTCCTCGGGTTGGTCAAGAATTGGACCATGACGTCAGTCCGCCCATACTTCATACCATCCCAGTTGGCCCCAAAAAGGCCGAACATCTCTACCATGACATCCCTACTCACCTCTCCATAAGTAAGAGGAGTACCAGTGCAATGGAGCCCAGAAATGAGACCGAACTCGAAAGGGGTGATCATAATCTCACTCATGGAAAAATGGAAAGTACTGGTAGTATCCCAGTACCGCTCCGCAAGACCTCTAACAAGCAAGCGGTCGGAGCGCTCAGCAGAAGCGATGGACGCTAAAAAGTGACCAAAGCGACAATGCTCCACAATAGCGTTGACCGAAGTAGTCACGTACCTACGGGATTTCTCGATACCCGAAAGGCTACCTTAACCCCGCATGGTAGTGTCGATATCCAATACAACACAATAATTGCAAGACAATTAGCTAGGTGATCCTAGTAACAACTACCATTCTCCGGTTTAGTCCTAAATTTTTACTACTCGTAAAATTTAGCCTTTTAGCTAAACCTATATGACAAGAGTGGATTTTAAAGAGAACGAATTTCACACAAGTTTATTTTCCACAAATATACTCAAAAACCATCTACCACCACAGCAAAAATAAACTTCACTCAAGTTTATTTTCACAAAAAGTATATATGATATTTGCAACGAGAATAAATTTCATACAAGTTTATTTTCCACCATTAAAGAAGAATTTCATGCAAATTCATTCTTCACATGCAAAATATATATGATACAAGAAACCTACGGGAATTCGCAAATTAGCAAGAAAAACAGTTTCACACAAATTGATTTTTCCACATTTAGCTACACTACAGTTCTCAACCTTAAAGTTCTATGTTTGCCTACACATGAATTTTCTAAGTGTAAAAGAGCAAAGAGAAAAAAAAAAACAACATACTCGACATTTGGTACCAACGGTAACCAAATGCTCCTTCTTCTTGAAAACAAGATCACTGGGCTCCCAACGACCGGTAGGATGGAAATCACTACGAGTGAACTCATCCTGGACTAACCGGTGCTCACCCACCCGGTGATAGGGTATACCTGAAATGAAAACCCGAGTGAAAACATCCGGGGCCTCATAAGCAACAATCTCTTGCTCCTTCCTTTTTCTACCTCCTCTAAGTTTAGGAGCCATGGATGAAGTGCAAAAATGGAGTTTTTGGAAATTTAAGTGAAACTCAAAAAACTCACAAATTCACACAATTTTGAGTTTTGACACTCAAAAACACAAGAACAACTAACAAAATCAAGTTTTACTAAGAATTTGAGCAAGAAAACCTCAAGATTTGGAGCTAGGGGCTTTGATGGAGGTTGAAAACTTGAGTAAAAATGGAGGAGAGAGAAGGGAGAAGGCTCGCAATGGGGAAGATGACCCATTTTGGCCTCTCCCCTTTCCTTTTATGCGCACATGCGGAAAACCTAACGGCTAGTCAAACGCCTACGTGGACGGTCAGACCGCCCAGCTGGGGGTTGAATCTCAAGCCACGCGGCTTGGCCGCTAGTTCCAACGGCTTGACCGTTAGGGTGAGTGTTTTGAGCGCTCTACCAAGCTGAGTAGCCGCTCCAGCAAGCGGTTTAGCCGCTCCACCTAGCGGTTCGACCGCTTGACGTGGCGGTTTGACCGCCTGACCCACACTCTCTCCTATGACATTTTAAGGGCCATAGGCTCAAAATCAGTGGGCCCCACGCGAGTTCCGTAGCAGCTATTTGCGCGCCAAAGTTAGTTTTCATTTATGAAAACAGGACTACTTTGAACCCACAGGTTTGTACATTTATACTCGGCCAAATGGCATGGGCTCGCACACGACCTAAGGTCTGAGCAACATTTTATTACCCTTTACAATAACGTTTACTACCCATCTTATTTCTAACGAAATATTTTTTTTGTGTAACCTACAGCACAGGGTTCCCCTTTGACTGAAAATCGAAGGACGTTTATTGTTTGACCTACAGCATAGGGTCTCTCCCTTCGACTTAAAATCGAAGGATTTCTTATCTTTTATTTCTAATGAAATATTTTTTATTGTGTGACCTACAACATAGGGTCTCTCCGTTCGACTGATAATCGAAGGAATTTTATTGTGTGACCTACAACATAGGATCTCTCCGTTCGACTGATAATCGAAGGAATTTTATTGTGTGACCTACAACATAGGGTCAAACTCTCGGTCGAATAGACCGAGGAAGTTATTACTTTATCCTAAAAATGATTTATTTATCTCTAACTGATTGTCACCTCATTCAGTTTGCCTGTTTTATTGCAGGTATTGGCACATGAATACTTTGACCTTCGCTCTATTCGAGCTCGGCCAAAGTAGGGGCTTCTGTAGACACCAAAAAGGCAAAGCGGCTTGACCGCTTGCCTTGCGTCTAAGCCGCTTGCCAAGCGGCTTGACTGCTTGTCCTACCGGCATAGCCGCTCGGCCTAGTTGTATGGCCGCCTGGATCTTTTCTCACGGACGGCAAATTCGAGGCGCCTTCGATTTCCGTGCCAAACCCTGGCAGCTCCTCCTCTTCTATATAAACAAACCTTAGGGTTCAGTTGAAAAGGTTGGACATTCTCTCTGAGAGGTTGGGAATTTTAGAGGTTGGTCTTTTGGTTGGCAGTTTCTCTCTCTCTCTCTCTCTCTCTCTCTCTCTCTCTCTCTCTCTCTCTCTCTCTCTCTCTCTCTCTCTCTCTCTCTCTCTCTCTCTCTCTCTCTCTCTCATTAAACCAGAAATTCTGATTCTACTCCTTCTTTAGGCTAGCCCTAGCACCACAAAATAAACCTTCACACTTCATCAAGAGCATGAATTCAAGCAACATAACCCAATAAGTTCATTGTGAGCATCCAGGTAATCCAACCTGAGGGTTTTCAATAAATTTTATATTGCTTGTTATTACTAACGGATTTGGTTTATGTGATATGTACATGCATGGTGAGTTTTCGAGCAAAATGGCTTGTTATCGCTTAGCCTAATTAATGGATGAATGAATGTTTTAAAATTGTTATTTATTGCTTTTTATGATTAAATTATGCTTATTTGTGGGTTGATTGGTGGATTATTTATTTGTCTTCTAACTCGCAGGTTTTAGCATATTTATCGCTTTCTAGCAATAAAAGCATGTAATTTGATAAATTGTTAAAAGTGGTCACAATAATAATGATTGTTCAACCCATTAGTCAAAACTAGGAATTGGGACAAATTGAACCCTGTTTGGAACCGTAGCATTAATAATTATATTGAATCGATTCGTAAAGGTCGTTGTTGTCAACGGGCGAGTTGGGTGCCTAACACCTTCCTAGCTCGTACTCACGCCCCCGAACTCATTTATGAAGTCAATTTCCCCAATAGGGACTGGGGTGCACAGGAATTGACTTGACGTCTTTCTAGACTATTGACTTGATTCCAAGGTTTCCAAATTACCTTACATAGGGGGCAACTTCCGACAATCTTAATCATGTCCTTAGTGCAAAAGGAAAATCTTCACGTGCATTCACACTCAAAGCTCCACGAAAATCCGAACGACCGCGCTCTCCCAGGCTGCCAGAAACCCGAAGGCGGGGCGAAGGAAAAAGGGGAGAAAAAATCCGGTAGCCTACAATTAGCACTCAATAAATATCTCATTCCATTAAGCACGTATAATATATCATAATAATATTAGCATTTCAACATCACCATACTTATTCAATAATTAGCATATGAACTAATTAATTAATGAGACTTTATAAACTCAACATGCTCAATGTAACTCATCATTACGACGAAGAATGTAATTCTAATTTCTCATAATTAACGACGATATAATTTAATCATGCTTCGCATATTAAATTCACAACAAATAGCCAATTAGCACATAACAAGTCAAAACCTTTTTATGGGTTTTGGAAAGAGGTAGGCACAATCCCTTACCTAACAAACGCTCACTAAACAGTAGGTAAGCTTCCAAATCACGACCTGATCACACTTGTCCGTTAGGTCCTAATTAAATATAATTACCGAGACATAATCAGTAGATACGAAAATCTAAACAGTAGCAAAATATTAATATAATATTTTATTTAAATTCCTTGATTTATTTAAATAAATATAGGCTTTTGAACATTTGGATTTGATTTCCAGGCGAGTGTAGAAAAATAAAAATAATAATCGAAAAATACTGAAAATATGAAATTAATTAAAACAAAAATATAAATCGAAACCCTAATTGGTTTTTCGAACCTAGGCCACGGTCACCCATGCATGGAGACCCATGGCCTGGCCCATCACCATGACCACCACCCACCGACCACCATGGTCGGCGGTGGCTCGCTGGAGCACCGGCGACCGAGAGGGAGAGAGAGAGAATTCGCGAGAGAAAGACAGAAAGAGATCGCGGAGGAGAGAGAGAGGCACGGAGGAAGCCACAGCGGCGTCAGCCACCTGCCGGCGGCCACCCAGGCATGACCTGGTGGCGTGGCAGCAACCCGACAGCCGTGGCTCACGAAAACAGGGGAGGGGGCCAAACAAAGCACGGGGGAGAGAGAAGGAGGAAGAGAGAGAAAGAAAGAGAGAGAGAGAGAGAGGAGGAGCTCACAGGCGGTGGCGTCCTGGTGGCTCTCCGGTGACTGGGTGGCCGGCGAAGTGAGAGAGAAAGAGAGAGATTGTCATGAGGGAGAGAGAGAGAGAAAAGAGAGAATTTGTGAGGGTTTGGTTCAATTTTGTAAACTGATGAAATTGCCCATCTTTTTGCTTAAATAGGTCCCCAGTCAATGAAAGTCAATCCCACTAGGTTTAGGAATAACTTTCTGATTTAAATGCTAATTAAAACAGTATGAATAAACCTTATTCATGCACAAAACAATTTAATTAAATCCCTCAGTTTTGATAATTATAAATCACAAAATTCCCATAATAATTATTACTATTATTATGGCTTTAATTGAATAAATCAAATCGCTATATAGATATACGATTTAAATCTTCGAAACTATTTATAAATGAATTATAAATCGATATTATAATTATAGAAAATATTGGGGTATCATAGGGGGCCCGGGTGTCATTTTTGCCCAAACTTCTCCGGGGGGTCTATCATGTCCCTAGAGGATCCTCGGTGCCAGGGAAGGTCATACGGATCCTTGAACTTCGATATCACCTATGTCTTCGGTTTTCCAGCCCTTACATTGATGTCCCGTAAAAACGCCCATACAAGCTTGTCGGAGACCCGATAACGGACCACGTGGGCCACATATGTTACCTAAGGGTGTCCTGTGCGATGTGGTGCGAAAAACTCCACTTTCACTTCGGGGTCTCCCGTAAGCACAAAAAAGGTGGATTATATAGCCTTCGATTTCGGCTTCCAGGAGCCCGGGTGTCATTTTTGCCCAAACTTCTCCGGGGGGCCTACCATGCCCATAGAGGATACTCAGTGCCCCGGGAGGCTCATCCGCATCCACGAAATTTTATATCACCCCCATGCCTTTGGTATTCCAACTCTTACACTAGTGTCCCGTAAAATGCCCTTCCAAGCCTATCAGAGACTGGATAAACAACCCCAAGAGCGTCCCATGTCCCTAGGGTTGTTTCGTACGATGTGGTGCAAAAATATACATATTTGTTCCGAGCCCTCCTGAAAGCCCAAAAAACGTGGATTAGCCTTCGTTTTCGGCTTCCCACGACCAGGTGTCATTTTTGCCAAATTTTTCCGGGGGGTCTATATGACCTTAGAGTACCCTCGATGCCCCGGGAGGGCATCCGGATCCCTGAACTTTGATATCACCCCATGGCTTTGGTGTTCCAACTCTTACACCAATGTGCAGTAAAACGCCCTTCCAAGCTTATTAGGGACCATATAAGCGACCCTGAGCGCCTCCCATGTCCCCTAGGAGTGTTTCGTGTGATGTGGTGCTAAAATATCCACCTTCGTTCCAAGGCCTCCCAAAAGCCCAAAAAATGTGGATTAGCCTTTCGGCTTCCGGGGGCCCGACTGTCATTTTTACTCAAACTTGTCTGTGGGTCTATCACGACACTAGAGCATCCTCGATGCCTCGGGAGGGTCATCCGGAAACCCGAACTTCTTTATCACATTATCACCCATGCCTTCAATGTTCCGGCCCTTAAATTGGTGTCCCGTAAAAACGTCCTTACAAGCTTATTAGGGACCCGATAATAGACCTCGGGAGCCTCTTATGTTTCCTAAGGGTATCATGTGCGATGTGGTGCGAAAATATCCACCTTCGTTCTGGGGCCTCTCGGAAGCCCAAAAAACGTGTTCCGATTTCGAGGGCCCGGGTGTCATTTTTGACAAAACTTCTCCGAGTGGTCTATCAAGTCCCTAAAGGACCCTAGGTGCGCCGGGAAGGTCATCTGGATCCCCGAACATCAATATCACCTATGTATTCGGTGTTCTAGTCCTTACATTGGTGTCTCGTAAAAAAGCTCTTACAAGACTATTAGGGACCGATAACGGACCCTGTGTCCCTCTTATGCTCCCTAAGGGTGTCCAATGCGATGTGATGTGAAAATATGCACCTTCGTATCATGGCCTCCCGGAAGAGCAAAAAAGGTGGATTATAGCCTTTAATTTTCGGCATCCCGAGGCCCGGATTTTGTTTTTGCCAAACTTCTCCTTGGGGTCTATCGTCAACCTAGAGGATCTCCGGTGGCTCAGGACGGTCATCCGGGTCCACGAATCCTATGTCACGCATGGAATATGGGACTTGGGACATGAGACATGACGCTCGCTGGGCGTTGGGACGTGGGACAGGGGACATAGGATATGGGCCACCAAGATTTTGTTTCAATAAATTTTTGATTTACTTAGTTCATTTCGATCCATTGTCTACTATGATAATCTTTGGTAGAAGAACTTTATAACAGAGTATTCTCAAGTTTGTTACTAAAAGACTAATAATCATTTCCTAATAAGCACTTGGTCTAATATAGATAAATGTTTACAGTATGACTAATCATAATAAGTAGAACTATAATGCAACAAACAATGTCATTTAGGGGTAGATACATCTAACTTTTATAAAGGCGCCACAACCCGATAAATGACCTTTTTTTTTTTTGTCAAATGCTAATACACAGCTAGTGGAGGATTTATACCATGACTTGAGGGCATCCCTCTGCCCGACATTTTAATTTTTTCCTAAACAAATTAAGAGTCATGCCGCAGATGAACCTCTCCAAATCCTGCATTGGTGTTGTTTTAGTTTAACTTACCAGTTAATCACAAAAATTAGCACTAACAAAGAAAAAGAAGATTATTACAAGAAAGTTAGAAGCAATGCAACCCATTAGCAAACATTAAATTTAAAAAAACAAAAAAAACAAAAAAAGCTAAAACATCACGTGCATCACACGGGCATGCACACTAATTACTTCTTTTCCTTTTTGGATATGACACACTAGTTAATTCTAGTAATATGGTTCTAGTAATGTAGTGGAACCATAGCAATTAGGATTTTAAGTTGGAGCAGCATTTATGATGCAAAGAATAATGCAGTTTATACTTTCTTTCAGCAAACTTATGTACTCTAATTGCAAAGGATAATGCAGTCGGGTTTATTGTTGCAAAATAGGATTAGGGTCTTAAAAGAATACTCTCTATTGTTGCAAAATAGGGTTACGGTTCGAGTGGAGTGTGGAGGACGGAAGAAAAAGACGTGGAGCAGATTATAGTTGAGTATTGTGAGGGACTCTTTACTTCGGGTGGAAACGTGAATACTATTCCAGCATTAGCAGGTTTGGAACCCATGATCACGGTTGAAATGAATGAGGCTCTTTGCAGGGAGCCAAACGAAGAGGAAATTTTCTTTGCTGTCAAACAAATGCACCCTACAAAGGCTCCGAGGACTGACAGTATGCATGCTCTCATTTACCAAAAATTTTGGCATATTATAGGCCCTGATATTATGAATTTTGTGAGAAATTTGTTGAATGGGGCTTGTGATCTTCATGGCATTAATGCGACAAAAATAGTACTCATTCCTAAAGTTAAGAACCCTAAGAGTGTGACGGAGTATTGACCCATTGCTCTGTGTAATGTCCTTTATAAAATTGTGTCAAAGATCCTTGCGAACAGATTGAAGGTGCTGCTCCCCGATATTATCTCGGAGAACCAAAGTTCTTTTGTCCCAAACCAACTCATTACGGACAACGCTTTGGTGGCTTTTGAGGTTTTTCACTACATGAAGAATAACAAGAAGGGGAACAAAAGGAACATGGCTTTGAAACTTGATATGAGTAAGGCCTAATATAGGGTCGAGTGGGGTTTCTTATGCGACCTTATGGCTCGAATGGGATTTTCGAATGAGTGGATTTTGAAGATTATGAGGTGCCTGAGTTCAGTGTCATTCTCTTTTGCAATAAATGCCAAAACGAAGGGTTTGGTGACTCCCTCGAGGGGTCTACGGCAGGGGGACCCTATCTCACCATATCTCTTCATTTTGTGTGCGGAGGCTTTTTCTACGCTTCTTACCAAGGCGGTGAAGGATAAACATATTCAAGGAGTACAGGTTTGTCGGGGAGCTCCTTGTGTATCACATCTCTTTTTTGCTGATGATTGTATTTTATTTTCTAGAGCCTCAGTTGCAGAATGCTCGAAAATTGCTAGTATTATTAGCATGTATGAGGAAGCATCGGGACAAATGATTAATCTTGACAAAACGGAGGTGTCTTTTAGCAATAATGTCAATGCAAACTTGAGAAGAGATATTAAAGAGGCTCTGGGTGTCCAGGAAGTCGAGAGACATGAAAAATACTTCGGCTTGCCAATGATAATTGGAAAGTCGAAAAAAGCTATTTTTGTTGGGGTGAAAGAGAGGATATGGAGAAAGGTACAAGGGTGGAAAGAAAAACTTTTATCCAGACCCGGGAAAGAAGTATTGTTGAAAGCGGTGGCATAGGCCATTCCCACGTATGTCATGAGCATATTCAGAATCCCGGATGTACGTATAGCTGAGATCCACTCCCTACTTGCTCGATTCTGGTGGGGGGCAAAGGCTTCGGAAAGGAAGATACACTGGAAAAATGGGATAATCTCTGTCGTCCCAAGTCTAAGGGTGGCACTGGTTTTCGAGACCTGAAAATCTTTAACCAGGCCTTGCTAGCCAAACAAGGATGGCGGCTACTCACTAATACCCAAAGCCTAATGGCTAGAGTGTTGAAGGCAAAATATTTCAAGAATACTGACTTCCTATCCTCCTTACGGGGTGGGATTCCAAGTTTTACTAGGAGAAGCATATGGGGAGGAAAGGCAATCCTAATTGATGGGTTGAAGTGGCGTGTTGGCAACGGAGAATCAATTGGAGTATGGAACGAGGCGTGGCTACCAGGGAACAGCTCAGCCCTCGTCCTGACGCCAGGTCCACAAGTTGACCATAATCTATGCGTGGCTGATTTAATTGACAAGGTGAATGGGTGGTGGGATGAGTCTAAGCTCTATCAGCACTTTGATGCAGAGGAGGTGAAATTAGTCTTGCAGATACCTTTGAGTGAGCGTTGGCCTGGGGATACGAGGTATTGGTGGCCGACCAAGAATGGTGTCTTTTCCGTCCGGCCAGCTTATTGGCTCGGGAAGCTGGGGAGTGGTGCTCAGAGTGGGGAGGAGGAGGGCTTCCGGAATTATTTATGGAATCTTGACACCCCCTCCCCGAACTCAAACATTTAACCTGGAGGGCGTGCACTGGATCTTTGGCACTCCGTGAGCGCTTGCAGTTCAGACATGTGGTAAGTGACGCTATATGCTCTCTGTGTAACTCCCACCCAGAAACTGTTATCCATGCCATTTTTGAGTGCTCTGTGGTTCAAGATATCTGGAGACACAGCCCATTCTTGGGTCAGCTTATGCAAGCACCTACGGAGTCGTTTTGTGCTAGACTGAAATGGATGATGAAGGAGGTTGACCGAAAGGAGATTGTGGATATTCTGTCGATCGCATGAGCAGCATTGACATGTAGAAATGATAGTTTGTTTAATCAGGCTCAACCGAATGCTATCATGGTAGTGACTCGATTTATGAAGTTGGTCAGTGATTATAACGAATATGCTATCAGAGTATTTAGGCACGGGAGCAAGACTGATGTGATGTCAAATTCAGGTTGGGTCCCGCCTCAGTTGGGTGTGGTCAAGGTAAATACGGATGCTTCGATCATCGATGGAGCTTATGTGGGCATAGGTGCAGTAGCCAGAGATCACTTGGGCAAGGTGCTGGCAGTTATGTCAAGAAGATTCAGAGGTGAGTGGTTAGTAGAGTTGGCAGATATGGCAGCAGCAAGGATGGGTTTACAGCTTGCTCAACAGATGAATTGGGAGCATATTATCCTGGAGAGTGATGCTTTGTGCCTTATTCAGAAACTTCAGAAACAAGAATATGGTCTTGCTCCATGGACTCTTAATTGAAGACATTAAAGCTCGTAGCTTATCGTTTAATTCATGCATTTTTTCTTATGTAAAGTGGGTGGGGAATACTGTAGCTCATTTATGTGCTCGGCTATGCCCGACACTCGGGGGTACTCTTAGTTTTGTAAACAACTTCCCATAAGGCATCCTTGCCTTGGCGGGACTCGATTTTCCTATTGAATGAAGTACACCCCTCCCCCCGTTTTCACCTCAAAAAATAAAATGGGCTTCTTCTATTTCTTTTTGAGCCGTTCCAGTGATTCCACAATAAAATTTGAGGCGGTGACGCGAGAAAGGAAAAAGGGAAAAGGAGAAGGGCGAATAATATTAGAGCAAAAATGGCAATTGTATGTTAAAGTTAGCTTTTATTGATAACAACGTACAAAGGTTAGAAAACTCATTTTGGAACAGTGAAGAGTCTATAAGTAAGGGCTCATTTTACTCCCAATCCAAAGATATAAAACTAGACTAACAATTCTCAAATCAAAATTATGATCAAAATTCACAATTTTGCATAGTGCCTTTATTTATGGGACAAAAGGTCACACAAACTTATTACAAAGATACGAACATATTCCTCATAGTAGTAGCATTAAGAACGATGAAATCCCACGAAGTCCCCTGCAAAGGAACTTCAATTTGTTGCATCTTGCATCTTAAAGCGTTCACGAGACACAACTGATTTGCATAAAGCATACCATGATTATATGACCATCAAGTCTATCATACAAGTAATATTCAATAGTTGAAAAAGGTGATAATTCTCAACACTCGGTCCCCACCATTTTTGTTCTAAATGTTGATCTCACACTTGGGCTATTTTTCTTTTGTTTTTTGTTTTTAATTATCGTGGAATGACATAAATTAAGTTCAAGTCCAACCTATTACAAAGCTTTTCGTACATAGTAGACGCCTCCTAACGAATATCTAACAGAATGTACATGGGTAGAATTTTATTTTGCAAATATTTTACACATAAACTCGTATAAGACGGGATCATCATCAACATCCAAATTGTCTACACGTCATTATCCGTGTACTGTGTTTCTCAAATCGTCATGTATTGGTTACAAATTGTACTCCTATAATCGAAGTTCAATTTCCTTCTAAAAATGAAAACCAATTTAAGATAACGAATTATAAAACTCAACGCAAATCACTTGACCATCATCCACGTATATATACACAATCATCACAGCATTACAAACAAACAAGGCCCCTAGAAAATCAACATACAACAACAAAATGTAGGAGCCATGTTACGAACATATAAGTCAGCTCATTACCATCAACATACCACCCTAGAAAGTAATAAAAATAAAAAAACATAGAATCTAGTCTAATTTCCTAACTAATAATCCCAACACATTTAAAGAACGTTACACTAAATATTCATTTCTTACTATCAAATGCCATATAATTGCTAACAGCCTTACTGCCCTCAGCAATGGCATGTTTCCCAAGCTCACCAGGCAAAACCAACTTAACAGCCCCTTGAATCTCCCTAGACGTAAGGGTATGCTTCCCATTATACGAATTAAGCCTAGAAGCTTCAACCGCAAGCCTTTCGAACATGTCCGTCATCAAGTTATTGATCACGGTCATCGCCTTCGACGAAATCCCCATACCGGGGTGAACTTGCTTCATTACTCTATACACATAACTCTTGTACCCTTCTCTCCCTTCACCCATTTCCTTCATTCTCTTTCTTGCCCCTCTCTTTTTCACCACTTTCTTCTTTTTCTCATCTTTCCCTAATTGGGCCTCATTTTGGGCCTTTCCTTGCTTCTTGGGCTGGGGTTGGGCCTGGGGCTCTTCTTGTGGTGGGGTGGAAACCTTGCCCTCATTGGATTGGTCTTGTGCTTTTTTAGTACCTTCCTCTAATTGGGCCTCATTTTGGGCTTTTCCTTGCTTTTTGGGCTGGGGTTGGGCCTTTTGGGCCTGGGGCTCTTCTCCTTGTGGGGTGGAAAGTTTATCCACTTTGGATTGGGCTTGGGCCTCTTCTCTTGGTGGGGTGGACATCTTGTCCATTTTGGGCCGGGTTTGGGCCTCGTCCCTTGGGGGTGTGCCGATTTTGTCTAAGTTGGGCTCGTCCAATGGAAACTCGGGCTCTTGGGTCTCGGTCTCTTGATCATCTTGGGCCGGACCGTCTTCGACGGGGATAGTTTTAGAGACAGAACGCTCCCCATGGGCTTCATCATCTTGGGCCTCTATATTTTCAACTGAGACAGTTTTGGTGGTTGTACGCTCTTCTGTTACTTTACTCAAATCCTCAACGATTTTGGGCTGGGCTTGGGCTAGGGCCTGATCGTCTTCTTGGGATTGTGACCCGAGAATGGAGACTTCCACCGTTTCTTCCACCACTTTGGTGGTTTTTACAACTTTCTTTGCTCTCCTGGGCGCCATTTTTTTGTTATATATGACTACTTTCTTGGCTTTTTACTTACTCTTTGTGTTTCGCCCTGTTTGGGCTATTATGGGATTTGTTTGAAAGCGCGGTGAAAAATGAGAAGTTGAGAGGGGTTGTAATTTGTAGGACAGTAGGAGTGTAAAGCGGTTCTAGAGAGTGACACGTGGTGAATACGTGGATGAAACTGTTGCTACGTGTGGGGTAAATGTAAAAGATGAGAGATGTTGGAGGGGTGACTAGTGCCGTTAAAAAGTGTGTTAAATACTGTGCTGATTTTTAATTTGAAAATTGATTAGAGAAAGGAGATAATCATTGATGATTTGATGAATAGGCAAACAAGTGTATACGTATATCTACATAAGTTGTTCTTTTTGGGGTTCCTCAAAATGCCATCAGCGGGGTACGTAGCACAAGAATGTGGGTTTTTGACTCGTGGAAGATTGTGCAGATCATTTTATTAAGTGTCTAACTTGTTCATATTTTGTAGGTGTAACGATATAATATCTTTTAATAGCACAATTGCACAAAACGTTCTTACTACTACTTCTAAGGGCTCGTTTATTTGCTTGCAATCAAATGTAATGTAATGCAATCATTTTATAGAGTATATATGAGGTGAAAAGGGAAGGAGCAGGAAGAGAGGGATAGAAAAAGTGAGGTTAATTGCATGATCCAATGTAATCACAATTGCTCAACTTTTCCCACGTAATAATTACTTTGGATGGTGTAATCAATCTCACATTTCTCATCTTCTTCCTCCCCATCCTTTTTTTTTTTACCTCATATCAACCTTTAAAATAATTACATTGCATTCATTTAATTGGAAGCAAGTAAACACCACCTAAGTTCTACATCTTGTGCAATTCTTACATACTGACTCAACCTAGTGTGATGATTGAATTACCTTCATGTTCGTAGTGAATAAAAGTTATACTTCTATGTGTCTATACAAAAAAAAAAAAAAAAATCTCCTTATGTCTATATAAAAGTTCCACATTTATGTGAGATAATAGAATGCTTGATTATTATTGATATAATTGATCTCTATTTATAGGTACAAGAGTTCTAGTGTTATGGAAACTCTAGAATAGTATTCCTAAGAGTACTAGAATAATATTCCCTAACACTCCCCCGCAATCGTAGCGGTAGATGAACGGATGCTACGATTGGAGGTTACAAAAGACAATTGAAAAACACTATGGTAAACATAGAGATCTTAAAGTTCAACCAAGTATGAAATCTAGCCGAAATAAAACTCTCGTGTTGCCACCCGCTTTATAGCCAGTCGTGAGCAAGAAGAAAGAACGCGTCAGCGGAAGACTATAGGGATTGACAGCAGCAGATCACGCGGTAGCAGGGGTCGGCGCTTGACGGTCGGCGGCAGCAGGAGTGCAGACGACAAACGGTGGTCGACGGCGGCAGTAGTGCAGGCGGCGAACGACGGCAGTAGTGGCTGCTGATGGGGGTCGGTGGCGGCAGTAGAGCAGGCGGCGGACGACGGTCTGCGGCGACAGGACTGCAGGTTGCGAACGACAGAGTTGGGGATGTGCGAACTTGACGTGATCTGAGTTTTGAAGTAGGGTAGAATTTAAGATCAAATATCCATATTTAGTGGTGGAGATTACGGAATTGAATTTAATGTAGGAAACTAAAAACTATTTTGTGTGGGTTGTAAAAAAATAAGAGTAGTCCGCCGGATGGAATATGGTTTAAGACCTCCATCCGGCGGCTTAGCGGAAGCTTGGGTTTAAGGCTACCAGGAAAGTAGCTGCTTTGATACCATGTGAGATAATAGAATGCTTGATTATTATTGATGTAATTGATCCCTATTTATAGGTATAAGAGTCCTAATGTTATGAAAACTCAAAATAGTATTTTTAAGAGTACTAGAATAATATTCCCTAACAATTTATAGTTAGTTGTCTATGTATAAAAATGCGAAATGCTGCATATACATGACATGACACATAAATCTTGCACTAAATTTGTGGTGAGTCTATTTCATACAACTTCTTACCTAGTTCAATAATCGAAAACTATGTATAAAAGTGAAATAGAAGATTACTACCTAATCTCTATCGTTAACGGAGTACATTTTATATTTGACTCCTGTGTGTAAATAAGTCACCAATCTTAACCAGGAGTACATATATAAATCTATCTTATGGACTTCCCTACATCCAATTAATTGTGCAACCGATAAAATGGAAAATATAAAAGCATTTCTTTTAGTCTTTTCAACAATTCATGTCAGATATATATGAGATCTGACAAAATTAAAGGTCCAATTGTATGTTCGGTTATTTTCATCGCCAAATGAGTTGGCATGTACTGATCCATAAAATAGTTCTAGGTTATTATATCAAGGGCGTAACTGAGTCGAGTCAGCTTGGCGAGCCTTCCAGCTCGGCTCTAGCATAGCTAGGCTTGAGCTCGAGTCAAGCCGAGCTCGATGCAGCTCACTCGATTGCTTTATAAGTCAAATCTGAGCCCATAGTAGCTCGCCTCGGTTAGCTCGGTGGACTTCACTTCTCCCTCTATCTGATAAGATCATAAAATGTTTATAAAGGTTTATTATTTTTGTTTATGATATTATTCATTTTATAACGTGAAAATGATTAATATTAGTCGAATTCAATTGCAAATATTTTAATATTAACGTATGAAATTGCATGTAAGTTTGTATTTGAGTTGGCCCAAATCAAGATTTAGGGCAAATTAAACATGTAGATCGTATGAAATAATTTAGATTATGTAAAACCTGATTGAAGAATCAATATTAATCCGACCACAGCTAATATCGTTGTCTCTTTAAGACGTATTTGCCCCCTCTTGGTGCCAAAGGTATTAAGCAAACGTCTCCCAGGATGGAACAGATGTGTCTCTAATGGAAGCATCACTTGAATCCATTAAAGCTCCAACGAATAAAACCATGTCAATGCTCAAGGATTTTGTAATGGAAAGAGAAAGTTTTGTTTGGAAAAACAATGCTATTTCCAACAGAGGCCTTTGAGGATATTTATAGTGCTTGGAGGAAGTAGTTATCCCAAAACCTAATAATTGATTTGTCAGTTATTTTTATATTATCAATAACTAAATAAATAAATAAAAAGATAAAACTATTTTATTTATTTACCAAGTTTCCAATTTATACAAAAAGGGACTTTATTTTCAATAGAGTCGAACCATGAGCTCAAATTAAGTCGTGTCCAAGCCTTAAAATTTTCGATTCGCCAAGCTTCGAACGGAGCTCGAATCAAGCTAAATCAGACTGAGTCGAGCTTCAAAAGGGTTTGATTTGGGCTCGACTCGGCTCGGTTGCGCCCCTAGTTATATGTATCCATGCCATGATTGTCATCATATACTTGAGGAGGATCAAAAAAATCAATTGTTGATTCACTTGATTGGTTGATATTCGTCCACATCTCCCCAATCTTCACATCTAAAGCACATTTCATAAACTATACTATTCCTAAACATAAAATTTCCAAACACCACAATATGAAAACCTCCATAAACACCCCCAAACAACCCCTACATTTCTCCATCCACTATTGAAGTTGAACACTCTCCAAAATGGCAATGCAATTACACACAGTCCTAAACAACATACACTACTATCTAGTAGACCACCCAACAATCACAAACTTCGAATGGAACACTCAAACCACACCATGCTCCTCTCTCCAATTCCTAATCCTAACAATCCTTTCATATCTCACACTCACTTTCATTTTCATTCTCTCTCCTTCCTCACCTCTCCCACCACTTCTCCTCCGTTTAATGTCAGCCGTCCATAACCTCATCATCCTTCTCCTCTCTCTAATCATGGCCATTGGATGCACACTCTCCACCTTATCCCAAATGCCTAACCCACACTGGATTTTCTGCTTCCCAGCCAACCACACCCCGCCACGTGGCCCAACTTTTTTCTGGGCCTATGTGTTTTATCTGTCTAAAATCACGGAATTCATAGACACTCTCCTTATCTTCTTAAGTGGGAGCATCCAACGGCTGTCATTTCTCCACGTGTACCATCATGCAACGGTTCTGATTATGTGTTACATTTGGCTTGAATTTAGCCAATCTTTGTTCCCTGTTGCGTTGGTGACCAATGCTACTGTTCATACTGTGATGTATGGTTATTATCTGACGTGTACGCTTGGGATTCGTCCGTCATGGAAGAGATTGGTGACAGACTGTCAGATTATACAGTTTGTGTTTAGCTTTTTGGTTTCTGGGGTTATGTTGTATTATCATTTTGTTGTTAAGTTTGAGTGTTCTGGGATTTTGGGGTGGTGTTTTAATGCAGGGTTTAATGGTTCTCTTTTGTATTTGTTTATTGATTTTCATTCTAGGAATTATAAGAAGAAGAAATTGATGAAAATGGAATGAGATCAAGATAAGGAATCATGGTTCATGATCTTTTTTTTAGTGGATGGAAAATTGGAATTTTGTTTTGCTTTCTTTATATTTTTTCAATTGCTTGTTTTTCTTATTTGCTTGATGCCTTCTGAGTTACTAATGTGGAAGTTTTAATTGTACTTTTACATAGTTAAATTGTTTTCTTTAGTCTTTTACTTACAACATGTTTAGTTTTGTGAATGGCTAAACATGCTCATCTAATCCATCAACACGAAATGTAATTAACAAAGTTAACAAGGTAGACCCAAAGAATTTAGGTGAATATGTAGTTAAACGAAAAGAAAAAGTGAACAAGATGGACAATTTTGGAGTCCACATGCGTTGTAGTCTACCAAGCAAGGTTAGATACATGCTTGGGACAACTTAGGATATATTACAATATTTTTAAGTATATTAGAGACTAGTTACATTTTCGTGCGATGCACGGTTTGTGTGTTTATAATAACTAATACATTTTCATTGGTACAAATTTTTCGCGTATGTCACATCTTGCTACGTCATTCTTAATCTATAGACCTCTCCCAGTATATACTCATTATGTGTTAATATTAAATAAAAAATTTTAATTGATATAAATTTCTAAGAGATTTTTCACATATGTCATATGTTGAATCAAAAATCCTCTTCTATGAACCTTTTCTTTTATATGGTACAAACCTACAACATTGCATCACTTGTTCGGCAAAATACCAAAATATATAATATCTCATTCAATGTAAATCATAATATAAACCTGGTTTGTATAGCCAAACTTGTTTAGTAGTTTTGCTGCATTTTACCTCAGTATCCAGTGTCCAATATCCAGTCCAAAAAACCACCACTACTACTACTTTTGGCTGCATTTTACTCCAATATCCAGTCTAAAAACAAATACCCAAAATATCAAATGGATTCATTGAAATTATGTTTAATTAGTTAATAGTCATGTATACATGTCTTTGGAAGCTAATACACTTATCATTTATATTAGAAATATTTTCATAGAACAAATAAAAGAAGAGATGAATATTAATAGACAAATATTAATAATTATTAATATTGCTTGTTTCTTTATGAAAATTAAAGGAAATGTATTTCCTATGTACATGCACTTTATCTTTGAATTACAAACATTAATGTAGATTCATGCATTATTGTAGATTCACGCATTTTATCTCAAAATGATGTGTCAGATTATGTGTGTATGCCTTGCTTATGTGGATGCCCAGGTGTCCATCAAGCAAGTGTGCATATCCACTTATATTTATTACATTCTCGTGCGATGCACGGTTTGTATGTTAATATTATATAAAATATTTTTATTGTTACAAATTTCCAAGATAATTTTCGCACATTTCATATCTGGATACAAAAATTGTCTTTTATGAACCTCGCTCTCCCTTAATATGCTACAAACGTACAACATTGTATCAATTGTAGGGTAGAATACCAAAAATATACAATATCTTATTTATTGTTAGTCATGATATAAATCTGGTTCCTATGGTCAAACTTGCATGTTTATTATTTTTGTTGCAATTTACTTCAGTATTAGTGTCCAATATCCAGTCCAAACCACCACTACTACTACTACTATATTTGTTGCAATCTACTCTAGTACCCAATCCAAAAAAAAAAAAAAAAAAAAAAACCCCAAAAAAATCACACCGTAATTATTAATTGGATGCATTGAAATTATGTTTAAATAATTAAGAACCATTTATATTAGTCATCGAAAGCCGATACAATTATCATTTCTACTTGTCACTTGGCTTAATATCGAAAATGTGCATTAATATAGATTCATGCATGTTATATGTGACTAACATCACATGTACCCGGTCAAAAAAAAAAAAGAAAAAAGGACACACCCTAAGTATCAAATGAATGCATTGAAGTTATGTTTAATTAGTTAACAACCATGTATACCAGTCATCAAAAGCTAATGCAATTACAATTTCTACTTGTCACTTGGCTTGACATTGAAAATGTGCATTTATATAGATTCATGCATGTTATATGCGACTAACATCACATATATCGGTCCCAAATAAAAAAAAACACCCTAAATATTAAGTGGATGCATTAAAATTATGTTTAATTATTTAACAACCGTGTATATCAGTCATCAAAAGCTAATACAATTACAATTTCTACTTATCACTTGACTAACATCGAACGTGCATTAATATAGATTGTTATATTCGACTAACATCACATGGAGAAATAGACCACTATCAATAAAGACCAATTTTTTTTTATAAAGAGTACAATAATGTTTTTTTTAATTACCCTTAACTTAAATTTTGTTTTTTTTTAGCTAATCACTTAACTTAAGCTGATTAGAACATTCATATGGTACATGGATACGCATATGTCCAAGTCCAAATAAAAAGTAGCCATATAGAAGGAACTCTTATGTTTTAAATTTCGCACATATTGCAATAAAATGAATGGGAGATTAGAGGTAGAATAGGTATGTAGCTTAATTTAAATATTCCACCCACATATAAATAGGTTCGATGAATGACGTAGGATCCTTATAAATTACACCGATTATGATAATTAAAGATATTTATGGCAAATGAATGCCTATGGATAAGTTCTATGAATCATTTGACCACCTGTGCTTATGTGTCGTATAAATTAACATTGTCACTGCTTACATGTCAAAATGCTTACTTGGCAATGTCTACTTGTCAATCTAGCAATTAACAACATTCACTTATATATATATAATAGATATTAGGATTAACGTACATAATCATTTTGAATTTAGCCAAATCAAACTTGGATGAGCATTTTGCCCATGACTTTAGCACATGAGGAGCATTGCTTCATGAAAACACAATGATTTATCAGTTAGGAGGAATTAAAAATTGAAATAGTGAATTCGGAATTAAATATTTCATGAAGATTCTGACTTAAAACCAATTAATAATGGGTAAAATAAATCTCCTAGTTATAAATACCGTAAGTCTCTCTCATAGTTATTTGGAAACAGTGAGATTCCCCACTTAACCAAATATTCATATGAGGTGAAACATGGGGTGAATTTTTTTATCCAAGCAACTCTTGTTAAAGCATTGAAGTGTCACCGCTAACCGCGTAAAGTGTCTTAAAAGGGATATAGATCGATGACATACTCTTGAAGTTGAAGTTGAAGTTGAAGTTGAAGTTGAAGTTGAAGTGCCGTCATTGTTGGGTTTTCTATTGGATCGTGGGATCGTGGACATCATTGTCTTAGGTAAAAGTAAAAAACTGAATTGGGGGTAATGTATGGGCTGGTTTCCTTGTGATGTCACGGGGTTGTTGCCTTATTGGGCTCTTCTTCTTTGCGGAACATTTACATACCCCATTGGGTTGTTGGACCTTGAGGCTGTAGGACATGGGAAGCTTTTTATTATTTTTTTCTTTTACAAGGAGGCATGCAATAACTCGCAAACTACGTACGCCTGATAAGCTAACTCATTTTATACTGTAGGACATGAAAAACATTTAAACTTCACAAATTATGATTACTCATGCTAACAAAAAAACAAATCACAAGATTTATTCGGGAACTATGGAGTACGACTCGAACGACGAGTCAATAGTTTCCAAGAAACACCTAGTTATTTTATTGCAAAAAACACCTAGATATTAGTAAGACTTACAAGTCAATTTCTCAATCAGATTTGTTGTCCATACATGCATACAAGTCAATAAGATATATACATCTCTCATTTACAGCACTTAAATGTCATTGTAGGAGAATAGTGGTCCATGTAATTTCAACACACTTGGGAGACTTGGAGTATACGATGATGCGTTCTAATTAACTAGACAAAATTGGTCTGCAACCATCGTATACTCCAAGTGGGTCAATTCTTCCTGTATTTACAAAACCGCATTGACAAAAACATATTATGGCATGGAGCAATTTTAGCAATCGAGATTAGTGGCGTTCAACATCAATCTTGTTCTTTGGCGTGCTTATTTTTGGATCTAATGGCGTCTCCTGGTAGCGAATTTAACAGGGCATTACAGTTTAATAAATCAATAGTCGTCAACTAATTAAATTATTGGTGAAGACCACGAGAGCATTATGATAAAGCTGTCATAAGTGTTAAGCGTGTAAGATGGTATACGTAATGAACTATATCTCTTGCTGCACAATTTAGGATCATTATTCCCGTACCCCAATTCACCATCAGAAAATTACGGCTACAATGTTTTGTGAGAAGAGGGATCATTAGTCCAAAACTATCTAATGATTTATGTATATCAATTTAATACTCCAATAGATGATGTTATTTGAAGAAGATCAATATTAATTTGCTATTCAAATATCTTGTCAAATTGAATAGTCCAATAGTGACTAGGGAGTAATCCTCAAATGTTGTTTGTGTACTAGATCGAGGGTACCAAACCGTGCTTAATCTTATACTCATCTCCGTTATCGTGTATTAGTTCTTCTTGGAATCTGTACAAAACATATAGTTAAAAAATAAAGTAAAATAATGATACTCACTTCAAAAGGTGTGGGAATCACGGGAGTATAGTTAAGTATTAAGGAGTCATTTATCCTTAACTAAATTTGAGACTTCGAATCTCACCTTAGGCATAGAGTAGCCTTATATTTCTTGGCCAACTGTCTCAGTTTTTGAGGTGCCTAACTGCCTACAAATCAGCATGGGGTATAATCACTGTGTCCGACGCTGATACCTCTGGTGCGCAAAAAAAAAAAAAAAATTTAAAAGGTGCGACATGCAAATTGATTACCACTCTCTCGATTTATTTATTTATTTGTTAGTCCAATAGTCATGTGGTTGTATTAGAGTAACTCATAAAGGCGAGTATACAACTTAGAGGCCACAATTAGGAGAATACTTCTCAGATTATAAAATATGTACAAAATGGAAGGAGGTCGCCCACGCAGCAAAGGAATGAGCCAAGCAATTATTGTTCATTGCTCTTTTGGTGGGATCTCTTCATCCACAGTTATAAATAAACTCCAAAATACAGCACAAGTTTTTGTATACTCTATATAGCAGCCTTCAACACTTAGCATTACTAAAAAGTAAAAATTAAAAAGCCTTGCATTTCTCCTTTTTTCTGTTGATCTTTTTAGTAATTTTATTTATTTGATCTAAAGCTTACACTCAAACCCTATTCGTAAACAGGAAACATTTAATACTATTTCTTGTTTCTTTTTCTTTTTCTTATAAGATGACAAACCAACCTTTCTGATATTCTCAAATCTATATATATAGGTACCCATAGCAACAAGTTTCCTTTCTTTTTTCCATACTAAGTTCAGAGAAAAATGGCAAAATGCTCTGTTTTGAATGTAAATGCTCTGTTACTTGCAACTCTGTTTCTCTCTCTCTTTCATGGAAGAATTGTTATGGCAATGAGAAGAAGCAATGATGGGTCTGAAGAATGGGGTTATGTTGAAGTCAGACCAAGTAAGATTTCTTCTATTCCTTTTTTTTTTTTTTTTTTTTTCGGGATGGTTTGTTTGGTAGGGTAGTGAATTTTCCTTCATAAGCACACATGTTTTGGTGGCTATACAAAAGCCCTTACAGAGTAGATGATCCAAACAAGCCCTGGCCCATAATTCTATGGTTGCAAGGTGGTCCAGTAAGTAATTCTATGTTATAAAATTTCGGAAATCTTACTATTAGGAATAAAGTTGCGTATATCTTAAGTTATCTTAAACTCCGTTTTTTTTCCGAACTGACATTTGACTGTATGTAGTCATACTCATTTGTTTTAATCAAATACCCATGACCAATTGATATATTCGTGAATCAAAATTCAATGTAGGGAGCATCAGGAACAGGAATTGGGAATTTCCAAGAGGTTGGGCCATTAGATACAAATCTAAAGCCTAGGAATTCTACATGGTTAAAGAAAGCAGACCTTCTCTTTGTTGTATGTATATGTCACTGTTCTCTTATTTCAACATTATCGGTAACATAGTGGTGTGTTTGGTATGGGCCGGTGTGGGCTTCCGGTTATATGCCTTTTGGTCAAACATTATCGGTAACATTCTGTTATTATTATTTGATTTTTCTGATTTTATTTTATTATTTTTTTTGAATTTTTATTAAATGTGAAGGATAATCCAGTGGGGACAGGGTTCAGTTTTGTTGAGGATGAGAAAATGGTGGTGAAAAGTGACGAAGAAGCAGGGGCAGATCTGACGACATTGTTGATAAAAATATTTAATAGAGACGTAAGGCTACAGATGAGACCATTGTATATTGTTGCAGAATCTTATGGCGGTAAGTTTGCTGTTACTCTTGGATTGGCTGCTCACAAAGCCGTTCTTTCTGGCCAATTGAAGCTCAAGCTTGGAGGTATATTTTACTACTAGCTTTCTATTACTATAAATTTTGCGTTTTGATTATAGAAATTACAATCATTTAGACACCGTCTTATACAACTTTTTCTAAAATTATATAGAGTATAATATGTTTACGCTTCAATTAAACAATGTGAATTTTGATGTGTTTGTGTTTTCTTATGCAAAGGGATTGCACTGGGTGATAGTTGGATTACATCTGAAGATTTTGTGGTAAGTTTTGGAGTTTATTTTAGTTTTTCATGCATCCTTATTTAATAGAAAAGTTGGTCTAATTTGCAGGGGAATTACCTTTTTCTATCAAAGAGCATTTTTCTAATTTTGATAAGATAAATATGCCTTTTTATTTTTTTTTCTGGTACGAACTTTAATATATGAAATGTGAGTTCATTTTATTTAACTCTCTCATTGGTACCGAATTAATAGTCACAGCTATTATCTTAGCTAGTATGTCTATAGTAAAAAAAAAAAATCACTCAAAATCTCAAATAGTGACAAATTTTAGTGTCTAGTACACTACACTAGGGTCATAGTTAGCGTGGAAGATTGATTTGCCTTCGTGGCCTCGTAGTTGAGATTATTATATGGTACGCGATTATTGCTCCCTTTTTTCACAAAAGAACTCCAAATCACCCACGAAAAAAATGGTAAGACTTATAACCACCTAATGTTGTGAGTGAGTGAGCAATTAATGGTCCGGGATTATGCCACAAATTATTGTCAAGATCAAGATATTTTCCTGAGTTGTATGGAAATAAAGTTCAAACAACAAAATATGATTGGAGTATTGAACTATCAATTATGGACTAACCTCTGTTTTGTTCCTTTTATTTATTGGGGGCAGCTGTCATGGGGACCTCTTCTTAAAGATGTTTCAAGACTTGATGACGAAGGGATGCAAAGTGCAAACAGGTGATCATTAGTGAGAGTAAAAATTATCCTACCAAATTTAGTTACTCACTTACTTAATTATAACATATTTTTGGTGAAACCAATTTGTTGTTTATGAAAATATCATCAGTATGGCAGAAGTGATCAAGCAGCAAATAGGCAAGGGTCAATATGTGGATGCAACAAATACATGGAGTCAGCTTGAAACTGAAATTAGCGGTAGTAGTAATAGTGTGGTAATGACCCAAACTCCCGGTGTCCTATTAGAAACGGGAATAAATTAGGGGTGCGTCACTGCACTGTCCACCCAAAGCTCACAGTTACGACTTATGGTTGACTCGTGTTTTAAATTGTATTGCAGGACTTCTACAACTTTCTTCTTGATTCTGCAATGGACCCACTTTCTACAACAACAACAACGAATATTGCATTATCACAAAGCGTGGCGTTTAGTAGATACTCAAGATACCTTAGTTCAATCAAGACTATTAATCCTAGTGGCAATGGAGGTGATCTTGGTGCTCTAATGGAAGGCCCTGTAAGAAAGAAGCTTAAGATTATTTCAAATAACGTTACGTATGTACATAGCCTTGATCCCTTTTTATAGTTGACAATTTAACTACTTGCATTATTGATCTAGGACGTATATATTGATAATCATCATAGTCTAATATGGGAAATTGATCATTTTCATCAAACTATGTGTTGTAGTTCGCATATTATGTTTATGAAGATATATAATTTAAATGTCATACATTATCTTATGAACTGGAACAAAAATTTACAGGTGGGGTGGCCAAGGTGATCTTGTTTTTTCTGCACTTGAAACTGATTTTATGAAGCCAAGGATTTCTGAGGTAAAAACACAAATTTACCTTTTTGTTTGTTTGTTTGTTTGTGTATGTGTGTGTGCGCGCTCTTTGCTGTTAGGGGAGGATCATTGGTAGTCTGTTAGGCGAGGTTTTGAGGATTAAGCAAACACATTGTTCTTTTGTGAAGTCAGCTAATCTATATACGTACTTCTATTCTTCTAAATTAAGTACAGTATTTAGAAAAAAGAACATTTGGTGAATTTGTTCTAGTCAATATTAGCGGTCAAACTTTAGTCCCACAGAAAGAAGTAGGGTATTATCGATCAATTAGCATTCTAGTTTAGGTGGCATGTATTAGAATAATTTGTAGTTTTCAAATTGATACTTAAGTACCTAATTACTATAGTATTTCTTCTGTCCTACCAAGACTACAAAGAATATTACTAGCTGTATAGAACATGTTTTGCTCTTTTTTTTTTTTTGTCATATTCTTTCTCTTAAAAGATATTCTGTTTTGAACTTCCTCCGTCCCAAATTACATGGGTGCTTTGGGACTTGTGACTCACAATATTGTAGGGAGTGATATGTTAAATTAGAGTGACAGAATTTATCAATTTCACTATCTTTTAATTAATGCCCTTTATTTTCGTCCCCACTTTTATTAACATTAAAGCTAATCCTTTGTACCTGTACATTGAAACACAGGTTGATGAGCTGCTTTCTAAAGGGGTCAATGTCACTGTATACAATGGTCAAGTAGGTACTCTGATCACTTATAAGTAACCTCTATCGCTGACCATAACGTATTATCCATAAATGAAATCAATGTTACTCCGATCTAAGAAAATAGGTCTACTTCACTCAAAAAAAGAAAAAGAAAATTTGTCTAATTAATTTTTGTTACAAGTTACAACCATTCATCTCATCATCATTTATCATCATATTGTAGGCCAAAGAACCAAAATGATATTTATACAAGTTGGTTGATGTCTTTACAAATTTCAACCACATTTTTGGGAGTTCAAAATCTGTCCTTAAGGATATTTAAGTAACCTTACCAATCAAGAGATTTTTTTTTCCAACTTGACATTTAACCATTTCATATCTGTCCACATATTTTTAATATTGGACTCATTTGAAACTTGAAAGTATGTGTTGAAATCTTTCTAATGGCACAAATATTATGATGAATTTATTTTAAAATAAAAAATTATTTGAGTGATAAGTTCTCATATAAATTTACTTGGACTGATTGGAGTAAATTAGGATAAATTGGACAGAATTGAAGAAATTAGAGCCTAAGATTCATGATCCATCACACCTTTATTTTCTTTTCTTCATTTTGTTTTGGTTTTGATCACCTCTCGAATTTTAACTCAAATGTTCTTTTCGTCATTTTCATCAATCTCTATTTAGCTCGATCTCATATGTGCGACAAAAGGAACTCAAGCATGGGTAGAGAAGCTCAAGTAAGGCTCTTAAATTTTAGATCTCAAAATTTCACTTTGCTAAAATTTTCATGTAAATTCTTGACCAATGCAAATCCATTTTCAGGTGGGAAGGTCTAAAAGGCTTCCTAAAGGAAAGTAGGACACCATTATATTGTGGAGATAGTGATAGCGGAACGAAAGGGTTCAAGAAGTCGTACAAAAATTTGCATTTCTACTGGATTCTAGGAGCAGGACACTTTGTGAGTTTCGACTTTTTAATCATCCTCCCCATCTTTTTTTTTCCCTTTTATTTTCTCCGGTTGACTACTAATTTTAAAGAAAGGGTTGTTAGGAGATTATTTGATTCGATTGATCGATAAAAAAAATACCTCGATTTGAATAATTAATCTTGTTAGGAAGTGAGTGCGGACGCTAGATTCTCACGTTATAGGGCGACGCTAAGACACGTAAAGGGAGCAAAAGGGGAGGAAACTATAAATTTGGGAAAAATATTAGTAAATTAAAAGGGAAAATTTTTTGGTCCTTGCCTCCCTCTGTGTCTGCCTATAAAGTGAGTGCGTGACTTATATGTTGTTGTAATATTAAATATGACCATAAAAACATGTAATAATATGATGATTTGCACCACTAACAAGTGTAGAAAGCAATAATTTGGTCGGAATATACAAATTGATTGCAAATTACATAATACTTTCAAGGAAGTGATCATCTCAATATCAACATATATTTCACATTATTATTATCACCTCTCTTGGCTCTCTATAATATTAGTATATACATATTCGTTGAAAATTGGTTGTCCATTTTGTTAATGTCAAATCGGACAAATAATTTGGTACCAAGGGGCAAGCTAAGGGCATTGATCACAATTTTTTTTATTTTATTTAAATTTTGACAATCATGATCATAGTTATTCTCATCATAACATCATGATAGCTGTCCATTTGTCTCATCACCATTACCTGTCCCTAGTACCTCCCTGCATAATTTCCTTTGACTGTCCCTTGACCACCTTATTGAAGTGTTGCATCTTGCATGGAACAATCATAACGTGATCATGAAATTTTCAAGTAGTCATTATCGATAGGTGTCAAAGACGATCAAATGTCGGTATAATTTATAAATATCCACTGTCGTATCGTAAAAACATCAATAAATCAATATTTTCATAATTTTTAGTGAGACAAAAGTCAATTTTCAATGAAATAAGGGTTACTGCTTATCATAAAGGACTTCTACATTTAGGAGTAGACCTATGCATAGAAGTATGAGGTCCAATGCAACTAGTTTCTTTAGAGAAAATTACATATAAATTGTATAATTTTTTTTATATATAAATTCTTTGAGTTTTCCCCTTATTGCACCTATTTTTAAAATTTTGCACCTATTTTAAAATTTCGGACCCAAACTTAAAATATTTCTAGGTCCGCTACTGTCTACATTTCTAAACAGTGACCTATTTTTCTGTGAGACGCTCACACAATACTTGCTGTTTTTATGTTACTAATAACAAATTGTTTGAGCTTATATCGTTTAAGGAAATATGTTGTCTATACTGTTTGAGTTTATGTATTCAATCTAGTTCAACACAAAATTATAATTAGCTAATAACAACCGTCAATATATATATATTTTTTTTAATACGAGGAAGATGCATAAAAAAAAAAAGGTCAATATTGAAGTAAGATGTGAACCTAAAAAAAAACCTATTTTAAGTTTTTAACATCTAATATATATATATATATATATATATATATATATATATATATATATATATATATATATATATATATATATATATATATATATATATATATATAAAATTTTGGGTAAGAACGCTCGTAATGTGACATGTGTCACATTCTTAATGGCTAATATATTTCTTCCTTTTTCCTTTTTTGTATTTTCATATGATCTTTATGATGATACTAAATTTAACGTATTAAATATCATTATAAAAGCCTCTATTTAATGTGATAAAAAAAAAGTCTATTAAACTCTTGATGTTTCTTAATACTATTTGAACCTAACTTTATGTGTGGGTATAAGAGCACGTAATGTGACAACATGCAGCAAATTTGGGAGTCGTAATTTTTGTATTGAGTTTTGGGTAAGATCGCAGATAACGTGATAAATGTGATGTCATGATTGGTTATTTTATTTTATTTTTTTCTTTTGTATTTGTTATGTAGAGTAATGAGTTCCTATAATTATTTCTAATTAAATGTAATCTAAAATGGGATTGATGTACATCTTCTCAATTGTTAACTAATTTGGTAATGTATTTCATCCAAAAAGAAAAAAATTGGTATTGTATAGATGCTAGATTTGAGTATTAGTTGTTTATTTTTGATGCACACTATTAGTTGGTTATAGTTAAACCTTATTTTCATTCAAAAAAGAAAATTTTTTATTAGATATAGATGATGAATATTTATACATGCACGTAATATAAAAAGTGTTACATAATTGTGAGTATAAGGGCAGGTAACTACAAGTATCACATCTTGATAAATTGTTATTGTGTTTTATTTTTTGAGATGGTGAGTCATCGCAAACTTTTTATTTCCTTTCATATTCTAATTAGCGAATTACACATTAGGGACAATCGGATCGGATCAAACTGGTTGAGGCTATAATCACCACTTTGACATGTGACTAAAATTTTCAAGGATATAACCAATCAAATAAAGTGACAAGTAGGGTCACATTTAGAGTGATAGTTTCTTTTTTTTTTTTTGTTTATTTTTTTTTTTTTTATAAAAGATGAGGCATTTCATTAAGTCATAACATTTAGAGTAACAGTTTTTTAAGTTACATATTTGAGGTGCAATGACAGGTTAGGCGATTAGTAATAGATATTATCATTTTATTATTTTGATAGGTTAGTGATAGATATGTTTGGAGATTACCAATTACTTAGGACACATATAACATTTTGATCCATTACACAAGCCAATTTCATTCAGAAATATATTTGCATTATTAAAAACAATAAATTATCCGAGCATATTAAAAGTATAATAATAAAAGAATAGTCCGTGCGACGCACGGATAACCTCCTAGTATTTCATAAGATCGAGTAGAAGCTTTAAGTGCAAAATTTGTAATTGTCTTTTCATCTTTAACTTGCATCATCTTCTTTAATATTTCTACAATAAGAAATTACACAACTTACCCTTTCAAAAATAGATACTCTCTACAAAACTACATTTAATAGGTTAATAGTTAAAACATGTTTTTTTTTTTTTTAATTTTTTTTTTTTTACTGGGGATAAGGGATAACCTGGTTATCCTTGTGCAACTAAGTACTGCGAGCAGATAAGAGGCTTTTGTTTTGTCCATGCACAAAGGCAGCTGACAACTGACAAAACGTGTGCATGGATATGCAGCTTTTACATACTGTACAATATTAAATAAGTAATCAAAATCTAATGTACAATATTTCTGATTTTTATTGCTGGATTTGCTGCCCTGTCGTAACAATAATAACCTTTCATATTCTGTGTTTTTCTTTTTCTTTTTGGGATTTTGGAAAACTTGCAGGTACCTGTGGATCAGCCATGTATTGCGTTGAATATGGTAGATAGTATTACACAGTCTCCTGCTCCATAGACAAGTCAAGCGCATCTGCATATATGTTGGTACATGTATTGTAGGGAACACAAACATGTATAGAGAGATAAGAGATATGAGGCTGATGATCATCAGATTCAACAGTCATCAGATATATGAGTGGCATGAAAGAGAAGAAACAGGAAAGAGACACAGAGAAAGAGCGAGAGAAAAGGGTTTGCTGAGAGTCCAATAATTCGGGAACTTGTTATTCTTTATGTTCATGATCACAATACAAATAGAAAGAACAAGAAGAGAATGCCAAATTCAATATGCCATTTGTTTCACTATTCCTATATTGATTCTTGTATGCGAACATGTACGGAGTTTTTTGGAGTTATTTTTTTTTGGGGAGTGTGTTTTTTCCACTGAACTGAATTGTAAAATGTGAGAGAAAAAGTAGATCACTCAACTGAACTGAACAAATTACCAAGTCAGTGGAAAAGAACACATCCGAATCCGAAAAGAATATTAAATTAAAATTTGGGTAACAAAAGGACATTAAATTAAAATTAGCTAAAGCGAGGGAACCCCAATTATCTGCTAGGAGTAGGATGCAATGTCTTCTATTTTTTTTGATCGGCGGATGCATTGTCTTTTTGATTGGCTAGTAACAATAGTCATAATAATGGCTTATTTTCCAGAAAGTGTGTTCATGCATCCAATTAGGATGTGGAGCGGTTTGACAACTTCAAACCACCGAACAAACCCGCAGCTCGGTAAGGTGAACTGAAAGTGTATGTGCTTCACCACTATCTATGGGCTTCTAACTTGTAACTATGTGTTACTACCATTCATCCAATATTGAACCCAACTTGTTATAATACGAGTATAGGACATTACTTTGATCCGTTGTAGAATAATGTACAATTGGGCATTTGTTTAAGTTCACCATTTCGGTTTCCATCACATAAAAAAGAAAAAAGAGGTTTACTATTTCCGTAATATCTCCATTAAGGAACCAGAACAAATGGAAGATGATATACTTTTTGATATTGTGACCCAAAATTACATCTGAGATTTCTCTCAAAAAAGGGTTGATACTAAAGCTTGTTATTATGTTACAGAATGAGAAATTACACGATGTACAACCTTCTAACTATGTGAACACTGTAAATATAAAAAAAAAAAAAAAAAAAACAAAAAACAAAATTATGTGAACATGGTAGATGAGATACTAATCATACTATCCAATTTACATTTAAATGAAAAAATGGAAAATATTAATACTTACTTTACGGCCTCAATATATATGAACACGTCATTCAATCTTTTCAAGTATTTCCAGTCTTGTTTTCCTTTTCCAACCTTTCATGGTTGCTACAAGGTTAACTAGCCCTACAACTTGACTTTTGCTGTATTCCTGTCCAAAAAAATTTTAAAAATTCTGCATGTAAGTTACATGTCATTTCATTTCATTTCTTTCTGTTCAATGAGAAAAAGAATTTGCTATTGAAATGGAAGTAAAATGGTCATACCGGGTGTGCACGTGCCCAATGTACATACTCGGTTTCTGGAAGGTAATAGGCCTATCACAAGAGTATAAGAAGAAAAAAAAAGTGAACTTCAAAATATATTCCATAAAAATAGTTGGCAACATTAGAAAGCATACTTGCACTTACCTTGATGAATGTCTCTACTATTTGCAATTTTGGTTTTACATCTTTAGGAACAAAGTGCTGAAGACCATTAATCAACACCTAAAAGAAACAAAAGCAAAACTTGAATGATTAATAAACTACAAACGGGAATAGTGCAATGAAACACACTACAGTTTAGGGGTTATGGGATTCGGGGTGTATTGGTTGTTGTAGGACCTGTAGATCCAAAGACATAAGAGCTCGGCCTTCATCAGTACACTTCTTCACACGTGATAGGCCTTCAACAAGAGTTTCTGCAACAATTTCAACTCCATATTCCAAAAGAAGGTCATGAACCTGGTGAAGCAGAAGAAACTCTTCAGAATTGAGACATAGCCACTAGAGTAATAATGATCAAACCTATAAATCTTCCCTAGGAAACTTAGCACATATCATGATCAGCTATCTTATTCAAACTTCAGGACCAGGATCAGAAATGAATGCTGACCTAGGATCACACCTTTCTGTTTTGAACTTCTATGATAGAGGGACTCCGATAGGATTGGACTAGGTCAAAAAAAATACAAAGATTTTTAAAACTAGGGTTAGGAGTCAGAACGCTCAGAAACAGGGGGATGGATTGCTATCCTTGTGTGTGAAAATAATCAGCATGATACAACTTATATAGCATCAAATGCAGGGAAAACTTGAAGAAGGTTGAGGATTTGGAGGTAGAACACTGTGTTAGAGAGACAAATCAAGTAGCGGTCTTCATTGCTAAAAGCTGTTCTATTGAGCTTAAATTGTAAACTGTACTCTGTGTCCTCCATCCCTTTTATTTCTTGTCTTGATGCAAATGAAAAAGATGCTATAGGTACTTCTTATGCTTGAGGATCTGTAACACAGACCTTTGATCTACCATTTATAAATATGCATTATTACCTAAAATAAAATTTAAAAAAGCTAGAGGATGCGGGATATATCCAATCAGTTTTACCTTCAGAACTAGGGTCAAGAAGAACTCAGCTTATTAACTTTTCACAAAAGGGACAAAAAGTAAAACACCATCTCATCAACAGGGGAAAAAATGAAAAAAAGAAGAGAAGAAATGGAAAGGATGAACCAAGGAAAGAAACTATTCAAAAGACAACAAAATGGGATGTAGTTGTATGTATAACAAACTGCCCAATTGGACTGCTTGAAGTTTCTCTGAAGATTAAAGACCAACAATCAACACCTGATCCCAATGACAGAAAATCACACCCATCAGTTTGTCACTAGCCCATTGGTGAGCTCTCCCAGTCTCCCTCAGTGGGGGGGATGGTTGAGGCTTGGGGGAACGGATTGAGTGTGTGTAGGATAGGGTATTTTTTAGTTAATATGTTGGCTAATTTTAATAGAAAAGCTTGCTGAACAGGAACAAAGAACATGAAGATTTCATCCCTACGCAAAGAGAAACCAAAGAAATTATCCCACCAAGATATGCGAAGAAGCAGAAGACACACAGAAAAAACAAGCATATGCGTTAGGTTTGCAGAGTAATCAGTCAATGGAATTTACAAAAACAAGTAAGATGATGCTCCCAAACACTACTAGCCTGACAAATTCACATTCAAAATCCCGTAGATTACTTGGCAGTGCAAACAAATGATATATAAGTGAGTCAGTCAGCTCTAAAGGGTTTCTGAGACGAAAAACAAAAAACAAACTTATTGAAGGTTATCCAACACTACAACAAAATCAAATCAGTGAAATAAAACTTTCAACTAATGATTACCTCCTTGTGAATTCCTGCATGAGCAAGCCTTGTTCGGTAATGTTTGTATTCTCCCAAAAGCAGATCAACATAACTGTTGAAACATAGAATAACATCAGAACACCAAAAAAAATTTCAAAGATGGGCCAATTTGCACCTGAGACTTGCTCATGTGAAGAGGGGCGGGGAGAACATTCCTCTATCCATTAATTCATGTTTCTTTGTCTTCCTTAACCAAACAAGCAATTCATCGTATAAAGGTACTAAAATCATGGTATCATCCAAAGGATATACAGGAAATTGGAAAAACTAAATGATGACCATAGCAATAGGAAGAACAAACAAAAGGGTGGCCAATAATTACATTTGATAATGGATTGTGAACAGGGTAAACAGCAAGAATGCAAGAAATAAACATGTATGCACAACTTGGTAGTAGTTTAGTATGACATACAACATGACAGGATCACTAATGGATCAAAACAAGAAACAAAGAAAAGGGCTTTTTATCTCTCGCTGCATATAATCTTAGAACTAACAACAGCAACCAAAACTCTGGTATCTAGAATTATATGATGGCTAATTTCACAGGCAAGAGTTTGGCACAAAATATTACCAGTTCGCTGCCAAAGAGAGACACCACACGGAAAGAGAAAAAGAAAAGGAAAATTCAGATTACACGGTGTGTTGTAACAAGTCTTCTTCGTGAGGTGTATCAAGAACCACTAACTGTGATACCGTTGTGGAGGTTGAAAGGTAAGAAACCAGCAACCATACCCCTAATGAGACAAGACTACTAGAGTCTTGTTAGTTCTTTCATGAGAAGTCATTATTGTTACAACATATAAGCAACACCGGCAAATGGTGGAGTCTTTCGTTTGTCAAAATATGTTAAAAGTCCAAAGTTAGAAGCTAGACAAATACAGTTGTACCTTGTACCATTGCTTGAAAGACTGGTAAACTACACGACACTGTCTCAACTTATGCTGTCACAGAACACATGTGAGAGATGGCTAGACAGTTTAGGCCCTGGACACTAAACATAAATAATTAGGTGGCTTGGCACAAACAGAATTTTCATTCAAAAAATATCCTTTCTCTTCAGAACTCATCTTTCAGGCTTACTTTTTCTCTGTTCATTTTCATTTCTTTTTTCTTTTGTGTGGTGGTGGTGGTGGTTGGGGGGGGGGGGGGGTTACATTGCCAGTTGCCAGATGCTAAGTACCAACACTAAACACACTATAAAAGGGAAAGCACCCAAGGATACATACCCATTGTGCTCCATCCCAAGCTCTTTGACTTCCCATTTAGCATTGGCAATACGATCAATGTACCTGAAAAACATTTCTCATTAAGCAATGAAAAGACTTTTTTCCCGCTGTAGAACCTATAGCAAACAAAGCTATTTTGACAGGTAGAATGAAGCCGCCTCCAAGAAAAGGTGCAAGCAGTTTTAATTGATGATAGCAAAAGGTACAAATTGTAGATCAATGAAGAACACCCCTGGAGTGCATTTTTGTTGAAACGGAATTATGTCATTGTAGACACCAAAATTGCGTCAACCGATATCTCCTGAAAAGGTTATTATTTTATCCCAAAAGATTTGATAATTATCTCAAAAGATATGATAATTATCTTATGGAATAATAATATCTTTTATTCCAAAAAGATAAGATTGCAGAGGAGATCTAGCTTATCTCAACAACTGCTCCAACCTCCATAAAAGGGAAATCATCCCAAGGTTGAAAAAGAGGCGAAACGGAATAAGCCACAAAGGCCCCGTAAGGAGACGGATCAAGCCACAAAGGCCCCATCAAACACGATGGAATAAGCCATACAACAAAGGCCCCGTCACCTCCCTTCCACAAAATAGTAGGTCCGCAGTTCGGGAATAAGTCGACAAGACCCTCGTTCTGCTAGATTCAAGAAAAATCTCCCAAGCCCTTGATCTAAACATATCCCCGCTCCCTTAGATTGGAATCAAGAGATCCACAAAAGTTGTAACCCACAAATTATCAATAAATTATCTTGTTCCATATTTTCCTTCCTCTTACTTGCAGGTTTGAATTTTTTATGGTTTACAAATTGGCACGCTCGGTGGGGCAACTTTTGCTCTTCATCTCCAATTTTCAAGGGGGCAATCTACATCAAGTTTCGAGACCAAGTTGCATTCGACATCAGAAGTCTTCACAACTAGTCTTGAGGGGGCATCTGTAGACACCAAAATTGCGTCAACCGGTGACTCCCGAAAAGATATTATTTTATCCCAAAAGATTTGATAATTATCTCAAAAGATATGATAATTATCTTATGGGATAATATTATCTTTTATTCCAAAAAGATAAGATTGCAGAGAAGATCTTGGTCATCTCAACAACTACTCCAACTCTATAAAAAGGGAGATCATCCCAGGTTTCATGGGAGGCGAAACGGAATAAGCCACAAAGGCCCCGTAAGGAGACGGATCAAGCCACAAAGGCCCCGTCAAACACAATGGAACAAGCCATACAACAAAGGCCCCGTCACCTCCCTTCCACAAAATAGTAGGTCCGCAGTTCGGGAATAAGTCGACAAGACCCTCATTCTGCTAGATTCAAGAAAAAGCTCCTAAGCCCTTGATCTAAACATATCCCCGCTCCCTTAGATTGGAATCAAGAGATCCACAAAAGTTGTAACCCACAAATTATCAATAAATTATCTTGTTCCATATTTTCTTTCCTCTTACTTGCCGATTTCTCTCTGCCATCTTTAAACCTGCAACTTTGGAAGAAGATTAAAGCTTTCAAGCCCTTCAGTCAACGCCGGAGAAACAAACCAACTAATCGAGATCAAGCCAGTGACCCTCGATTCAACAAATTCAATCGGTGATTCGTGATCTGCAGTCAGTTCGTGATTCATCAAAAGTTCAAGTTCATGTAGAGATTTAATCTGGGAATTGATATAGAAATTCAAATCATCAAATTCATTCAAGCAAGAAATGGCCCCAAAGAAAGCTGCCTGCAAAATCCACTTCTCAAGGATCTGTCCACAGTGCTGGTGCCATCACTAGGAGCATGGCGAGAAACTTTGCTGCTGCTGCAAGTCAATTGTCCAACCCACCTGACAGGAGAAGTGCTCAAGAGTATCCTGTGTTCGGTAGTTTCCCTGCAGCTAAGCCGAACCAAGTTCATTTATCACAAGATTTGAGGATGAAGACTCCTGTTAAGATTCATACCAATCTCACTTTTGAGCCATTTGACGGAATGGAGGATGACTTATCTATCAGTGAATCATCTCCTCCCCTTTCTCTTGGAGAACCTCTGCAGGTGAGTTCTGCAACCCGCAGGATGACTTTGCAAGTGGTGGTGCATCTCCTTCTTCTCCAATTGCACAATATCTGCAGAAGCACTTTGAGTTTCGTAATCTGGAAGGTGACTTTGAAAGTAGCGGATCATCTCCTTCTTCGCCAGTCGAACGACATCTACAGGAGCCAGATGAGTCTTGCTACTCCTTCACTGCAAACGTCATGGCGACTGAAGCAAAAACGCTTGAAGAACAACTGCCGAGATGCGACAATTTGTTGAAAAACTATCGAAGGACAGTGAAGAAAAGGATAAGCAAATCGCCAGGCTGACAAAGAAGTTGGAGAAACGCCCCGAAAAAGGAGAATCCAGCGATGAAAGTGATTCGGATTCTGCATTCGTTAAATCAAAGAAAAGTGAAAAGTCTAAGCTCGAGTCTGGCACAGGTTCTGTTTCCGTCCAACAAATCCAAGAGTTGATTGCCAGCTGTCAAGGCTCAACTCAGTGGAGGATCCCACGACAATCACTTTTACATCAAGCCTTACACTAAAAGGATTGATAACATGAGGATGCCTGCAGGATACCAACCTCCAAAATTTCAACAATTTGATGGAAAAGGAAATCCCAAGCAACATGTTGCACATTTTATCGAGACTTGCAACAATGCCGGCACCGAGGATGACTTGTTGGTCAAACAGTTCGTTCGCTCTCTAAAGGGAAATGCCTTTGATTGGTACACAGATTTGAAGCCTGAGTCTATCGACAGTTGGGAACAGATGGAGGGTGAATTCCTCAACCGTTTCTACAGTACCCGGCGAACGGTAAGCATGCTCGAACTTACCAATACAAAGCAATGGAAAGGCGAGGCCGTCATTGAATATATTGGTCGTTGGCGTGCGTTAAGTTTGGAGTGCACAGACCGTCTATCTGAAATCTCGGCGGTGGGAATGTGTATTCAAGGCATGGATTGGGACCTGCGGTATATACTGCAAGGTATCAAGCCCAAGACTTTTCAGGAACTCGCAACAAGAGCACATGACATGGAGCTCACAGTTGCTAGTCGCAATGAGCAAACATCCTCGTCAGATGCAAGGAATGATAAAAAAGAGTACAAAAAGTCGGACAAGCCAAAGAGTTCAGCCAAGGAGTCCATGGTGGTCAATACCTCTAATCCAATCAAGATTTCTGCCAAACCGAAGATGGAGGGAAAGAAAACATATGGTCCTAGGGAAACATTCAATACTCGGCCTACTCTGAAAGAACTGCAGGAGAAGAAGTATCCCTTTCCTGATTCCGATCTTCCAAGAATGTTAGATGATCTCCTTGATAAGGGAGTAATTGAATTGCCAATATCAAAGCGTCCAGAAGAAGCTGGTCGAACTACTGACCCGAGGTATTGCAGATATCACAGAGTTGTCAGTCATCCTCTGGAAAAGTGTATAACACTCAAAGAACGTATCATGCAGTTGGCTAGAGACGGGAAGATTTTGTTGGATTTGGAAGACTCTGTAGAATCCAACCATACATCTATCCAGTTTAAGCCTATATTGGCACAAGCAAGTTATACTCATGTTGAGGGTGATCGATACCAAATGATCCAGTTCGGAAATTTTGATCCTGTAGCTGTCCAGAAAATCTCCAAGGTTCGTTTTGATGAACTGAAGGATGACGTTTGTCACGATGACGATGAGGGTTGGACCCTTGTAACAAGAAAGAAGCCAAGGAGGCAATCCCAGCATCACCACCAACAAGTGCACCGTCAGGAGACAAAGGTGAGTAGAACAAAGAAGAACTCACGGCGTCCAAAAGGGAAAGCGAAGAAGGCCAAGAATGCAAAATCAAGAGTCTGGCCTGCAGAAATGATGAAACAAGAACTTCCTACTCCTATCACTTTAGAGGAATTCTTCCCTAAACAATACCTTGACGTAGTAGCGGTGAACACTGTTTCTATTTCAGAAACAGAAGAAGAAATAGAGCATACAGGAGATAAAGAAGTTTCGCCTGTTGTCTCAAAGTACGGATTTAATCCAAAGGGACGCCAAGATTCTTGCCGTGTTGGAATCTCTACCCAGTCGCATGGGATGGCGCCAGACCATGCATCTTCCAGAAGAAACACGTCACTTTGTGGCCCTTGCTCTCTCTCATCCCGAATTAATCGAAGGAAAACTTAAGGATAAAGCTCCTGAAGAAGGTTCTGAGAAAAGTTCTACTTGCAGTTGTCATACAGCGTTGGTCTTTAGGGATGAAGATCTATTGCTAGGGTCTAAACCTCACAATCGTCCATTGTATGTCTCTGGATTTATTCGTGGACAAAAGATAAACTGAATGCTAGTGGATGGAGGATCTGCGGTTAACATTATGCCAAAATCCACCATGAATGAGCTTGGCATCTTGGTAAAAGAGTTATCCAAGAGTGGGTTGACAATCCAAGGATTTGATCAAGGCGGACAACGACCAATTGGTATAATCCGAGTTCAACTAACCATCGGTGATGTCTCGTCATCTACACTTTTCCATGTGATAAACTCGAGAACATCTTATCGATTGCTACTAAGGAGGCCATGGGTTCATAAGAATGGAATGGTCGCATCAACCTTGCACCAATGCTTGAAGTACTACCGAGATGGAGAGCAAAAAATAAATGGAGATGTTAAGCCATTCCACGAAGCAGAATCTCATTTTGCAGATGCAAAATTCTTTGACGGAGGCAAGGCACCAGTCGAGGCTCTTCCATGTACGATCCCATCAATTAAAAATGGAGATTCGAAGGAGGTCACTGATGTATCTTTGGAAAACGACGAAAACACTAAACATAAAAGTGAGATGGTCAAACAGGGATCAATGAAGGTTGCTCAGTCGAGTAAACACATAAATTCTGAGATGACGACTTTAAAACCGGTGTTGAGCTATGTTCCCAAGTCTCGGAGGAAGGAAGGTGAGTCTCCTTTCACTGCATGCGTAATAGAGGAAAATGGGGATAAAAGCAACAAGAAAATAGATGAGTCAAATCTCCAAACAGTGAAGGAAAATGGTACTCTTCCGTTAATTAATTCAAATCCTCATAAGATCGTCACACCTGCACTTTTGGGGTTCACGGAAGCTTCTCAAGTATCCACCGGTGGAGAAAGCTCGACAACAAGTCAGAAGAGCAAAGAAAGTTTTAGCCCGAATGCCTACAAGCTCATGACTAAGGCGGGATATGACTTTAACACCCCAGCATCTTTGGGAAAGTTAACGGAGGCTAAAACCTATGGCATCAACGAGACTCAAAGGAAGCTGCAAGAACGAGGAGAAACGATCAATACATCTAGACCCGGCCTTGGTTTTTCACCACCTGTGCCAATTAAGATCACCGGTCACCGCAAGAATCATACTTCATCTCAATACATTTCTGTGATAGAGGAAGAAGAAGTCAAAAGGGAAGATCCTTCACCTAGAGCTAGAGCATCTGCATTGGATCGCATTCAACCGCCGAAAATGCCACGCTCTGTGTTTAGCCGGCTTGGAGGGTGTGACAATTCGTTTATTGAGATTCATGGACTTGACAACAACTCCCACTCAAAGACACCAGTGCTTCATCGACTTAGTGTTCGTCCCTCAAACAGAAATATTGAGCAAAATTCCATCCGGCAATCAAATTCAAGTTTCGAGACCAAGTTGCATCCGACATTGAAGTCTTCACAACTAGTCTCGAGGGGGCATCTGTAGACACCAAATTTGCGTCAACCGATATCTCCTGAAAAGATATTATTTTATCCCAAAAGATTTGATAATTATCTCAAAAGATATGATAATTATCTTATGGAATAATAATATTTTTTATTCCAAAAAGATAAGATTGCAGAGGAGATCTAGCTTATCTCAACAACTGCTCCAACCTCTATAAAAGGGAAATCATCCCAAGGTTGAAAAAGAGGCGAAACGGAATAAGCCACAAAGGCCTCGTAAGGAGATGGATCAAGCCACAAAGGCCCCGTCAAACACGATGGAACAAGCCATACAACAAAGGCCCCGTCACCTCCCTTCCACAAAATAGTAGGTCCGCAGTTCGGGAATAAGTCAACAAGACCCTCGTTCTGCTAGATTCAAGAAAAAGCTCCCAAGCCCTTGATCTAAACATATCCCCGCTCCCTTAGTTTGGAATCAAGAGATCCACAAAAGTTGTAACCCACAAATTATCAATAAATTATCTTGTTCCATATTTTCTTTCCTCTTACTTGCAGGTTTGAATTTTTTATGGTTTACAGTCATGTAAGCCCTAGACTGGTTGACCGGCAAAGTCGGATAAAAACTGGTCAATATGCTTGAGCATCCTATAATACTCATAAATATAAAGATATCGCTGCAATTTTCACAAAAGTAAATCAAGAACAGATCATAGTTTGTAATTCTGCCATTCAGCTTCAGTCCACTTAAGTTACCAGTCCTTCATTTGCTAATTTGCTAACAAAGAATAAAGCAATTACTCTTCAGAAACAAGGACGGACCAATTATATACAACAGCTGATCCATGAAGCACAAGAGCCATCGGATTCCTCAAAATCATGAACTAGACATGGCATTTCCACAAACTTGCGAAAGGCTGTGTGACCTGACCCTATCTAGACATCATGGCCCACACAGGTTCCAAATGATGCCTAACTTGGCTATTAGGGATAGAACTGAAACTTGTTCACATTCCAGCATAGCCAATGTTGCTGTCCCCCACTTTCCCCATAAAGAAGGGGAAAAAAAAACAAAAAAAACCGAAGAAGAAGATAGGTGGAGGTCTGGAGGAATAACAACAATAAAGACTTGCGAAGATGTGTACTGATGTTACTGATTTTCGGGTTTGATGATAAAATTGTATCCTGATTTGTCTTACCCATTGATATGAAGCAGCAATTTCGCAGTTGTTCTATGAATGTGCTCTATAAGATCTGGCACAGAATCAACCTGAGTGCAACCAAAGATTTTGTGTCATCGCAAAAAAATACACTTAGTACATCAAAATAAGATTATAGCAGCAAAGGATAAATGAGTAATAGACTTCCGAACAGATGAAGAAAAAACACAAGGGTGTCTTGAGTAATTACTATTACAGTATTTTGCATAAGTTGCAAAATGAAAAATGAGTAGACCATTTTACAGTTGGAAAAAGAATTGTAACCTTGTGACCCATTACTTTATCTTATTATTTTTCTTGGATGGGAAAACTGACATGCTTCATAAGTTTAACAATCTACCATATTTCAAATACTTGTGGGCAGATACCAAAATGCGTACCAGATGCACAAAAAAGTCTTCAACTATAACCGGATTATTTTGCAAAAGCATCGATTGAAGATGAGGCTTTGATCTATGCAATATTCGAGCGACAAGCGATATTGTATCAACAGCAGTGCATCTTTCCTGCAGCAACAAGACGATATTAGATGAGAGACATAAATTGCAAGGCCCAATCTGCAGCATCAAGATAAATGTAATCATAAAAGCATTGCTTTAATTTGAGGCACGTGCCAAATTCAAGTTATATGATATCAAAAAAGGATATAAATTTTCCATCTAAACTACACGGTGTTTGAAAATGTCATCCAGCTTAGCTGATAAATCTCTTGCGGATTGTACAAGGACCTCAGTTCCAAACCAGTCATGGGCTTATGTGCCTTCTATGCACCAACAAACAGGGGAAATCAACTCGTAAACGGCACTTTATTCCTCAAGTAGCCTTTTTTCTGGTGATTTACACAATGAACAACTCAAGCTTAGCCAACTATACTATTTGTCGACAATGTGACAGAGCACAATGTAAAACAGCTGAGCATGTATAATATGGCAAATGAAAGTTGTTGAAATACCGCTCATCACGAGCAATAAATGTTGCGAATATGTAGAAGCATTCTACTTGAATTAACAATTTTCACTTAGGTTTTTCGATGAAATAACCCCCCCCCCCTGAGAAAATCAAATGTGCAATAGCTGTAGCTGACAATAAAAGAGTACAAAGATCTTTTAATCAGCAAAGAAAAAGTGAACCACGACAAAAATTATAACAAGGACAAAAATGAAGCCGAAACTAACAGTTGAATAAAAGCCTGTGGAAACAACTCAAGCCTTCAATTGAGGCTAGGACAAATAATAAAACTTTATTGGCAATGGAGCCTATGTGAAGCTTAGATATTGTAAAAACAGTCTACAATGAAGCAAGTCAAGGGCATCCTATCATCCATTGCTAAATGCGAAGTTTATACTTCGCTGGAAGAGTGGTCCTCATAATAGGTAATTTTTTTTATTTTATTTTATTTCTTTTAAGGGGAAGGGGATAATAATGTTTGCACATCTTGTCTATTTCAGTTTCAGCACCTCTGTGAATCCCCTAGAATCCTTATGAGTTGACAGTTCAACATCCTAACTCAAGAATCCTATGGGATAAATTGAACCAAGTAAAGAAATAATGAGTGCATCTCTCTTCAATGGATACCCCACAACACCTTGAAAGAAACTAGAGAGGACACAGAATGGAAAAAGAGAGGTAGAGAATCATAGAGACTACTGGCCCTATGTAACAAACACCTTGAGGCCAAAATTGCTTCCAGGTGGACTTGTAGGTATAGGATCCATGTGCTTGAATGATGAATTCAGAGATGTGGACGATGAGGATGAAGACGTAAGCAGCTGAGGTTTTAACCATTGTTCACAATCTTGCATTATTCTGTTTACAGCTGTCTTCAGACAATCTACAAAGCCAATAGTGAAGAGAAATCTCATTAAGTTGAGTGCTATATGAAAGAAAAATTAGACGTAGGCGTTAACACAGCTGATCGAGGAGGGCAGGCAAATTGAGGAGGGCAGGGGGAGAGAAATAGATCAGCTGGCCCTTCCTTAGCATCAAGAAACCATACATGAACAGGAAACTGGGACGACTATTGGAGAAGAAAAGGGAGCGAAAGACAATGGAATAAGCAGCAGAGAGCAAACCAAAACATAGTTACTTACAATTAAGAGACTCGGAAAGACCTTTACTATTTGCATTGCTGTCTTGATGGCCAAACGCTTCAAACACAAAATAATAATAAATCTCGAACATTTGGCATAACCCCTGCAAAATTAACAAAACCAAGAAGTAACGTTGTTACCCTAAGGGAGAGGTTAAAATTACCACAAACTAAATCGCCTATCAAAGCCAATCCAAACAGAAAGAAAGACAAATACACTATAGGAGAACATACCTTGAAGAACTCAACGTTGACCATTCCTAACTTCTGCATAAGCCTTGCATATTTGTCCATGAACCTAATTGATAATAAACTCAGAAAGTCTATACTTCATATGTCTACATGTTGAAGAATCTCAAAGCAAAAGAAATTTCACCTTAAAAGGCAAAGAGAAGATCCTGTTTGTGCTGTAGCCTCATCATCTTTCCACTGTGATGAGTAATTCCGTCGCGTACTAGGTTTAGAAATCCTGCTAGGGAGTTGACTATCCTCATCAATGAAGTCAGCAAGAAGATCTTCATTTTCATCTTCTTGAATAGTAGTGTTGCCATTTGTATGATTCACACTATTCTCAGTGGGTGATGACTTGTAAAGTTGAAAGTCTGTATTGCCATCAGGTCCTCCAGAGCTAGATGTGCCATCAGCAAAGGGGGATGATGTATGACAGTTCGTAGGGGACGAAACTTTCGTTAGGAAAGGGTTTCCACTTTCAAGCCACTGAGAAAATCCATTCTTTTTTGTCCCAGTTTCGGCAGAATATACCGATTTGTTAGAATGAAGTCGGGTGCTCATTGAGCTAGCATCTGATAAAGAAATCAGGGGTGCTCCATCACCAACAAGTCCAGCAAAACTTACTACTTCAACTGCATCTGGTGGCAATTTCTGCCAACATTCCCTTTCCAAAACCATCTTTAGTGCCTACAAATACAGGAAATCACACATGATGGTGCAAGAAATAACATACAGACTTAGAAGTACATCTCCTTACCTACTTAAAAAAAAAATATAAATACACATTACAGTTTTATTCTTCAAAAAAGAGAAAAAAAAAGTACATTACAGCTTTTAGATAAAGAAAAAGTATTATTAATATCCAGAAAGTACAACATAAGAGGACAAGGAGTTCCCAAAGGGAGACTATTTACAACTCAGCCTAATGAAGCATAACCTGTGTTACAAGATAACTTCGTGTAACAAAATAGAGTCCCTGTGCAACATTGCAAGAGCAAGAACAAAATGTGACTTACACTTGCACAGGACAATACCTGCCAACTAGGATAGCAGAGAAGCTGCTGTTGTCTAATACAAACAAAATTGGGGAGGTTAGTTTTCAATCTAGAAACTTAATGCACTTATGACACTACCTCATCATGTCAAATATCTTATACCGTCGGTTACCACCCTTGCTAAGTTTTTTAGATAAAGAGAAAGTTTTATTAATAGTATGAGAACCACCCTAGCTTAGTATGCTTCACTGTTTGCTGAGACCTATGAACGTATGATCTAGAATCGTTTAAAGCTCATAACAAATCAAAAATGGAGGAAACATAGAATGACTTGAGTTCAGGTCAGAGCATAGCCCATTTCTACGCATGGTACTGCAGATGCATAGAGGGTACTGCAGCTAGGATTTGATTTCTAACTATGACCCTACAGCAAATCAAGAAGCTGACGACATAACCATTTATTTAATGATTGACATCAACAGTGAAAACTCACAAAAGGACAACATAAGAAAAGTTCCAATGGAATTAACATCATATTTATGCACAGAAACAAATAGAGCAGATACCTACCCATGCATGTAAACTCTGGGAAAATGTTTGGTTGACCCTGTGGGGTAAGCAACCCATGAAATTTTATTGGGTGATTGTGTAAAGGACCCCCACAATTTGAATTAAATTAGAGATTAGTTATACCAATACCCCTATTAAATAAGCTAATATGTAATTGGATTGCTAACCCACAAAGTCAACCTATCATTCTCCTAAACTTCGGCGCTACATCACCAAGAAAAGATGTCCTGCCCATTGCAGAATGTCCCAAAGGCCAAAGCACAATCAAAATAATTATTGGGGCAGTAATATCATAGCAGCATCGGTTTTGGCACAAAAGATATTTCCCTGGACTGCAAACTAGTTTTACAAACCAACCTAAAGTCAGTAAAACATCCCCCGCCCACTCTGACATGCAAAATGCGTTTGAGTTTAAAGGCTTTCATCATGATCATTCGAAAATGAATCAGTATTACTCCTCATCCGTCCCCGCCCTTTCAAGTTGCCAAGTTCTCTACTTCTCTCAATAAACAGAGTTACCCGTCATCCGTCCCCAGCCTTTTAAGTTGCGAAAACACCCTTCTCTCTTCTATGGCTTACAATAATCCTCCTGACCAACAGCTCCAGCTAATCATATAGTAAGAGAAGATAACCCACAAAATCCAGACCATTGAGAAGATCGTCGCAGTACTCTCATATGGTCATATCTTTTTTTAGATAAGAGAAAATTTTTATTAATCAAAGGTAAAGACTACAAAAAGGTGGAGGATAAGGTATCTTCAGTATAAAAAGAAAGCTATCTACACATCACGCCAATGCCGTTGAAGTAAGGTCAACGGAACACCCTTAAAGGCCCCCGCCGCCTTAGCACAAAGAGAAGCAATAGACTATGTGATCCCAAACATAATCAATAGTCTTCTCGGTCTCTGAAAAAATCCTGGAATTTCTCTCCAACCAAATACACCAAAGTAATGCCATACAAGCACATCACTACAACAGTCTCCCCTCCTTATTCCTCCTCATCGCAGCAAACCGAATCTGTAAAAATTCGCCCACCGTGGCTGGACACACAAAATTCTCCCCACACAGCAATCTAGCCCATAAACTCCGCGCTAAATCACATTGCACAAACAAATGCATACAATCCTCCCCACTATGCCGACACATCACACAAAATCCCGGTAAAAGGGACCAGCTAGGTCTCCTACGCTGGAGCATGTCATAAGTATTCACCCTACCAAGCACCAAAGTCCACACAAAAGCGCGCACCTTCAATGGAACCTTAGACTTCCAGATATAAGTAGATAAGGGGAAGTGGGGAAACTGAGAGGGAAGGCTAATATGGTAGAGGAAGGACTTGCAAGAGAAGACCCCAGAAGGATCTCCCGTCCAAGTCCTAGAATCATCCCTAGGGACGAGGAGAGTAGAATTAAGAACACTCAGGAGGGAAACAAGCTCCTCCATCTCTCTATCATGTGGTGCCCGGCGTAAATGTAAGTCCCAAGAGCCACTCGTGACCAAAAAGAATGCAGTCACAGGGGCCCCGTGTAGTGTGGACAGCCGAAAAACCCGGGGATATGTGGAGGAGAAAGGGAGATCGCCCTTCCACACATCCTCCCAGACAAGTACAGTTCAACTTTATTGTCATATTCTCTGGTCAACAAGTACACAAAAATGAGTTTCTTCTCTACAGTAACATCTAATGAGTGAGATCTCACCTAGAGTAAGGTATGGAAATGGTCAGGTGAATGCTACCTTGCAAAAGAGGCCCAGTTTCCGTTTTTACTATGCCGTAAATATACTTAGAATCTCCCGTAGCTCAGCTTATCAATGAGCATTGCAGACGACTGCTGGAGTGATAGTATGGTATGGTATGAGAGGTGCCCAGCAGCGAGCAAAAGCAAGGTTACACAGTGGATCACCTGAAGGTAGTATGGTTGGTAGTTGGTACTGTACCATGTACACCACAAGTAGGTCCCAAGTGCAACACAAACTATTGAGGGACTGTGAGAAGTCCTAACAAATATAGAAAGCACCTTATAAACAATAATGTAACTGAAAGCAGAACTGCCTAAGAGAACAAAGAAAAATTGGAACAAGGCAACAACCAGTTCACGGACAAAATGTGACAAATTTGACAAAAGAGAGGGAGAGGGGCAGTAACAAAAGAAACTTAAAGAATATGTGCCATCCGAACGGATGAAAAAAACTTACATATATGTTCTGTTTATGAAAGTTACTGTAGTAATTCTCACATGCACTCTTCAACTTATTCCTGAATTCTGTAGCTTCAATTCCACAGAAAGCTTCTCCAGCCAAAATAAATACATTCAGATCCTCATAATTTCTGAGGAATTGGTGAATACTTGTTGAACAAAATGCAGATGATGAAAGCAATACTGACACACGACTCGCTGTAAGTTGCCAAAGATTTTTGCGTCCCCTTTGAAGAGACTGTGAAACAAGAGCAGTAGCATCTCTTCGCAGTTCGTACCATGGAGATCCACTGTTGGATGATGTACTATCATCCAATGGCTGATCAGACAAGTTATTGGAGCTCACAAGAATGGAGCCATTAGTTGCTGAATTTTCTGCTGAAGAAATGCTAGTAGCACATTCACCAGCAGAAGAAGAAAACTCCGATCTCCCAGCAGGACCAGCTTGTGATCCATTTTCTAAACCAGACTCGGGACTGACTGAAGCTAAATTATTTTGCTCAACCTCTTCAGGTCTCTGCGAAATATCATGTTGCTTGTCCATGTTATCTTGCATTTGAAAGACAGGAACCTGAAATGAAGGTATCAAGCATAATATTTATATGCATGAAAAAGGTCTTTAACAAAAATCAAGTTTCTGGCAAAAAAAAAAATTACAAAACCAAACATGTAAAGGAAATGTAGTAGCAATGAGATGATTCCTTTTTTTTTTTTTATAAAGAAAAGTTTTATTTCAACTGAAGATACAAAGCATTACAACCAAGAGGACAAGCAATGAGATGATTCCTACTGAAGACACATGGCTACTGTATGAGGTTTCTCAAATGTCAGAGTTTGAACAGTTTCTCACCCCCACCCCGCGGATTGAAAGCAAACGGGATATCTTGCTTTAACTAAAACGCCAATGAGGTCCTATCAGGAAAAGAAAATGGAAATGCATTAATCTTATCTGGAGCATCTACAGTTTCCACTTCGATCACTGATTTAAGTTAAGATGTGTAGATCACAAGTTTTAATAATTTCTATTTTCTAGGCTACTGAACAAATACAAGGGTTCTACAACAAGCTAGGAGTCGCATCCAAACTCAAATACAATAACAGAAGAAGCAATAGATCTTGATTTTCACATCTTGGTAGTCTATATTTTCACCCAGTATTTGTCTCTAAGAGAAGTTACAGTCATTTATATCTTTAAATATACATGCATTGGGCAAAAATGATAAGAAGCTTAGATTAGCAATTCCCCCAGAATGAAAAAAAGACATCCTAGGATGTAGTACTAAAACACAGCTGAATGAGGGAAGCATTAAGCAACATCACCTTTGAATCCATGGTGCAAACTACAAACTTTAGAAACAAAAAGAAGTATGACCCCAACAGACTAGATTGGACTGCCAACATGATAAAGTGAGCTGATAGGATTCTGGGTCCCGGCACTTGGACTTAGATATAGATAGCATACAAACCCCATGCACCACAAGCGACCTATTTGGTCACTGCTAATACGAGTTAAACCCCTAATATGGAAATTTTCCTAACGCAGCTCTTCCTCTCATTTCCACAGAAAATCAAACAAAAATCACCCCTTTAGTATCCACATAGGAGAGCACAAGCTTCAAAGGTCCCTGATCTCATCAAAGGAACCTGATCGAGGGTGAGAAAGCCCATTATCCGATTAAAACCACCCATTTCCCCTACCAAACACTCTGAGAAGAACTGAAGCAGGAGACTTAAAAATTCAACTATATTTGCGAACCTCGTCTCCAAGATGATAACAATGCAATAATGCCTCTGAGACCCCAGAATAAGGAAGACAACTGCAGTCCATATGCCTAGACTCCCATACGTATCAGACTGACAGCCAGCAAAAATGACATAACAAGATGCTTTCAAAATATTTCTTTGCTCCTAAACAAATCCTCTTATCCCAGTTCCCAGACACATTCCAGCTAAGAAGCACATAAGCCCATAAGAACCCCTTAATCCCCTACCCTTAGACTCCCCATAAGTTACTGGTGACACCAGAACCAGACTCTTTCTCTTTCTCTCTCCTCTGTTCTTTCTGCTTTCATAGTTTAGAAGGACATCTCTACTCTCACCTCAAACCCATCAACAAAGGAGGACCCTTGACAGTCATGGTTGTCCCTCTTTCCACCCCCCATCAAAAGATACCCCCCATTCCCCAAGGCACTAATGGTTGATGATAGAGTGATAGACTGACAATTGAAAAAGGAGTGGTTAAGAGATTCACTAAAAACTACTCCCTCCATCCCACGGAAATCTTTCGACTTGAGAAAGGCACATTGGCCAAGAAAAATGCATTTTGGCACAAATGTTCCAAGCATGCCCTTGGAAGGAGCACATGGATGTTGTGACTTTAGGAGAGAGAAATGAGTTGTGGTGGAGACAATGGAATCTAAGCACATGGGGGTGAGAAATAAGGAGGGGTAAAATAGAATACTAACCTCAAAATTCATTCTACTTAAGGAAATAGAAAGATTTCCATGGGACGGATTGAAAAGAAAGTACAAAGATTTCCATGGGACGGAGGGAGTATTAAGTTTTATGGGTTTTGGGTGGAGGAAGGAGAGAAGCTGCTTTGGCATACTTCAATTTTCGCAGTGCTAAGGTGCATCCAGCTGGAGCGGAATGCACGGGTTTTTTCTTGGACTTCATTGTCTACTAATGCTTTGTCGGATAGGGTTACCTTTAGGTGGGCTAGGGCAGCAGGAGCCTTTAGGAGGTAATCTGTGCCAGAGGTTCAGCGACATTGGGCTCATTGATAAATAGTCCCTTTGTCGAGGACTCTTAGTCCTCTTAGTCTGAACATCGGATTATTTTTTTATATTGTTTTTCTTCTCCTTTGAACATAAAAAATGCTGTACATTATGTTAGCATATATGATCACCACAATCTTTGACTTCTTGCATTTGAATACAAATATGGTTTTTCCTCAAGATTTATAGACAAACAAACACAAGCAAGAGCCCTAAAGCGAGATCATAGCCATGACACATAATCAGAACTGAGATATGCAACAAGCAACAAAGAAAGGATAACTGGAAACATATACAGAAAACAAGCCCTTGGAGCAGCTCATTTATTCAAAATTACCACATCAATAATTAGAAAATGAGTATTTACCCTGTTTTCTGGCTGGAAGTTCATTATTGAATGGTAAGAACACATTAACCTAAAAAGTACAGCTAGTGTTCTCAGTAAGCAATGTCTGAACTTAGACTCTGGTATCTGGAGGCACAAGTCGCCGTATGTAAGTCTGGAACTGAATCTCGAGCAAGAAGGAAGCCCATCAGAATGTCAAATACAGAAATCACAAGCACATCAAAGTAAAGACTTAATGTACAGTAGTTACCTAATTTGTAGACTGTGGATATCCAGATCCTGTCAAAAGTAGCAATCAAATGAACATGCCCTTATTTAAAAAGTGAAAAGAAAAGTTGGAAAATAAATGCGGAAGAGATGAAAAAATCTATAGCCTGAAGGCAACACGCCAACAATAAGGATTATTGTTTGCAAGATGCATAAGAACACTTTTTGTTTTAGCAAAACATGACACCTGAATGATGTCCTCATATTTAGAAAACATTTACTGCATATGAAGATAGTTCAATTTAAATACTTCAATGAGGGTTTAGAAAGCTCAAGAGGGTAGCACATCCAAATCCGACACAAGAACTAGAGGGACTGAGAGAGACTCAGTCAAGTTAAAGGTAATCTTAGTTCCTCCAGGAACGAGGAGGGTAATGCCCTTAAAGTTACAACTATAAAGGATACAATTATTACCTCTTGCATTGCAGTCTTCGATGCAGAATGGGTCTCTGAAAGCACTTCCTGCATAAAAAAGCTCTGAATCTTTTCAGCAAGACCAGAAACATCGCCAATTAACGCATATGCATCAACTACCTGTATAGGATGATGACATCAGTTATGCAACAATAAGACTTCAAATGTGGTAAACTTTTCAAAGAAAAAAAATTGTAGCCATGAGTAATCTCAGTAACCAAATAGTTTTATTTATTTATATATTTATGATAGACAGTAACCAAATATTATTATTTTTGGATAATGGAAAATTTTATTAATCAAATCTTTAAAGAATATAATGAGGACAAGGCATCCTCAAATGCAAAATTGGTGTTTGCAAGTCTCTAGACACAGTCTCTCTGCTTCTAAGGGAATGATTGACCTTTACATACCTCGCCCTAGGCAGGACACTGTTTTTTTTAGATAAAAGGCAGGACACAGCTTGCAAGTACTGGATAATACAACAGAACTTTTATAATTCATTCAATAGAGTTCTTTCTGATTCAAACTTGATATTGAACAATCATCTCAAAACATTATTGTTTACTTTCCTTAGGAAAAGGGTGCAAATATAAGTGCAGCATTCAAGTAATGAATGACCACTCCTTCCCTGGATGCCTAGTGCCAAATTGCCATCATCAGCAATATCGCAGAAAGGGATATATGAATACAAAACACTAAACACAAAATATATTAAAGAAAACAGAAAATCATATTCCCACATTTAGTAATTGTGCCTTGAAAAAGAGTGAACAGTGAAGATAGAGAGAACAAGAAGCGTCGGGAGAATGAAGGAATTTTAGGGTTTAGAAAACATTTTAGAGAGAGAGAACCAGAAGAAGTGTCCACGCGTGTCCAAGGCGTGTCAAGTGTCCAATACGTTTGGACACAGGACACGGCACCCATATGGAGTGTCCGTGCTTCCTTGTGTACAATCTAAGAGGACAAGAAGTCCTCAAACAGATCTAATTAGAAATTCAGCCTAATAGACACCAGCTAAGATTCCTATCCAAGAAGTCCTTTCAACAACAACAACAACAACCCAGTAAATATCCCGCCGAGGGCGGGGTCTGGGGAGGTCCAGATGTACGCAGCCTTACCCCTAACTAGTCGCCTAGCAGGGAGGCTGTTTCCGGAAGACCCACGAAAACAATTTGATTTTTGAAATCAGTAGGAAACAGACAAAAAGGTCGATGTTAAAACAAGTGAATGCAATAATAATAATTAAATAAATAAAATAAAATAAATAAATAAAATAATGCCCAACAAACAAACAAACAAACAAACAAACAAACAAATAAATAAATAAAAACCTACACCCTCAAAGTAGTGTCATCTATGTGGATCCTACTACGCCAAAGTTTCCTATTAAGGGCCAGATCCTCGGTAAGCTCCAAGAGGGTCAAATCGTTCTTAATCACCTCACTCCAACTCTTTTTAGGCCTCCCTCTTCTTCTCTTACAATCCCTAAGTATAATCTTCTCGCACCTCCTCACCGGAGCGTCTGGAGGTCTCCTCACGACATGTCCAAACCACCTGAGTCTCGTTTCTCGCATCTTACTCTCAATATCTGCCACCCCAACCTTGTCATAAACCACTTCGTTCTTGACCTTATCTATCCTAGTTAGGTTGCACATCCAACGAAGCATCCTCATCTCAGCCACCCTCATTTTGTGAACATGGGCCTGTCTAATCTGCCAACACTCAGCACCATATAACATAGCTGGCCTAATAGCCATGCGATAAAACTTTCCTTTTAATTTGAGTGGTATCTTGTTGTCGCAAAGAACACCTGATGCACTTCTCCATTTTTGCCACCCTGCTTTGATGCGATGAGCAACGTCATCGTCAATTTCTCCGTTGCCTTGGATGATCGATCCTAAATATTTGAAACTCTCCTTCCTCGATACCACTACGGTGTCAATTCTTATCTCTAGGTCAGAAGCGACATTCCAAGTACTCTGTCTTTGTCCTGCTCAGTTTAAATCCCTTTGCTTCCAGCGTATCCCTCCAGAGCTCTAACTTGTTAACGCCTTCTTTTGTTTCGTCCAATAAAACGATGTTGTCAGCAAACATCATGCACCATGGCACTTCTCCTTAGATACTCCTAGTGATAACAATTGCAAATAAGAAAGGACTCAATGAAGAACCCTGATGCAGTCCTGTGTCAATCGCAAAATGGTCTGAATCCCCTCCTGTCGTCCTCACTCTAGTCCTCACACCTTCATACATGTCCTTAATAACTCGTATATAGGCGACAGGGACTTCCTTAGCTTCTAAACACCTCCACAAAACCTCCCTGAGAACCCGATCATAGGCCTTCTCCAAATCGATGAATACCATGTGCATATCCCTTTGTCTCTCTCTGTAGTACTCCATTGAGCGTCTAAGCAAATGTATTGCTTCAGTTGTGTAATCCAAACTGGTTCTCTGAAATAGGTGTTGTCTTCCTCATCCTCTTCTCAATCACCCTCTCTAATAGCTTCATTGTATGGCTGAGTAGTTTAATGCCTCTATAGTTATTGCAACTTTGTATGTCACCTTTATTCTTATATAGTGGAATCACCGTGCTAAGTCTCCACTCATCTGGCATCTTACCCGACTTGAGGATCACGTTGAAAAGCTTAACTAACCAATTAAGGCCTCCTTCTCTTAAGCTCTTCCACACCTCTACAGATACCTCATCTGGTCCCAATGCCCTACCACTCTTCATCTTCTTCAAAGCACCTCCAATTTCTTCCTTTGTAATACGCCGACAAAAGGTGAAGTTACGATATTGCTCTGAAGTGCTAAGATCCCCTAGAGAGATGTTGTTGCCTGCGTCTACATTAAACAACTCGTGAAAGTATCTTTGCCACCTCCTCTTGATGTTGACTTCATCCACTAGAACTCGCCCTGCTTCATCCTTTATACAACGCACTTGATTCAAGTCTCTTGTTTTCCTCTCCCTAGCTCTAGCCACCCTAAAAATGTCTTTTTCTCCATCTTTGGTTTCTAGTTGTTGGTATAGGTTTTCATACGCCTTACTTTTGGCTACTGAGACAACTCTCTTAGCCTCCTTCTTTGCTAATTTGTAGCTCTCTCGATTGGTCTCCCTCTCCTCCTCTGCTATCCCTCATGGTTTTACTCCTCAATTTTTGCTGAATGTCCTCATTCCGCCACCATGACTCCCTCTTGCAACTCACAAGTCCACTTGAAATCCCCAAAATTTCCTTAGCTGCTAATCTGATAGTACTCGCCACTCTATTCCACATTGAGTTTGCATCTCCTTCTTGTCTCCACGCCTCGTCAAACTCTATCTTTGCCTTGAGTTGACTCTCAGAGACTTCCCCTTAGATTCCACCATTTTATCTTGGAACACTTTGGTGGGCTTCTCTTTCTCCTCCAACCTCTAAAAATAAGGTCTAGAACCAATAAATTATGTTGGGTCGACAAACAAGCGCCTGGTAGGACCTTGCAATCCTTACAAATCTGTTGGTCACCTCTCCGAACAAGAATATAATCAATCTGCGTCTTAGTCGTGCTACTTCTAAAAGTGACTAGATGCTCCTCCCTTTTGTTGAATAAGGAGTTGGCTACCACCAGATCATAAGCTACTGAGAAATCCAAAACTGAGGTCCCTCCATCATTTCTAACGTCATACCCAAAACCTTCATGTGCACTAGAATACCCGTTTGCAGTAGCTCCTATATGCCCATTGAAATCGCCCCCTAACAGAAGTTTCTCAGTAGAGGGGATCCGCTGAATCACTTCGTCTAACTCCTCCCAAAAACGACGTTTAATTTGGGCTTCTAGACCTGCTTGGGGTGCATATGCACAAACCACATTTAAAATCTCGCCTCCTACTACAATCTTAAGAGACATAATCCTATCGTTGGTCCTTTTCACCTCCACAACATGTTGTATAAGTTCCTTATCAACCAAGATACCCACCCCATTTTTACGCCCCATTTTTACGCCTAGAACACCCTGAATACCAAAGTTTAAATCCATTTATCTCCCTAGCTTTAGATCCTGTCCACTTAGTCTCTTGTATACAAGCAACGTTAATCTTATATTTCTCCAAAAATCTGAACTAACTCCAACGATCTACCCGTAAGTGATCCAATATTCCATGACCCAAAACGCAATCTATCAATACTAGCTTTCCTCCCAGCCCTAGAACTTACCAAAGAACTAGCCCTTACTCTACCATCGACATTTAAGGTCGCCACTCCACCGAAAATAAAGGACTAACTGCACATACAACAACCCCGCAAAAAATAACAAAATAGAAGACAACACAGCAATAACAAGACAAAAAAAAAATCTGGTACTGCTTGACCCACACAAATAATATTAATTAAGTAACAAAGAAAGGTATTGCCTAAAATAATATACCAGGTACTAGTGGGTATAAATTACTAAAATACAAGCACACTGAACTAATGATGCAGAGGTAATGAATAACATATAATCCTAAACTCCCACTACAAACAAACAAATGGAATGAAATAAAATAATGGGTAACTTCTAAACTACAAACAAACAAAAGAAATGAAATAAAATAATGGGTAACTTCTAAACTACACACAAACAAAAGAAATGAAATAAAATAATGGATCACTTCTCAAATGGAAAAAGTCAGCAAAACAGAAGAGGAACAGGCTTTAACGTGACAAATGAGCTGGGCCTTCTGACACAGTTAACATTAAGTAGGGTGGGGGTAATAGACCGTCGGTCTAAGACCGACTGAACACGAACAGGCAACAGTTTAGGAGGGAAGGTGGTCGCCGGTGCTCACCACGGCGACCTTTACCTGTCTCCGGCTCCGGCTCGCTTGCCCGGTAGAAGACGATCGCCAAGTCCGATCCCCTTGCCGGTCCACGACCTTCGCGTCTCTGTAACAGTGGCGGACGACGACTTGACGTGACTGGCCGGTGATGCCCGCTTGCCGCCTAAAGCCGAGAGCACCTCGACCTGGCTGTTGCTGGCGCTTTGAGCCCTTACACCTAAACACGCCTGATGGACCAGTGAACCAGACGTGCTCCGGCGAGTTGGGACGACAAGGTGGTTGACCGGCCGTTCACTAGGTGTGAACGTGATAGCAAGGAACCAAGAGAGAGAGAGAGAGTGTAGGTAGAGAGTGTCCACTAGCTGAATTATCAACATATCCAAGAAGTCCTTTAAGAGATCTAATTAGAGATTTCCAGTTCCAAGCCTCATACACCGCTAAAATCTCTTGGCTCCCTAGTCCACATAGAAGCTAAGTACACGACAGAACCCCATATATAATCACTCACTAAAGGCACCAAAAAAGCACTACGTCAAGTAGCAATGTTATTCCTTGCTTCTTCACCAGAATACATACATTCCTTGCTACAGACACCTGGTGCTGTTAACCCCTCTTCCTAATAGCCAACTGCTGAAAATGAAGGATTGATTGTCAACACCTGAGAAACTCCTCCAAACCGTATTTCTTTCGCCTTTGAACCTCTCTGTTTTCAAAAGCCTTCAGACCTGATGACATATGAAAATGCTCATTACAACCTCTTCAATGACACCTAACTCATCCCAAACGAACATCGACATTAAAATACTATAGCCAAAAGAGGCTCAACATTAAAACAGACTCTTGTCTTCTGCATACCATGTTTCTAGGCTAAGTTGGAAAGCCAGATGACAAACTGTGGACCCAAAAACAGAGAAGCACAAGAAAACCCACACAAGGCTGGTGGCTCATTAGCCTTAACTGGTGGTCAGCGGATTCAGCTCATTTAGGTCTTCGAGAGCCATTCTGTGAAAAGCTGGACCCACCAGCAGCGCAGAACAGGGTTGTTGGCCACCATGTGGCAGGTCTGGTGGCCATGGCCAATGGACCAAGACCGATGATGACAGCTAACAACCAAGGTTGAAACGCTGGGCCTCAGCTCATGGCTGACTCGACATCTTTTGCCATCATTTCTATATTCACCTGAGGAGAAAACCTAAGTCGACCTTAGCCTACGGCCCAACCCAAGCCTAAAAACACCACCTGCTAGATCCTCCTATGACATATTGAAGTGTTCCACAAACAAACCACACTGGAGAAAGACTTGAGGGCTTATAAGCCCAATAAAACACCTACTAACATGCCTATCCATTTTCCCAAAAGTGTTGACAATGATTCTCAAAAACCAAGTGCTAACTAAGGGCTCTCATAATCTTTCCTATTCAAAAAAATTCTTCTCTTGAAGGGTTTAACGTGTTGATCAAGATTTTAATTTTGCAAAGTAAGTGTTGTATGTTAGTTGAAATCATGTATAGACTATGTCGCTAACTACTCCTAAGGTGTCACCTTCAATGGTTTGTATGATGGAACCGCATATCATTTGCTATGCTCAATCGAATTCATGTCTAAAGTGATGACAAAGGATTGTTTATGTTAACCTATATTGCTAACTTAAGGACTGAAATTGGTCAAGTGCGGATCTTTTAGGACCATAAATTATTGAAGTCATTAGCAAATTCGTCTTGACATGGGGTAGCCACCTTAGACGATTAGACCTTCTTAGTCCCATACCTTCACCCCCTGAACATAGTCTATGGTTAACAAGCTATGGAGTCAACTTCTATCCATCCCTTTTTTTAGATGAAGACAAAGTTTGTACTGATAAAGAGTCAACAATTACAGCAAAGGAGGGCAAGATGTCCTCCGAAATATCTAACTACAAATCAGGGCAGCCCAGTTATGCTGCACTTGAGTAATAGAGTAATCCTTAAATGCCCCTGAAGCTCTAGCCCATAACGACGCTAGATAAGTGACTTTATCCCACAACACAGCTGAAGTAGCCACCTCATTGAAGACCCGGGCATTCCTCTCCAACCAAAGACACCAAATGACCGCAAATATTGCATTACACCACAACATCCTTACCTCCTTTCCTCTCCTAAACCCCAAGAACCGCACCTGGAAAAACTCATCCATGCTAAGAAGGGCTTACCCACATCTCCCAAAAGAACCCAAACAATCTACTCCACAAGTGACAAGGAAAATAACAACTGAAAATAGCATACAACACAGTCACACTACTTGCCAAACACAAAAGGAAAACATCTGGCAAAAGAGTAACCCCTGGACTCCTCCTCTGGCGTACATCGTTAATGTTCGCCCTATCCAGTGGCACAGCCCAAACAAACGCTCATACCTTCAGAGGCACTTCTCCCTTCCAAATGAAATCCGCAAAAGGAACCTGGGGAAGAAGTGTGCCCAGGTGCTGGAGAAAGGACTTGCAACAAAAGTCCCTTGTGGAATCGCCATTCCATCTCCTATAGTCACTACCCTCTGAGAGTAGGACTGTTTCCAAAAGATCAACTATGTGATCTCACCCATTGACCCATCTCCCAATCCTGCGGCGCTCTCCACAAATGTAGATCCCAAAAATCCCGTTTCAGCGGAAAAGAAATCTGCTACAACTTCCAAGCAATTGAGGGGGTGTTTCCAAACTTGTGTATTGGACGTGGACATAATACATGCTGTTTTTCTAAATTAATGGCATCCAAGGTTACTGTGCAAAAACTTAGTAGTAAGTAGTTTTCCTCGTAAGTTACATCCAACCTTTTTTCATTAGAGAACTTCCTTAAAGCCTGTGCCCTGTGGCCCTCTAGTCCTCATTAACACCGGACCACTTAAAGGTGCTCATTAGCCCCAGGCCACATCAGTTTGTTATCAACCTCGTAAGACCACATAAAAATCCTTAATATCCTTGCTAAATAGTTGGTCAATTAATAGTGATGTAAAGACGGAAAGATAGTTAGATAGCACAATGGGATACAGGATAAGAAAGAACGAAGCATTGTAATCCTAGGAATAAAGAACGCCCTTTCATCCATTCAAAAGCATAACAATTGGATACACTACCAAGTACCAACAAATCCAGATTGAGGTAAATAGAGGGTTATGCATTTATGCTCAAACGGAACACTTAGAGGGCCCAATGCTGAGTTGGGTACCAGCCTACCAGGTCAAGGTGGCAATGGTGATGCCTATTAGCACAAACCATTCACATGCCACCAGGGTACTATATAATGGCCGGAACGTTACGGTTACGCTACGGCCGTTATGTAAAGGGTTTTGAGGTTACCCATATGCGAAATCCCAGTATATAAAGGTGTTTCCGATACGGCCGATACGTGGCCGGTACAGCCGATAAATGACCAGTACAGCTGATATATGGCCGATAAATGATCAGCACGGCCACTACAGACAATATAACCATACCAAAATTCACACCGCGACGGCCGTGACCTGATACGCGACAACCCTATCAGTCCGCTTCCGTGTCATCGCGAGCGAAAACGCGATCGCGACCGAAACCGGGATTTTGTACCCTGCATGACATCCGTGGATGATGCCAAAAATGTGGTGAGAAAAAGGCATGAAACAAGAGGGTGGATTTTGCTATACCATAATTGAGTTATGCTCCTTTTCAGCCTTGGGCTCTCAGCGAATATTCTAGAAAGTGTGGACACTCCAAATAAATGTCATGTCGCTTGTCCAAAACACGGACACGACATGGCACCTCACGTATGTCCAACACATATTAGGCTTTTCACCTTTTTATAAATGGTACTTTCACGTGTATGTGACACAGACAGTTTTCTGATGGACTAGACTCCAGAGGAACTTAGCTAAATTTAATAACTTTTTTTTTTAGATAAGAAAAATTTTTATTAATCAATTGTTAAAGAATACAAAAGGTTGAGGATAAGGCATCTTCAATATCAAGCTAAATATATCTGCACATCACGCCAATGTGCTAGACTAAGGTCAGCGGGATGCCCTTAAAATCCCCTGCTGCCTTTGCCCAAAGAGACGCCAAATATACAATGTTATCCCAAACTAAATCAGGACACTTCTGTGTCTCGGAGAAGACCCTCGAGTTCCTCTCCAACCATATACACCACAGAATAGCCATGCAGGCACACCTCCACAACACTCTCCCCTCCTTACTCCTCCTCATCGCAGCAAATCCTAACTGCAAGAACTCGCCCACCGTAGCTGGGCACACAAAATTCTCCCCATACAGCAATCTATTCCAAAGATCCCTAGCAAAATCACATAGCACAAACAGATGCAAAGAATCCTCCCACTATGACAACACATCGTACAAATCCCTGGTAAAAGGGTCCAGCCAGGTCTGCGACGTTGCAACATATCATAAGTATTCAACCTACCTAGCACCAAAGTCCACACAAAAGCGTGAACCTTCAGTGGAACCTTAGACTTCCAAATAAAAGTAGATAGAGGGAATCGTGGAAACTAAGAGTGAAGGCTAATCTGGTGAAGGAAGGACTTCGGAGAGAAGACCCCAGAAGGATCCCCCGTCCGAGTCCGAGAATCGTCCCTAGGGACAAGGAAAGTGGAATTAAGAACACTGAGGAGGGAGCAAAGCTCCTCCAATCTCCCTATCATGTGGTGGCCGGCGCAAATGTAAGTCCCAAGACCCGGCTGAGAGAAATGCAGCCACCGGGGCCCCATGAAGGTGGACAGCCGGAAAACCCGAGGATATGTGGAGGAATGCGAAAGATCCCCCTTCCACACATCCTCCCAGAACCGAACCCGAAGGCCATTGCCCACTTTAAACCTAACCAGTGGGAAAAAAAAGAGACGATACCTGGGTGATGAATTTCCAAGGGCAAGCATGAGAGACGTTGGAGCCAGCATGAGCATCCCACCCGTTGTGCATAAGACCGTACTTGCTCCTGATAACTCGATTCCAAAGGGAGTCAGCCTTCAGGGGAAACCACCACAACCATTTACCCACTAGCGAAATGTTTTTGGACACCAATTTACCAAAACCCAGCCCCCCCCCTCCCCTCTCTTCGGCCGATAAACACGGTCCCAACTAACCAGGTGATCTCTCCTATCCCCCCTTGCCCCATACCACAGGAAGTCTCTCATAATCCTCTCAATCCTATTAGCAACACTTAATAAACCCATGTGAGGACAGCTTGTCCTCCCTAGCTGATTTTGCAGCTTCACTAATACAACTGTGTTATCTAAATAATTTAACAACCTACTCCCTCTGCACACCCAATTTGGAAGGTGTAGCTCAAATCATGAGGTTGCCCATAAGGATAATATCAACACACTATTTACTGACCATTCAATTTCAATGCAATAGGCAGCCAGGAATAATGATTCACCTAACAGATTCCGCGCATGTTACAGCCAAAACCATTTGGGCTCAGCGACAAGGTGGGTGGGTAATTTAAATCTATATGTTAAAGTCATGTTACATGACATTTCCATACGAAACCAGTATTTCCATAAGAAGCAAACAGACAAGACAACAGAAAGAATAAATGATATGACATAGTACTGCACTGACTTTTCAAGTAATTCAAGGAGTCAAGGACAAAGCGAACATATACATACAGTAACATATTTCTCCTCTTTGAAAAACTGGCAAACTTGTAACAGTAAGGAATCCAGCTTCTGAAGAGTATTCTCCAGCCAAACCTGTACAGTTACGGAAAAAGATGTGCATATCAAGAGAATTTACATTAAATACACCCCAAAAAAGTACGAATATGTATTCTCCTGACAACTAGCTCAATCTACAGATAAATCACCAACTATTAAGGTGTTTTTTTTTTTTTTTTAGATAACATGGGTGTCCAAGCTTTACTTGACTAGTCCCATGGGCCCTGAAGTTAACGACCAGGGAAACCTCCAGTGGCCCTGAAGTTAACGACCAGGGAAACCTCCAGTGGCCCTGACCCCTGAGGGGACTTGAACCTGGGACCTCTGGATTACTTCTCAGAGGTCTTACCAGCTGAGCTACCCCCTCAGGGACCAGGGTTACTATTAAGGTTGTTAATATTAATAGAATGCGATAAACGAGAGTCTAAAAACCTTATTATATACATGACTTATAAGAAACTAGGCTAGTTATCACCCTGACACTAGTTAAAGACCCATATGTTTCCAGGAAAAAAAAAATCTTCATCGTCACCCAATATTTTACCTCAACACTGTGGCTCATTTCTTGTACAGCTGAAAGCTCTGAACGAGTATCTAGAAGCTGCAAGTATCCAGAAAATACTTGAAATGCCTGCAGTCAGTTATTCTTCAGTGAGAAGCAAGTGGCGTCCAGAGAATCTTGCACTTACAAAGGTAAAAGCAGAAAATAAGAAGAAAGACCATGATTGCCATCTGGCTGCAGTGGAGTAAATGTGACAACTATAGAGAAATCAACCTTACAGAAGTTCCCTTCCTCGACAAGAGACTCGAGCTCTTTTTGCATACTCAGTGCATGATGTAGCTCTGTTAATACTGGAAGCAAATCCTGCAAAGTAATTGCACGATGCAAAACAAAGTAAGCAAGGAACTTGAGAGTTGTTTCCTACTTCTCAATATGCCCAAGAAAAACGACCAGTATTAAAACTGCCCAGATAATTTACGTTTACTTACCCTGATGTAAGCCGCATCATTCTACTATCTATTTATATTATTCATAATTGCATGTCATTGATTCAGTTTTATTAGAAGAAATCCAGTAACTTTGCCGCCGTACTAATATTCAATAATTTTTCGAGCACTTGATCCTGAACATCAATCTAAAGGAGACAATATATTATTAGTTAACTACTTTCCAGTTGTGTTTTTTATTCTTTTTTGGGGAGGGGGGGGTGGAGGTAAGAAACCAAGACTGTTTATTGATAATCCTCTAAAAAATAAAATTACAGTACGAGAGAAGAGGACCAGGAGCCCTCTTCCAGTTTGGACTCCTGAGGTAAGTACAGCACATATAGTGCTCCGAAGGTTAAAATGAAACAACAGATTACTTGCCGCGAGAATACACTTTTTGTTATATTTCCATTTCCCATGGAGACACTTACAGCTGGGAGAGTGAGTAACAGAAAAATTATGTCAGCACTTGTCTGAGAACTAGAAATCACACTAGAGAATGGAAAATAATATTTTGGAGTTTGGACACTACCTCCCATTTGGTTGGTAAACCAGGTAAACCGAGGGTACTGTTGCTTTAAGGTGGAACTCTCCTCCTACGAGTCATGAGGAACATTGGAAGTGAATTTTGATGATTTATCTTATAGGGAAGTGGTAGCTTCAGGCGTACTCAAAAGAGTCAGAAACTTAAGCCAAAGCAGGGCTTCTCTGACCTTGGTTACACTTTAGTGCTTTGCAAAAGCTATACGTGATGCACAATGACATCAACGCAACTTTTGAACTGGAAACTAAAATAGATGTATGTTTTTTGAACAGGAAATTTTTTATTAACCAAGAAAAGGTAAAAATTAGAAAGATAGCGACAAGCCGACAAGGAGTCGTCAAAAGTGTAACTAGCTACAAATCGCCCAAGTGACGTGAATGTCAGTGAGAGGCACACCCCCCCCCCCCCCCAAAAAAAAAAAAAAGCACCCACTGCTATGTCCCATACAGAACCCAAGTACATAACCTGATCCCAAGGAAATCCAAGCGGCTTAGAAACCCCAGTAAATGTCTAGCATTCCTTTCCAACTAATTACACAACAAAATAGCTAGGAAAGCAAATTGCCATAGCACCTTATTCTCTGTACACCTCCCAACTGCGGATAACAAGCCTGGAAGTGCTAAACAAAAGTAGGTGGGCAACTAAACATCCAAAAGCCTCCCCCATAAAGTACATACAAAGTCACAGTGTAAGAACAAATGCACACACGCCACGCTATCATTTTTTTTTTAGATAAGAGAAAAATTTATTAATCAAATTATTAAAGAAACAATGGGTGAGGTTAAGGTGGCTGGGGCCTTCAAGGGAGTTCCACTTACGGTCATTCAACGCCATTGGCGCGACTTGTAAATTTTTTGTATATTAGAGGATAGACTACTCGATCCCAAACTAAATCAATTTTCTTCTCCACATCGGAGAAGAGGGAAGACCCTCGAATTCCTCTCCAACCAAATGCACCAGAGAATAGTCACACTATCATTTGTTTTTTTTAGATAAAATAAAATTTGTATTATTAGAGATGTGGAAACAGCACCAGAGGACAAGTTGTCCTCCTTAGGAAATTACAACAAATTATTCTGAAGCTCAGTAATCGAGTAACTCTTAAAAGCCCCTCCCGCCTTAACCCACATGGAGGCTAAATAAGTCACTCTATCCCAAAGTGCCTCAGGTGGTAGGGACCCTAGAGAGAAAATTTTGGCATTCCGCTCTAGCCAGCAACACCAAAGAATAGCAAAAACAGCGTTGCGCGACAGTAACTTTTTTTTATATAAGAGAAAATTTATTAATTAAATAATAAAGAATACAAAGAAATGGAGGATAAGGTATCCTTAGTATAAAAAGAAAACTATCTACACATCACGCCAATGGCGTTGAACTAAAGTCAACGGAACACCCTTAAAGGCTCCCGCCGCCTTAGCCCAAAGAGAAGCCAAATAAACTATGTGATCCCAAACGTAATCAATAGTTTTCCCAGTCCCGGAAAAAATCCTGGAATTTCTCTCCAACCAAATACACCATAGTAGAGCCATACAAGCACAACGCCACAACAACCTCCCCTCCTTACTCTTCCTCATCGCCACAAATCGTATCTGTAAAAAATCGCCCACCGTGGCTGGACACACAAAGCTCTCCCCAACAACAATCTAGCCCATAAACTCCATGCAAAGTCACAGTACACAAATAAATGTAGACAATCCTCCCCACTGTGCCAACACATCACACAAAATCCAGGTAAAAAAGGGACCAACTAGGTCTTTTACGCTGTAACATATCATAGGTGTTCACCCGACCTAGCACCAAAGTCCACACAAAAGCACGCACCTTCGGTAGAACCTTAGACTTCCAAATAAAAGTAGATAAAGGAAAGTGGGGAAACTGAGATGGAAGGCTAACATGGTAGAGGAAGGACTTAGAAGAGAAGACCCCAGAAGGATCCCCCGTCCAAGTCCTAGAATCATCCCTAGGGACCAGCAGCTGAGAAAAACTTTCTCAGCCACAGGGGCCTCGTGTAAAGTGGTTGCGCCACAGTAGCTTCATCTCCTTATCCCTCCCAAAAGCCCGAAAACGCACCTGTAGCATCTACAAACTGTGGCAGGAAACACCCATTGCTCCCCCACAAAGCCCAACAGCTTTCCCCACAAAATACGAACCATATCACAGTGAAGGAAATGTGAGCATGTCTCACTGCTAGCACACCAGAGCACACACATATCGGGCGAGATAGACAACCCCGGACGCCTCCTCTGTAGCATATCATCAGTATTGATTCTTCCTAACGCCATCATCCAAACAAATGCTCTCACCTTTAAAGGAACCCTTGCCTTCCACAAAAGCATGGCTATAGGGAAAGGAGCATATTGCGAAGACACCCCCAGCACACACGCCTCGCTATCATGGTGACATAGAACACACACATCCGGAGAAATTGACCACCAAGGCCTCCTCCACTCCACTGAACAATATCACAAGTGCTCACCGTCCACATAAAAGCATGCACCTTGAGGAGAGCCTTTGACCTCCAAATAAATTTGGCTAGTGGGAAAGGGGGATATTGTGAAGGCTAAGATGATGTAAGAAGGATTTGCAAGAGAAGACACTGAAGGATCTCCAATCCAAATTCGAGAGTCGCCAGTGGCAACAAGCTGAATGGTGTCCTGAACACTAATCAGAGAAGTAAGTTTCCCCATTTCTCAATCATAGGGAACTCTCCGTAAGTCCAAATCTCAAGCACTCCTGCTTAAAAAGATAAAAAAGCAGCAATTGGCGCATCATGAAGAGCAGAGAGCTGAAAACCAAATGATACATGGAAGAGAACAAAAAGTCCCCATTCCATACATCCTCCGGGAACCTTACCCAATGCCCATTACCCAGTTTATGCCTGACCAAAGGGAAAAAAAATAAAGAAGATACCTGCGAAGAGACATCATCCCTAACCTCTCCCAACTCAAAAGGCCTCTCCAGAAACTCTCTTCCCAGTAAACAAATGTATCAAGTGAGACACATAATGCAATATTAATTCAGGATCTTTATGGAGAGTTCAATCCCTTAAAGCATGCAATCTTCTTACTGGTGCTAGAAGATATATTGCAAAGCGAACTTCTATTTTTATGATTCACACCGTTGGAAAAGAAAAAAGAGAAGGAAACAGGAACAGGTAGCAAACTTGGTAACTACATTTCTGAGTTCTGACTTCAAGAGTGACCTTACTATTGCGAGAATGTTTTAGGATTGACTCCCGACAGAAGAGCTCCTGATCTCTATCAGAACTCTACATTCAAATAAAAACCACACTACAATAGCAGGAAAACTCAACATCAAATTGAACGGGAAAGGTCACTGGTGAATACCAAAATTGCTTGTTTTTTTCTTGAATTTGAAGTAACAATGAGATCCCTTGAAACCTCATGCATGGAAGATGTCAGGTGCCTCCTTCCGTTCTGCAATTATCAAGAAAATTACATTGAGAATCTATTACTTCTCACAACATTCTAAATTAATACTCCCTTTGTCCCAAACATATATTCTCATTTGCTTTTTCAAGTTCATCGTTCACAAACATTGACCTTTTATTGTGAAAATTATAAAAAAAATTCAATGTAATCAAACTTATATTAGATTCCTTTTGAATAGTACTTTCAAAAAATCATATTTTATAGTTTATTTAGTCATATATTTACAGTCAAAGTGGTGTCTTGAAAACCGTGAAAAAGCAAATGACAAGATTTTTTTGGGACAGAGAGAGCAAAGAGGATGAACCAAGAGGATATTATTTGCACATCAGGATTTAGTGCTGTATAAAAAATGCCTACCATGCAAATTACAGTGGCAATTTTCAAGTCGCTCTCTAATTCTCTCACTAATTGCATCCCCTTAACTGTCAAAAAACAATCAAAAAGTCATTTAGAGCACATAACATTCAAACTCAATATCCTAAGTAAGAATAATTGACAGTTAGTAATCAACGCAGCTAAAATATAGATTTATACAACAATAAAATTTAGGCAATGAGAGAATATGCTTAGACAGACTTCCAAGAAACCTACCCATTTCTTCATGATGCTCCATGACATGGCGGGATAAACGTTCAGAAATGCTATCCAATTGGGCTAATCTAACAGTGGCCTGGAAAGAGCAGAAATTAATTAAGTAGCAAAATCAAGCTTAGTGAAATTGGGGGCAAAGGCCTCCAAAAACTGAATATCAAGGAGCAGGTTTATTCCCTATAAAGGATGTCTCGTCCTCTCTTAAGTTGTTAAATCAATGACCTCTTAAGTGACACCATCAACGTGGAGTTCAGCTAGACAGAAATGAAGCATAAAGCTAGTTGGAGACAGGAAAGCTACCATTATATAGAGGCGGGAAAAGGTTTGGCAGAATAAAGTATAAAGAAAAAGCCGGATCGCATTGCCAATCTGGTAGTGTACTTGTAAGGAAAATAACCAGCACTTCTTGAACGAGATGTCACTGTGAAATTTCAAGTACTCTTCTTAAGGCTGGTCACTGTTGTGTTACTTGTGTAGCCAGAGACGACTGCCAACTGCTCCATTGAGGACATAACTTACAAACAAGAGTGAAGCCCTCACAATGAAAGGGATATTCATTCATCATTCTTGCTCTTTCCCTTCATTTCAAGATCTTCAACTTTTCGTACTTCCATTTCTACTATCCATCCAATTTACAGAGCTGCAATTATTTCAGTCTGATCTATTGATCTACATATTAAAACCACCTAATTTTACAAACAAAACTCTCCTCATCGGTCAGCACTGCCAGATCCCCTGTAAAGACTCCGCCTATCATAACTACCCCGGCGAAACGGATCCTCCATAGTCAAACAGCACAACAGCATCACTGTTTCATACTCGGTGGCCAAACCCTAACTCTAGCGAGTCGACTCAGGCCGTCGTGATCTCATCGAGGGTTGCCATGATATAAGAAGGGCAAAATCAAATATCGAAGTTGAGAAGGTATGAAGGTGAAGGACTAAAGAGGTCTTTCTATACTCTCTGGGATCTATTCCAGAAGTCCCAGGTTCAAGTCCCCTCAGGTTCACCAGACGTTAACTTCAGGGCTCATGGGATTAGTCAAGCAATTGGATACCCATGTTATCCAAAAAAAGTCTCTTTACATTCATATCAAAAAACAGCCTAGGAAGTTGTAATAATAAAAAATAAAAAATTTAGATAAGAAATTTTTTTATTAATCAATTGCTGAAAGAATACAAATGAGGATAAGGTATCCACAAATAACAGAAAATAAAATATCTACAAATCACGCCAATGGCACTGGACAACCGTAAGTGAAACTCCCTTAAAAGCCCCAGCGGCTTTAGCCCAAAGGGAAGCCATATAAACTATATGATCCCAAACCAAATCAATATTCTTCCCCGCATCGGAGAAGATTCTCGAGTTCCGCTCCAGCCAAATGCACCAGAGGATAGCCATACACGCACACCTCCATAATAACCGACGCTCTTTTCCCCTCCTCATAGTGGTAAACCGCAATTGAAGGAAATGGCTCACCGTAGCTGGACATACAAAAGGCTCCCCACACAACAGCTTCGCCCACAAGGACCTTGCAAAATCACACAGTACAAACAAATGCAAACAATTCTCCCCATCCTGACGACACATAACACACATTGCCGGAAGAAGACACGAGCCCGGCCTTCGCCGCTGCACCATATCACAGGTGTTCAACTTACCGAGCACCAAAGTCCACACAAAAGCACGACCTTCAGAGGAACCTTAGACTTCCAAATATCAAAATGATAAAATTTGATAGAGGTATTTTCATAACAAAATTTATATGATAGTCAAGCGAAATAGTATTACACGTCTAGTCAAACCCCAATCCTGGTATAGACTTTATTCTTATATTCACCTCAAAATGATAAACATCTTAGTTCTCGAGTATGATCAGATAAACTCAATTCCACTTCCACATACTGTACATTGCATACTCCGACAAGACAAATTGCCAAAACCACCCCCCACCCCCAAAACCAAAAAACAAGATAACTAAAAGTCTCATTTGTTAAACTTCTGGTTCTAATTGAGTCTTTATCTTGCAGATGCAAGAGTGATGTCAAACCTCTCACCTCAGTTGTCCAGTGGACCTTTAGGTAGAATAAAATAAAACCGTGTCGCTGAACGAACTAAGAAATCAAAAGTCACAGTATATCATAAAAGTCGCTAAATTATAAAATTTGAAAAGAAAAAGATTTGGAAAAATGCAGTTGAAATGTTAAATGAAAATTCTAACAACACACGCAGAAGTGCACATTTCCAAAATCACTCCCTCCCTCCCCTTAATTAAAAGTCCATCTTCACTAAGAATCCACTCCCCCCAAAAACTCAACCACCCTCATTGGAAACCCATCAGACAAAATTATGGCGTTCAATCTCCGTTAGAAACAATTAGTTAAGTCCAAAATCCTTAATTCTACTTCCCAAATCCCTAGATTCAATCAAGCTTGCATAATTCTAATATTTATATTTCTCTGTCTTTCTCTTAGTTCAAAGATTGCATAATCAAGATGTTGAATCTCAACCAACCAGTATACATAACTGGCGAGAGATGCAGGTGAGAGAGGGCCAGTGGTTGTTAATTGGTGATGTCTGGCTGGAGAGAGATATGGGGGAGACGGAGCCCGGAGGCGTGCGAAAGGAACTCAGACTCTAAACAACTGATGAAGAGTTTTAATTTTTTTTTAAAGATTCCGGGTTATACCGGTCTAGACCTGAAAATACCAGGTTTAACCCGAAATTAGACCTGAACCGAAATCAGGTTTTTTGTGCCCGGGAACCCGGGCCTGATGGATCCCGGTCCGGGTCGGTCTACAATTCCGGTCTGACCCGGATTATGAACAGCCCTACACTCTGGGATCTTCTTAATCTAGTGTTTGCCTTTCCAGGTACAAGTAAACAACCTCTCTCTAATTGTGGGACTAAGGGTATGACCACCAAGGCAGGAGCCTCATGGGAGGAAATGGAGTGAGCTTACGTATCGTGCTTTGATCTCATTTGACACAACACATATGAAACTTGTTGCATTGATTGCTTTTGAAAGAGGACTCCTTGTCCTCTTGTGATTCTTGATCCATTATTAATACAATTGTGTCTTTACCTTTAGAAATGAGAAAACAAAACAAAAACGCATATACGAAACAATTTCAAATTCTAGAGTTCCAGCAGACAGACTACGAGCCTGAATGAAAGCACAGATCTCATCCAATGCTTTACAGGTTATCCAAGTGAAGCTCGAAACCAGCAATGCGAAACAAAAATAGAATGACAATCTCTATCGGAAGGGGAAAGAAGAATAGAAAGCAATAAAATTTATACCTTATGTTCAAAGTATTCCAGTTCATCTTCCTCTGATGGGATATTCTCCAGGACGTACATGACTGGATCAAAATTCTGCTCATAGAAAATTACATCTCATAAATTTGACAATATTTACAATATATCACGTTACGTACAGACCACATAGCACTGGAATGTTCCACTCAATAGCAGATAGTGTTGCTTTTACAAATGAAAGCGACATAAACCAGGGTAATAATTTCAGCCGATCTGCCACGTATCGGTTTTGAAGGTTGCCGATACACGATATCCCGGTACGGCAATACGTCAAGGGGTGTTTGAAAAGGCCGATATATGGCCAGTATGGCCGATACATGGCTGATACCACTGATATTGCCAATCAAAGGCCAATACGGCCAATATGACAAATACTAACTAACGTTCAGGCTGCGAAAACCACGACCTGATACGCATCATCCGTTCCAACCCACCAACGCGATATCTTTATCGTTACCTCGAGCGCGACCAATACCGAGATTTAGAAACCTGACATATATGCTTTCTAGCAATAGAATGGAAGCAGATAAAAGGATATGGGTGAAGATATGAGACTCCCAGGTCCCAGCCATTAGAAGGAAAAAAACTTACAAATGTTTTTGCAGTATTGAGAAACTATCAAATGGAACTTTGGGAAAGACATGACCATCACAGGAAAGAAATTTTTTTAAAGAGAATAAGAACATGAATCAATTGATTAGTATATGCATGAATCAATTTGTTTCCATTCTAAAAATAGTTACAAAGGATCCCACATTCAAATCCATACATTGTCTCAAATTTTATATCTAAGTCCAAAGTCACAGTGAAAATTTCTTGTTGGACCGCAATTGTGGTAACTTAACACTAATGATTGCATGCAAGATCCACAGAACTGAGAACACAGAGCTTTTTACCTGATGATTGAGTTATATGCTACAGTAGTGCTGAGACAACGACGCATTGTTTATGCAGCTTGAGATTGCTACTTGTTAGTGGTACCGACGTTTTGACATACAAGAGGGGGCGGGGGGGGCGCATGTACTTATCCAGCTGCCCTGTTATCCAGCTACAGATGGTGACTCCGTGGGTGCTATGGGTTCAGCTGATTGTATCTTCAGGAACATAGCTACTTATTCTAGATTCTTCAAGAAGTGGTGTTTTGTGGCCTCACTTTGGCCTCTTCTTTCAGGAGCTTTTCCTGGGTTTTCTTCTGCCGATATTCAGCATCATTGGCAACCATTCTCAATAATTAGGATTCCTTAAGGGACTCCTGACTCTGAGTCCTGCTTCTCTACTTTCTTTTTTATTCTCATTCTTATTAACAACTTTTTTCTCATAAGCAAAAGGAAACCTATTCTCATCGAAAAAGAAAAAGGTAAAAAGAAAAGAAAGAAATCTTTTTGTTAATATTAATAAAAAGATTAAATAAAAAATAATTTGTTCCGGCAAAAATTTGACTTTAGCTTTATTTTTCTATTTTTTTTTTAGATAAGAGAAAATTTTATTAATCAAGTGGTAAATAATACAAAAAGGTGGAGGATAAGGTATCCTCAGTATAAAAGAAAGAACTATCTACACATCACGCCAATGGCGTTGAACTAACGTCAGCGGGACACCCTTAAAGGCCCGGCCGCCTTAGCCCAAAGAGAAGCCAAATAGACTACATGATCCCAAACATAATCAATTGTCTTCTCAGTCTCGGAAAAGATCCTGGCGTTCCTCTCCAACCAAACACACCAAAGTAATGCCATACAAGCAAATCGCCATAACAATCTCCCCTCCTTACTCCTCCTCATCGCAGCAAATCGTAACTGTAAGAATCCGCCCACCGTGGATGGGCACACAACACTCTCCCCACACAGCAATCTATCCCATAGACTCCGCGCAAAAACACATTGCACAACAAATGCAGGCAATCCTCCCCACTATGCCGACACATCACACAAAATCCCGGTGAAAGGGACCAGTTAGGTCTCCTACGCTGCAACATGTCACAAGTGTTCACCCTACCAAGCACCAAAGTCCACACAAAAGCGTGTAGCTTCAATGGAAACTTAGACTTCCAAATGTAAGTAGATAAGGGAAAGTGAGGAAACTTAGAGGGAAGGCTAATATGGTAGAGGAAGGACTTGCAAGAGAAGATTCCCGAGGGATCCCCCATCCAAGTCCTAGAATCATCCCTAGGGTTTCTCATCTATGTTCAGGAAGCAAGTCAAAAAACAAATATATGAACTTCAAACAGATGGCGACAGAATGAACAAAATACAATAGTCAGCAAGACCAACAAAGACAAGCAGCAGCAAGGTAACAATAAGGCATAAGCTAATGAAACTTGAACATGTGGCACATATATAAGCTGATTCTAACATCATCTTTAGTAGCTTTTTTTTTTTTTAGATAAGAGAAAATTTTATTGATCAAATGGTAAAGAATACAAGAATGTGGAGGATAAGGTATCCTCATTATATAAAGAAAAACTATCTACACATCACGCCAATGGCGCTGAACTAAAGTCAGCGGAATACCCTTAAAGGCCCCCGCCGCCTTTACCCAAAGAGAAGCCAAGTAAACTATGTAATCCCAAACATAATCAATAGTTTTCTCAGTCCCAGAAAAAATCCTAGAATTTCTCTCCAGCCAAATACACCAAAGTAAGGCCATACAAGCACAACGCCACAACAACCTCCCCTCCTTACTCCTCCTCATCGCCGCAAATCGTAACTGCAAGAATTCACCCACCGTAGCTGGACACACAAAACTCTCCCCACACGGCAATCTAGCCCATAAACTCCGCGCAAAGTCACAGAGTACAAACAAATGCAAACAATCCTCCCCACTATGCCGACACATCACGCAAAACCCGGGTAAAAGGGACCAACTAGATCTCCTACGCTGCAGCATATCATAGGTGTTCACCCTACCTAGCACCAAAGTCCACACAAAAGCACGCACCTTCAATGGAACCTTAGACTTCCAAATAAATGTAGATAGGGGAAAGTGGGGAAACTGAGAAGGAAGGCTAATATGGTATAGGAAGGACTTAGAAGAGAAGACCCCAGAAGGATCCCCCGTCCAAGTCCTAGCATCACCCCTAGGGACGAGGAGAGTAGAGTTAAGAACACTAAGGAGGGAAACAAGCTCCCCCATCTCCCTATCATGTGGTGGTCGGCGTAAATGTAAGTCCCAAGTACCACCAAAGACTCAGTAACTCAGTCACAGGGGCCCCGAGTAGTGTGGACAGCCGAAAAACCAGGGATATGTGGAATAGAAAGGAAGGTCACCCTTCCACACATCCTCCCAGAACCGAACCCGTAGTCCACTACCCACATTGTACCTGACCAGTGGAAAGAAAAGAGGCGATACCTGACAAATGAACTTCCGAGGGCAAGCATGACTGACGTTGGAGCCAGCATGAGCGTCCCACCCGTTGCACATAAGACCGTACTTGCTCCTGATTACTCGGTGCCAAAGGGAATCAAACTCCAGAGGAAACTGCCACAACCACGTACCCACTAACGAAATGTTCCTGGACACCAATCTACCAAAACCCAGCCCCCCCTCTGTTTTCGGCCTGCAAACACGGTCCCAACTAACCAGGTGATCTCTCTTATCCCCATTAGCCCCAGACCAGAGGAAATCCCTCATAATCCTCTCAATTGGCAACACTAACCAGAATCTTGAACAAGGAAAGGTAATAAATGGGGATACTAGCTAGACAAGACTGGAGAAGAGTAATTCTCCCCCCCCCAGGGAAAAATAGACTCCCTTCCAACCATCTAAGCGCTTAGCCACCCTAGACACAACTGGACACTGAGCGGGGGTTACCCCCTAAGGGTACCCCCAAATAGGCAATCGGCCATTGTTGCACCTGGCAGCCCACAAGGCCAGCAAGAGTCTGAAGAACTCCGTCCCCCACATGAATCCCCGCCAAACTACACTTAGACAGATTAATCTAATCTTCATACCTGACACCACCTCAAACACCTGTAACAAAGTAAGCACTCTCTTAAACCCCTCTACCTCGGCCGAAAGGAAGAGGATCGTAACATGAGCGAACTGAAGGTGGGAGACGGACACCATCTCCCGCCCTACTCTAAAACCCTCAACCGACCCCCGATCCACACCCCTATCCAACATCCGACCGAGAACATCAACAACCAGGGTGAAGAGAAAAGGAGACAGGGGATCTCCTTGCCTAAGGCCCCGCGACGACGTGAACCACTCGCGAGTCGCCCTATTAACAAGCACCGAAAAGCTAGCGTTAGACAGACAACCCCCAATCCATTTACGCCACCTCCCCCCGAACCCTTTCCTATCCATTACCCGATCCAAAAAAGCCCAACTAACTCGATCATAGGCCTTCTCAAAATCCAGCTTAAACACTAAACACCACTCCCTGCAAACCAGAGCGTCGAGCATCATCCACCACCTCATTTGCCACTAAAGCAGCATCGAGGATGTGGCGACCCTCCAGGAAAGCACTCTGAGCCATCGAAATCGTCCCAGACAGAACAGTCCCAAGCCGAATAGACAAAACCTTAGTTATGATCTTATACACACTCGTAACTAGGCTAATTGGCCTAAAATCCTTCACTCTAATGGAACGATCCTTCTTGGGAACTAGGGTAATAAAGTTAGAATTCATACTCTTCCCAATCACCCCAGTGGCATGAAACTCACTAAAGACCCCCAAAAGGTCCTCCTAAATCACCTCCCAACAAAGCCATGGTAAAGACATCCGGACCTGGGGATTTCTCTCTATCCATCCCAAAGACCGCACCTTTAATCTCCTCTAACTCAAAGGGTCGTTCCAACCAATGCCTAAAATGAGAAGCAATAGGGGACCACTCCACCCCCTTAATCATCGGCCTATATACCAATTCCTCCGCAAAGAGGTCCTTATAAAAATTGGTAATCTCAGCACTAATCCTATCCACGTCGAACACAAGCTCACCATCCGGTCCCTCAAGCTCCTTTACATAATTCCTCCTCTTTCCGTTCACCACCTTAAAGAAAAGCCTGGAATTCACATCTCCCTCTCTAGCCCATCTCCCCTTCATCCTTTGCCGCTGACTCTGCCTCTCCTTAAGAATCACATCCTCTAACTATTGTTCAACTCAACACTCTTCCTTAACAACTCATCGTCATGACCCTCCTCACTCAAAGCCTGGTCCGTCGCCAGAATGTCCTTAAGAATCTCCCCCTTCCTCACCCTCACATCACCAAACACCTTCTTATTCCACACCTTCAAATAATTCTTGACAGACTTCAACTTACTCATAAAACAATAACCTCTCCACCCCTCAACCTCACAACTCAACCACCATTCCCGAACCCTCACCCCAAACTCTGTATGGGTAGTCCACATGTCTCAAAACGAAAAGGGGTAGGCCCCACCTAATAGGGGCAGAGTGAAGGACAATGGGAAAATGATCACAGCAAGAACGAAGCAAGAACGAGGCAAAACCTCCTGAACTAACGAAGGAAACTCATCCTCAAACTCATTAGTAACAAGAAAGCGGTCTAAGCGGGAAGCCGCATTACGCCTTCCACTGACGCTCCAAGTGAACTGGGCATTACTAAGGGGCAAGTCCCTGAGAGCCGACTCCCTAATGAAGGAGTCAAAATCACGCATACCCCCAACAAACCTCGCCTACGCCGCACCCCCACATGACGAACCACATTAAAATCACCCTCAATGACCCAACTAGAAGAGCAAAGGCCAGCAAGAGCCGCTAACTCCTCCCACAAATGTAAGAAATTCAATTTCAGAAGATATCCAGCTTTTTTAAGGAATATAATTACTTTTTAGAGCAGGATAGAAGTGATAGAGAGGACAAGCAGTCAACTCCAAAAGAAACTCAAAGAGGACATCAAATAAATTCAGGCATATTGAGGAAGAACTCATTAGAAGTTAAATCAGTCCTAATCGAAACCCAATATTTGAATATAAAGTTACAATCAATGCTTCGGCTTCCTAATTTAAATAATGTAAATTCAACTCGTCCGCCACTCCCAAACAAATGACCCAGAATTTGAACTCTTCACTTCATTAAATCTGCCTTCAGTTTATACATCTAGAGATATCACATTCAAGTGCTGGAAGTGCAACAATTGGTGATAAAGTCACCTCTTGTGAACATTGACTTGTCACACATGATATGTTGGACGGTCTATCTTTTCATGAAAAGTTGGACATGTATTTTGGGTCGTTTAGAAGTCCTGACACAGGGATAGATACACATCATTTTGAACAACAGAGATTGCATGAGTAACACAGCTTACCACATATAGACAAAAATGGGAGTAGCTCTTTCTAGTTTGGGGGGGGTGGGGGGAGTGTTCAAACTTGGCCATGCCGACACAGGGATAGATATACCTCATTTTGAACAAGACAGACCACGTGAGTGACACAGCTTACCACGTGTAGGGAAAAAAATGTGAGTAGCTCTTTCTAGTGGGGGGGGGAATCAAATTAGCAGACTTGGCCATGCTTTTTTTTTTTTTTGGCTATGCTTTCTTTAAGATGTCTCCTCTGTTATTGATTGCCATCCCTCTGCAAACTCATAATGACAAATGTCATTCACTAGAATCTTTTGGCTCATGGGACCTTCATTTACGCCGAGTTCCGCATGATCGTGAGATGGAGGAACTCGTTTCTCTCCTAAATGTCCTAAATACTACTCTTATCATCCCAAGGGATGATTTCCGGACTTGGGAAGGAGACTCCTCTGGTGTCTTCTCTTGACTTGCATCGACTTAGTCTACCTTCCCAATTTCCCCACTTCCCTCTTGCTACTTACATTTGGAAGTCTAAAGTTCCTCTAAAGGTGCGAGCTTTTGTGTGGACGTTGGTGCTAGGCAGGGTGAATACGCATGACATGATGCAGCGGCGGAGGCCTGGATGGTGTTTGTCGCCAAATTTGTGTGTAATGTGTCGCCATGATTGTGAGGACGGATTACATTTGTTTGTGTTGTGTGACTTTGCTAGGGTGTTATGGGATAGGCTGACTGGGGGGGAGCATTTTGCGAGCCCATTGGAGCAGTTTTTGCAGATGCGTTTTGCGGCTGGTAGGAGAGGGAGGGAGGGTAAGTTGTGGTGGAGGTGTGCATCCATGGCTATTTTGTGGTGTATTTGGATGGAGCGGAACTCGAGGATTTTCTGGGAAAACAGTTGATAATGTTTGGGATCATGCTGTTTATTTGGCATCTCTTTGGGCCAAGGCAACTCGGGCCTTCAAGGGTGTTCCCCTTACACTTGTCCAGCTACAGTGGCGGGACTTGTAGATATGTTTTTGTTTTCCTTTTGAGGACTTCTTGTCCTCCACCTTTTTGTATTCTTTCATTGATTCATTAATAAAAAATTTCTTATCTAAAAAAAGAATCTTTTTGATTGGCTACCTATATGGTTGCTTTTGCTTCTGTTATCTACATACACAGAAAAGCATGCTATCATGTACTGTTGCTTCATACTTTTATGTCTTTCGTTTCCTTTTTTGGGGTGTGGGGCGTTTAGGGTTACATAAGAGGGGCATTGAGCCTCAGACCTGAGGCATGCCCCAGGCAAATGGAGCCAGCGTCTTGAAGCTCAAGACGCTCTGACAGTACACTTCAAATCAGAAGCAGACATTTTGTTCTAACAACAACAACAACAACAACCCAATAAGTATCCCGCCGAGGGCGGGGACATTTTGTCCTACCAACTAATATTAGGAAGCGCTCTTAGTTGTCTTTTTTCCTCAAGTACAAAAGACTTAAGATGATCACAGTAAGGGAAGAAATGGTAACTGCACTAAGGGTTTTTTACCTGCTAAACATATTGCTATAGGTAATCCTTAAAAATTACAGCAATTTGCTCATAATGAGGAAGCCTTTATGTCCAAAGTCCAAACAATGATTGAAAGAACTCAACAAACATGAAAGAAATAAATAAAGGGAAAAAAAAAAATAGAACGAAGCAAACTGATAGAGCAAGCAATACCACAATATCCCAACTACCAAACAGGATCGGTAGGCAATCTTTACTCATTTGATGGACAAAATACACATGCCAACATCATATCTACTCATGTCAGAAAGAAGTCAAAGAGGAAAAAAAAATATTACAGAACTAAGTCATCAAACTGCACAAACAAACCTCTTCATAGAATTCTTCCTCTAATTCTTCAACAATTGGATCATGAAGCCTGCTTCCATAAATGGAACTCAATTCTGCAGAACTGGACGGGAGACTAAGCCTCTGGTCAGGGGGGAGGGTTGCAAGAGCCCTAGCAACAGCCGCTGCTGCTGCAGCTCGAGCAGGAACCTACATGTCATGAAATACCAAAAATAAATATTGAAGATTTGTATGCAAGAAAACTTACAGCTATTAATGATCAGCCCATGGAGATCCAGATAGATATCTTATAAATACAATCAAATGACAGCGCTGCAGGCTTTACTGCAAAGGTTCAACTATTATTAAGCAGTTCTAGAGAGAGCACCCAGCAAAATACTTTTTTTGACAATTAGGTGTGGTCATCAGGAACATCTTTTTCCAGGTATCAGTGAACTTTTTTTAGCCTCATGCAATTGTGAAGTAATTTTCTTGTCTTTGGGCTTCTGCACCCCATTACACACACTTGACACACTCAACAACAAAAGGAAAAAAGATACAGTTCACAATTCCACACCTCGGTGTTCGAACTTTGGTTTATCTCATAATGATCAATCAATCACTCCTCTTTCTTTCTAGAAAAGAAAAAAAAGTATGCACTAAGAAAAACCTAGTTCGAGCCCCCTAAGAGTTGTGGAGGTTTTCCTAGCCGTTAACTACATGCCCGTGGGATTATCATCCCAATGTCCCTGAATCTGTGAAACTGAGCTACTCCGTAATTCACCAATTGCCTTTGCCCACCAAAAAATTAAGTAGGTAACCTATGTCCTTTACAACATGTCAGGACATGGAAGTCCCAAAAAGACCTGTGCATTTCTCTGCCAGATGTACCATAACATCAGTCTCCACCTCTTAATATCAAAAACACAAGAAACCAAAAAAATAAAGGTGCAGTAGCCATCAAATCCGATTATTTGAGTACATGTTTGCTTATTTTGGGTAAAGCATGCATGTACTTCCGTATGCTACTGCAATTGGTTGATTCAACACTCCCCACATGTAGAAACTAGAATAGAAGAAAAAATTTATACTGAAACTATCAACCATCTAAGAGAAGGTTCGGGTAAAAGGCAAACAAGGAGCAAGGGAACTCAACCGAAAATTGAAACAATAATCCATGCTTTGGGGTCCCAATGTAAACAATGAAATCGAATCATTGAATTCTAGTGACATGTACAAGTTAGGAGCACAAGTGTGCAATTGTTTAGATTGGGAATAGTGAATTTGATTTCTAACACAATACATTCTAGCAAAAAGGGATTCGTTTGAACATTGGCACGACAATAGTGGACTACAGTTCTTTCTCGTGCTTTCAATGATGATGACAAAGGTATAAAGGTGTGAGGATAAAAACGGGCGAACCTCACTTCCACTAGGACGACCTTTGGAACAAACAATTCCTATGGGAGTTTGGGGGACAAAGGACTGATCTTTCAGCAGCCCCTATTTTACTGGTCAATCACATACATAACTATATGCTCCCCAACTCTTTTAGGAACTTATCTACAAGACTTTCTAGAAACTTTGTACATGTCTCACCTATCAATATAAGACGAAGCAAGAGCTGAGCTAGGCTACCTGTGGAGCAATTAGAAATTCCAACCAATCCTCTCTGGCTTCATCTTACACTCCTTCCAAGTAGAATTTATATCTGGCATTCCCTTTGAAGATGGTGCAAGAATCGGAGTCCAAAAACGTATGTTGCATGACAGAAACTGCATCATACTTTGTTCTCATTGTGGCCAACTAATAGATATGTGGGAGACCTTGAAGGTCATGTATGCAAAGAGGATTTAGTCAGTGGACCACGCCACGCGTATACCAAATCCCAGTTCCTCTCAAGAGGCCCCCACCTAGGGATATGGGAGGTTTAGATACCCCCTTGCTTGGAAAAACATTGACCGACCCACTGCGAACTTGTGAAGGACAATTTATTGGACAACGTGTACGGAAAAAGTGCATATTGAAAAAAAGCAGAATCATTGCAACGAGGACAAGTTACCTTTAATATAAAAATAAAAATAAATCCAAGTCCGCTAGTACTCAAACAGAATAGCTCCTAAAAGCCCTGAGTGCTCTATACCATAAAGAAGCCAAATCATTCACTCTATCCCAATGCATCTCAGAAGAGATCAATGATTCAGTACATCCACGCATTTCCCTCCAACCATATACACCAAAGCAGCACCAAAAGAGCATTACACCACAATAGCTCTCTCCTTCTCCCTATCTGCAGGGGGGTGCATATTGACCTGTAGTTTTTCCTTTTTCCCCCTTTTTGTATTGAGGACTTCTGGCCCTCTTTGTACAACATTTTCTTCATTTTAAGAAAATAATAGAAGTATTCTTTTTCTTACCCAAAAAACATAAAATAGATAGACGGAAATATTTCCATCAAAGCAGACAGAGTTTAAAGAGAAACCATAAGGCCTCAAAGAATGAAAAAAATGGTTTCTGACTTATTTTTTTCTTTCGATGTTCATGACTTACTAAACTATGAATTCAATGCTCTCTATCAATCTTTAGAATATTTGCCATGAATCATAGCATTGTAGATGTCCCATGTACGACAAGGGACTGCATCAAAACTTAGTTGGAACTTTGAAGGGAGAGTCTATGAATTGACCAGAAGTCCAGAACCAAAACATAGCATTCTGAATGCAACTTTAGTCATGACACGATCGCTACAGATGTTGAAGATCGGATTGATACACAAGATAAACCAGTTAAGGCATGTCTTGGATACCTTTGTTTGGTAATTCAAAAATGGGGAGACTGATGATATCATTAACCATTATACAGCGGTCTACTTTAACTTAGGGAAATACTTCTTTTTTAAAGAAAAGAAATTTTTTATTAATGAAAGTAGAAATTTTCTATTAATGAACAAGTGTAAAAGTACAGAATGAGAGGATAAGGAGTCCTCAATGTAGAAAGGAAAACTAATTACAAATTATTCCATAGACGCTAAACATTTAAGGGACACCCCCCCCCCCCAAAAAAGCCCCGCTCGCTTAGGCCCAAAGAGAAGCCAAGTGCATTGTACACCACGCAATTCCAAACAACCCCACTTTATGGAGGGGAGTATTGGCAATAAAGCGAATGCATGTTGAAAAGATAATGGTGAGGATGCTTCTTAGATGTTGGCTCATGCGCACACATAGAATGAAGATATTGGAGATAAGGTAGAAGTGGCATCTATTAGAAATAAGTTGCATGAAGCGAGGGTAAGATGGTCCAGTCATATGAAGTAGAGACACCAAGAAAGCGTGGGAAAATCATATTAATGGACTCTAAAAGAGCAACCAGGAGATGAGGATCTAGAATGTGCTGAGTAAGTTGGCGCCTCCAAGGTTGTACTAGGGGGTTTGGACCACTTCTGTCTTTCCCATTCCTCCTGCTGCTGTATCGCCTGTATGTGACTCCCCTTTGGTCCCTTCAAAATCAATTGAAAGGAATTTAGGGCCCTTTTACTTGCACACTCTATATTGTGTATGAAATTAATTCTTTTGCGTAAATGAGCTGCTCCATTTCCAGACTCATTCCCTCCTTATTTCCTTGCATGAACTTAAGCTAGAAATAGGATTATTTGGCCCCTAGGACCAGCCTTCTCATCAAGTACCCAAGTGAGGCCGCCACCATTATGTTCGACGGTACCAAAAGCAATTAGAATACCATTTACTTTCATGGATACTTCTTCAGTGATGTTGTCCTGAGATGCTCCTGCGTCGCATTATGTCAAATTTGCTTCTACTTTTTTATCACCAATTTTCCTCTACTTGCCTTTGTCTTCTAGTCTCTAGTTTTAAAATCACTTCTTTCCTATGAGCATTTCTTCTCATATTGTTTATCTATACTTATACACAGCACTAGTAGTTATTTGTTCATCTTTCTAGCAAGTTAATTACTTTTCTTTATGTTTTTCTTCCTAGTATCAGTTGATCATCTCAAAATCACAAATTCCCAACTGAACAAACCAAAACATACATTAAACCCAAATTTCCCTAAATGGCTTTTATCACAAAACTCCAACAAGCAGCTCAGAATTTTAGAACTCATTACACTACAATCAAGCAACTCACTTTCACAGCTTCAACAATTCTGATCACATCAAATCAAAATCATACCACATTTTCCATACAACAATCAATACGAGCGCATTAACCACCAAGCACACTACATAATAAGAGGAGAGAGAAACGAAACGACATTACGAACCTCAGGACGATCGGATGTAGAAGGAAGAAGACCGAGAGAACGAGCGGACCGTACAGAACTGAGAATTTTCTCGCCAACCTTAGATAAATCCATGGAATCACCAGTACCACTACCAATATTAGTACCAGCACCAGCAGCACCACCTTGAAAAAGCCACAAAGAAGCCAAAAACAAAACCCTAGAACTGTCGAAACCCTCGCTATTGCTCAATTCACCATTGACGCTTGAAATGAATGGTAGTGGACTAAATAGGAATGAACCAAATGGCGACGAGTCTGGCTGCATTTCAGTTAGCAGAGGAGAGAGAATAAAAGAGCGATCTTCATAGGAGGGAAATTGATTTCCATTGTCAGTTGTTTTGGACTTAGACTATCAAGGTTGTTTGTTGGTGAAGAGAGAGATAGAGGGGACTAGATCTGATTTTTGGGTTTTTGTTTTTGATGGTGGCCTTGCTTGGTGCTATGGGTCTTGTTCTCCCCAAGTGAAAAACTTTTATATTTATTACTGAAAATTTATTTTTGTTGAACTTTGTTGAACTTCGTTGAACTTTGGTTAACTTTATTTAACTTCGTTGAACTTTGTTTATTTTTGTTGAATCTTGTTGATAAAGTGTTTTTTATAACTAGTTTATATATTGGTTTGTTTAACTTTGTTGAAGTTTGCTGAAATTTGTTAAAGTTTGCTGAAGTTTGCTGAAGTTTGTTGAAGTTTGCTGAAATAAACAGAAATAAACATAATTAAGTTGGGGAGAACAGACCCTATGTAATGTGACTGTTCTTGGTTTGATTTCCTTTGAGCTTGCCCCAATAAATGGAGTCAAAGGGTCCCCTTGCCGAAGACCACGTGACAACGTGAACCACTCCGGGCTGCACCATTAACGAGAACCGAAAAACTCGCGTTAGATAAATAGTCTCTAATCCACTTACGCCACCTCCCTCCGAAACCTTTCCTATCTATCACCCGGTCCAAGAAATCCCAACTAACCTGATCATACGGCTTCTCGAAATCCAGCTTAAAAACAACACCCGAAAAGCTGGAATGACTCACATCATCCACCACCTCGTTAGCCACCAAAGAAGCATTGAGGATCTGACGCCCCTCTACAAAAGCACTCTGAGCCACCGAAATCATATCAGACAGGACAACCCCAAGTCGAGAAGACAGGACCTTAGTAATGATCTTATACACACTCGTAATCAAACTAATCGGTCGAAAATCTGTGACTTTAATAGACCGATCCTTCTTAGGAACAAGAGTGATAAAGTTCGAATTCATGCTCTTACCTAACACCCCAGTCGCATGAAACTCGCTAAAAACTCCAAGCAAGTCCTCACTAATCACCTCCCAACACTCCTGAAAAAAAGTCATATTAAAACCATCAGGGCCAGGAGCCTTCTCCTTATACATCCCAAAAACCGCGTCCCGAATCTCCTTTAACTTAAAGGGTTTCTCAAGCCAAACTCTAAAATGATGGGAAATAGGGGACCACTCAATCCCCTCTATCATAGGTCTAGCAGGCACTTCCTCCGCAAACAATCCTCTGTAAAACTCTGTAATCTCCGTGTTAATCCTATCCACATCAGTGACTATCTCCCCTGCACCCGTCTCCAACTCCCTAACAAAGTTCCTCCGCCTCCAACCATTAACAACCTTAAAAAAACAACCTCGAACTCACATCTCCTTCCTTAGCCCACCTAACCTTCAATTTCTGCCTCTGACTCTGCCTTTCCTCCATCAAAACCTCCTCCAAACTGTTCTTTAACTCAACACTCTTCCGGCAAAGATCCTCATCATGCCCCCCTATACTCAACGCTTGATCCGTAACCAGATTTTCCTTAAAAATCTCCCCTTTCTTAGCCCTCACATCCCCAAAAACCTCCTTATTCCAAACTTTCAATTGCTCCTTAACAAACCTCAACCTCCTCATAAAACAATAACCCCGCCATCCCCCCACCTCACAACTCGACCACCATTCCCGAACCCTCGACCTAAAATTCGGATGACTGGTCCACATGTTCTCAAAACGGAAAGGGGTCGGTCCCCGTTTAATGGGGGCAGACTGGAGGATAAGGGGAAAATGGTCAGAACAGGAGTGGGGCAACACCTCCTGGACTAACTTAGTGAACTCATCCTCAAACTCAATAAAAACAAGGAAATGATCAATGTGGGACGCCGCATTTCTCCTCCCACTAACACTCCACGTAAACTGAGCATTACCCAGGGGAAGATCCCTAAGAGATGACTCCCGAATAAAAGAATCGAACTCTCTCATTCCCCCGGTTAAACTCCTCCCACGCCTCTCCCCCGCCTGACGTAGCACGTTAAAATCACCCCCAATAACCCATCTAGGAGAACACACCCCATCAAGAGCAGCCAACTCCTCCCAGAAAGACACACGATCAGCGGTCCCGCATGGGCCATAAATTGGCGACACCCACCACTCCCCCCGACCTCTAACCCTCAAAAGCATTGAGACAGTGTAAAAACCTATATGGACCTCAACTTGGGTCGCAAAACGAGTATCCCACACAATAAAAATACCCCCCGCCGCCCCAACCGAAGGCAAACAAACTCAGTCCTTAGACCCGGCTTCCCAAAGACTCCTAACAAAAAAAGAATCAACCCTCTCTACCTTCGTATCCTGAAACAACAACACATCCGGAGATGCACGGCTAACCACTTCCCGCACTAACCCCCGCTTCTCCACCCTCCCTAGACCATTGACAATCTAACTAAGAAGTTTCATTTAAAAACGCTAATACCCCGACTCCTACTGCCTTCCACTTCCCCAAAATTAAGGGTAGTCTGAAGGCCCTTAAGCTCCCGAATGCCCACCCTACTCCTCTTACCCCTAAAACTCAAAGGGGACACCTACACATTAGCAACTTCCCCTGTAGAACGCACCACACTCATGTCAAGACTATCCAGAAGAGCTTGAGGATTACGGTCGTCCCTCTCACCTGCTAGTGGTGGGATAGTCACAATCGTCCCCCCGGCCTCGGAATCCCTATGGCACAACAAAGCATCAGTCACTTACGGATCTGCCGGCACAGCAGGAAGTTCTCCCTCCCAAGTATCCTTGTCACCACTGCCTGCACCTGAAACAACATTAACAGATAAAGGTTGGTCAGCAAAGAAACTATTCGGAGCATTTTGGTTAGTAGTGACAAAGGGAGTAAATAAAAAGGTAGGGGGGGAAGTATGAAAGTTCGCCAAGGTGCGTGCTCCCGTGGTATCAGTACTCGGAGACCGAACAACATCATGAAGGGACGCGGAAACCTGCTGGACCGTCTCAACAATGTGCTCTTGCAAATTAAACAAATTAACCTGTTCACCACCCTCAACCTCCTTATCCTCAACTTCCCGAAGGCTTTGTATAAGCAAGCCCTCGCCCTCATCAAATGAGCTCAAAAGATCATCCTGCTCATCGCCAAAAAAAGAACCCCAAAACGGAGGTCGTCCTTGATCATTGGTGAAGTCAAACGTACTGTCCAACCCATGTTCCTGCCTCAAGCGCACATTTTCCATGGCCGGGGCTTCCCGCTGAGATGCCCTCTGAAACCGGGACCCGACCTCAGCCAACCAAACCCCCACGAAGCGCATCTCCCCTAAAATACCCCTCTGCCACCCTCTCGCCATAGTAGCAGCCCGCCTACCCTGCTGTCCACCTCCAAGCACCTCCCTGGTCCCCCCTTCAAATTGGCCCGAGCCACCAAAACCACCTCCCAAACCACTCACCTCACCACCATCAGCTCCCAAAACATCAGCACCACGACCCGATCCTCCAACCCCACCGCCACTGTCCCCCGAATCTCAAACTCCATCCGTCTATGAAAAAGGAGATTCATGCCACTGACGCTGTGGGAGACAGCACGGCGTACCCCCGCGACTGTGGACCAACGGGAGGAGCCTCCACCAGCACCTCCTCCACCGTAAAATGCTGATCTGGAACCGCAACAGCTGGAATAGAGGATCCAACCTGCTGAATCCCACCGGAAAGCACCTCTAGTAGAATCCCACTAGTAGCCACAGTTGCTCCACCAGGCCCCGTCGCATCTCCGGCCTGAATTGAGGCTGGAAACTCAGCTCGCCGGTCCCGCCGAGCCCAGGAAGGCTTCCCACGAGGATCGCCTGAGTCTTCCGCCACCGGTGGACCCTGCCGCCGGCCAAAACCCCCCGGCTGTGGGCGACTCCGGTCATCGGAGCTGTTTCGCCGACCTCTTAAGTCCCAATGACGAAGTCCCTGACCTCGTGGAAGTCGATTAATTTCTCCTGAGAGATTGGGCTGTTTTCCCAATCTAGAGAACACGGACCTACGGCCTATGAAAGGAGAAGGTGGGCCCGCTCTCTAATTATTAAACCCTCTCACCGCGCCAACTCGCTTGGGCTAAGACACATTAGAGCCTTGCTGGACCAAACTCCCCCTTTGCCCAAAATTAAGGGGCCTATAATTAAAACTTTGCTTACCTCTCAAATTATCTCCCTGGGCTCGATTTAAGTTGAGCCCAAATCTAGTAAGAGCAGATTGCCTCCCCTCATTTAAAAATTTACGTGATTTCTTAACTGCCCCCCCCCCTTCCCGGTCAACCCTCACATCAATATGGTGAGAATTAAGCTCTGAAATATCGCGCCTTCCAAACTCACCTCTTCCATTACCAGTAAACGAGCCAAACACCGTCGGTCTCTCCCACCTCCGGTCAGCGAACCCAAGACGCCTCCCCTGTTCACCGGAGGCCAGTCGGCTATCCACCGGAACCCGATCATTAGTAGCCCCTCCCCGCGTGACCTCCGTATCAACTGTACCATGCCGGAGCCCCTGTTCCAGGCCATCCCAAATAATCTCTGTCGACCCACAGCGTTTACCACAGGGAGGACAGCGAGGATCATGCACCTGCTTAGGTACCTCATGGATTTTCTGAGCTGCATCCATCATTGCTGCCCAACCCCCTCCTTTCTTCCCCCCAGGGACACGGATCGCCATCGGCCGATGATCAAATGGAATCTTCTCAAACAAGAAGAACCGTCCTCCGCTATTTTCCAATATCCGTATAGCCAGGACATACCCATCACCCACACGTTTGTGTAGTCCTTGATCACGATTTTTGCCTCTCCATAAAGAAAGTGAGGATTGCACCCACCACTGGAATTCCTCTTTGTTCATTCGAATCTCAAACTTTCTGTGACGAATTTCCTCCACAAACCGGTAGTAGTAACCATCAAAATGTAACTTAAAAGTTTTCCAGTCGGACCTGAAAGTGATTGTCATAATGTAGAAAGATTTAAATTTTTGTGAAAAAGATGAATAAAAATCAACAGGATCGTGCCCAAAGGCTCCCAGAGCCCCCCCTGACGGTGGAAGGGTGGTTCTCCGGTGACGTATTGTCCACAACCTATCCTCTCTCTAGACTCTCTCGTAATATGATTCACCAATACAATTGCTTTATATCTTGATATAAGTGGCCAAGATATAGAGCCTACGACCTGTTATTACCCCATAGGCATCAAAAGAGATTTTGGTTGATTATTTGTAAGCGTATTTTGACTTGTTTGTAATTGATTTTATTACAAGGCATGGGCGTGGTCAAGCATTTAAATGGGTTGATCTTCATGGAGAATTTGAGAAGACAACTAAATAGAGACTTAAATATAAAGGTACTTTAGAGAACAAGTTTGATGACGTGAAGAGAAATTACTCTTTATGGAGTCATATGAAAAAAGGGGAAACCGGTCTAAGTTGGAATGAAAGTGCTGCTCAACTTGATTGTTCGAATGAATGGTGGAAAAAATTTAAGGTAATCATTATTTAACACACTTAATTTCTTATCATGAAAGATACATATACCACTTTATAAATTGTAATAGTTCTTTATTATTTTGTGTAGGAAAACTCCAAAGTTGCAAAATTCAGAACATACCTCCCTTCTCGAGTTGCAAGAAGCATGTGATCAGTTATTTGGGGATGCGATTGTTACTGGGGTAAATTGCGTGGCACCCTCTATAGATCCTAGTAGTTTGAATGATGTGCAACAACATGTTCATCATGAGAATGAAGATGTAGGGAATGGTGGTAATATACATGTTTCTTCACAATACGCTCAATCCTCTTCTCGGTTTGAAAATATAGATGGTGAAGATTTTTTCAATGAACATTTAGCCGAGATGCGCCAAGAAAATTTACCAACACCAAAACCAAAGTGGAGGGTTGTTGAGCAATTGAGTTTTGAAGATGACAAACTTATTTAATTATAAAGTGATGCTACTTAACTTGTGTGTTAGTGTTTCAGGAATTTATTTATGCAAGAGTTTGCTAGATAAAGATCAAGAAGAAGACACAAGTTATTCTCATGTTCTCTAGGTTATTTATTTATTTTTTAGAGTTCATGTTAAAGCTATGCAATTATATAAATGTGGAATTTATATTTATTAGGCAACAAATTAATAAACGTATAAAAAGGTCTTTGTGTTTGGGAACGATCCTTGAAACTTCAGTATTCAATGGAACGTTACCTACACACATATATTTAGACGTTAAATCGTCTGAGTTAAATTTAAGATCGGTTTCTTATATTTAATCTCTTAATATTTATATCCTTTTTATTGTGGCAAAGATATTATTTGCAAAGAGATTTTTCTGAAATCTATATATTCTTATATTTGACTACAAGTTTTTAACTTGGAAGAAAATACTTTCCATAAAGATATTTATTTTATTTTCTTCATAAAACTTATATATATATATATATATATATATATATATATATATATATATATATATATATATATATATATATATATATATATATATATATATATATATATATATATATATATATATATTTGATAAAGATATTTATTCTTCTTTATGAAAATCTTGTTTACCAAGTAAAGAAAAAAGAGATTTGATTTCCTAGTTGCAAATAGGATTCCTAGTTGCTTTTTACTTCTTGGGTCATGCGTATAAAAAGAAGACTTTACGTAAATCAGTTTTACATCTCTCCGTCGAATTAAACGTAATATTACTTTGAGAGAGTCTAATTAACAAACGTTTCCACATTACACAGAACGTTGCCTAATAGCTATAAGTTTCATACGTATATTTATTGCAAAGCTATAAGATTATTATTGTACATTTCCACTTATTGAAGTTCATCAAGGTAACATTGTTCCATTGATTAGGACAGCTAGAGTTAGTTGTTCAGAGATTGGCTTGGGTGAGTGCCTAAGTGCGTTTGGCTTGGAAGAGTTTCTAAGTGCGTTTGGCTTGGACGAGTGTTCGAGTGCGTGGGTTGACTTAGAGTTAACTTGATCGAGTTGTACTATTCTCTTAATAAAATAAGTAGTATTTAAAGTCCTTCGGGCCGTGGTTTTTTTATCCTTTGTGAGTTACAAAGGGTTTTCCACGTAAATCGTGAGTGCTTTAATTCTAGTTCTTTTATACTTGTTTTTAAATTTCGCAAATTTGGGGTAACACAATTCACCCCCCTCTTGTGTACCTTGTGCTACTAACAATTGATATCAGAGCCTCGTTTTCTCTTAGAAACAGGTTCATGCTTGAAGAGAATGTCGATCTCAAACACATCGAATGGTATTAAAGAGGGTCAATTTGCTGTAAGACCTCCATTCTTCGACGGGAGAAACTACTATGGATGGAAAAATCGTATGGAAATTTACATTAAATCTGAAGACTATCAGGAATGGCAAGTAGTTAAGAATGGACCGTTTAAAATTGTTGACACGACAGGTAAAGAAGTAGAAGAGGATAAATGGACCGAAACGAATTTTAGAAAAATTGAAAAAAATGCTAAAGCAATGAAATATTTACACAGTGCCTTAGATTCTGATGAGTTTAATAGAATATCTGCTTGTTCTAGTGCTAAAGAAATTCGGGATACTTTACAAACTGCTCATTAAGGATCTAATGAAGTGAAATTTTCTAAAATCGATTTACTAGTTCAACAATATGAATCTTTTGAGATGAAGAAAAATGAATCGATTAAGGATATGTTTACTCGCTTTACTATTATTATAAATGAGCTAAAGTCTCTTGGCAGATAATATGCAGTGGAAGATCAAGTTAGAAAAATTCTGAGGAGTCTACCGAATACAAGACATTGGATGCCTAAAGTTACTGCAATTCAAGAAGCTAGGGATCTCAAAAAACTACAACTGGACCAATTGATGGGATCTCTGTTAACTCATGAGATAAAACTTGAAATTCGAGCCCCAGAGTCATCAAACAAAGATAGAGGACTTGCTTTCAAAGCCAATGATGATGATGAGCCAATCGGAGATTTAGATGAAGATGATATTATATTCATTGTTAAAAAAAAATTCCAAGTTCTTAAAAAGTTTTAAATCTTAGAAGAACTCTAGCAAAAATAAAAATTACTCTACTAATTTTTACAAGCAATATTAATGATGGACTTTGTCATAAATGTAGGTTACATGGACATATGATAAATCAATGCCCACTGTGTATTATAGAGAAGAAGAAAGATAAAAGAGCAAATCTATCCGCTGCAGTAGACAAAGAGTTAGATAAAGTGATGGCTGCATTGAGAGAAGAAGAAGTAGATTCAGAAGAAGAAGAACATCTTCCGCAAGCCCAACTAGCACTTATGGCAATTTCGGATGATGAGACCGATGAGGAAGAAGATATTGAGGTATCTATGAATGAATTAAAATCTAAATTATCTTCCTTTTCAAAAGAAAAATTGATGAATGCCATGAATGTTGTTATTAATAGTTCTCAACAGACATTGTCTAAAATTAAAGAAGAATCTGAAAATAACAATTTTATCTTGTTAAATGAAATCAATGAACTTAAAGAAAGTATCAATATTCTTGATAACGATAAAAAATGTCTGACAGTTAGAATTGATGAAATAGAAAAAAAATAGAAATACTTTGTTTACGCTTAAAGAATAACTCACCAAAGAAAAGGAAGTAATAAATAAAAGGATAAAAACTCTTGAAAAAGAAAAACGTTCGCTAAAAGAAAAGAACGTGACCTTAGAAAAGGAAAAGGGAACGTTGGGGAAAAACATGAAAGAACGTTCCTTAGAGTTAGAAAAGGAGAAACGCTTAAACGACAACTTAGTAAAAGAAAAGGGAACGTTGGGTAAAACCTTAAAGGAACGTTCTATAGAATTAGAGAAGCTAAATTATAAACTGGACTTCTTAAAAGAATCTGACGCTTCCACTAGTTCTATGGATCGTTCCCATACCTTTCAGAAACGTTTGTACAAACTTAGTGAGGAGAATGAGACCCTTAAACAGAATTTGTCTAATTTGGAGAAAACTAGTGCCACACACAAAGAAAACTTGTGGTATATTGGACAAAAAGCTTATGAGATGTATATGAAGCATGTCAACACACCTTCAAATCAAATAATTAGGACCGTAGCTAAAACTAGTCCTAAAAAGAAATATAGAAAATATGTTGATGTGCCAAAACATCGTGTTTGCATGCATTGTGGTCTTATTGGTCATTTTACTTGTGAATGTCCTAAGAAAATTTCTCATGATAAGAATAATGTCATGTTTAAACAAATATGGGTTAAGAAAGATTCTTTGCATACTATTAATGCTACTAACCCAAAGGGAACCAAAAAGATTTGGGTTCCCAAAATCAAGAACTGATTGACTTGTGTAGGCTATATGAGATGGAGTAAACATTAGTCTTGACTAATTATGTCATGTTTGAATATATCTTGAATTGCTCTCACTCATGGCCTTTGAGAGTGAATGTGGTGATGTTTGGTGACAATATGAAACGACAAATTGTCAAGAGCGTTAAGGTTAGTAAGTCACTCACATATACTCTATATATGATATATTCTTGGTAAATGTTTTAATGAAAAAAGTTGTTTGATAATATATACTTGGCTATTTGACAGGGGGAACTTGCTTAATTTCTATGTTAATTGATTCTTGTCATTTAGTTAGGAAAATCCATGTTGAATTATTCACAATGACAATATATATTTAATATGCTTTGAAAGTGTTCACTGAAAATAGTTTAACTTGCATACCATTTTTGAATGATGAAATAATATTATTGATTGCAATATGTGAATGTGGTATTAAACGGTAGCACTCATTTACTATAGATGGGTAGCAACCTAAATTGAGGTTTTTGTTGATTGATTAATGATTGATATTTTTACAAAAGCCTTACATAGAAAAGAATTTGAGAAGGATCATGCTTGATCTAGATATGGTTATTCTTGATTAATTAGTATTATACATATGATCCCTCAATGATTGATTAGAAATTATTGAATGTCATTGTTCATAATCGATGCTTATTTACAAGGGTATAACATACGAGTCTTTATTGATTTCATTTACGTAATGCACTAATATAAAGGACTCGCTATGTCTCACTAGATGCTATACTGATACTCCATTTATTGGTTATTGTTATTATATCATGCATCCAAAACTTTCTTTTGTGCAAGACGAATTCTTTCTTAAAAGACTGATTATAATTTGAAACCACATTACAAGCCAAATCAATCTTTGAAAATTTGAGCCACTAAAACATAACCAAGCTCCACAATGAAAAATTCCCTAACCATCTTTTTACCCATTGCTAATGTCACGTTATTTATTTTGTTAAGGGGAATTATTGATGAGATATGATTTAGTCCTTATTTGGAGAAATTGTTGCATATATTGGAGAGTCATATCTATTTGGTTGTATAAAGTAAGTTATTGAAAAAGAAATCAGAGAAGTCTTGTGGGGAAGTTGATGTAGCTTTCCAAAAAAAAAAAAAAAAAAGGGAAGAGAAAGGCGAAACAACAGAGGTGAATTTATTGACATACTAGGAACATTTCCTTTGTTGTTTGAACGTTCTTGTTACATATAGTGTGAAGTTGTTTCACGTGATTACAGAGGAGAAATAAGGAGAAATTTCCTATTTGTGATTGAATTTTCTTTTTAAGGAAGGATTTCTTTTAATATTAGAGATACGTATTTTGTATGGAAATATTTGTGGGAGAAATATTTAGGCCAAAAGGAGGAGAAACAACAAAGGTAGGACGTTAGGTTTTGTCATGCACATATTGTTTAAAGTTACATTGTCACCTAGTGTCTACCATGTTGGGGAGATAAGGTGTTCATATTGATTAATGGGATATATAAGGGGATTCTTGCAACAATGTTATTTCGAAGATTGAATTAATTTTGGATGGTGACTAAACCCTCTCAATATTCTCCTCATAATGTGACATTGGCTAAACCTTAAACCAACCAATTTCTTCACTCCCACCCATTCTATTTCAACCTATGTTTCCTAAATCTATAAGGAAGCATCTTCTAAGGGGGAATGGTTTCCTTGAACCAATGAATGATTCACATATGCTTTATCCTTCATCATGATCAAATCATGGCATACCTCAATCGTCTTGTAATTTAAACAAGAGCCTTTGATTTGAATTCCTTGGATGTCATGATGTGTACTTGAACATTAGATTGCTTTTGGTGTAGTCATAGCATCACTAGATTGTGCTTGAGCTACTTTAGTTATGCTTATGTTATGATTATCGTACTCTTGACTCTATCTTATGGTTTTGTGATGAGTTATCTTCCTTGTCTTGACTTATTAATCTTTTCGATGATGCCAAAAGGGGGAAGAGTATGTTGTGATGCTAGGTATTTAAGCTTTGATCTATCTAGTTTCGAAGAAGGTCTTATTAAATTTGATCTATCTTTGTCTTTTGTGCTAATACCACTATGGTCATCAATGGACTTCTTGATTATGAATGATATACATGGATTACACCAATTATTATAAATGAGCTCTTGATTATCTTGCTTTAACATTACGAGCTCTTGAATGAATGAGTATAATTATTATGTTTGATTGATCCCTCTATTCATTATGAATAGAAAGCGCTACAATCTTTTATTTGTGCTCAATTATAACTATTATGCATCACAAGTTTGCCATCATCAAAAAGGGGGAAATTGTTGAGCAATTGGGTTTTGAAGATGACAAACTTATTTAATTATAAAGTGATGCTACTTAACTTGTGTGTTAGTGTTTCAGGAATTTATTTATGCAAGAGTTTGCTAGATAAAGATCAAGAAGAAGACACAAGTTATTCTCATGCTATCTAGGTTATTTATTTATTTCTTAGAGTTCATGTTAAAGCTATGCAATTATATAAATGTGAAATTTATATTTATTAGGCAACAAATTAATAAACGTATAAAAGGGTCTTTGTGTTTGGGAACGATCCTTGAAACTTCAGTATTCAATGGAACCTTACCTACACACATATATTTAGACGTTAAATCGTCTGAGTTAAATTTAAGCTCGGTTTCTTATATTTAATCTCTTAATATTTATATCCCTTTTTATTGTGGCAAAGATATTATTTGCAAAGAGATTTTTCTGAAATCTATATATTCTTATATTTGGCTACATGGTTTTTAACTTGGAAGAAAATACTTTCCATAAAGATATTTATTTTATTTTCTTCATAAAACTGATTTTGATATATATATATATATATATATATATATATATATATATATATATATATATATATATATATATATATATATATATATATATATATATATATATATATATATATATATATATATATATGTTTTATTTGATAAACATATTTATTCTTCTTTATGAAAATCTTGTTTACCAAGTAAAGAAAAAAGAGATTTGGTTTCCTAGTTGCAACTAGGGTTTCTAGTTGCTTTTTACTTCTTGGGTCATGCGTATAAAAAGAAGACTTTGCATAAAACAGTTTTACATCTCTCCGTCGAATTAAACGTAATATTACTTTGAGAGAGTCTAATTAACAAATGTTTCCACATTACACAGAACGTTGCCTAATAACTCTAAGTTTCATACGTATATTCATTGCAAAGCTATAAGATTATTATTGTACCTTTCTACTTATTGAAGTTGTTGGATCAAAGATCTCCAAGCTCAATATTGGTTAAGAAAAGTATTTTAGTTAGCATATAAGTCTAGTTTATGTAAAGTATAGTTGAGCAAGTCAAGCATTTAATATTGTTTAGATATTATTTAGTAGTAGTTTCCTATTTGTATTAGGAGTCAAGTTAGGTTAAAGAGACCTAGTTGTAGTCTAGTTGTGGCCTATATAAAGAGGTCATAGGAGAAGGTAAAAGGTATGATGAGTGATCGGGGGTTTGTCCCCGGTTCCATAAAGTTAAGCCTAGGTGCTCTGGGATGTTCCCATCACCAAGTCCAGTATGTCAAGTGCCAAGTATAGTAAAGTTTAGCCCGTGGTTTTTTATCCCTCAAGTTCAAGGAGGGGTTTTCCACGTATATCTTATGTTCTTTATAGTTATGCTTCCGCGTGCGTTATAGTCTAGCTAAAGTCCACATCAAGTGGTCTCTAAGTAAAGAGAAAAGCCCAACAAATGGTATCAGAGCATGGTTAGATCCTGCGGTGAAGAAGAAGATATGATGAAGCATGTAGAAGGTGAAGTAAAAGGAGAAGTTTTGAAAAGATCGAAGAGGTTGTGGGCTTGAGGAGGAGATTGTTGAAACAAGCCCCCAGAATCTTGAAAAGTGAAGCCAAGCAAGGAAAAGTGAAAAGCAAGGTTATACGGCAAAGTGATTATTGCCTGCAACTGCAAGTGTTGGTATGGAAAGTAATTTGTTTCATATGCAATTAGTATCCACTATCCACGGTTATAGTGCAAAAAGAAGTCTAGCAAAGTTAAGTATTTTGGTTAGCCAAAAAGACTAGTGTACCGTAAGTATTGCTGGCAAAGTGATAAACTGTGTTGAGCAAAAGTAGTGCTTTAGTTAGCATAAGAGATTAGTGTGCCAAGTTTTAGCAAATGTATCTTGAAGTCTCCAAGAGGTTCGAGCTCGAGGGGAGGTAGCGTAAAGTATGTGCAAGGTTGAAGCATTGATAAAGTTGAAGACTATTGAGCGTGAGGGGAGGTTTGTTGGACCAAAGATATCCACGCTCAATATTGGTTAAGGAAAGTATTTTAGTTAGCATATAAGTCTAGTTTATGTAAAGTATTGTTGAGCAAGTCTAGCATATAATATTGTTTAGATAATATTTAGTAGTAGTTTCCTAATTGTATTAGGAGTCAAGTTATGTTAAAGAGACCTAGTTGTAGTCTAGTTGTGGCCTATATAAAGAGGTCATAGGAGAAGGTAAAAGGTATGATGAGTGATCGGGGGTTTGTACCCTGTTCCATCAAGTTAAGCCTAGGTGCTCTGGGATGTTCCCATCACCAAGTCCAGTATGTCAAGTGCCAAAGTATAGTAAAGTTTAGCCCGTGGTTTTTTATCCCTTAAGTTTAAGGAGGGGTTTTCCACGTATATCTTGTGTTCTTTATAGTTATGCTTCCACGTGCGTTATAGTCTAGCTAAAGTCCACATCAAGTGGTCTCTAAGTAAAGAGAAAAGCCCAACATAAGTTCATCAAGGTAACATTGTTCCATTGATTAGGACAGCTAGAGTTAGTTGTTCAGAGATTGGCTTGGGTGAGTGCCTAAGTGCGTTTGGCTTGGAAGAGTTTCTAAGTACGTTTGGCTTGGAAGAGTGTTCGAGTGCGTGGGTTGAGTTAGAGTTAACTTGATCGAGTTTTACTATTATCTTAATAAAAGAAGTAGTATTTAAAGTCCTTCGGCCGTGGTTTTTTATCCTTTGTGAGTTACAAAGGGTTTTCAACGTAAGTCAAGAGTGCTTTAATTCTAGTTTTTTACTTGTTTTTAAATTCCGCAAATTTGGGGTAACACAATTCACCCCCCTCTTGTGTACCTTGTGCTACTAACAAGAGTCTAAACAACCACAAAAGACCAGCAAAGTTGGTGCCAAACCTGCTCAATTAAAGCGTTATAGGAGACAATCAGGGGGGCTGCAATGTTTTAGGAGTTTATGACTGAAACGAGGGATCAGAATAAGCAGGCTTGGAAACTTTCAGTGTTTGAAACTAGTTCAAGTTCCAATCAAGCTGGTAGTCATTCTAGTGTCGATGGAGCTCTTATTATTCTCTACCGCATGGTGAAGGCAAAATTGGTGGATTATCTTAAAGAGTTATGGTGCTTTACAATTAGTTTCATTAAGGATCCAGGGAACATAGAATTGTTTGTAAGCCTACCCGATGATGCTGGTAGACTGGCGTGGCTGGAGCATATGCATACCAAGAGCCAAACCTGAATGCTCCACCGAATCTCTTTCGTATTTGTTGGTTTAAGTTTCATGATGTATTTTGAATTTCATGTTGTACTATGAGTTTGATGTTGAATATGATGTTTCTAATTTGATACTATTTATATGCATTCTATATTTATATGTTATTCAAATAAGCTTGTGTTTATTTTTGCTTATATTTATGCTTAGGTGGATTGCTATAGATATTAAAAGGATAAAGAGGAGAAAGAAAATGCAGTTGTTATTTATGATCATGAGATTGTGCTTGACAAGTGTATTGGTTGCATCTTATTGTAAATATTTGTATAAGAAACCGTGCATAACTTCACTTCAAACAGGAAAGGCTTGGATGAAAGAAGTTTTAGCGGGGCATCCTATTCGATGTGTTAATGAATTTAGAATGGATTCAAATGTATTTGTGAAAGCTATGTGAAGAATTATAATCAAAATATGGATTAAAGTCGAGCGACAAAATGTCATCAGTTGAGAAACTTGGCATTTTTGTATATACTCTTGCCTTGGAGTTGTCTAATAGGGATGTTGGGGAACGTTTTCAACGCTCGGGTGAGACAATTAGTAGAGCTTTTTCACGAAAACATCATTATATATATATATATATATATATATATATATATATATATATATATATATATATATATATATATATATATATATATATATATATATATATATATATATATATATATATATATATCTTATTTTGAATGATTTTTCAAGTCAAATCCGTTATGTAACTAAAGTTATTTATTTTTTAGTATGAAAAATATGCTAATAATTACAACCTAAGATGAATCATCAATGAGTGCCACTTGGAGAAGGGGTTAGGTTATGTGGCAACTTTGCGCTTATGTGTCGTCTAGACGTATGTGTGTCATCTCCAAACGAACATGGCCTTGCGATATGGCGTCCTATGTGTCCTCCCCCCACGAAATCGAGACAAAGAGGAAACACTCGATTAATTAATTAAGACAGAATGAATAACAATACTAGCAACACAAAATAGTTACCAGTTCTAATAGAACTTTTTTTAAAAAATATAACAGATACAAGCTAACAAATCATTTTCCACAACTTATAGTCAATTGTACATTTGCCTACTGATAATTGCAAATAACTTGAAGGCCAGTTGGACATGGAAACGTCAACGAAATTCTACCTCTGAAACTAAAACTGCTTTAATTGATCATGATTTTCTCACTGCCTAAGTTGAATCAAGCTGATAACATCAAGTTTACTCACAAGTCACAAGCCTCAAAAAGACAGCGCAAATGCTCACAATCCCTTTAATATTCGCTCACAAGCTAAAACAGACTTGAGAATTATTCAAGTCAAAACATTAGCAAAGTAAGCAAATAGTCTCAGTATAAAGCATGATGTTACAGGTATTATACTTCTAGTTTTTTTCCGAAGAGCATAGTATGCAAAACAAGAACTAAATGATGTTATAATATTATTTCTGAAAAATACTGCTTGATGACTGATCGACTTTTGTGAGTAGCTATTAGTCAGTTACTCCCATATTAGTTCACATTTTCAACTAGTAATCAATTTACATTGCTTAGGTTAGAAGTATGCAAATCATTATCTAAAACGATGAAAATTTCCTAATTTCATTCATCTTTCACTTAATATGAACTAAATCTTCCAAAAAATAAATGAATCAACAAATTGACCAAGTATTTAACAATGTCACCTTCAGTACTATCAATCAATTCAGATAACATTAGGAAAATGAAAATACAATTTAACAAAGTCAAATGGATGAATTTGATCAAAACTGAACCACAAACCCTAAAACACGAAAGTAACAGGAAAATGAAGTAAGTAACTAACTCGATTACAAACTCTTGTAATAAATTAATTAATTAACTCAATTGATCAAGAACTTTAGTCAAAACCAATTAAAACTCTTGATCAAGAACTTTAGTCCCAACCAACTTCTTCTTTCATTATTATTATTATTATTTTTTTTGTTTTCTTTGCTTTCTCACGTGCTCAATCACAAACCGATTCATTTAAGCTCTTATATTAGCTTCATTCAAAAGAAGTAGTTATGTCATCATACAAGTCAACAACCATGATAACTAAAATTTCTATACAACCCCCACCTCCACAAAATAATCCATCACCACCACCACCACCACCACCACCATCATCAATATCGTCGTCGTCATCATCTTTAGCGGCTGCTCTTAATATTAATACTGCTCCATGGTCATGGGGTTCGACGCCATTGCCTAGTTTTGACCACTACAACGAGGATGAAGATTATCTCTCATCATCATCAACATCATCATATCTTTATAATAATAATGATCAGAATAACCACAACCTGTGGAATTTCAACCCCGAGGAACTTAAACTCCACTTCAACGACGTTGGTAGTTTCATAGGGACTAACCAGGTTCCTGTTCCGGTTCCGATTCTGAGTTACGGTGGTGGTGATCATGATAATGTTCATAATAACGATGCAATGTTGCATAACCAGTTTCCTGTTCCGGTTTCGAGTTACAGTGGTGGTGATCATGATGATAACGTTTATAATAACGATGCAATGTTGCATGAGTTACTAGGTTATGATGACAGTATTAATAATGTAGATGTACCAACACCGCAACCACAACCACAACCACTAGAATTACAACTACCATTATCATTAACAATGTTTGTGATGCAGGAGAGTGAGGAAGGTGGACTTATTGTAGAGAATAGAAAGGGGATACAATGGAGTGAAGATGAACACAGGTTAGTACTTAGTAGCATCGAATAATAATTAGTTCATCTTTTATTAGGGTTATGTTTTTTTTTTTTAATTGTATGATTCCATTAGCTAGGCAGAATTCTATCCATGAATTATTATAGTTGACCCGGGTTAGTATTTTTCTTATAAGTCGTAGTTTGCATTTTTCCTAAGATTTAGAATGAGGCAACACTTTGAGGTTTTTTTTTCTTCTTTTTTTGAATTGGAAGATGACGTCAAAATTCTCTCAACTAATTACATAAAGTTATGAGACCCGTGCAATGCATCGGGTTAATTTTTGATTTCGTCATTATATTACGTATTTTTAATTAAGATTTAGAAGGGAATAATAGGTTGAACTCTATTTGTTCATAATTTTGCAGGGACCATGAGAGTCACTCAAATAATGTCACAAAATGCTTGTAGATGGTGACTGAAAAATGGACTACTCAAAACATTTAGACCATATATACCATGTGATTTTCAATTAATATAATACAAATATGTTGCACCAAGAATATAATATAAATATGACTATCCTACATGTCTTGTCTACCTATAACCAAATATTATAGGACATATATATCTTATTTTGAAGGATTTTTCAAATCAAATCCAATGAAATAAGATTTATAATTTTTAGAGTTATGTAACTAAAGTTATTTTATTTTGTAGTGTAAAAGAAAAGCTAATAAATAAGTAATAAAGACAACTAAAGATGAAGCATTAATAAGTGAAACTCCGAGAATGAGTTAGGCTATGTGGCAACTTTGCGCTTATGTGTTGCCTGCGTGTCATCTTCACACTAACATGTTCATGCGATGTGGCGTTTCACGTGTCCTTCTCACACGAAAGGCCCCAAAGCCGCACTGTGTTTTAATAGTAAGGTAAGATATCATCAATAAAACAATGAGCCACAACCATTATAAAATAAAATAAAATACTTCCTAGCAAGAAGAAAAGAAAATAAAGCAATAATACATCCAAGTAACACATGTCTAAATATTAAGCACCAAATCTTCTTTCCTATCATCTAAATATTAAGCACCCAATCTTTTTTCCTATCATCTAGAAGACGGAGAAAAAGATTCCTCCATAAAGGGTCATCATGTATTATCTTAGTCACCTTCGCAAATGAAGCTCCATCAATTCCTTCAAGTTTAGTGAGTGTATCTATGCATTCCATAATAACGTCATGACCCTCCTGTGTCTGAGATCCATTAACTTCTCCACCACCACCTACTGATGCATTTGAATTTGAGGCACTTATCCTTTTCTCATATAGTTCAAGCTTCTTTCTAGAATTCTCCCCCAATATTGTTAATGCAACAGCCAATTTTGTTTGAACATTCTCCCTAAAACTTTCAGGATTGATGTTACACTTTCTTCTTTTTGCTTTAGGACCATATTACCCTTCCTTAATCAAATTACCATCATCCTCACTATCTTGTTTTTTTTCATCCTCGCTAAGAGAAGGACTTTTTGTAGAAGGATGAGATTCTTTGCCCGTAGTTGTTGTGTCACCAAAAATTGTGCTTAATTTATCATAGTGTTTGCATCCTTTCCTTCTAAATGTTTTAGCGTGCTTATGTTTCTGCAGCAAACAAGGGGAAATGTGATCTATTATATCTCAGTTTACATGAAATAATAATTTCTAAAGCTAGAATATGTAAGTCATAGATTTGTACCTCATACAACTTTTTCCATATCTCATCCTCCTCAGAAACCTTGCCAGTTATAGCTTTGTATCCAATTTCAGTTTCTGCTAGTAGTATGGAAAAGTCCTTCCATCGTTGCCTTAGTTGGTTATATTTGTTCTTCAGTTGTTCTTGAGTGTAGTCTTTCTTTGTTTTATCTTTTAACGTCTTTCTAATGAATCTCCAAGATGGTTTGCTCAGGGTAGTAGTTGGTCTATTTCCTTTTTTATTTCATCTTCTATTAGGCTTATCAAAAGAGATTTAACATTTTCACCCCATATTCCCAATCTCCCATCAACTTCAATTACTTCATCGTCATCACCATAATCAATGTCATTCTCTGGATTTGACATCTATTAAGTAAACAAGATATCACAATATATATAAGAAAAATAAATAAATAAATAAATAAAGTAGTTTCAGTCAAACAATGTATTAATACAGTGTATGAAAGACTAAATATTAATCATAACATGAGTCCGAAAAGTATGCTCCAAAACATATAAAATATATAATATATGCTTGAATTGAATAAAAGAACATGAATATGTGACAGGAGGTTCTAATCAAAATAAAACAAGGAATGAATGGTATATATATATATATATATATATATATATATATATATATTATGAGAACTATGAGAACTTTCCTTTTTATTTATAAGCGGATTAACTTTTATACATAAGCGGGTTAACTTTTGTACCTGAGAGGGTTAACTTTTATATAAGAGCGGGTTAACTTTTATTCATGGCAGAATTAACTTTTATACATTATAGGGTTGACTTTTATACATAACAGGGTTAACTTTTATAATTATGGTCCATTGTGGTTCCCGTCCTCTCACCATCTTCCTCAACACTAAATGACATAGCTACCATGAGCTTTAAGTTTTCAATTTCAATGGTGAAAATCACGCTTATCTCATCATGAATTAAAGCATTAGATTAGAAAAAAAGACAAACTAAAATATTAGAGCTTCCCCTTGAATCCAATGGTATCACCACACACTCTCCTCTGCCTCTGCCACTCAGTCCCTCTCTCCTGTATAGTTCGAATTATAATGGATAATTTTCCATTCCGAAAGCAGCTACACATTATGTTGGTTGGACTTCCATAGCATTCGCCGGATTTCCAGTGACCGTACCGTCACTGAAGGCCATCTCGTTCGTCGATGATCCCACTGGTGACCATGGAAGGGCGGTGGTCAGCGAATGACACTCTTTTGACTCTTGCCAGCCGCCGGCAAAACTTTGACGAGGTTAATTCACTAAATCACCAGCATGCCGGTAGGTGATTGTCGGCGATTTGGTACGGTGGTGCGTCAATGCGTGGAGAAGTGGACCAGGGGAGTATGATATTGCTGGGTGTGGGAGGTTACAGCATGATTAGTAGTTTAATTATAAATGGAAAATGGATCTCAACGGTTCACTTACTTAAATTAAGGGTTATGATGAGTTCTCATAGATTCTAAGGTTCTCTCTCTCTCTCTCTCTCTCTATATATATATAAGTTAACCCAATTATGTATATATATATAGGGGAGGGTTCCCATGAGAACCCTTGTTTATATAAGAACCATGAGAACTCAGCCTCAACTTGGTTAACTTATATACATAATCGGGTTAACTTTATATATGATAGGGTTAACTTTTGTACATGGTAGGGTTAACTTTAATATATATAACTACATATGACAGGGTTAACTTGTACATATATCAGGGTTAACTTTTATACGGGATAGGGTTAACTTTCAATTATAAAGCGGTTCATATGGGGAAATTGATGAGACCTAATCAGGAAAGCTTATATGAATTTTAGATTAATTAGTGTTAAATTAATATTTTTGAATTTTGGGTTGAGCTTTTGAAGCCATGGATGTGTTTTGAAAATTTATTGGTGCAAGGGTGACTGGAGCGTGATGTTGCAGGGAAGGGAGGAGATAGAGAATGGGAAGGGGTCCTCTAAGTGAAGAAAGAGAAAACGTCAACACTACCCCTCATTAAACTTGTAAAAGGACTTTCATATCCCTAAATGTCGAGTAATTTACCACCACCGTCTATTTTGTTTTCGAATAAATCTGGTCGGTTGAATTAAGATCTAAGGGTCACAAAAATTTCTCATAGTTCTCATAATAATGATGATTCTCGTAAGATCCTAATCCTATATATATATATATATATATATATATATATATATATATATATATATATATATATATATGATGGTATTACATACTATTGAATGAAAGCATATAATTATATGAAGAAAAGCATAGTAGAGAGAACAAGAAGATACCTTTTGACAGGAGAAAAAAAATGAAGTTCTGCAATAGAGAATTTGGCCGCCAATAAGTTTTAGGGTCAATTAATGGAGTATTCTACAGCTTAGAGAAAGATTGATGCAGAGGTAGCAAAAGTGGTGGTTATTTTATTAGTAGTATATAAGAGAGATCAGGCCCACTTCTTGTTTTACTAGGTAGCTTTTTAGAAACCACTTTTACATCCTTTTTATTTTCGGTTGCAAGTTTTGAGTAACAGTATGGATATTAAACTTCACAGCGCTTTTGCCGAACGGGATTCGTTTTCACTTTTACGCTAAAAAACGGAAAACTGGTAACTCACAATAATACCGAACGGGCCCTAAGTTTTCCATTTTGTTTTAAATTCCATTCTCTGCCTCACGCAACACCCTCAGGCATCACCATCATCGACACCATCACCACGCACCATCTTCACTCACAACCATCACCAGATCATCACTCACTCCATCACCACCTTCCCTCACAATGCCACCACAACTCACCGTCACAAAAAAGCCAAGCGCCAATAGTCGCGCATTGTCAACTGTCCCAGCACAAGAACAACGGTCAGCAACCAACGAGGACCACCGTCGATGCACCACTGTTCCGCCAATTTTAATTGGTTATGTATTCAATTAGACCCCTAACCCTTGTTTAGTTCAATTCAATTTATAGGAATAGAAAGCCTAGAACCCAAATTACTACCTGTTATTTGTAAACTTGTAGATATTGAAGTATTAGCTAGTGGGTATCGCGAATTGGGAGCTCAACCTTACCGAAGAACCCCAAGGTAACTACATCTATTACGTAGGGTTCATTCTACATTCAGTTTGAGCTTAAGTATGTGTTTGTGTGAAGTGTGATTGAATTGGACTTGATATGAATTTGGCAATATGACAGTAATAGTAATTTAATAGTGTCATAAGAATTCAGTCTATTATTTGATGAGTACTAGTGTTCTCATAATCTCACGTGTAGAATGATTGGTAATTGTGGGAACTAGTATTGAACAGAATGCTTAGATGAATTTTAGGACTTGAGAGTATGCAGATTGTGGGAATTAGTATTGATGAACAGAATGCTTAGATGAATTTTAGGACTTGGGAGTATGCAGATTTACCTTCGTCAGTAGTTTAGGGACATATCTATTCGAGCCCATGTTACTTGGTTAATTGTTGTTCTGAAGTGAGTGTGGATGTATAGTCTGGTAATTGATTGAGTGTCCATGTACTGCCTTACTTGATTAAGAGACTTATTATATGTAAGCGTTTGAAGAAGATTATTATGACTTTATGAGATGATGGTGTTAAGTAATTATTCTTAAATGCTTTATTTTGGTTTAAAATTCAGTTAACTACTATATGTATGTAACTATATATGAGTACAAAGGGAAACATATGTGAGTGTGTATAATAGTGTTTTATGCCAGGTGTTGTGGAGGTGTATTATCTTTATTATCTATGTGAGGTGATTAAAAGGGCTCTATTGTGGTAATTTAAGTGATTATAGTTTGAGCTAGCTAAGTTAAAGAACAAGAATTTAAAATTGTTGGAAGTAGGAAATGAGGACTAGTTTATCTCTTGAGTTTCGTGAGATACTATTGTGTAAAGAAGAAAAGAAAAAGATTGTTAAAGTACTATTGTGCTACGAGCTACAGATGAACGATATGAGCTAGTACATTAACTGAACAAGATGTTCAATTATGGAAAGTTTTATGATCTTAAAGAATAATAAGCTTTCAAGTGTAATGTGCTTGTTGTTACAAGCTAGTTATGAGTATATGAGCAAGTACATAGATTGAACGAGACATTCAACCATGAGAAGTTTTTATGATGCTAAAGCATAAAAAGTAAAAATGTTTTATACAAGTCAGAGTTGGCTAGATAGGAGATATGTAATTAAGTATATGACATGTTGTGCTAATGATAAAGATGTGAAAGAAAGAAAAACTACTTAAGCTACTAATAACGTAAAGTGGAAGATGGCTCTGGGTAGTAGGAACCTATGGGTACTCCAGATGTGTTATATGGGAGACGTCCCCAGAGCTTAGCTGACGTCCCCAGTTGTGACCTAGCCCCCAGTTGTGGTTATGACCCCCAGTTGTTGTCAGCAAGTGTAGCACATTTGGCCCCCAGTTGTGGCTTGACCCCCAGTTGTGGCTTGACCCCCAGTTGTGATCAAGGGTTTAAATGCCCCCGAGATACGGTGGCCCTAGGAACCTCTCCCTTATGTCCAGCTCAGTAATGAAAGATTAATAATAAAAGTTATCTTAAGCTATCAAGATAAACTGAGTTATAGAGGTTATCTGAAGTGAAGATTTGTAAGTTACTTGTGTTTGAATATGATTGATGGCGTTATTCGTGGTGCAAATGCTATGGTATTTATACACGCAGATAAGATAGATTAAAGTGTATATAGGTTATGCTGGTTGATCTAACTGAAGCATGTTTATATGTTTGAATATGATTGATGGCGTTATCCGTGGTGCAAATGCTATGGTATTTATACACTCAGATAAGATAGATTAAAGTGTATATAGGTTATGCTGGTTGATCTAACTGAAGCATGTTTATACATTTAGACTTGATTTGAATTCAGAATGAGCTTTACGTACTAGATGTGAGTTACCACCTCTGCTTACGTTGCATAATCGTTTATTTATATAAAGATGTGGTAAGGATCGCTCTCAGATTAGACTTATGCAAGAACAAGTGGTTGTTCTTTCCTAGAGTTGATTCAATTGTAACAAATAGACCACCTAGAATTATTTTGAGATTATTATTAATAGTTTCAATTGAAGAGGCTTACACTCATTCGTATGTGTGAGTGTGGCGGTAGCACCCCGAATGTTATTAGAGTCTTCCGCTGGGTTGATTGGATTTTGTTTTATATTTTTGTTAAGTAGGTTTTTATAAGCCTTATTAGGCTGGGTAGTGTATTTACAAAAGGAACTCTGCCGAATTTTCGGCTCGAGTCTATTTATTTTTATTTTTTTATTTTAGTAGAAAATACGGGGTGTTACAATCCCCTATCATTATCATTGATTTTTTTTCGTTGCATTTAACAATGCATCAGATGTATTGATGGTACACATATAAAGACATGCCTTGCAGAAGCGGAGCAAATACCTTATATAGGGAGAAAAAGGGAGCCCACTTTCAACGTTATGGCAGCGTGTAATTTTGATATGTGTTTTACGTTTATATCTGTTGAATAGGAGGGTTCGGCTCATGACACACGTATTTTTATTCATGCTATCAACACGGCGTCATTAAATTTCCCGAAACCACCTGAAGGTATATTTATAAATGTGATCTAATTATTATTATTTTTCAAAACTTCAATCTACTTACTTTTCTTTTTTCTATTTTAATAGGTAGATATCATGTGGTTGACAAAGGATATCCCGATAGAAAAGGATATTTGGTTCCGTATTCAAAAACACGATATCATCGGTCGCAATTTGAACATGAGTCACCAACCAATATGCAAGAAGATTTCAACCATTCACATTCATCTTTTCGAAGTTGCATTGAAAGGTCATTTGGGATTTTGAAGAAAAGGCGGAGGATACTCACTAGAATGCCCTAATTTGGAGTCAAGACACAAATTGATATTATTATAGCTGCATTTGCGTTGCATAACTATACATTCGGATGAATTCTAAAGAGGATATTATGTTCACAACGGTTGAGATGCATCCAAACTATATACCATATGATGAACTTCATGATTTTCATGGTAGTGAGACATACAATCGAGAAACATCCAGTGAGATGAGGCAAATTCGCAATATAACTGCTACTTTAATATGGAATGCTCGGTCTAGATGAGCAAATTATCATTAGATATATGAACATATATATATATATATATATATATATATATATATATATATATATATATATATATATATATATATATATATATATATATATATATATATATATTCTGTCTAATTTAAAACCAATTAAAATCACGAGTTGCAGCGGAAAAATCCTAAAAATTCGAAGCATTACCGTCGTATTTAATGTTCAAATTAAATACAAGACTAGAAAGAAACAAGATGTTTATATCCCAACAACTCATCTAAATAATTAAATAATAACTATCTTATAACAAATAATCCAAAGGAAATAAGAAATATTAAACTATTAATTCTCATGCAAGAGAATTAATCTCATTACAATACAATTCTTAATAAACAAATCCCAAAGTCTAAACAATAAAGATAAATTGTTTTTAGAAGATATAATATCTTCTTGTGTCGCCTCCTTCTCACTAGCTCTCAACCACGAGCTACAATCCTGTCAATCTACTCCCCCATATAGACGAATTTCATATAGGTTCATCATAGGCCCATTATTGAAGAGAAATGGACAACAAGCACAAGTAGAAAGAAAAACAACCAATCAGCTACGCTGAGTAATTAATAACCATATAGTCCATCTAAATCTTCAAGTTAAGCCAACATGCTTGATAAAATAAATAATCATGCTTTAAGAAATAAAAGACAACATGCATTAAATTAAAGACACACATCAATACCAAATAATAAATCCATATTTATTATTATCCATTAGCCAAGTTCATTAGAGAGAAGAGAATTGCAAGAATAGTCAAACCAACCGCAGACGATTCAATAGGATCTTAGTCCCATGCACATTGGCAAAAAGAGGGATCAATCGTCCCGGAGTATAGATGACTCCCAGAAGTACTTCCTATGTTCCTAAGTATGCATACCCTCCTTCAACCCTTAGCTCTACAGGAAGAACTGTTCCAAAGAACCACTCGCCCAATTACTCAGTATGGATATAAGATTTCAATACGTTGGGGCCATACCCGCAGTTATAGTCCCACTCAACGTAACAAGTGACAAATTCATAAAGATGATCACATAACAAGTAATACACATATCTTGGCCTTTCTCAAGTAACTACTCCACAGTTACAAAATGAACAATTAAAGTCCACAATTCCGATGGCAATAATTTCACATGAATGAGCATTAATACCCTATTCACAACCACCTAACAATATACATTTTTCAGGCTTTCAATATTGTTTACCAAATCAATAGTCAAAATATCATTAACTTAGTGAACCAACATGCTTATAAACATAATCCAAATAGCGATAGGCTATATCCAAATTGAACAAATATTAATCATATCTTTAGTTCGACGTCACAAATAATTACTCCATGTAATTACAAAGATTAACATGTATTCTCATATAACATGAATCTCAACAAGTAGGCATTGCTACACAAGTGAATTTCAAACATTGATCAACATGCATTCACTATCTCATAATTCTATACGAATTATCATAAAGAATTAAACAATAATTATTCCTTGTCACAAGTCCAAATATGAATTATCATTCCCAATCCAATATTATACATGAAATTACTAACAATGAATTACCTTCAGCAAAGAAAAGGTAATTCAACAAACCACGTAAGCTCCTTACGTTCAATTGTAGTCAACGGGCCCTAACAAATCCACAATAACCAATAGTCAATACTTTGACCTCTAAACCTCTTAATTAAACTTTAAAGATGGTTTAGCACCCTAAACTTAAATTATTAAGTTGTTGGAATTTTAATTACTCATGCATGCTCAAAAAATTTTCAAACCAAACTTTAAAAAACCAAATAGGAAAACTTTCCATAAACCCTGATTGAAGTCAACAAGTCAAACAAAAAAACACCACCCAACACCACCATCACCACCGCTGACCACCACCAGTGGCGACTGGTGGCGTCGGGCAGCCGCTTGCTGCTGGCTGAACGGCCAGCAGCCCGACACTGCAGGCTGTTGCAACACGACTAGGGCTGTTCAAAATAATCCGTATCCGAGTATGTGATCCGAAAATCCAAAAATCCGATCCGAAAATATCCGAAAAAACGGATATCAGAATTTTCGAATATCCGAAAAGCGGATATCCGGAATTTCGGATATCAACTTTGAAAATTCCGAATATTCGAAAAATCGTAATTTCACTATCCAAAAAATATCCATTATTTTTGGATTTTATGGATAAATTTTGGATACTTTCGGATTCGGATATCCGTAATATCCAAAAATATCCGAAATATCCGAAAAATAACCGAAATATCCAAAAAATAACCAAATTAAAGTCAATTAAAATGGAAAAAAATTAACTATCCGAAATTTCGGATATGGATTCGGATATCAAAATTCACTATCCGAAAATTCGGATATCCGGTTATGAACAGCCCTAACCACGGCAGGGTGCAGTTGTGTGCTGCACACGGCCCTGCCGTGTCGCACTGTCCAAATCTTTTCTTTTCTTTTTTTAATCAATTTAACAAATCCAAATCTAAATTAAACCCGAATAATTAATAAATTTTCAGATTTAATAAAATCACAAGATTCAACCTTTAAACTCAACCTTTGATTCAAATTCAATAAAAACATCAGATCCAACCCTAATCATGATTCTAACATGCAAAATACTAGAATTTAGCAGCCCTAGGTCAAAATATAAAATTAGGGCTTGCTCATAAACATACTAGGGTTCATAAAAACAATGAATTTGAATCAAGAACACACTTTTAATAATCAAAAAGCAATAAAACACTTACTTGGAAATAAAAAAGGATTCACCGCCACCCAAACTACCGACGAATTCACCTCTTACCGGCGGCCTCCCTCACAGCGCTACCACCCAGGCCGCCCCCCTACCGGCGACCTCTCCAGTTGCGCCGTCTCAACACGATCGTTATTTCTCTCTCCTCTCACTTACACAAATCGTACCCTAGGTGACCGGTGGACGGAAACCACATTTTCGAGGTCGGAGACCTCAGGTCTGTGGTCTCCGGCCACCAAGCAGTGGTCGGCGTCCACTCATCTTCTCAGGCAAGCCAGTGACAAAAACAGAGGAGAGCGAAACGATGAGAATTGAGAGAGGGACAGAGAATGGAGGAGAGAGAAAGCGCCGAGTATCGGTGGAGAGAGGAGAGAAAAAATGCGCCTGAGTTGCCGTAGATCCTCGGAGATCGCCGGAAGTGAGGAGAGAGATTAGAGACGTGAGAAGAGAGAGAAATGAAGAATCTGGTATTAAAAAATCTACGGGTGGTGTTTTTGATGCGCAAAATGACGATCATGCCCTTGTTATTTCTGTTAATTCCCACCGTGTCCCTTTTCTTTTCCCAATGAATTTCAGCCTTTGATCTTCAAAATTAAGGGTCAGGATTTAGTTTGTACGGTTTGTATTTTAAGGGGGGTTTGTATAAAAGCCTCCACCTATATATATATATATATATATATATATATATATATATATATATATATATATATATATATATATATATATATATATATATATTCTTTTGACTTATATTTTGTTCTTTTATGTCATTTTCCACTTTGAATCTCACAGTTACAACTACTTTGCCAAACACTATTTTTTTTTTTTGGATGGCAAAACACTTTTATTTGAAACAACAATTACAGCTCACAGCTAATTGAAACTACAGCTAAGCAGCTACAGGTACAGTTACAAGCAATGGGTGTAAATGGGTCAAGCCGACTTGGTAAGCCCTCGGGCTCGACTTGGTCAAAGCTCGACTTGAGCTCGGGTCAAACCAAGCTCGAGCCGAGCCCGAAACAACTCGAATGCTTTCCAAGCCGAGTCCGAGCCTACTATGGCTCGACTCGACTCGGCTCAGTCGGCTCGGTCGGCTCAGTTGGCTCGATTTAGTTGATTTTCTCCTCTATTCGAATAAGATCATTAAATAATTATAGAAGATTTCTTATTATTTAATGTTTTTTTCTTCAAATGAGAACATGTGAGGGATCACTTACATTCAAATTCAATTGCATTATTTTAAATTGATTAATTTTTCAAACGTTTATAATGATGAGTTTGAATTTGAGTCAAGCCAAATCGAGTCGAGTCGAGCCACGCGCATAAATTGAGCCGAGTCCGAGCCGAGCCAAAACAAACTGAGCCAAGCCCGAGCCAGGCTTAACTCGGACTCAGTTACAAAAACTGACCCGTAATTACCGTACGCGTAGCGGTCGCCCACGCCCCATGGTGGCCATGGAGGTAGTATAAAAAGAGCCCTAGAGAGGGTTTAGCACTTGCCGGGTATGAGTTGAGCAGGAGAGAAAGAGAAAGAGAAGCAAAGTAGGGTTTGGAAAGGGTTAGAAGGGAGGCAAAAATGAGTGTGAGTGAATTAGAATTAGAAGCGTTTGATTTGGATGAGTATTTGAAGAAGGGAAAGGAGCATTACAGGAGATTTGTGAAGGCAATGAAGAGACTAGGGTGTGAGCATCACATTCTACGGTGTTCAAGGACTAGAAAAGTGACAGTAGTTGATGTTCAAGAACAAGTCCTTAAAATCGTCGACGAAGAAGAAGGTGGCTCAGCTTCAGACCGTGGGTACTGGACTTATACTACCGTCTTGAAGATGCTAAAGATGTTTCGGAAGGGAGAATTTCCTACAGACTATGCGCCTTTTGGTTTCGAGCACAAAGTTAAGGCTGCTGTTGATGTTTTAGGTGGTGGAGATCTGTTTCATGAGGTTGTCTCACCTGAGGCCGTGTTTGAGCTCTTTGATGACGAAACCAAAGCTTTGGTGCCTCTCAATAATGTTTGGTACTATTTGGGTATGACAAGGGAGATTATTATTCGCAAGATTCCTGATCTTAGACCTCAAAAACCCACCTGGTCTTTGAACCGTTGTTGTGATCATATCCCTACTAACGCAGAGCCACCACGCAAGTTGCTTCCTTTTCAACTAATTCGTAAGTAACCCACTCTTTTGTTGTCAATTTTGTGTCATTGTCAATTTTCATAGTCCAAGATGTTAACTTTTGTCCCTAATCAGCTGAATGAATTTGAAGAACTTGCAAAATTGCTTAATGAAAAAGGATAATTCAAGTCATCCCTTTTAAATAGAGTGAAATTGTTTGAGTTGGAAATACTACTATATAAATGCTTGGGTTACTCCTACAAGCACCGTGTCCCTAATTGAGTACACAAGATCATTAAGCACTCTCAAAAAGTTTCTGTTGCTGAGCGATGGTTTAATTGTTTATATATGTATATTCAGTTATGGAGAATGATTTGCACAAGAGACATGCACAATCTTGTGCTCAAACTGATGCAAAACATGGAATGGATATGTCTAGCAACAAAGAACAAGGATCAGAGTTTATGAAGGAACGAAGGGAGATATGGATTTTGGAGAAAAAGATGGAGGATGACCAGTCCCGTAAATTCTTGACTACCTTAAGGCGATTGGGTGGGGAGGATGATAGTTATCACCCCAACGTAACCCCTCAAGCCTTGTATCAACTGATCATGGAAGAAGTCGCCGCTACTGGATATGATGATGGATTTTGGAACTGGACATTGTCAATGGTTGAAAGAAAGCTGAGCTTGCACCGGGTGGGTTGTTACTATGACTGGACTCCCCATCACCGTAACGCAATGCTCAAGGCCATTGCGGATTTGGGAGGGGATCTCTTCAATGAAGAGCAAGTCACCCCAAAAGCAGTGATGGAGCTCATGGAGTGTGATGTTGTCACAGATATCCATGGGGTTAAGGTTAACTTGGAGATGCAACGGAAGGCTTTGAAGAAGGACCCTAATGACCTACGCCGCTATCCCAGGAACGCTGAAGTGGTCATTGGTTTAAGTTTTTCTTTGAGTATGGTTTAGGCAGTTCATGCTCTTTATTGTGGGGGCTCTTCAAAGAAAGCTACATGTAAGAGTAATTGAGTGAATTTCTTGGAGTGTTGGGATATTAAGCTAGTTCCTTAAGTTGCTTTTAATTATTAGTAAACAAGTACTAGCAAAAGAAGGAAAAAGGGTGTTGGGGGAGGGGGAGAAAACAGAGTTATGATGTTTTGCCACCTTCTTTATGTAACTTTTATGGTTCCTCCCCTTCTTTAGCCTCCGGGTTTGAAGACAAAGTGAATTAGTTCATGGATTTTGCTAGTATTCCTAACTATAGGTTGGCAAGACCTACTGTCTACTTTGCTAACAAGCGCTGTAATTAAGTGTTGCAATCTACTACTTCCTCCGTCACATGAAAATGTTCACACTAGTTTTTTCACGGTCTCCAAGGCACTACTTTGACCGTAAATAATTACAATTATATGAATATATAAATTATGAAAATATGATTTCTCGAAAGTATTATTTAAGATGAATCCAACAAAAGTATTTTTACATTATAAATCTTTGTATATTTTGACATATTTATGGTCAAATTTTGTAAAGTTTGACCTTGAAAAAACTAGTGTAAACATTTTCATGGGACGGAGGAAGTATATATGTTTATTACGAATTATCGGTTCTGTTTCTTTATGGCTTTCTTTTCTCTTGCGCTGTTTATTTGCTCATTATATGCTCTCTTCTTTCCATCTCATGACCTCCCTTTCTCTATATCTGTAGGTTGCCTTTTATCTGTTGTACTCCCCCGCCCCCCCAAAAAAAGAGAAAAAAGATACCCCCCAAAAAAAGAAAAAGAAAAAAGACAGCTGCAGTTCGTTTCTATTTGTGCCACATTGTGTGTTGCCAATTTGCCATTCTACAACCTGTAGTATTCTAGATGCACGCTTCACATTGACATTGAAAAGTAATATTCTTACATAGGCTGTAAATTATTTTTTCCATTTGGTTTATTTTGCTTGACATTTTGGGCAAGTAATCCTCCAGCCGTCAGGCAATCCTAGGGGTGGTAATGATGGAATAATGGAGGTCACCCTAAGTTTTGTCTTCTGCACATCAGGTTAAAGCTGATCTGGGGCTGGTTTGGAAAGAAGGGAACTGTAGATAATAGCGCCCTTCGGCCTTCACGTGACATTTGAAATACATAGTTGCTAAATACCACCACCCATTTGTATAAATACCACTCCTTTTTGTCTTGAATTACCTATAATACCCCTTAGTATATAAATGTTTAAAAAATAGAAACTCCTCTCTCCACATCTCCGTTGTCTTCTTCGTTCTTTCTCACTCCACCTCCAGCTCCAGCCATGGCCATATCTTTATTGAATTTGCAGCTCCACGCCTCACATCCTATTCCACGACTCACAATTGAATGCCCCCCTTCTCACCTTCTGTTTCCTTGAAGATGTAAAGATTTTGGGCAGAATCTAAGCAATTTCTCTCTCTTCTTTGTGATTGATGTTCTTTGGAAGGGAGGGGGTGTCGTAAGCGAGGGATGACACTCCCTGGTCACAATTTCACGGCAGTCACCAGGGGGTGTCATCCCACCATACCACACCCCATTTTCTCCCCAAAACTCTTGCCCAATTTCCAGATTTCTATGGGACGTATTTGAGCATTAGAAGTTGTGGCCATATCAACAACAGGAGCAAGATTAGGCTGAAGGGGAAAGGAAGGCATCTGGCCTGGTTTGCAATTGAGATTTTTTTTTTTATTTTTTATTTTTTTTTATTGAAGGGTGCAATTGATTGAGATTAGAAAGCCATATAGGTACCAAGTAGTATATATTCGTGAGATTAGAATTCTAAATTAAATTAAAAAAACATAAATATGTTACAAAAAACACATGCCCAAATAACATTTTTAAAAATTCAAATTTTAAGAACACAAGACCAAATAAATTATACAGCACACAAACGTTTTTAAAAAAACATCAAAAAAATATAAATAGGGTGTTGGAGGTTATGTTCAACACCCCCAAAGAAGTGTTGGAAGGAGAATCCAACACCCCCAAAGAAGTATTGGAAGGAGTATGCAACACTCCCTTTGCAAAAATTAGAAAGTAGAAAGAGAGGTTGAAAATTAAAACAAGGGTAAAAATAACAACTCAAGCTAAAAAGGGATGGTATTTAGTTAAGTGAGTAGTGGTATTTAGCACCACTCTTAAAATATATGACTGGACTTTGTCCCTTCAGCAAACAAAAGAAAAATGTTTTTAAGCCTTATGATAGTACCTTTTCCTGAAGTTTTGCATATCCTCGAAGTCTGTTAGATTTGCAACAATTTTATCTTTTTTTAACAGAGAATCCTGTTTGGGTTTTGATGGCATTAGTTTATATATTGTCCAGGAGTTTGCACCAAAAAAAAAACAAATTTGTCCTGGAGACTCGTGTTGGTTTGTGTGGTGTTGTCTTTTTCTAGACCCTCTTGACACATAGTTTTGGATTACCCTTCTAGTTCATTTCTTTTGTTTTTGTTTCCTTAAAAAGGTTGGAGTTAAAGGAATTTATTGCTGTAAGATTATAAGACAATATAATCGTATGTAATTATGTGTAATATTTTTGTATACATATTTAAGAGATATGCACATATTTAGGAGATTCCCCTAGGAGATATTTTAGGTGGTAGTTTCCTGTTTTTACTCAATCGCTTCTTGTATATATTGATCAGTATTACGTTAATGAAGGATCAAGCCTTTTAGCCCAATCTTCACATGGTATCAGAGCCGCCTCTCTAAGGTAGGGTTCATCACATCCACACACACAAAAAAAAAGAAAAAAAAACAAACGTGAGACTCTGTTCACAGAGCAATCACCATGACAACAGACAACAATAACAAAGATGACAGCAAGAAGGAGACGCGACGCAAGATCAATGACCCCTCGTCCCCATATTTCTTGCATAATTCAGACATACCCGGATTGAATATATGTGGAGTCTCGCTCAGAGGTGACTCCAATTATCATGAATGGGCTACGACCATGAAAAATGCTTTTCGAGCCAAGCGAAAACTTGGTTTTCTTGATGGAACTGTACCTCAACCTACTGACAGTAAAGATGATTTGGAAGATTGGCTTAGTGTTAATTCTATGTTGGTGGGTTGGATTATGACTTCTATCGAGCCTAATCTGCGCTCCAATATAGCATATATGGATAGTGTGCGTGATTTGTGGGATGATTTGAAAGTTCGCTTTGATGTCGGCGATGCTATGCGTGTGCATGAATTAAAAGAAGCCATTAGAAATTGTAAGCAAACAGGGCAGACCATAACCAGTTATTATGGCCGACTCAAAGCTTTGTGGGACGACTTTGCCGGATATCGCAATGTCCCCCAATGCACCTGTAATAAGTGCACCTGTAACCTGGTGAAGCAGTATCTCGACAACGTCGAGATCGAAAATACACATGAATTTTTGTTAGGCTTGGATGGAGATATGTACGGTGGATTGCGTACCAACGTCCTGAGCATGGAACCCCTTCCTCCTATCAGTAAAGTCTACCAAATGGTGATAAAAGAAGAGCGGCATAAGAATATGACTCGAGCACAAGAGGACAGGGCAAATGCTGTTGCGTTTGCTGTACAAGGAGGAAAAGGGCGGACAAGTCACATGACAGGGGGAGATAGGGAGAAGGTTTCGTGCTCGTATTGCAAGAAAGATGGTCATGATGTGAAGGATTGTTTTAAATTAACTGGAAAATATCCAGACTGGTGGTTTAGTAATGGCCAGGGACGAGGTCGCGGTCGTGGTCATGGTGGTCAAGGACGGGGTTGTGGTGGCTGGCAATCCCCGAGCGTTGTCGCCAATGCTGCGCAGGTTGGCGAACCTTCCGCTGCTGCAATGGGTTCTCATAATGCTGTAAGTGACGTTGATCGATCACAGCTACCAATGCTCACCAATGATCAATGGAACTCTTTCCTTGCTATGATTAGCAACAGTAAGCAACTTGCTGGAACTGAAAAATTGACAGGTATGGTTAAAACAAATGATTGGCTCATTGATTCGGGAGCTTCATATCATATGACTGGTAACAAGTCTTGCTTATTTGATTTGGTTGATTTATTGCCTTCACCAGTTAGACTACCTAATGGTGAGACAACTGAAGCAACTCATGTTGGATGAATGCAAATGGGTCTACAAAATCAAGTATTGCAGTGATGGTACTATTGAACGGTTTAAAGCCCGTTTGGTGATTTGTGGTAATAACCAAGTCGAAGGCATTGATTATAATGAGACATTTGCTCCGGTGGCAAAAATGGTGACGGTTCGAACTGTATTAGCTGTTGCATCGGCTCGACATTGGGAATTACATCAAATGGATGTGGATAATGCCTTTCTCCATGGTGATCTGGATGAAGAAGTTTATATGCGTCTGCCTCCCGGGTTTTCTGCTTCTCATCCTGGCAAGGTGTGTCGTCTTCGTCGCTCTCTCTATGAGTTACGGCAAGCTCCACGGTGTTGGTTTGCTAAGTTGACAACTGCTCTTAAGAATTATGGGTTTTGCCAGTCATATGCAGATTATTCTTTATTTACATTACATAAGGGTACAGATTCTCTCTGTGATCTTGTTTATATTGATGACCTTCTTATTACAGGCAATAATCCAGACATGATTCAGCAACTTAAGGCTTATCTTTATGGGTGTTTTCCAATGAAAGATCTTGGTCGCTTGAAATATTTCCTTGGCATTGAAGTGGCTCGTAATCAGGAGGGTATTTTTCTATGTCAACGAAAATATGTACTAGATATTCTTTCTGAGACAGGTCTTACAGCTGCCAAACCTGCTCGATTTCCTATGGAGCAGAATCATCGACTTGCACTAGCGACAGGTCCCCTGTTTGATGATCCAGAGAAATATCGTCGTCTTGTTGGGCGATTGATTTATTTGACTCTCACCCGTCCAGAAATAAGTTACTCTGTTCATATTTTGGCTCAATTCATGCAACAACCTCATCTTGAACATTGGGAGGCCGCTACTCGTGTACTACGCTACTTGAAAGGCAATCCTGGGCAAGGAATTCTTCTCCGTGCTGACTCTGACTTGCAATTGTATGGTTACTGTGATTATGATTGGGCCAGTTGTCCTCTCAGTCGTCGTTCGTTAACAAGCTATGTTGTTCTTCTTGGTCAGTCGCCTGTCTCGTGGAAGACAAAGAAACAACATACTGTGTCACGTTCTTCTGTGGAAGCTGAATATCGTTCTATGGCCACTCTTACTTGTGAGTTGATTTGGCTTAAGAGTCTGCTTCGTTCACTTGGTGTTACGCATACACACCCAATGCGTCTGTATTGCGATAATAAGGCCGCTCTTCACATCGCGTCTAATCCTGTTTTTCATGAGCGTACTAAGCATATCGAGATTGACTGCCATTTTCTCCGTGACCATCTCCAAGCCGGTATCATCTCTACTCATAATGTTCGATCTGCGCACCAGCTTGCCGATATCTTTACTAAAGCCCTTGGTGCACAACAATTTTCTTATCTGCTATCCAAGTTGGGCATTCGGAATCCTCATGCTCCAACTTGAGGGGGAGTATTAGGCAATATAATCGTATGTAATTATGTGTAATATTTTTGTATACATATTTAAGAGATATGCACATATTTAGGAGATTCCCCTAGGAGATATTTTAGGTGGTAGTTTCGTGTTTTTACTCAATTGCTTGTATATATTGATCAGTATTACGTTAACGAAGGATCAAAGCCTTTTAGCCCAATCTTCACAAAGATTAATCTCGGATTCTCTTTTGATGCTATTTGCTTTGTTTTATTTAGCCTGGGTTGCAATGCTCTTCATTTATGGTTCAACTCCAAGCTCCCGTTCTGGATTAACAGTATGATCGATGAGTCGCCCCTGTTACCTGTTATTCTTCAATTGGGTTCCAGGACTTGTGTTTAGAGCTCGTATCCGGATTTAGAATTGGACGTCGTTTTGTTGAATGTGATATTTTTGGTCAAGGGTTTCTACATTTGATTGAAACTGGTTGGATTATGGCACTCGCAAAATCAACTGCAGCTTTTTTTATCCTTGCTCGGATGATAGTGTTCGATTTCAGCGGATCATTGCCGGTGCGGGTATACCAAGTGAGTCTCTATATCGTGAACCATGTATGTCTTCTTTTGGTCCCTTTTTCTTCAGTTCCTTTCTTCCTTTTTTTTAATTGGCGGTATTCTTAATTATTTATGTCTAGCAAGTTCTGTTTTTTTATTGGTACTAAAAGCTGATAAGTTTAATTGGGTTGATTTTAGTAATGACAATGAAAACCAATTATATGAGTTATTTTTGTCCCGGATTTGCCAATTGTTTAGAGGCTTTCCTCATTTTGTTATGGCCCATATTTTCTAAGAAGTCATATCCATTATTTGATCTTTTGTAGCTAGGAATGCAGAACTAGGATCTGGCTGTAGTACTGGTCCAAGGATTGCAGTTTGCTCCAGTAATATGATTGATGATCCATAATTCTCTACTCTGCTTCCTGTCGTCTATGTCTATCAGTCTATGTGATTTACCATGATCTGGTTTATAGCTACATGTTTGGTTGATTAAGTTTCGAGTATATGGAGGTGGTGCATTTCCGTAGTTTGTATTTATTGCGCTTTGACAGCAGGTTGATATTCTTATATAATTATTTGCTGGAAAATCATTATTGTTCATCTCTCTGGTTCATGTATGACTTTTAACATCAAGATTCAACCTAATCCGACTATAGGCAAAGCCAAACACTAAAAAGAAATGAAAAAAGAAAACAAAGAAGTTGTAAGTTAATTGAATTATGAAGATTTAGGTGTCAATCATTCTTTGCTCATGCAGGTATCAGTAGATATTCCTGACGTAAGAGGAAGAATGGAGATCTTGAAGGTTCATGCAAGCAATAAGAAAATTGATTCTGATGTTACCCCTGATGTTGTAGCAATGAGAACACCTGGTTTTAGTGGAGCTGACCTTGCAAACCTTTCAAGTAAGGGCAGCTATTTTGTTTGGTTCCATAGGAGCATGAATTTCTTCTAAAGAGATAGATGATTCAATTGATAGGATTGTAGCTGGAATGGAGGGCAATGCGATGACAGATGGTAAAAGTAAAAGCCTAGTGACATGTAATGAGGTAGGACATGCTATCTGTGGGAAGTGGAAAAGTCATGCTATTGTAATTCAACAGTTTTAGTTGATACCCATTTGTTTTAAAGAATAGAGGGCTATTTGTAGTTGACTTTCCCCCAAAACTAGGACAGTGGAAAGAAACTAAGTTGCAGATTTTTTTGTGAAAAAAGCAGATCTCCTGTTGCCACTACCCTGTAGGAATTCCCTTCCCATGATTTTCTGATTCCAAAATTAAACATTTGAAATTCCGAGCCATTCCCCATTCCTTGAAAAACCAAAAACAACCCCCCCCCCAAAAAAAAAAAAGAAAAGAAAAGAAAAGCCCCCCTTTTGATGGGATTGTTTGAGTTTAGAGCATGTAACGAATAAGAAACACAAGATGTTTGAGTTTAGAGCATGTAATTTTGGTTCGTGCCTCACACTATGGTAGATTCATACCATTATGCGACAACAATCAAAGCTGATAGTTATTTACTTTGGAAACAGACTCCTAGCAGTGCCCCTTGCCTTCAGGATTAATCCTTATATCATGTGATTGCAAAACTCTGACTCCAGGACATGATGCTGTACCACAATCAATCTTGTCCCACATGATCAGGCACGATAATTGACCAGGTTCATTCCATAGAAGGCACTCTTTTCAAGGATGGTTGGCGGTATTGGCGGCAGAGCAGCAGAGGTTGTAATATCTGGCGAGTCTGAAGTCTACACTGGAGCTGCTGACGATTTGCAGCAAATTACTGGTTTGACATAGCAGGTAGTTTAACATTTCCCCAATTCCTTGGAGGGTCAATATCCAGTTTAACTGTTCTAGTTTAGCATATCCCGTGTTTCCTAGTTGCTCTAAGTAGTGAAGTAAAATCTTGGTTTAATAAAGCATCAAAGACTGAGCATTTTACAAAGAGGGGGCCTTGTTTTTACTCTTATTACAAGCTTAAATCATATAGGTTAAACCATGTAGAATCCTCATTCACGTCAAGTACCAGGGAGGCAGGGGATGCCTTCTTAATTAATTTTTCTCAATTGCTTGGTTTGCAGATGGTGGTAACTTTGGAATTGGTCGATGGTCTCTAATGGATGACTGCATCACAAAGTGGGGATATCAACAGAAGAATGATGGTGAGAAATTCAATGTCAGAAAAGCTAGCTGAAGATATTGATGCAGCTGTTAAGAGACTCTCTGACTCTGGCGAAGCTGATCAGATTGGCTTGATCCGTTTAAGGAACAACCAGGAAGCCATTGACAAGATTGTGGAGGATCTCTTGGAAAAGGAAACTATGTTGGTTGACGGTCTGAGTTCCAAACTCTTTTGTCTGAGTTTGTCGAAATTCCTCCAGATTTCCATGTAGCTCCAGTTTTTGAAATTTCTTGGAAACACTAGCTGAAGACACTCCAATTATCCAAGCCTAATCCCAAGTATCGCAGCTTGGCCCATCATGCCGAGTCCGTACAGGACCACAGGTCTCTCCTCTCCTCCTTGATTGCTTGTTTACCAATCTCGCAATTGTGATGAGCAATTTCTGGTTTAATTCTTCATAAAAGGAGAAAAAAAGTCCATTTCTTAGCGAAATTACGTTTTATCATCATAATAGGATGTTGATTATGGATGATATATTGATGAGTGGTTGATGTGTTTTGTAAATGCTGGAAGTTGTGGAACTCTTTAATGTAAATCGCACCAAGTTAAGTAACTCTAGCTTATTTTAAATTTTAAATTTCAAGAAAAGATGTTGGTCCCAGATTTTCCTTTGAACTTGAAGTATTATCATGTACCAAGTACAATAACTCTTCTATGGTCATTCAAGGAGAAAATCACTCTTAGGGAAAAATCACATGAATTATCAAGTGACTTAATATATCTAAGAGACTAAACTGGACTGGACCACCTAAGAAAAAAAGACAGGCTTATACAATGGACAAAGTTCCTACCCTCCCAACTAGTTGATTGAATTTAAACGAGCCAATGTGACCCGGGGGGGGGGGGGATCTGGTGGGCTACCCGCTACCCAGTGACGAGCTGACGGTAACCCGTGTCAATCACCCATGCCATTCTGTTTGGGTAGTATAAATAAGGAAGGTATGTGAATATGTGATGATTGGGGAAGGCAGAGCACGCTGAGCAGTGCGATTCAAGTACCAGTTAAGTTAGTTAGTTATGTTGCTTTTAATTACCAGTGAACCAGAATTTGCAAAGAAAGGAAAACCCGGGGAGGGGGGGGGGAAGTCATAGAATGGGATTATGATGTATTGGGAGCTACCACAATGAGATTTTTGGTTCCTCCCCTTCTCTACCTTCCAGATTTTTAGAGAATGTGGATGAGTTCATGGATTTTGCTAAGATTCTTAACCGTAAGTTGGCAAGACCTGCTGTCTGCTAACAATAACACGGTAATTATGCGGGTTGCAATCTACTGTGTTTGTTACGAATTACTGTTTCTGTTGTTCTTTGTATGACTTGCATTTCTCTAGCGCTGTTTATTTGCTCACTCTATGCATTCTATGGCCTCCCCATGTTTTATTATTTTCATGTTGTCTTTTCCTGAAGTCTTTCATATGCTAGGTGCCCCTGTTGGATTAGCAAATATTTAAATACGAGTATCATTTTTTGAGAGAAACTCCTGTTTGAGTTTGATGGTATTATTGTTGTCCAGGAGACTCATGTTGTGGTGTTTGCCTTTTTTCCTGACCCTCTGGACACAATTCTGATTAGGACACTTTCTTGAAAAGGTTGGGAGCTGAGTCCCTCTTTCTCCAAGGATTTTATTATTATAAGATGTGTACTGATGTGTCCCAAACGGTTTGGGACGGAAAACATCCCATACCTGTGGTCCACACTGTATGCATATGCTCAGCTTATACGGTATTTATCTGAAAAAGAAACGCGCTCTGTTTCTGTTATGCTCCACTGCTCAGTCACCTCTCTCTCTCGAATTCATCCAGGCTACATCTATAAAGAATGTTGTTTACTCTCACCGGCTACCATGGAAATCGACGGACCCTGACCTCCTCTTTGACCCAATCAAACAAGATGACAACGATATCAGTGCCTAAATCTTCTCCCAGTTCAGCACCTCTTGTGACAAAGACCACCGCCTAATGTTCGAGTCCCCTCAGGGCGCGCCGCTGGAGGATTTCTAGTCGTTAACTTCAGGGCCCAAGGGATTAGTCAAGCAAACTTGGATACCCATGCTATCTGGGAAAAAAAGACCACCGCCTAATGCTGCTGCAAACTTGCAATCATCCAAATCTAAGGTTTGTTAACTGATTGTGTGATTTAATTTTCTGTTTAGATTTTCGTTCCTTGATATAAAAATAGGGTTCTCTATCATCATTCTTTATTCGATCCAAGATCTAATTATTTTCTCTCAGCATATATGGTTCCGGTCTGTAAATTCCTACAAGTTTTTGTTTTTGGGTTTAAAGCATTTGGCTTTTGTGAAAATAGGGCAAGTTGATTTCCGTTTTTTGGGTCTTCATTTAAAAAAATGTCAAATTCAATAAGCTCCCAGCGCTATTTGGGCATGCAATAGCTAGTAAGATATAAGATAGCCATGGCTTGAAGTTGAAGGTGAATTTGGTGCTTTAAGAGTTGCGTAGTGCCTTTGTTAATATTAATTTTTCACGAAGCAAATGTGAGGAAGGAATCTGGTGGGGGGGGGGGGGGGTAGGTAAAAAGAAAACAGATTACTTGAGTGGTCTATTGTCTGTCTTCATATCAATGATATCACATTAACACACATTTGAACTGAGTAACATAATAAGCTAGTTCCTTAAATAACTAGCTTGCTGTGGTGTAAACTTGTAGCAAGAGCTTGTTTGTTTTTCCTCAAAATACAATAAGAATAATGTTCGAGTGCCAATTTAATCGTATGAGTTGACATATTTGATTATTTGGCACTCGTACATTGGGATTGCAATTTTTCTGGGTAAGTTAATAGCCTGAATACCCATAATGTTCTGGGGTCTTCTCTTGCAAGTCCTTCCTCATTCAGCTTAGCCTTCCCTCACAGTTTCCACATTTCCCTTTGTCCACCTATATTTGGAAGTCTAAGGTTCCATTGAAGGTGTTTGCTTTCGTGTGGACTTTGGTGCTAGGTAAGTTGAACACTTTTGATATGTTGCAGCGTCGCAGGCCTGGTTGGAATCTTCAACCGAGTATGTGTGTCATGTGTCGCCAGGATGAGGAAGACTGTTTGCATCTATTCGTGCAGTGCAAGTTTGCTAGGTATTTATGGGATAGACTGCTGTGGGGGGAGATTTTTGTGTGCCCTGCTACGGTGGGCCAATTTTAAAGACTCGGTTCTCTGCAATGCGAAGGGGGAAGGAGGGTAGGTTGTTGGAGGTGTGCCTGCCTGGCTATTCTCTGGTGCATCTGATTGGAGAGGAATTCAAGGATCTTCTCTAATGCAGCTAGGGATAGTGCTTATGCGTGGGATCATATAGTTTGGCCTCTCTTTGGGCTAAGGCGGTGGGGGCCTTTAAAGGTGTCCCGCTTACAGTTGTTTAGCGTCATTGGCCCGATTTGTAGTTCTTTAGTTTGAACATGAGGATACCTTGTCTTCCTTTTTGTATTCTTTTAATTATTGATTAATAAAAAAATTTCTTATCTAAAAAGAAGAAGTTAATAGCCTGATTATCGAATGATCGATGAATTGCCTTAATAATAGCAGCAGCTGCACTTTTGAACTCTAAAATAGGGGGAAGAATCTGAAAGGCCAACAGTGTTGAATTTTGCAAGTTCACGTCTTTTATGTCTACTGACTGTATCAAAAGGCAGGACATTATCTGAACCAATTTGGTTTAGTTGGGAGTGGGACAGAAGGGGTTGTGGCTTATGGGTAAAGGGTGGCTCTTAACTTGGCAGCAATTGGATCTGTTTGGTGGTGGGGCGAAGCATAATCGTTATTCGAGGAAAAGACCAAACAATGTCTAGATGAATGCAATTGGGAAATCATAGAAACTGAACAGGTGAGGTGATGATCCTTAAAAAAACCATACTTTTAGTGATAGAACATAAAACATGTAAGCACAGGGCCAGATAATGTGTGCAACAGCCTGATCTAACACACATGATACATAATATAGCAAATGAGCAATGCAGTGCTTTGACCAGAGAAGATAATCGAAATACAGCTACTGAAGGTATTCTGAGGTGGTGTCGGGGATGGAGATTAATTTGTCCAAGTGTAGCTTAGCTGGGGTTAATGTAGGTAATGATGTTCTTGATTCCTTTGGAGGTTTAGTGGGCTGCCAGGTGCAGCAATGACCTCTTACCTATTTGGGGGTATCCCTGGGGTAATCCTAGGCTTTCTGGGAGCCTGTCGTGTCTAGATTCTCTAGAATGGATGGCTAAGCACTTAGATGGTTGGAAGGGAGTGTATTTTTCCTTTTTTTTGGGGGAGGGGGGGGGGGGGAATAACTATCCTTCAGTATTGTCTAGCTAGTTAAATCCCTCTTTATTACTTGTCTCTGTTCAGGATTTCGGTTAGTGTTGCTAATAGGTTTGAGAGAATTATGAGGGATTTTCTGTGGTTTGGGGTAGGGGGAGATAGGAGAGATCACCTGATTAGTTGGGACCGTGTTTGTCGGTCGAAGATGGAGAGGGGCTGGGTTTTGGTAGATTGGTGTCCAAGAACATTTCGCTAGTGGGTAAGTGGTTGTGGCGGTTTCCTCTGGAGTCCGACTCCCTTTGGCACCGAGTTATCAGGAGCAAGTACGGTCTTATGCACAACAGGTGGGACGCTTATGCTGGCTCCAATGTCTCTCATGCATGCCTTTGGAAGTTCATTTCCCAAGTATCGTCTCTTTTCTTTCCACTCGTCAGGTTTAATATGGGCAATGGCCACCGGGTTCGGTTCTGGGAGGATATGTGGAAGGGGGACCTTCCTTTTTCCTCCACATTTCCTCGGGTTTTTCGGTTGTCCACTCTTCACGGGGGCCCGGTGGCTGCGTTTTTCTCGGTCATTGGTGGGTCTTGGGACTTACATTTGCGCTGGCCACCACACGATAGGGAGATGGAGGAACTTGGTTCCCTCCTAAATGTTCTTACTCCCACTATCCTTGTCCCTAGGGACGATTCTCGGACTTGGACGGGGGATCCTTCTAGGGTCTTCTCATGCAAGTCCTTCATTTCCCAGATTAGCCTCCCCTCTTAGTTTTCATAATTTCCTTTATGCACATTTATTTGGAAGTCTAAGATTCCATTGAAGGTTTACACTTTTGTGTGGACTTTGGTGTTAGGTAGGATGAACACTTATGACATGTTGCAACGACGCAGACTTGGCTGTACCCTTTTACCGGGGATTTGTGTGATGTGTCATCACAGTAGGGAGGATTGTTTGCATCTGTTTGTGCTGTATGATTTTGCTAGGAACCTTTGGAATAGGTTGCAGTGTGGGGAGAGTTTTGTGTGCCCAGCTACGGTGGGCAAGTTCCTTTGATCATAACAGAAATGTATAGGCAAACTTAATCCATTTTATACCCTTTTTATTTAAAATTTATTTTTTTTGTCTAAAATTTGGATTTTAATACGGAAATAGGTACCTAGAAATCGGTGGGTACCCGGTGGTTTCAATTCCAATTCTTAAAAGTAGGAATCGGTAGTAGCCAATTCCAATTCCAATTCTCAATATTTAGGAACCGGTGGATCCAATTCCAATTCCGGATAGTGCAATACCCGGTGGGTACCCGACCGGTTACGCTCACCCCTAATCTTAACGATTTTTTACTTATCTCAAGTCCCCAAAAAAAAGGATACGAGTAATGAGAGTTTGGAACTCATTCCTTAAATGTACTAATGTTTAAATCACTTTGTCTTTTGCTTCATTTTTTCAAATAATTTAAATAATTTTTTTAATTTAAATCTTCGAATGAAATTGATATGGAAAAAGACCGCATTTGCAAAGGTTATTCCACTAGTATATTAAAAAGGGTATCTCACATTTTAACAATCTCAAATTGAGTAGCTAATTCTTGTAAAAATAATTTGATATTAGGGTAATATTGGTGACTCCATGTGGAACTTTATAAAAATAAAATATAACGTTCTCAAGCAAAAAAAAAAAAAAAGGAAAAACCTAAAAGGAGAAATCTAAAAATAAAAAATAAAAGGAGAAACCTTTACCGATTAGGCCTAATTAAAATGCTAATTTGAGATTAGTGTTTTATTAACCTAAGTTTGACTTTGCTAATCCAGTCTATTATTACGTGCGATTTTGTAGGCTCACTTAGCATTAGTAGTGGGTTCAAATATTTTCTAAAACCAAAGATCATAAGCAGGCTATAGTTAGGCATTAAGACCACTAAGTATCACGTGAGAGTCGGAAACCCGACATGAATTGGTTAATGTTATAGAGCACATGTAACAATCTCCCACTTGCTCTATTAGAATCAATCATATAATATAATATATTTGGCTCATGATGTTTATGTTGAACATAAAGTAGGAAAAGTGACATCAAGTTCAAACTATTATGTTACACGAGTGTCTATAACATATAATTGACTTCCAATCAATTTGGGCATGACCATGCATCTACAGCTTCATGACCATGGATCTAACGGCATCCACCCACCGAGGAGCCCACGAATATCTTTCTTTCATCGAAGGAGAGCGATAAATCATAATCATAATCATAATCATAATCAATTAATGTATATATCCCAAATAATCTGATTGATATTTTAAGTAAATTTATTTGGACATATTGGTCTATTAAAAGTCACTTAAAATATTAGGGTATTAAAAAGTGAAATAAGTGGCATATAAGCCCTTTAAACCGGAATCTTACAATTTAAGTAAGAATCTTCTTATTTAATATATTTTCTTAATTCTTAAAATTATCCATTTTTTTTATTCATTTCCCCATTTTCTTATTTATTCGCCTTTTTTTAATTTCTTTTTGCCCTTTTTCTTTTCATTTTCCATTTTCCCATCAAAAAATCTACAATAACTGACAACCATCGCAAGTTATTATAACTGATTCAAAATAACCGTTGATCTTTATTAAAGTGATCTTGATCGTTAGTTATTTATTTAATAAAAATATTTATAATCATTTCTAGACAACCAAACTCTAATTAAAAATTGTTTATATTTTAATGAAGCAAAATTATAAATTATTTTTGAATTAACTTAATCCCTAAACTCCTTCATTGCAAGTTACAAAATTAACTCCATCCTGCAAATTTATCTCCATCCTGCAAATTTATCTCCATAGACGCCGGATTCAAGTTGTTTCAACCTCCTATGATGATTCTTAAAATTTGATAGTTTTGCTTTTCCAGTTTAGCGTTGGCGAGCTCTACGGTCAGTGGGTAGCAAGAGCAACCAACTTCTATTGTGACTGTAGAAGTTCATTTACAGATTTGGAAGTCATTGAATTACTTGAGAATTCAAGTTATTCTAGCTACATCACAATTAATTGAGAATTACCTCTGTCAAGTATGAAACAATGAAGAAAACCAATGAATCATTTATGAATCAAGAATTACCCAGACGATGACGTAATACACGAAAGAGCGGACAAAAGATAAATAAATAAAACAAGAAATTTGTTTTCTTTGTTGAAAGGAAACAATTTCTAAATTTCTTCAATATTAAAATATCCATTTTTAATTCAATTTTGGTGATTTTAAAATGATTATAAATTCTTTTGCTGAACGATTATTTTTAACGGTCGAGATTATATTATATAGATCAACGGTTAACATGAATTTGTTAGGGTGACTTGCGGTAGTTGACGGTTATTGAAGACTCATCGTTTTCCCATTATTTCTTCCATCGATTAGGTTTCGTGCCAAATATCCCAGTTCAGAGGCCATAATATCCTCCGTATCCATTGAGTCATCACTTTCCGCATTATAGTCACCACCACCACCATTACCGATATCAGCTTTCTCTCCTTAATTCTCTAGCATCACCCCCCATCAGCTTGCTCTCCTTCGTTCTCTAGCATCACCCCCCATCATGTTTTCTTGGCTTTCTATTCTTTCTTTTTCTCTTACTGTGGACCTCATCATCATCATCATCTTTATCATCATAATCCTCTCTTGGGTCAAACTTGAAGTTCTCATCGAAGGAAGAAAGAAGGGGGAAATGGGAAAAGAAAAGAAACAGGGCAAAAAGAAATAAAAAAGGGGGAATAAATAAGAAAATGAGGGAAATGAATAAAAAAAGGGATAATATTAAGAAAATAGATTAAATAAAAAGATTCTCACTTAAATTGTAAGATTTTGGTTTGAAGGGTTTATATGCCACTTATTTCACTTTTTAATACCTTAATGTCTTAAGTGATTTTTAATAGACCAATATGTTCAAATAGGTTCACTTAAAATACCAATCTGGTCATTTAAGGTTATAAACCTGGCGAGCGTTCTGAGGCATGCCACATCATCAAACATATTAAAAAAGTGAAAATAATTACATAGAATTTAATAATAATGAATATTGATTAATAGAGTTTTGGATAAGAGAAAATATTAGACTCACAATTAAATAGAGTTTAATAATAATGAATATTGATTAATAGAGTTTCGAATAAGAATATTAGACTCTTACTTTTAATGAAATATAGATAAAGTTGCAACTTAAATGATACATAACTTTTGATTCAAGTTTTATAAATCCAAATTTCTTACACCACTGCAAAGTCCACGAAATATACTTTAAAATAAGACCCATTTTGATTATAGTAGTATGTAATCACAAATAATTCATTGTACTTGCAAGTTTAGGTTTGAAGACATTTCATATGAGAATGATAGTAAAATATTAAACATAAATTATTAGGAGTAGATAATATAGCAAGAAAAGAATAAAAATCTATCCTTTATCTCAAAAAAAGAGAAGAAAATAGAAGTCTATCTTTTTACAATTAGAATAGCTAGAGTTTTGTGTTGCAACAATAACGACTAGAAGTATATATATGCAAACTCCAATAATCAGTCCTTTATAAACCCACACCAACCACCCTAAGCGTTCAACATCTAACTCTGAGAGTCTGTTCGGCAATAATTAGCGGTAGCTGTAGTCTTAGCTGTTTTATTAGCTATTAGCTGTCATGAGCGGTACGTAACTGTTAGCTGTTTACTTGGTTGAGTGCTCGGTAAAGGTAGTAGTTTGGTTAGCTGATTGATGTAAAATGACATAAAAGAACATATATATTATTATTTTATATTAAAAATAAAGGGATAGAATCGGGATTAAATGTCTAAATAATTCCAACAACTAGCCTTTAGAGTTAAAAGGCTAATTTTATTAGCTTTTATAAAACACTACTTTAACAGCTAACAACCACTACTAAAAGCGAGTTACCGAACACAACAAATTAGGATAGGTAGTGGTTTGACTAGTTCAAACCACTAACAACTACCCAAAAGCTACTTGCGCAACACACCTTCTGTTTCAGGTCCCCCCCCCCCTGGTTTGTTTTTTGTTTTCATTCTCTTCGTCTTTCTTTCCTTTATTAGTTTGTCGTCTTCTTTTCTTTTCTTTTTTTTTTTCAATTCGCGTTACTTAGCTTTATATTGTAAACTCATTAATTTGGCTATTTAGTTTTGCAGGTCGTGAGATTATTAAGTGTTCAGAAATGATAAAGTAGACAGTTTTGAGTAAGTCTTTTTTTTTTGTTTTTGTTTTTGTTATTCTTCAATTGATCTGTGATTTTGATTAATTTTTAGTATTATTATTATTTGGTTAAATAGAGATCATAAAAACTTCTATTAGATGGTCTTTTTCATAATTCGTGTTTTAGTGTTATTATTGTTTTAGTGTCAAGTATTATTATTGTTTTAGTGTTCTAAATAATCCAGATGATTTTGCACAGTTTCACGAATTATTTGCACAGTTTCACCTTTTCAATGAAACAAGGGTCTAAATAGTGACCCCAATTTTCTGTGAGTTGGTCTCACCCAATATCCTTTCAAGTATATAGACTAATAATTTTCTTAATTTAATTTACATGATTTATTGATTGAGGATGTTCGTTGGAGAAAATATGACCCCATAATTGAAGGAGAGTTTGTAATTGATAAAAGGGTTAGATAAATTACTCTACCTTGAAAGGTGTAGTTCCTTTTCTTTTCTTTTTTGATATTGAATTTTCTTGCGTAATTAACCACTAATGTACTATTGAATTTTTATTTTTTTTGGGTGCAGTATGTACTATTGTATCTCTTTCAAGCGTAGATAGATGATAGATAAGAAATAGCTGTATGTTGAGAATTTGAGGTAATAAGTACACGTACGAAAACAATACAAAGGAATTGAAAACGCATTGCTTTAATGAAATTCAAGATTTACCACCAATATATAAAGGTGGAAAACTACGTTTTATTCCTTTTGTTTTAATTTTATATTTTTGAGGTACCGTTAGAATATATTTTAGAGGGTTTAGTTTGTGGTAAATATCTGCTTCTTCCACATGTTCCTTTAGCTTTGCTCACAATTGGTCATGTAAAAGGCCATAAACCGTTTATGTTCTTATTGGTTCTATACAATTTTTATGGCTTGAATTTATGTAGGGTCAGAAAGGACTGCGCATATATTTCAAGGACATAATATTCTTTCAAGTAAAGTACATGGAAAGTGGTCAATTGATAATTTTGTCAATTGATTATAGTCATATTTTGTCAATAATACGTGCTTTGTCAAATGTTATCAACTTTGACAAAACTTATTTCATATTAGTACCACTAACTGATGGTAAAATTTGTATGATATATACAAATGCAAAACATGCACTGGTTTGATTTCTTTAACCATTTTACTTATCTTTATGAATAAGAATATGAACTCATCAATTGATAAAATAGACTACAGTAGATTTGTTTGATTGTAGTCAATTTATAGCTACGATTCTGAAAAGCTTTCCACAACTTTAGTGCATCTTACTCTAATAAGTTTGTTGGGTTTTACTTTCATTCCTTTTGTTCGTTCATGTTTTCTTTGACTTATGTTGTTCAATACACTTACTCGCTAAAGCAAGGTCTTGATTGGAAGGACTACTATAATGGAGGAATTGACTGTGAGTTGATACCCTCCTCTGAATAGGAGTATGTGCATAATAGGAGTTTGTAATTTAGGCGGATTCTTTTTATGGAGTAACCAAAATCTTAGGATTTACAATAAGATAGATAGATCAACCATATATATAATAGTGTTCTTAAATCGTCCAACTCCTTAGTCTATATATATAAAGTTGACATAATTCAATAAATTAATAAGAAAATCTAAATAAAGAGGGGATAAAAAAACAATGCGAATAAATTTGTTTATCTTAAACACGTTGTTTTGATCTCCAATAAGAGTTTGACTTGGAACTAAACTAGGTTACGATAACATCTTCACTACTATATATACCTTACATGAGTAGTACACAAAGTCACGCACAAGTAATACCTTTTAGAATGACTAATGATAATAACCTTATTGTTTAATGACTATAGTGTTAGTGTATAGCGTTACCATAATGGCTAAAGAGTTAGTGCATAATATTACCATATCTTACTTAATATTAAAACAATCTGTCACTAACAAAATTATTACTGTTTGAGTCATATTTGAAGAGTTGCAAAGATGGGTCAATCAAATATTTGTTTATCTCAAACACTGTTGTTTTGATCTACAAGAAGAGTTTGGCTTGGAATTAATCTAGGTCATGAAGATGACATCTACACTATATATACCTCATGGTACACAAATTACCCACATGATGTACTACAAGATTTCGTAGTCACTGACCATATACGCAATCCCATTCCACCACTCCTTAAAACCTCAATCAGCATCCCTTCTAACTTTATTTAATTTCTTCTTACATTAAGTGATCAGTCATCTTAATCATCTAGCTATATTATTAATTATATCCTTAAAACACCCAACAATCTTTGCAACCATTTTTTGAGTTCCTTGCTTTTGTATTGTTTTCGTTTCTTATGTTTCTTTTCTTTTCAATTTTTTTTTTGCAGGTGTATTTGATTGTGATTATCTCATTTATAAAAATGAATACTTTGTTAATTAATTAGATGAAACTAGAAAAAATTAATCTTTTTATATTTTCCTAACATAATACATAAAAGTTAAGATTTTGATAAGATATATTATTGGACTATAGTGTACTTTAAAAAAATATTCGCTAATGAAATAATAACTTAAATTATTTTGTGTTTATATAAAATATCATATACGAGTTTATGGACATGAATTCGTGCATTGCACGGGCTTTCAAAGTAGTATCTATATATTAGAGGCATTTTCTGACAGCATTGGAGACGTCCACCTAAGCGAGCCATTGTAATAAAATTTTAATATAAATATAAAATAGAACTAAATGTTTTGGTACAAAATATATACTAAAGTTGTACTTTCCTAAATCGTTAAAGAGTACATTATTAATTAGAGGTTTTGGTATAGAATATATACTAAAGTTGTACTTTCCTAAATCATTAAAGAGTAGACTATTAGATTTTAAAAAACATATAACCTCACTTTCACCGCTTAAAAAATTAAATTTCTTACACCATTGGAACGAGTACGAAATATCCTTTAAAATGATACTCATTTTGTAGTATGTTATATTGATGCACAACATAAGATGCGTCCACCTAAAAAGGTAATAAGAAATTAGCTTGACAAGCTGGCACAAATAAAGAGTTGCAAGGTAAAAATAAGAGAAAATATACGTATGTAAGTTATAGAAATTTAAAAAGCAATCTCAAGGTAAAATATAATAAAAAGAGTATGGGTAGAATAAAGAAATAAACGATGAATCTAAAATGATTTTAGGTCCAATCTTTAATACTGTAGGAAACTTTACCATTATCACGTATAATTTTACAACTATATGAATATAATGATCCCCCATGTTATTTTAGGGCTCCTATTAATGTTCCCGTCAACTTTAAAATTATTAATGTACTCCCTCCGAACCAAAAAAAAAAAAAAATATTACATTGGACTTTTTGCGTTCTTCAAGGCAGTACTTTGACCGCATTTAACTTTGAAAAAACAAGCAATCATTAAAATATGTTTTGCTATTCTAATGTTTACGTCTAAAACTTCGTTATTTTTTGAAAAATAGTTATGTATACATTAGACATTTAAACTGATTTTACCATAAAAGAAGGATCATATCTTTGGAACGTTAGTTGTACACTTATATCAATATAAGAGCATTGGCGTACCAACATCAAGCATATAAAGACTTTGAAACTATTACCTCTTGGATCATGTAACATATGGGATGAGTTAATTAATAGTTAATTGAAATTGATGATAAGAGTTTAAATTAGATAAGATGCCCTATAAAGTTATAGTAATCTTATTATATGGTATTCATGATATTAAATGAATTATATTAATATTTATCCTTATATTACTAATAGTTTTTCATAAGTGACAATTACACTTTGATTTTTCGATGAGATTAATAATCACGTTATATTAATTTTATTATATAATTACAGTCCGTGCAAGCACGAGCATACACACGGACATCCATCTAGTCTCATATTATTGTTACTCAAATTTCTCCAAATGATTCATAACACACGCAATCACTATCTTTATAATTAATCGCCTCGGTTAAAAGCACCGTTTGATAATAGCAAAATATGTTACTCCACATGTAGGAAATATATGGTAATCTCGGGTCAAGGGATCATTACTTTATAATCATGAGATACACTGCTAACACGCAATAACTTCACAAAATTCTCACTTCGGTTCGGCCCACCCAATATTATTCTCTAATACTAGGTTTTATTTCCGTGCTTCGCACGAGTTTGTAAATTAATTTTGTAAATATGTAAATTTTGATAATGAAATTATCAAATTAATTCATAGGAAAGTATAAATATTATTTGTACAGTACTTTTTTTTTTTTGGGTATAAAATAGCTTATTTTATTTCCAAACAGAACCAACATGATTACACAGCTCATACAAAGCAAAAAGGGAGATGATAGGTATTGTAGGCACCTTCTAGGAAGGGTACTCCAACACCTACCTCAAGCCTTCAAGCCCAAATTTATACATGACCAAAACGGCCAAACAGAAGTTTATCCCTTTTCTAAATTCTAGCAATCTTTAAACTACTAAACTTGACTGTTAAAACAGACTTAATCTGGCTAATTATCTCATTAACACCCCATCTCTGGGTAGTGAAAATGCATCTGTTTCTTGCTAGCCACAAGTAGTAAGCTGTTGCTGTACACATAGCATAATATAGGTATCTTCGATAACTTGTACCTTTTCTTCTGACAAGCCAGCGTGTACATCTCTGGTACAACATAGGCCATGGACATACATCCAGCCAGTCACACAATGCAGTAACAACCTGTTGAAAAACATTGCATGAGAAAAACAGGTGAGCTATGCTTTCATCCTCAATTTGGCATAGAGGGCAAGTAGTACTAGGTATTTGGCAGTGCATCATGATGAGTCTATCTCGATTAAGCGGCTTCCCATGGACCACCAACCACAAGAATATTGCATGCTTTGGCAAGTTATACTTCCCCCAGACAAGATCATTTGTTCTGAACCTGGTTTGATCCCCTATGAGTGCCCTATAACCCCTGTTAATTGTATACATCCCAGCATTGTTAACAGGCCAGTCTTGCAAGTGTAGTAGACCTCCTGTATCTCCTCTCAGTTTCATAACCTTTCTTTAGTACCAACTAACATCTATGGGTACCTTATATCATTTGTACAGTGCTTGATAGCTACGATATATTATAAAATTTAACCCCTATATATATATTTGTTAGTTTATTAGTTTGTGTAGGCTACCGGATTTTTCTCCCCTTTATTCCCCTTGATTTGCGGGCGGCCGGATGGGTAGTCTGGGAGAGCGCGGTTGTTCCGATTTCGTGAATCTTTGAGTGTGAATGCACATGAAGATTTTTCTTTCACACTAAGAACATGATTAAGATTGTCCGAAGTCGCCACCAAATTTAAGGAAATTTGGAACCCTTGGAATCAAGTCAATAGTCTAGAAAGACGTCAACTCAATTCCTGTGCACTCCAATCTCTATTGGGGAAATTGACTTCATAATGAGTTTGGGGGCGTGAGTATGAGCTAGGAAGGTGTTAGGCACCCAACTCGCCCGTTGACAACAACAGTCTTTACTAATCGGTTAAATGTAATTATCAATGCTACAGTTCCAAACAAGGTTCAATTTGTCCAAATTCCTAGTTTTAACTAATGGGTTGAACAAACATTATTATTGTGAACACTTTTAACAATTTATCAAGTTACATGCTTTTATTGCTAGAAAACGATAAATATGCTAAAACCTGCGAGTTAGAAGACAAACAAGTAATTCATCCACCAATTCATAAACAAAGCATAATTTAATCATAAAAAGCAATAAATAGCAAAAAAACATTCATTCATCCATTGATTAGGCTTAATACAAGCCATCTTGCTCAAAACGCGCCATGCATGTACATATCACATAAACCAAATTCGTTAGTAATAACAAGCAGTATAAAACTATTGAAAACTCTCAGGTTGGATTACCTGGATGCTCACAATGACCTTATTGGGTTGTTATGCTTGAATTCTTGCTCTTGATTAAGTATGAAGGTTTATTTTGTGGTGCTAGGGCTAACCTAAAGAAGGAGTAGAATCAGAATTTCTGGTTTAATATGAGAGAGAATGTTTAAAATCTAAAATTCCCAACCTGAGAGAGAAACTGCCAACCAAAAGACCAAGCTCTTCAACTGAACCCTAAGGTTTGTTTATATAAAAGAGAGGGAGCTGACAGGGTTTGACACGGAAATCGAATGGGCCTCGAATTTGCCGTCCACGAGAAAAGGTCCAGGCGGCCATGCAACTAGACAGAATAGCTGAGCCGGCTGGACAAGCGGTCAAGCCGCTTGGCAAGCGGTTTAGCCACTAGGCCAGCGGCATAACCGCTTGTCCTAGCGGTCACCGCTTGAACTCAAGCGTGACCGCTTGGACCTGGAGCAGCCTGCCTGCATAGGCGCCTGACGTGCTTTTCACGCGGGGGAGGCTTTTTCGAGGGGGTCCACGCGGGATTGACTGAGTTTCCTTGTTTGATCAAGGGTTGACTCATGGGTTTGGGTTCCCTTTCAGGCCCTTAGGTTCAAAGAGGCCTATCTCTCAGTTTTGGACTCCAATTGAATTGAGTCCAACTGGTTTGGATCACCTGTACAAAAGGCTTCCACTGGTTAAATCAAATGATCTGGACTAATCATCAGAGCAATTATTCTCGCAACCCAAGTTCGAGCAAAATCCAATCCTTTCAACATCGGGTTTTTGTGGGGACTTATCATAGGCACAATTTTTGGTGTCTACAGAAGTTCGAGCTCGGCCAAAGTATTCCTGTGCCAATACCTGCAACAAAACAGGCAAACTGAATGAGGTGACAATCAGCTAGAGATAAACAATCATTTTAGGATAAAGTAGTAATTTTTCCGGTTTATTTGACCGAGAGTTTGACCCTATGCTGTAGGTCACACAATAAAAATCCTTCGACCATTAGTCGAATGGAGAGACCATGTGCTGTAGGTCACACAATAAACATATTTCGTAAGATAAATGATAAAAATCCTTCGATTTTTAGTCGAAGGGAGACCCTGTGCTGTAGGTCACACAATAAACATATTTCGTAAGATAAATGATAAAAATCCTTCGATTTTTAGTCGAAAGGCGACCCTGTGCTGTAGGTCAAACAATAAACGTCCTTCGATTTTCAGTAGAAGGGGAACCCTGTGCTGCAGGTTACACAATAAAAGTATTTCGTTAGAAATAAGAATAATGATAAAAATCCTTCGATTTTTAGCCGAAGGCTGACCCTGTGTTGTAGGACAAAGAATAAGTGTCCTTCGATTCTCAGTCGAAGGGGAACCCTGTGCTGTAGGTTACACAATAAATATATTTTGTTAGAAATAAGATAAATGATAAAAATCCTTTGATTTTTAGTCGAAGGGTGACCCTGTGCTGTAGGTCAAACAATAAATGTCCTTCGATTTTCAGTCGAAAGGGAACCCTGTCCTGTAGGTTACACAATAAAAATATTTCGTTAGAAATAGGATGGGTGGTAAATGTTATTGTAAAGGGTAATAAAATGTTGCTCAGACCTTAGGTCGGATGCGAGCCCATGCTATTAGGCCGAGTATAAATGTACAAACCTATGGGTTTAAAGTAGTCCTGCTTTCATAAACGGACTTTGGCGCGCAAATAACTGCTAGGGGCCTCGCATGGGGCCCACTGATTTTGAACCTACGGCCCTTAAAATGTCATAAGAGAGAGAGTGAGTCAGGCGGTCAAACAGCCACGTCAAGCGGTCGAACCGCTAGGTGGAGCGGCTAAACCACGTGCTGGAGCGGCTACGCTGCTTGGTGGAGCGGTTGAACCGCTCCTCCTAACGGTCAAGCCGTTTGGACTAGCGGCCAAGCCGCGTGGCTTGTGGTTCAGCCGCCAGCTGGGCGGTCTGATCGTCCACCTAGGCATTTTGACTGGCTGCTAGGTTTTCAGCGTGTGCGTAAAAAGGAAAAGGGGGGAGGCCGAAATGGGTCATCTTCCCAATTTCGAGCCTTCTCCTTTCTCTCTCTATTTTTCTTCAAGCTTACAAACTCTATCAAAGCCCCTAGCTCCAAATCTTGAGGCTTTCTTGCTCAAATTCTTAGTAGAACTTGATTTTGTTAGTTGTTTTTGTGTTTTTTGAGTGTCAAAACTCAAAATTGTGTGAATTTGTGAGTTTCACTCAAATTTCCGAAAACTACATTTTGCTCTTTATCCATGGCTCCTAAACTTAGAGGAGGTAGGAAAAGGAAGGAGCAAGAGATTGTTGTTCATGAGGCCCCGAATGATTTCCATCGTACTGATCGTTGGGAGCCCAGCGATCTTGTTTTCAAGAAGAATGAGCATTTGGTTACTGTTGGTACCAAATGTCGGGTCTGTCATTTTTTTTTCCTTTGCTCTTTTACACTTAGAAAATCATGTGTAGGTAAACATAGAATTTTAGGTTGAGAACTGTAGTGTAGCTAACGTGGAAAAACCAATTTGCGTGAAATTATTTTTCTTGCTAATTTGTGAATTCCCGTAGGTTTCTTGTATTATATATATTTTGCATGTGAAGAATGAATTTGCGTGAAATTCATCTTTAATAGTGGAAAATAAATTTGTATGAAATTTATTCTCGTTGCAATCATTATTTATTTTTTTGTGAAAGTAAACTTGAGTGAAGTTTATTTTCATTGTGATGGTAGATGGTTTTTGAGTATATTTGTGGAGAATAAACTTGTGTGAAATACGTTCTCTTTAAAATTCACTCTCGTCATGTTGGTTTAGCTAGAATGCTAAATTTTACGAGTTGTAAAAATTTAGGACTAAACCGGAGACTGGTAGTTGTTACTAGGATCACCTAGCTAATTGTCTTTGCAATTATTATGTTGTATAGGACGTAGACACTACCATGCGGGGTTACGGTAGCCTATTCGGTATCGTGAAAGCTCGTAGATAAGTGACTCCCGCGGTTAACGCTATTGTGGAGCGTTGTGGCTTCGGTCACTTTTTAGGGTCCATCGCTTCTGCTGAGCATTCCGATCGATTGCTCATTAGAGATCTTGTGGAGCGGTACTGGGATACTACAAGTACTTTTCATTTCCCTATGGGTGAGATCATGATCACCTCTTTCGATTTCGGTCTCATTTCCTGGCTTCCTTGCATCGGTGTTCCCCTCACTTATGGAGAGGTGAGTAGAGATGACATGGTGGAGATGTTTGGCCTTTTCGGGGCCAATTGGGATGGTATGAAGTATGGGCGGACTGACGTCATGGTTCAGTTCTTCACCAACTCGAGGAAGCTGAAGAAGGTCACGGTGGAGCAGCATGCCCGCCTTTTCTTGGCTTATGTTCTAGCTTGTTCCGTCTTTGCGGATAAAGCTAGTAGGTATCATATTTGCTATTTCCCGTGCTTGCGGGATTTGGACAGATTTTTTTTTTTTTTTTTGGTTAAGAGTTAGTAATTGCATTAAAACTTGGAAATAGCTCATTACAACCTAAAGGCATTAGAGGGGGGCACGCCACCTACTAGGTAGGGTTCGTGCTCATCCTCTAACCCTGCACTACATTACACAATAACCTCATCACACCATGAAAACAGCACCTAACACATCCTATGGACAACAACAACAATCAACAACACCTAACACAGCCTATTAAATAGCAAACAATAGAATAAAAGCCTTACACAAATCATTCTAAAACCTCTATATACATCAGAATTTTCTATTCCAGTTTCTTCAAGAATTCTCTTTGAGCTCTTGTCAGCTTCTTTGTTCTGCAGCCTCAAATTCTTGTTGTAACAGCAAACTTAACCTGTTGCAGGATGAACTCACTCGTAAGCAGGCCTTGCCTAAAACAGGCTTCATTCCTAGCTTTCCATATCCAGTAAACCAGTGCTGAAGTTGCAGCTGCAGTGACTTCTCTTTTCAGTTTGTTCCCTTTCTGGCGCCCAGTCCAATTCATAATCCCAGTAATGTTGCAGCTTGCAGCAGTGCACCCTATCCAGTGCTTCACTTCCTTCCACAGTTTCACAGATGTAGTACATTCAAAAAACAAATTCTGGTGAGTCTCTTCATATCCAGTGCAGAGCATGCAGTCAGTATTACCATGAAAAAACCCTAATCTTTTCATTCTGTCCTTAGTGAGAAGCCTTTGAGCTTGAACCAACCATAATTAGAAACTATATCTTGGAACATTCAGCAACCCCCAGATAAATTTTGCATGTCTCAACTTGGCCATATCACCCATAAGGAATGCATATCCACTTTTGACTGTATATCCACCATGTGCTGTAAGGGACCATGAGTTGTCTGACCTGTAAGCTTGCTTGAATAGGTCCTTATTTTTGTGTAATTTCTTCCATGCCCAACTGCAGCCTTGATGAGGAGCATATTGCCACAGATCTTCACCCTTCATATAAACACCATTGACCCATTTTACCCACATATTATCTTCTTTGGCAGCTAGATCCCATAAGTGCTTCCCATTCAGAGCATAATTAAACTGTTTACAATGCTTAAAACCCAGTCCCCCATTTCTTTTTGGTCTGCAAACCAAATCCCATGCTACCAAGTTGTTCCCCTTTTTCTAGTCATTCCCTGACCACAGAAATTGCCTGCATTTTGCCTCTATGGCCTTCATAACTCCAGTTGGCAAAATGAAAATACTAGCTCAGTACATGTGCAAGGATAGGAGCACAGAGTTAATTAACTGTGTCCTACCTGCATAAGAAAGGGTTTTTGAGGCCTAGACATTTAACCTTTTTGTGATTTTATCAACCAAATAGGCACAATCAATCTTGCTCCACTTTGATGGTGACAAGGGGACTCCTAGATATTTCAGTGGGAAGCTCCCCTCTTGAAATCCTGATAATTGCAGCAGCTTATTCTTGATCTCAGTAGCTACCCCAGCAACATACATGTGTGATTTGCTTGTGTTGGCCTTCAGCCCAGTCACCTGAGAAAAATAGGAAAAGCATTCCATAACTTTGGTAACTGAAGAGTCATTTGCCCTGCAGAACACCATGAGATCATCAGCAAAACAAAGGAGATTAAGCCCCACAGCTTTACACATTGGGTGCCAGTTAAACTCCCTGTCATTCCCAAACATTTTAAGCAATCTTGATAGGTATTCCATGACCAATACAAACAGCAGAGGTGAGATAGGGTCACCCTGCCTAATGCCTCTTTTTGCTTCAAAATAACCGTTAGCATCCCCATTCATGCTAATAGAGAAACTTGCAGTCTTCACACAGGTAACAATCCAAGCTTGAAATTTCTTGGGAAATCTATACCCCTCCAACATTTCCTCCAAACAAGACCAGTGAATTGTATCATAGGCTTTACGGAGGTCAATCTTCATTATGCATCTAGCAGTTGTACCCTTCCTTCTGTAGTGCCTAATAAGATCTTGACATATCATGATGTTATGTACAATTGACCTATGAGCTACAAAGGCACCTTGATTTAATGCAACTAAATCAGGGAGTACTCTAGCCAATCTTCCACACAAAATCTTGGAAATGCATTTATATACTGAGTTGCAGCAGGCAATAGGCCTAAAATCAGAAGCCAGCTCAGGGTTCTCTATCTTAGGGACCAGGCACAATGTCGTAGAGTTCACCTGTTTCAGCTTTTTTGCAGACAATAAAAAATCTTGAATAGCCTCACAAACATCCTCTCCCACCACACTCCAAGAGTCCTTGAAAAAACCACTCCCAAACCCATCCAGACCTGGGCTTTTATCAATATCAATGGCAAACATTGCATCTTTTAGTTCTTTTTTTGTGATTGGCTGAATAAGGCTCATTTGCTGCTGTAAATTCAGCACACATCCAGACTGGAAAATGAAGTCTGCGGCTGGCACTCTTCCACTCTCCTTGACCCCAAGCATCCCTTTGTAAAAAGACAGAATTTCCTCCATTACCCCCTGCTGATCAGAGATAACCTCCCCTGCTGCATTCTTAAGTGAATATACTCTATTCTTCTGGTGTCTCTTTTTCAGGATAGAGTAGAACAATTTTGTATTATCATTACCCAGTTGAACCCATTTCATCTTGCTCTTTTGCTTTAAGAACTCCTCAGCTGCAATATTAACCTCCCAAAAAGTCTTCCTAGCTTGTTGCTCACTTTGCTGTAAAGTTGAGCCTGCAGGCCTATTGTTTGCAGCAACCTGGGCCTTGTGCATCTGATCCCTTGCCTCATCAACTCTTGACATTATATCTGAATATTCCCTCCTGTTCAATTTCCTCAAACTCTTCCTGACATTCTTCAATTTGTAGTCAAGCTTGAACATTTTGGTCCCTGCACACTAAATGTTCCAGGCTTGACTCACAATATTGACAAACTCTGCATGTCTACTCCACATATTAAAATATCTGAATTTACCATGCCTCTGTATAACACTAGGGTGCAGCTCAATGACAGTTGGGGAGTGGTCTGAAACTCCTTCAAGGAGGAAATTAACAGAGCACTGATCAAATTCCTGGACACATTGACAGTTGGAAAAAACCCAGTCTATTTTAGAGTACACTCTAACCTCATTTTCATGCCTGTTATTCCAAGTATACTTGCAACCAGTCCATCCAAGTTCAGTTAACAGACACTGATCTAAACATAACTTGAAATCAACAATCTCACTGTGGGTCAATGCAGTACCTCCCTGTCTATCATCATTCCTCAACACATTATTAAAGTCTCCTGTGACTATCCAAGGCTCAAAACAATTACTTGCAAAATTAGCCAAGTCCCTCCATAAAGCCTTCCTATCCCCCCTTTCATTCAAACCATATACTATGCTGACATAAAACAGTTTCTACAGCTTCAAAGCAATAACCTTGACAATGATCATTTGAGCAGAAGAGAACACAACCACAACATTAAAAACTTGAGTTAACCATCTTAGCCAAATTCTCCCTAGGTGGTGGTCATCAAGATTGATTTAGGATTCCCACCCCTCTAACACATTTTTTTTGCATTTTTCAAAATTATTGCCTCTTATTTTAGTTTCTAAGAAAGAAACAAAACTAAATTTATTCACATTGCAAAAAAGAGTTACCTCCTTTTGCTTATTGGGTCCATTAAGACCCCTAATATTCCATACACATAAGCTATCCATGCCCCACAGGAGATATAATCTGCTCACCTCCCTGCAACACATTTTCAGCTGGGTGCTCAATTTGTTCATCCTGCAAACTAGCAAAAGAGTTATGAATTGGAGTAGCTTCCACCCCCTCTAAAGTTTGAGTTTGGTCAGTGACATTTACTACAATTTCTGGTCTAGGGTTGCCAAAATTCTGTCTTCCAGCACCCCCTCCCCTTTGCACATTCTGCCTGTAGCCTTGCCTGCCTCTGCCTCTCCCTCTCCCTCTCCCTGCTGGTATCCATTGCTGCTGTCTTACTCCATTCCCAGCTGCTTGTGGTCCTGGTACCTCTGTAGTAGGTCTTGGACCAGCACCAGCAATTGGTGCCCTGTGGGCTATAGCACCATTTGCAGTTCTCAAGTTCTCCAGGGTCCCTGCTTTCTTCCTGCATACATCTTCAATGTGGCCATATTGCCTACAAAAGTTGCATACTGTGGGCTTCCAATCATAGTCCACCTGTTGCTCCACTATGAACCCTCTTTCATTACGAAAATTGACCCTGTCTAGGAAAGCAGAATCAATATCTACCTCAATTAGAACCCTAGCAAAATTAATCCCCACCTTCATCTCAGTGTTCTTGTCTACCATCATAGAACGACCAATGAGGCTAGCTACCTTACTCAAACCTGTAGCATTCCAGTACTTGACATCAAGCCCTGGTAGTTTTACCCAAATAGGCACAGAGTGTGGTTCCTCCTCTGCATAGTTCACATTGGCAGACCATGGCCTAACTATCAGGGACTTATTATCAAAGTGAAACACCCCCTCCTGCAATATTGAATCCCTATTTTCCATGGTATCAAATCTAACAAGAACAATACCATTGTTCATCATAGCAATCTTCTTCATGCCTCTATTAGCCCAAGTACGCCTCAAAAACCCACTAAAAACACTCACTGGAGGTCGAGCCCCCAGAACATAACAAACCAAAGCTTGACTAAAGTATTCAATTTCAGATTTTATGTCATCCATGTTAATTTCCCCAATAGGTTTGCCCTCAAAAATCATAGGTTCTACATACTCAAGACGAAATCCAGCATTTTTCAACTTAGAAATATCAAATCTATCCCAGGCAGAAGGATTACCTATTTCAACATCCATAGAAGGCACCTCCTCAGCCGCAGCTACCTCATCCGCCCATGACCCTCTTTATATAGCTTTTTCTTGCAATTGAGACAACCAGGAATTATTCTTCTCCCGAGCTAATTCAATTTGTTGAACAGACCCATGCTGAACACCCGGAGTGAGTATTTCCGGTGCATTCAGTTCATTCGCTAGGTTTTGAACCACTCTATCCAAATTTGGTCTCTGCGAGCTGTGTAAATCGCTAGGAATCTCCATTGTTGCTTCAGTAATCGGTAGTGCCTCATTCACTGGACCGTTGCCTTCCTTCTCAGCCCCTCGTTTTGCTTTTTCCTTCCTCACCATTAAACTAGGAGCAAGTTAGCAAGAGCTTAGCGTGCGCCTGGGTAGAGAGAAGAGAGAGCATTTTCGAAGAGAGCGAAAATTTTTCCGCCGCGATGCCAATGTTGATTTGGACAGAGTTGCGGAGTAAAATTGGGGTCTTCCTGCATACTCCTGTCTTCTACGGTGTTTGAGGCAGTCCAACCGCCTCAGTGGAGAGGAGGGCGCGTCACGCGTCTCCGTGGTTGGTTATTGGAAGGTTATGGAGGTAATTTCCTTTTACCCTTCTTATACTTTGTGTTTTTGGCTCACAACTTGTGCCTAATCCATGTGCTTTGCATGTCTTAGATTTGGTTTTATGAGCATTTCTCTGACCTTGCCCCTCTTCTCGAGGCAGAGGATTTGTCCTTTCCAGCGATGCAATCCTGGAGGGGACGGGCATCTTGCCCATTTACTACGCTGTACGCCCTTAAGGAGGCGATATATCCCTTGACTGCCCAGGATGTAAGCGATTATCTTTTGTGCTTTCATCGTCCTTTTATCCCTTTGTGTGCTCACGCTTTGCTTTTGTAGGTCGACTGGTTCCCTGGACGAATTACCTCCCGGGTCTCTCGGACCGATTCTTGGGTGCTCGGGGGTATGACCAGAAAAAAATCCTCATTGAGGGTCCTTTTGGTTTTGAGTGGCTCTTGGGAGAGAGACTGATTAGGCAGACTTTCCCCGACCTTCCGGCTCCAAGGATTCCTTTGGACCCTCCGGATTCCATGCTTTATGTTCGTCACCTTACCGTGGAGCAGGTGAGGATGGCCACCGTTGGGGTAAATGCCCTGGAGTATTTGCTTCCGGCTGATCCTGAGGTGTATCTCATGGTGGCATATACTGATTTTGTTGAGGCTCGGTTGTGCCCCAACTTCTCTACCGACCCGGTAAGTAATGTACTTTTGTTTCTTAATTTCGTTTGGAAATTTAGAAATGTGTCTAATATTTTTAAGTCTTTGTAGAGTGCTGCGAGTTCTTCGTTGTCTCATGCGACTGCTTCTTCTCCGCGCCCTACTCCTCCTTCCATGTCGGTGAGTTATACAGGAGCGGACGGGTCACCTCAGGTTCTACTGATTTCTGAGTTTCGTGGCCTTGATGAGGAGGTTGAGGGATTGCCTTTACCAGCTGGTTGTAGGGGGGTAAGTGAGAATCCATTGTAATTTGCAATATTTCCTTTGTATTTATACTAACTCTTTTCTTTATGTGCACAGTTGGATGCTGCTGAGACGCGGAAGATCTATAGGGGCATGCATGCCTTTAAGAATTGGATTTCCAGATTCGCGTCTCGGAGTGTATGCATGAGTCGTCGATCCGACGTTCGAGAGGTATGTTCAGTTCAAGTAATAGAGCTTGACTTGAATTTTTTGTAATTTTCTGACCTTGAGCTTATTTCGCAGCCTGTTTCCGTGGTGAGGCCTCCTAGGCCTCCATTTATTCATGCTTCGGAGTCGACGTCTACACCGCAGCATCATCCTCCTAGGCAGGAGAGTGCGGAGGTGCATCAAGGGATGCCTCGAGCTAGAGTGGATACGGGAAACCCTCCCTAAGTGCCTTATCTTCCGCAGTGGCATGCACTGCCTCCCTATATGGGGTATCCGGGCTATCACATGCCTATGTATCCTCCAGTCCCTCCAAGGGGTTCTTGGAGTCAAGAGAGTACCAGGCATGGTGGTTATCTGAACATGCCGGAGCCACCGCGCCACTCATTGGACCCCTCTTACTTAACTGGTTCACTGTTTGCTTTTGACCCTAGAGCTTGGGCGATGTCTCAGCCCGGTCCTTCAGGTGCTCCATCATCGAGTGGACCCGGAGAGTCGTCTCAGGCGGGTCCAAGTACTGGCGAAGATGGCCAATGATATTTGTTGTAGTGAATTTCGAACTTTCGGGCTTGTATTAAACCTGCTATAAATATTGCATTTTATTCATGCACAAAAATATCACGCAAATGCCCATATGAGAATTTAATCATCTAATTTCCAAATGGGAAATCACAAAACACGACATCCGAGAATTTAGGATTCCCGAGAATTTAGCATATTTGGGGTACCCCTTCCCGAAATAAATATAATAAAGTAAAGAAAAAGAAAATAGGAAAAGATAATTAAAAAGGGGAAAATATTAATAAAGAAGATAAAGAATCAGAAAATAAAAGGAATGAAGAGTGGAACTTGATAATCAAAACAAAAAGAAGGAAAGAAAATAAAAAGGGAATAAATAGAAAAGTGGCAAGAGCAAAAAATGAAGGTAAGAAAAATCTAAAGGAAGGCTTTCAAAATCTGTCCAACTGGGAATTGGGAAGGTAGAGCTCGGTCAAGGGAGAGGTCGTGTGGACCGAAGTTGTCTCTCGAGTTGTATCCCAGACGCCTATACAGGGTGACTGCTAGAGCTCCTAGCGGCTGTGCTAGAGCTCCAGCGGTTGCCGCTTGGGCTAGCGGTTTGGCCACTTGTCACAGCGGTCATGTTGCTGGCTGGGGTGGCTCAGCCGCTCGTCCTAACGGCTAAGCCATCCGGACTAGCTAAGAGGCCGCCTGGCCCCTTTTTCGTTGGTTGTCTGAGTTTCCTTAATTTTTCGACGAGAATCCAACCGTGACCTCTATATAGTCGGGTTTCCTCTTCTTCTCTTCTTACTACTCACTTTGAGCCCCTAGAGAGAGAAAATTCCTTAAGAGCAAATCCTTAATCTTAACAATGGTGAACTTTGATGATGTCTTTGATGCTTGGCTGGCCTCCATGACTGTAGAGGAGAGGTTAGAGCTTACCCCCGTCCATATTAATGCCTTCTTTCACCTTAAACAAGTTAAAATTTTGTGGGACTTTCTTCATGGTTTCATTGAGTTTTGGGACCCAAAGTTCCATGTTTTTCGTTTTGGTGCTCATGAGATGTGCCCGTTGGTGGAGGAGTTCTCCGATATCATTGGTTTTCCAATCGAAAGCCCTCCCGCTGTTCCTTACTTGGGGATCGCTTTTGCGGGTGATTTTCAAAGTTCCTTGGGTTGTCCCCTCGTCAAGCGGGTCAAGTGCTTCATGGTGAGGATGTTGATCTTGCCAAGCTCGTGACTTTCTTCACCTCTAGGGACCGGGATGCGATGGATATGAGGTACAAGAAACGTGCCTTTGTATTTTTCCTCCTCCATTGTTATTTGTTTGTTGGTGGTAATGAAGACGCTCTTATTCCATCCGAAAAGAAGTCTACCATCAATAGGGGCAAAGCTTGCCTTCATAGGGTGACCGAGCAAATTCAATGGGATAGCTCTCCTATGCACTTGGTTTTGGGAGAGACAATCCTTGCCTTAGATAGGCTCAAGAGCAATCCTCAAGAGTCTTTTTCCAGGAGCCCTTTACTCCTTCAAGTAAGTTTTTGTGATAAAGCCTTAATCTTTGTGGATTCAACTTTATGTGGCGAAATTCTCATCTTGTATTGACTTGAATTTTCCTTTTGTTATTTTTGTGTAGATAAGGCTTCAAGAGAGACTCCACTTGCTTGAGGCTCCCATTGACACTAGGAAGTTCCTCCCTAAGCACTTTCCTGCGAGGCGCCGAAAGTTCTCCGAATCCTCTCGAGAGGAGTGGATAGCATATTTCTACACCGACATTCAACCGAGTTGGTTTGTCCCATGGTGGCGTACCACCAAAATTGTGGGGTGTAGTGAGAATGTGCCATTTACAAGGATCATTGGTTTGTATACTTTGACATTCTTCCTACCGAACCACCTCCTCCGCCAATACGGCATAAGGCAAAGGATCCCCAATGTAAGTTGCGAGCCTCCTTGCCAAAGGCTTTTAACGTCCTCTTTGGTGTCTAATTGGGAATGGCACTGGAACCGTCGCCAAGTATGGACTAAGCCGGTATACCCGCATTCAATCGGGTTATCTAGCTTTTACGAGGAGTGGATTTGGAGCGGTGACACCAAGTCAACCAAAGGCTCCTAGAAGAGGAAAAAGAGTTGTTCAAAGCCCGCAAATATGATGAGCCAAGCGGTATAAGGATAACTCCCATTGATAGGCCCGCTAAACTTTTCAAGCCCCAAAACTAAGGGTAAGGGAAAAGGTAAGGCCAAGGTCCAATCTAAAAAGAGGAAGAATCTGGCCCACTCGGCCAAACAGGTAGCTCCAATTAGGCCCAAAGATCACGAGGCCTCTTCTAGCTATGGTAGGGAAAGATGGGCTCCAAAAGAACGAATGGAACTCGATGAGCCTAGCGAATTCACCCTAGAGCCCGAAGTTAAGGACAAGGAGGAGTAGTCCACCTCTGGTTGTCTAGCAAGTCTTGTTCTTTTTGTGCTTTAGTAGTATAATTCAAATAGCGGGTTTGCATGCCCAAGTAGATGTAGTTTAGAATTGCCCTTTTCTTTGTTACTTTTGCACTTTTATTTATTAGAGCATGTAATGAACTTTAGCCATATTAATGAAAGACTTGCTTATTTTTGCATTAATCGAATGGATTAAAACTCCTTAGAGATTTATTTTGTTAAAGTGGCCGGGCTCAAGTTACATGGGTTACCTACATATCCATGCGGAATCAGGCCAATGTAGTTCGTATAACCAAATCTCGTATTTTTATTTATTTATTTATTCCGGACGTGGGCCCCGTGTGGACGGGTTTGACCGATTTGACTTGGACTTGGTGCCTTAGTGGGCTCTCTCAAAGATTTAATATTTTATGCATAGAATCGCTTAAGTTGGTCCATATTTGTGAGTTGAGTGAACTCGTTGCCGTCTAAATCCATTAACTTTACCGCTCCACCGGATAGTATTGTGATGATAATGTATGGGCCGGCCCAATTAGGCTTAAATTTTCCCCGAGGGTCGACTACAATTGGTCTTACCTCTTTTAGGACTAAGTCTCCTTCTTTTAGCCCTCTTCCATTGAATCGTTGATCAAAATGTCTTGCCATCCTTGCTTGGTAGACATGACCGTAGTGTAGGGCATTTAGTCGTCTTTTATCTAGCAAGACAAATTGGTCATACCGGGCTTGCACCCAATCTACTTCGGGTAATTCACTTTCCAAAGCTATCCTTAAGGAAGGGATTTCTACTTCAACTGGGAGTACCGCCTCCATTCCGTATACTAAAGAATAAGGCGTTGCTCTTGTTGAGCATCGAATAGTAGTTCTATACCCCCATAAAGCGAATTGTAGCTTGTCGGGCCAATCTTCGTAGTTTTCCGTCATCTTAGTGTAGACACCAAAAATTGTGTCTATGATAAGTCCCTGTAAAAACCCGATGATGAAAGGATTGGATTTTGCTCGAACTTGGGTTGCGAGAATAATTGCTTTGATGATTAGCCCAGTTCATTTGAATTAACTAGTGGAAGCCTTTTGTACAGGTGATCCAAACCAGTTGGACTCAATTCAATTGGAGTCCGAAACTGAGAGATAGGCCTCTTTGAACCTAAGGGCCCGAAAGGGAACCCAAACCTTTGAGTCAACCCTTGGTCAAACAAGGGAACTCAGTCAATCTCGCGTGGACCCCCTTGGAAAAGCCTCCCCCGCTTAGAAAAGCAGCCAGGCGCCTATACAGGCATGCCGTTCCAGGTCTAAGCAGCCACGCTTGAGTTCAGGCGGTGGCCGCTAGGACAAGCGGCTAGGCCGTTGGGACAAGCGACTTGACCGCTTGCGTTGCGGCTAAGCCGCTTGCCAAGCGGCTTTACCGCTTGTCCTGTCGGCTCAGCTGCGAGGTCTAGTTGTATGGCTGCCTGGACCTTTTTTCGCGGACGGCAAATTCGAGGCCCATTCGATTTCCGTGCCAAACCCTGGCAGCTCCCCCTCTTCTATATAAACAAACCTTAGGGTTCAGTTGAAGAGGTTGACAGTTTCTTTCTCAGGTTGGGAATTTTAAGGGTTGGTCCCAAATTTGATTCTCTCTCATATTAAACAAGAAATTCTGATTCTACTCCTTCTTTAGGTTAGCCCTAGCACCACAAAATAAACCCTCATACTTCATCAAGAGCAAGAATTCAAGCATAACAACCCAATAAGTTCATTGTGGCATCCAGGTAATCCAACCTGAGGGTTTTCAATAAATTTTATATTGCTTGTTATTACTAACAAATTTGGTTTATGTGATATCTACATGCATGGCGCGTTTTGAGCAAAAGGGCTTGTATTAAGCCTAATTAATGGATGGATGAATGTATATTTTGCAATTTATTGCTTCTTATGATTAAATTATGCTTTGTTTGTGGATTGGTGGACGACTTATCTGTTTGCCTTATAACTCGCAGGTTTTAGCATATTTATCGTTTTCTAGCAATAAAAGCATGTAACTTGATAAATTTTTAAAAGTGGTCACAATAATAATGTTTGTTCAACCCATTAGTTAAAACTAGGAATTTGGACAAATTGAACCCTGTATGGAACCGTAGCATTAATAATTACATTGAATCGATTAGTAAAGGTCGTTGTTGTCAACGGGCGAGTTGGGTGCCTAATACCTTCCTAGCTCGTACTCACGCCCCCGAACTCATTTATGAAGTCAATTTCCCCAATAGGGATTGAGGTGCACAAGAATTGAGTTGACGTCTTTTTAGACTATCGATTTGATTCCAAGGGTTCCAAATTTCCTTAAATTTGGTGGCGACTTCCGACAATCTTAATCATGTCCTTAGTGCGAAAGGAAAATCTTCATGTGCATTCACACTCAAAGATTCACGAAAACCCAAACAACTGTGCTCTCCCAGACTACCCGTCCGGCCGCCCGGAAACAAAAAAGGCGAAAAAAGGGGAGAAAAAATTCGGTAGCCTACAGTGGCGACTTCACTGGGGATTCATGATTAAGAGGGTGTAACTTGAAAATCGATTCAATGCTATTATTTTTGCTTGGTTCACTACCTTGAATGTTCTTATTATTATTTTGTGACTTGTCATTCATATATTAAATTGCATTCATTGCATTCATGTGCTTGCGCTTGTGCGACTTATGAGCTTGTTTTTACAAGTTCAAACCAGTTTCTTAGCCAATGCAGTCTGGTGAAGTGCCTTGGTGAGAATCCACTTGATTCTTCTTTGCCAAGAAACATGGATCCCCCCACCTCATATACCTTCCTACGCATTCGTCCACTCGACGAGTAGGATAAAAAGAATGCCTCACATTGTCGCACATCCTGCGGATTGTTGTACATTCCTGATCATGAGTACCTTTTGACCAAAACCCTTTAAGCCTACCCCATTGCATGAACTAGAACCGATGTTTTAGGTCGAAACTCAGTCCCATGTCCATGCTAGATTTTCATGATCATGTCATTTGCGCTGTTGTGCTGTTTGCCCATATGTGAACGCAATCTTTGCGTAGTCGTTTTGGTCGTCATTTAATATTAGGTTAGACCCCAACTAGGATCTTTTCCTTTTTGAGTCTAGATTTTGTCTTAAGATTGAGTCTAGAATCTTTATTATTAGGAAACAATATCCCCGAATGTTCTATATGATGCTAGTTACCTTAGGAAAGATTTTTAATGCTTTATTCTTTCCCATAACTTAGGTAGTGAGTTTTAGTCAAAGATCTCTATAATATCTCTCCCCTCTCCTTTTAGTCAAGAGTATAATATCTTTTGCTTATCCCATATTGAGTCGAGATAAAATCTCTCCCCTCTCCTTTTAGTCAAGAGTATAATATCTTTGCTTTATCCCATATTGAGTCGAGATAAAATCTCTCCCCTCTCCTTTTAGTTAAGAGTATAATATCTTTTATCTTTATCCCGCGTCGAGATCTTTTGACCTAAACCCATTACTTAGTCCCGAAGGGTAACTATGTTGATAGAATATTCTAGATAGAAACTTTCCACTTTTGTTTTAAAACTTTTCTTTTGTGGAACTTGTTAGTCTTTCCTTTTCTAAGTCTTATCCGCTGTCCAGGATTGGGAAGAAAACAGTCGGTCCGAAAAGTTGGGAGCACGATCATAGTAATCAACGTCGGGTGGTCCATCCAAATCTATGTTTAATTCTGTTTACAAGTCTAATGATGTTAAAGCCAATAATAATGGCTCAGTTGATGTTCCAGTTTCCTTTATCAATGAAATGAATGCCGATTCTTCTTACTTCTTGGATTACTTAGTAGCTAATAATTCAAAAGATGAACAAGAATTGTCCAAAGAAGTAACTAAAGCACTATTAGAGCATGAACAAGAGACTTCAATCGTGGAAGAAACAGAATAAATTAATCTTGCAAGCGATCGAGAACCGCGCCAAGTGCGCATCGGCTCATCGTTACCTCCCAAAGAGCGAGAAAGCTTTATAAAATGTCTTAAAAGAATACATAGACGTTTTTGCTTGGTCCTACAAAGATATGCCGGGAATAAGTCGCGAGATAGCACAACATACAATACCGCTCAATCCTGATTCGAAACCGGCAAAGCAAAAACTTCGGAGAATGAAACCTTAGTGGACTTTGAAAATCAAAGAAAAGGTACAGAAACAGCTCGCAGCAGGTTTTATTAAGGTCACTTAATATCCAGAATGGGCCGCTAATATAGTGCCCTTTCCAAAAAAGGACGGTAAAATAAGGATGTGCGTCGATTTAGAGACCTAAACAAGGCAAGTCCAAAGGACGACTTTCTTTTGCCACATATAGACGTACTGGTGGACAATACCGCAGGACATGCCCTCTTATCGTTCATAGACGGCTATGCAGGGTATAACCAAATACAAATGGCCAAAGAATATATGGAGAAAACCACCTTCATAACCCAATGGGGAACATATTGCTATACCGTCATGCCTTTCGGGTTGAAGAATGCGGGAGCAACGTACCAAAGAACCGCAACTTCCCTTCTACATGACATGATGCACAAGGAAGCCGAGGTGTATGTAGATGATATGATCATCAAATCCAAGGAGAGAGAAGGGCATATACCCTCTCTAAAGAAATTCTTCGACAGGCTTCGGAACTACAGTATGAGATTAAATCCTCAAAAGTGCGCATTCGGAGTAACTTCTGGCAAGCTCTTAGGATTTGTCATAAGCACAAGAGGCATTGAAATTGATCCTGCCAAAATCAAAGCTATAAGAGATATGCCCTCTCCCAAGAATGAAAAGGAGATAAGAGGATTCTTAGGACGGCTCTAATATATAAGTCGATTCATATCCAAATTGACTAATACATGCGAGCCCGTCTTCAAAAAGCTCAAAAAGGACACCAAATCTACCAGGGATGATCAATGCCAGCAAGCCTTCGACAAAATTAAGGAGTATTTAGCTAATCCACCCGTGTTGGTTCCACCAATTTAGGGAAAATCACTTATACTATACCTAACAGTCACAGAAACCGCCATGGGTGCTATGTTGGCCCAAAAAGTGGAGAATGATGAAAAGGTAATATACTACCTTAGCAAGAAATTCTTAGAATACAAAACACGCTACTCCACACTAGAGAAGACGTGTCTCGCACTAGTCACTGCAACAAAGAAGCTTCGACACTACATGCTACAACATTCTATCCATATAAAGTCAAGGATGAATCCACTAAAGTACTTGTTCGAAAAACTCATTCTTAGTGGAAGAATAGCAAGGTGGACTGTCATGCTTTCAGGATTCGATCTAACTTTTGAACACCAAAAGGTGATCAAAGGACATGCCATTTCTGAAAATCTCGCTGAAAACCCAGTTGATAGCGAAGATGCTACACATGACTTTCCCGATGAAGGAATAATGAGTGTCAAAGAAACCACTTGGCAGTTATACTTTGACGGAGCATCAAACCAAAAAGGTTATGGCGTAGGAGTATTATTAGTCAGCCCAGAAGGCGCGCATACTCCCATAACCGTCAAATTAAACCACGAGGTAACTAAGAACGGCGTCGAATATGAAGCATGCATCATTGGTTTAGAAGCGGCAATAGAACTTCAAATTAAGGACCTTAAGGTATATCGAGACTCAACTCTCATCATAAATCAAGTCTCCAAAACGTGGACAGTGAAAAGTGAATCCCTTGCACCTTACTAGGAATATCTTGAAAAGATAGCCAAATATTTCACTCACGTCCATTTTACATACCTTCCTAGAGATGACAACATGTTCACGGATGCCTTAGCAAAGATGGCCTCCATGATAAATATTCCGGATGATGTAATCTCCATGCCCCTTCACATTCAAAGGCGCACTGAGCCCGCCTTTTGTAATGCACTCGAAGTATGCGTCAATGAGGAGGAAGAAGAGGAATGGTTTACTGACATTCTCAAGTTATTAGCCAAAGGTGATTACCCTCCACAATCAACACCTAGGGCACAAAGGGCTTTAAGAAGACTAGCCGCACAATACATACATGTGCAGGGCAAAATTTATAAAAAGACACCACAAGGTCTACGTCTTCTATGTCTAAAAGAACGTGAGGCAAGCAAAGTCATGAGCGACATACATAATGGTGTATGTGGTCCCCATATGAATGGACTGACCTTGGTCAAGAAAATCCTAAGGCAAGGATACTATTGGACTACAATGGAGAAAGACTGTATTGAGTACGTGAGAAAGTGCACACGCTGCCAATTCCACGCCAATTTACAACATAGACCTCCTACTCCTCTACATACATTCACCTCACCATGGTCGTTCTCCGCATGGGGCATTGACATCATTGGAAAAATCTCCCCTACAGGAAAAGGAGGCCATGAATACATACTAGTCGAGATAGATTATTTCACCAAATGGGTTGAAACTCGTTCGTATGCAAGAATAGCGTCAAAGCATGTGGAAAAGTTCATACATGACAACATCATTACTAGATATGGAGCACCCCACGAAATCATAAGTGATCACGGGACCCAACTCAAAAAGAATGTTACCGAACTTTTCACTAAGTTTAAAATCCAACATCGACGATCTTCACCTTATAGGCCACAAACGAATGGAGCCGTATAGTCCGCAAACAAGAACGTGAAGCAAATGATAGCTATGATGACGGAAAACTACGAAGATTGGCCCGACAAGCTGCAATTCTCCTTATGGGTATATAGAACCACTATGCGATCCTCAACAGGAGCAAAGCCTTATTCTTTAGTATACGGAATGGAGGAGGTACTCCCAGTCGAGGTAGAAATCCCTTCTTTAAGGATAGCTTTGGAAAGTGAATTACCCGAGGTAGATTGGGTCCAAGCCCGGTATGACCAACTGGTCTTGCTAGATGAAAGACGACTAAATGCTCTACATTACAGTCATGTCTACCAAGCAAGGATGATAAGACATTTTGATCAACGATTTAAGGCTAGAGGACTAAAAGAAGGAGAGTTAGTCCTAAAAGAGGTAAGACCAATTGTAGTCGATCCTCGGGGAAAGTTCAAGCCTAATTGGGCCGGCCCATACATTATCAAGACAATACTATCCGGTGGAGCGGTAAAGTTAATGGATTTAAACGGCAACGAGTTCACTCAACTCACAAATTTGGACCAACTTAAGCGATTCTATGCATAAAATATTGAATCTTTGAGAGAGCCCACTAAGGCACCAAGTCCAAGTCAAAATCGGTCAAACCCGTCCACGCGGGGCCCACGACCAAAAAAAAAACGAGATTTGGTCTTACGAACTACATTGGCTTGATTCTGCATGGATATGTAGGTAGCTCATATAACTTGGGCCCGACCACTTTATTAAAATAAATCTCTAAGGGAGTTTTAATCCATTCGATTAATGCAAAATAAGCAAGTCTTTCATTAATATGGCTAAAGTCCGTTACATGCTCTAATAAAAACAAAAGGTGCAATAATAAATAAATGAAAGGGCAATTCTAAACTACATCTACTTGGGCATGCAAACCCGTTATTTGAATTATACTACTAAACAAAAAGAACAAGACTTGCTAGACAACTAGAGGTGGACTACTCCTCCTTGTCCTTAATTTCGAACTCTTGGACGGGCTCGTTAGGCTCATCAAGTTTCGTTCGTTCTTTTGGAGCCCATCTTTCCCTACCATAGCTAGAAGAGGTTTCGTGATCATTGGGCCTAATTGGAGCTACTTGCTTGGCCGAGTGGGTCGGATTCTTCCTCTTCTTAGATTGGGCCTTGGCCTTACCTTTTCCCTTACCCTTAGTTTAGGGCTTGGAAGGTTTAGTGGGCCTATCGATGGTAGTTATCCTTATACCGCTTGGCTCATCATATTTGCAGGCTTTGAACAACTCTTTTTCCTCTTCTAGGAGCCTTTGGTTGACTTGATGGTCACCGCTCCAAATCCATTCCTCATAAAAGCTAGATAACCCGTTTGAATGCGGGTACACCGGCTTAGTCCACACTTGGCGACGGTTCCAGTGTCGTTCCCAATTAGACACCAAGGAGGATGTTAAGGGCCTTTGACAAGGAGGTTCACAACTCACATTCGGGATCTTTTGCCTTAAGCCGTATTGGCGGAGGAGGTGGTTCGGTAGGAAGAACGTCAAAGTGTACAAACCAATGATCCTCATAAAGGGCACATTCTCACTACACCCTACAATTTTGGTGGTACGCCACCACGGGACGAACCAAGCCGGTTGGATGTCGGTGTAGAAGTATGCTATCCACTCCTCCCAAGATGATTCAAAGAACTTTCGGCGCCTCACCGGAAAATGCTTAGGGAGGAACTTCCTAGTGTCAATGGGATCCTCAAGCAAGTGGAGTCTCTCTTGAAGCCATATCTACACAAAAACGACAAAAGGAAAATTCAAGTCAATACAAGATGAGAATTTCACCACATAAAGTTAAATCCACAAAGGTTAAGGCTTTATCACAAAAAAACTTACTTGAAGGAGTAAAGGGCTCCCGGTAAAAGACTCTTGAGGATTGCTCTTGACCCTATCTAAAGCAAGGATTGTCTCTCCCACAACCAAGTGCATAGGAGAGCTATCCCATTGAATTTGCTCGGTCACCCTAAGAAGGCAAGCTTTGCCCCTATTGATGGTAGACTTCTTTTCGGATGGAATAAGAGCGTCTTCACTACCACCAACAAACAAATAACGATGGAGGAGACAAAATACAACGGCACGTTTCTTGTACCTCATATCCATCGCATCCCGGGCCCTAGAGGTGAAGAAAGTCACGAGCTTGGAGAGATCAACATCCTCACCATAAAGCACTTGACCCACTTGACGGGGAGACAATCCGGGGTACCTTTGAAAATCACCCGCAAAAGCGTTCCCCAAGTAAGGAACGGCGGGAGGGCTTTCGGTTGGAAACCAATGATATCGGAGAACTCCTCCACCAACGGGCACATCTCATAAGCACCAAAACGAAAAACATGGAACTTTGGGTCCCAAAACTCAATGGAAGCATGAAGAAAGTCCCACAAAATTTCAACTTGTTTGAGGTGGAAGAAGGCGTTAAGATGGAAGGGGGTAAGCTCTAACCTCTCCTCTACAGTCATGGAGGCCAGCCAAGCATCAAAGACATCATCAAAGTTCACCATTGTTAAGATTAAGGATTTGCTCTCAAGAAATTTTCTCTCTCTAGGGGCTCAAAGTAAGTGGTAATAAGAGAAGAAGAGGAAACCCGACTATATAGAGGTCACGGTTGGATTCTCGTCGAAAAATTAAGGAAATTCAGACAACTGACGAAAAAGGGGCCAAGCGGCCTCCCAGCTAGTCCGGACAGTTTAGCCGTTAGGACGAGCGGCTGAGCTGCTCCAGCCAGCAGCATGACCGCTAGGACAAGCGGCCAAATCGCTAGCCCAAGCGGTAGCCGCTGGAGCTCTAGCGGTCACCCTATATAGGCGCCTGGGATACAACTTCGCGAGACAACTTCGGTCCACACGACCTCTCCATTGGCCGAGCTCTACCTTCCTAATTCCCACTTGGACAGATTTTGGAAGCCTTCCCTTAGATCTTTCTTACCTTAATTTTGGCTCTTGCCACTTTTCTATTTATTCCCTTTTTATTTTCTTTCCTTCTTTTTATTTTGATTATCAAGTTCCACTCTTTATTCCTTTTATTTTCTGATTCTTTATTTTCTTTATTAATATTTTCCCCTTTTATTTATCTTTTCCTATTTTCTTTTTCTTTACTTTATTTTTATTTTATTTGGGGAAGGGATACCCCAAATGTGCTAAATTCTCGGGAATCCTAAATTCTCGGATATCGTGTTTTGTGATTTCCCATTCGGAAATTAGATGATTAAATTCACATATGGGCACTTGCGTGATATTTTTGTGCGTGAATAAAATGCAATATTTATAGCAGGTTTAATACAAGCCCGAAAGTTCAAAATGCACTACAACAAATATCACTGGCCATCTTCGCCAATACTCGGACCCGCCTGAGACGACTCTCCGGGTTCACTCGATGATGGAGCACCTGAAGGACCGGGCTGAGATATCGCCCAAGCTCTAGGGTCAAAAGCAAATAATGAACCCGTCAAGTAAGCGGGATCCAGTGAATGACGCGGTGGATCCGACGTGCCGGGATAGCCGCTATACCCCGTACTCTCTTGACTCCAGAACCCCTCGGAGGGACTGGAGGATACATAGGCATGTGATAGCCCGGATACCCATATAGGGAGACGGTGCAGGCCACTCCGGAAGATAAGGCACTTGGGGCAGGTTTCCCGAATCCACTCTAGCTTGAGGAATCCCTTGACGCACCTCCGTACTCCCCTGCCTAGGAGGAGGACGCTGCGGTGTAGACACCAACTCTGGAGCACGAATAACTGGAGGCCTAGGAGGCCTCACCACAGGAATAAGCTGCGAAATAAGCTTAAGGTCAGAAAATTACAAAAAATTCAAATCAAGCACTATTGCTTGAAATGAGCATACCTCTCGAACGTCGGACCGACGACTCGTGCATACACTCCGAGACGCGAATCTGGAAATCCAATTCTTAAGGGCTTGCATGCCCCTATAGATCTTCCGCGTCTCAGCAGCATCCAACTGTGCACATAAGGAAAAGAGTCGGTACAAACACAAAGTAAATATTGCAAATCACAATAGATTCTCACTTACCCCCCTACAACAGCTGGTAGAGGCAATCCCTCAACCTCCTCATCAGTGCCACGAAACTCAGAAATCAGTAGAAAGGTGACCCGTCCGCTCCTGTATAACTCACCGACATAGAAGGAGGAGTAGGGCGCAGAGAAGAGGCAGTCGCATGAGACGATGAAGAACTCGCAGCACTCTGCAAAACTTTAAGATATTAGACACATTTCTAAGTTTCCAAACGAAATTAAGAAACAAAAGTACATTACTTACCGGGTTAGTAGAGAAGTTGGGGCACAACCGAGCCTCAACAAAATCAGTATATGCCACCATGAGATCCACCTCAGAATCAGCCGGAAGCAAATACTCTTGGGCATTCGCCCCATCGGCGGCCATCCTCACCTACTCCACAGTAAGATGACGAACATAAAGCATCGAATCCGGAGGATCCAAAGGAATCCTCGGAGCCGGAAGGTCAGAGAAAGTCTGCCTAATCAGTCTCTCTCCCAAGAACCACTGAAAACCGAAAGGACCCTCAATGAGGATCCTCCTCTGGTCATACGCCCGAGCACCCAAGAATCTGTCCGAGAGACTCGGGAGGTAATCCGTCCAGGGGAACCAGTCGACCTATAAAAGCAAAGAAAGAGCACACAAAAGGATGAAAAATGCGATAAAAGCACAAAGGATAATCACTTACATCCTTAGCGGTCAAGGGATATATCGCCTCCCTGAGGGCGTGCTACGTAGTAAATGGGCAAGATGCCCGTCCCCTCCAGGTCGGCATCACTGGAAAGGACAAATCCTCTGCCTCGAGAAAAGGGGCAAGGTCGGAGAAATGCTCGTAAAACCAAATCTAAGACATGCAAAGGACATGGATTAGGCACAAGTTGTGAGCAAAAAGCCAAAGACACAAAGTATAAGAAGGGTAAAAGGAAATTACCTCCATAACCTTCCAATAACCGTCCAAGGAGACGCGAGACGCCCTCCTCTCCACTGAGGCGGCTGGACTGCCTCAAGCACCGAAGAAGATAAGAGTATGCGGGAAGACCCCAATTGTACTCCGCAACTCTGTCCAAATCCCGCAAGCACGAGAAATATCGAACATGGTACCTACCAGCTCTGTCGTGACCTTCTTCAGCTTCTTCGGGGTGGTCAAGAACTGGACCATGACGTCAGTCTGCCCATACTCCCTACCATCCCAGTTGGCCCCAAAAAGGCCAAACATCTCCACCATGTCATCCCTACTTACCTCTCCATAAGTGAGAGGGATACCGGTGCAAGGGAGCCCGGAAATGAGATCGAACTCGAAAGGGGTGATCATGATCTCACCCATGGGAAAATGAAAAGTACTGGTAGTATCCCAGTACCGCTCTGTAAGACCTCTAACGAGCAAGCGGTCGGAGCGCTCAGCAGAAGCAATGGATGCTAAAAAATAACCGAAGCCACAACGCTCCACAATAGCGTTGACCGCAGGAGTCACGTACCTACGGGCTTTCTCGATGCCGGAAAGGCTACCGTAACCCGGCATGGTATTGTCTACGTCCTATACAACACAATAATTGCAAAGACAATTAGCTAGGTAATCCTAGTAACAACTACCAGTCTCCGGTTTAGTCCTAAATTTTTACAACTCATAGAATTTAGCATCTTAGCTAAACCAATATGACAAGAGTGAATTTTAGCGAGAACGAATTTCACACAAGTTTATTCTCCACGAATATACTAAAAAAAAAAAATCATCTACCACCACAATAAAAATAAACTTCACTCAAGTTTATTTTCACAAAAAATAAATGATAAGTGCAACGGGAATAAATTTCATACAAAGTTATTTTCCACCATTAAAGATGAATTTCACAGAAATTCATTCTTCACATGCAAAATATATATGATACAAGGAACCTGCGGGAATTCACAAATTAGCAAGCAAAAAAAAACAATTTCACGCAAATTGGTTTTTCCACATTTAGCTACACCATAGGTCTCAACCTAAAATTCTATGTTTGCCTACACATGATTGTCTAAGTGTAAAAGAGCAAAAGAAAAAAAAAATGACATACCCGACATTTGGTACCAACGGTAACCAAATGCTCATTCTTCTTGAAAACACGATCGCTGGGCTCCCAATGATCCGTAGGATGGAAATCACTACGAGTGAACTCGTCTTGGACTAACCGGTGCTCACCCACCCGGTGATGGGGTATACCGGAACCGAAAACCCGAGTGAAAACATTTGGGGCCTCATGAACAACAATCTCTTGCTCCTTCCTTTTCCTACCTCCCCTAAGTTTAGGAGCCATGGACGAAGAGCAAAATGGAGTTTTTAGAAATTTGAGCAAAACTCACAAAATTCACAAATTCACACAATTTTGAGTTTTGACACTCAAAAACACAAGAACAACTAACAAAATCAAGTTCTACTAAGAATTTGAGCAAGAAAGCCTCAAGATTTGGAGCTAGGAGCTTTGATAGAGTTTAAAAGCTTGAAGAAAAATGGAGGAGAGAGAAAGGAGAAGGCTCGAAATAGGGAAGATGACCCATTTCGGCCTCCCCCCTTTCCTTTTCACGCACACGCTAAAAACCTAACAGTCGGTCAAAACGCCTAGGTGGACGATCAGACCGCCCAGCTGGCGGCTGAACCGCAAGCCACACGACATGGCCGCTAGTCCAAACGGCTTGACTGTTAGGAGGAGCGGTTAAACCGCTCCACCAAGCAGTATAGCCGCACCAGCAAGCGGTTTAGCCGCTCCACTTAGCGATTCGACCGCTCGACGTGGCGGTTTGACCGCCTGACTCACTCTGTCTCTTATGACATTTTAAGGGTCATTGGTTCAAAATCAGTGGGCCCCACGTGAGGCCCGTAGCAGTTATTTGCGCGCCAAATTCCGTTCATGAAAGCGGGACTACTCTAAACCCACAGGTTTGTACATTTATACTCGACCTAATGGCATGGGTTCGCATCCGACCTAAGGTATGAGCAACATTTTATTACCCTTTACAATAACATTTACTACTCATCTTATTTCTAATGAAATACTTGTATTGTGTGACCTACAGGACAGGGTTTCCCTTTGATTGAAAATCGAAGGATGTTATATTGTGTAACCTACAGCATAGGGTTCCCCTTCGACTAAAAATCGATGGACATTTATTGTTTGACCTACAGCACAGGGTCACTCTTCGACTAAAAATCGAAGGATATTTATCATTACTCTTATTTCTAACGAAATACTTTTATTGTGTAACCTACAACACAGGGTTCCCCTTCGACTGAAAATCGAAGGACATTTATTGTTTGACCTACAGCACAGGGTTACCCTTCGACTAAAAATCGAAGGATTTTTATCATTAGTCTTATTTCTAACGAAATACTTTTATTGTGTAACCAACAGCACAGGGTTCCCCTTCGACTAAAAATCGAAGGACATTTATTGTTTGACCTACAGCACAGGGTCACCCTTCGACTAAAAATCGAAGGATTTTTTTCATTTATCTAACGAAATATTTTATTGTGTGACCTAAAGCACAGGGTCTCTCCATTCGTCTAATAGTCGAATGACATTTATTGTATGACCTACAGCATAGGGTCAAACTCTCGGTCAAATAAACCGGGGAAATTATTACTTTATCCTAAAATGATTGTTTATCTCTAACTGATTGTCACCTCATTCAGTTTGCCTGTTTTGATGCATGTATTGGCACAGGAATACTTTGACCTTCGCTCTATTCGAGCTCGGCCAAAGCAAGGGCTTTTGTAGACACCAAAAATTGTGTCTATGATAAGTCCCCTTAAAAATTCAATGATGAAAGGATTGGATTTTGCTCGAACTTGGATTGCGAGAATAATTGCTCTGATGATTAGCCCAGTTCATTTAAATTAACTAGTGGAAGCCTTTTGTACAGGTGATCCAAACCAGTTGGACTCAATTCAAATGGAGTCCAAAACTGAGAGATATGCCTCTTTGAACCTAGGGGCCCGAAAGGGAACCCAAACTAGGGGTGAGCAGAAATTCTGGGTACCAAGTACCGGAACCGGAATTGGTTAGGAACAGGTGATTTCGGAACCAGAACCGGTCTAACCAATTCCAATTCCAATTCCCAAAAATAGGAACCGGTACCAACCAATTCCAATTCCAATTCTTGACATTTGGGAACCGGAACCGGTTGGGTACCCTGTGTAAAAAAGTTAAATGGCTATTTTTCTTTGTTAGAAATAAAGAATGGTGATTTTCTAGTAAGGTTAATAATTTAAAATTTTCCATTTGTAATTTTAATGTTTTTAATGATTGGATTTCTAATATTAATAAATAAATAATTGTATACGTTATTTAAATTTGATTTACAATGTTAAGTATTTTTATTGTAGTATTTGATTTTATATTTGAGATATTTTTGGAAACTAATATTTATTAGTGTAATTTTTTTATTGGTGTTTTTTATTATTAAAATATAAATTTATTTGATTTAAAAAATAGGAAAAATTGGATTTAATGCGGACTTGGGTACCCAGGAACCGGAGGGTACCCGGTGGATCCAATTCCAATTCCTAAGATTTAGGAATCGGTGCAACCAATTCCAATTCCAATTCCCACAAATTAGGAACTGGTGGATCCAATTTCAATTCCGATAATGCAAAACCCGGTGGGTACCCGGTTGCGCTCACCCCTAACCCAAACCCTTGAGTCAACCCTTGGTCAAACAAGGAAACTCAGTCAATCTCGCGTGGACCCCCTCAGAAAAGCCTCCCCCGCTTAGAAAAGCAGCCAGGCGCCTATACAGGCATGCCGTTCCAGGTCCAAGAGGCCACGCTTGAATTCAAGCGGTGGTCGCTAGGACAAGCGACTAGGCCGTTGGGACAAGCGGCTTGACCGCTTGCCTTGCGGCTAAGCCGCTTGTCCTGTCGGCTCAGCCGCGCGGCCTAGTTGTATGACCGTCTGGACTATTTTTCGGGAACGGCAAATTCGAGGCCCATTCGATTTCCGTGCCAAACCCTGGCAGCTCCCCCTCTTCTATATAAACAAACCTTAGGGTTCAGTTGAAGAGGTTGGTAGTTTCTCTCTCAGGTTGGGAATTTTAAAGGTTGGTCCCAAAGTTGATTCTCTCTCATATTAAACCAGAAATTCCGATTCTACTCCTTCTTTAGGTTAGCCCTAGCACCACAAAATAAAACATCATACTTCATCAAGAGCAAGAATTCAAGCATAACAACCCAATAAGTTCATTGTGAGCATCCAGGTAATCCAACCTGAGGGGTTTCAATAAATTTTATATTGCTTGTTATTACTAACGAATTTGGTTTATGTGATATGTACATGCATGGCACGTTTTGAGCAAAAGGGCTTGTATTAAGCCTAATTAATGGATGGATGAATGCATATTTTGCAATTTATTGCTTCTTATGATTAAATTATGCTTTGTTTGTGGATTGGTGGACGAATTATCTATTTGCCTTCTAACTCCCAGGTTTTAGCATATTTAACGTTTTCTAGCAATAAAAGTATGTAACTTGATAAATTGTTAAAAGTGGTCACAATAATAATGTTTGTTCAACCCATTAGTTAAAACTAGGAATTTGGACAAATTGAACCCTGTTTGGAACTGTAGCATTAATAATTACATTGAATCGATTAGTAAAGGCTATTGTTGTCAACGGGCGAGTTGGGTGCCTAATACCTTCCTAGCTCGTACTCACGCCCCCGAACTCAAATAGGGATTGGGGTGCACAGGAATTGAGTTGACGTCTTTTTAGACTATCGATTTGATTCCAAGGGTTCCAAATTTCCTTAAATTTGGTGGCGACTTCCGACAATCTTAATCATGTCCTTCGTGCGAAAGGAAAATCTTCATGTGCATTCACACTCAAAGATCCACGAAAACCCGAACAACCGCGCTCTCCCAGGCTACCCGTCCGGCCGCCCGGAATCAAAAAGGGGAGAAAAAATCCGGTAGCCTACACTTAGCTATCATTTGCTTCACGTTCTTGTTTGCAGACTCTAGGGCTCCATTCGTTTGTGGCCTATAAGGTGAAGACTGTCGATGTTGAATTTTAAACTTAGTGAAAAGTTCGGTAACATCCTTTTTGAATTGGGTCCCGTGATCACTTATGATTTCGTGGGGTACTCCATATCTGGTAATGATGTTATCATGTATGAACTTTGCCACGTGTTTTGATACTATTCTTGCATACGAACGAGCTTCAACTCATTTGGTGAAATAATCTATCGCGACTAGTATGTATTCATGGCCTCCTTTTCCTGTAGGGGAGATTTTCCCAATGATGTCAATGCCCCATGCAGAGAATGGCCATGGTGAGGTGAATGTATGTAGAGGAGTAGGAGGTTTATGTTATAAATTGGCGTGGAATTGGCAGCGCGTGCACTTTCTCACGTAGTCAATACAGTCCTTTTCCATTGTAGTCCAATAGTATCCTTGCCTTAGGATTTTCTTGACCAAGGTCAGTACATTCATTTGGGGACCATATACACCATTATGTATGTCGCTCATGACTTTGCTTGCTTCACGCTCCTTTAGACATAGAAGACTTAGCCCTTGTGGTGTCTTTTTATAAAGTTTGTCTTGCACATGTATGTATTGTGCAGCTAGTCTTCTTAAAGCCCTTTGTGCCTTAGGTGTTGATTGTGGAGGGTAATCACCTTTGGCTAATAAGTTGAGAATGTCAGTAAACCATTCCTCTTCTTCCTCCTCATTGACGCATGTATTGAGTGCATTGCAAAAGGCGGGCTCAGTGCGCCTTTGAATGTGAATGGGCATGGTGATTACATCATCTGCAATATTTATCATGGAGGCCATCTTTGCTAAGGCATCCGCGTACTGGTTGTCATCTCTAGGAAGGTATGTAAAACGGACGTGAGTGAAATATTTGGCTATCTTTTCAAGATATTCCTGGTAAGGTGCCAGGAATTCGCTTTTCACTCTACACTTTTTGGAGACCTGATTTATGATGAGAATTGAGTCTCCATATACCTTTAGGTTCTTAATTTATAGTTCTATTGCCGCTTCTAAACCAATGATGCATGCTTCATATTCGGCGCCGTTGTTAGTTACTTCGTGGTCTAATTTGACGGCTATGAGAGTATGCGCGCCTTCTGGGCTGACTAATAATACTCCTACGCCATAACCTTTTTGGTTTGATGCTCCGTCAAAGTATAACTGCCAGGTGGTTTCTTCGACACTCATTATTCCTTCATCGGGAAAGTCATGTGTGGCATCTTCGCTAGTAACTGGGTTTTCAGCGAGATGTTCAGAAATGGCATGTCCTTTGATCGCCTTTTAGTGTTCAAAAGATAGATCGAATTCTGAAAGCATGACAGTCCATCTTGCTATTCTTCCACTAAGAATGGGTTTTTTGAACAAGTACTTTATTGGATTCATCCTTGAACTTATATGGATAGAGTGTTGTAGCATGTAGTGCCGAAGCTTCTTTATTGCAGTGACCAGTGCGAGACACATCTTCTCTAGTGTGGAGTAGCGTGTTTCGTATTCTAAGAATTTCTTGCTAAGGTAGTATATTGCCTTTTCATCATTCTCCACCTTTTGGGCCAACATAGCACCTAAGGCGATTTCTGTGACTATTAGGTATAGCATAAGTGGTTTTCCCGGAATTGGTGGAACCAATACGGGAGGATTAGCTAAATACTCCTTAATCTTGTCGAAGGCCTCCTGGCATTGATCATCCCAGGTAGGTTTGGTGTCCTTTGTGAGCTTTTTGAAGATGGGCTCGCATGTAATAGTCAATTTGGATATGAATCGACTTATATATTGGAGACGTCCTAAGAATCCTCTTATCTCCTTTTCGTTTGTGGGAGAGGGCATATCTCTTATAGCTTTGATTTTGGTAGGATCAATTTCAATGCCTCTTGTGCTTATGACAAATCCTAAGAGCTTGCCAGAAGTTACTCCAAATGCGCACTTTTGAGAAATTAATCTCATATTGTAGTTCCGAAGCCTGTCGAAGAATTTCTTTAGAGAGGGTATATGCCCTTCTCTCTCTTTGGATTTGATGATCATATCGTCTACATACACTCGGCTTCTTTATGCATCATGTCATGTAGAAGGGAAGTTGCGGTTCTTTGGTATGTTGCTCCTGCATTTTTCAACCCGAAAGGCATGGCAGTATAGCAATATGTTCCCCATTGGGTTATGAAGGTAGTTTTCTCCATATCTTCTTCGGCCATTTGTATTTGGTTATACCCAGCATAACCGTCCATGAATGATAAGAGGGCATGTCCTGCAGTATTGTCCACCAGTACGTCTACATGTGGCAAGGGAAAGTCGTCCTTTGGACTTGCCTTATTTAGATCTCTAAAATCGACGCACATCCTTACTTTGCCATCCTGTTTTGGAATGGGTACTATGTTAGCAACCCATTCTGGATATTGAGCGACCCTAATAAAACCTGCTGCGAGTTGTTTCTGAACCTCTTCTTTGATTTTCAATGTCCACTAAGGTTTCATTCTCCGAAGTTTCTGTTTCACCGGTTTTGAATCAGGATTGAGCGGTATTGTATGTTGTGCTAACTGCTATCTCACGACTTATTCCCGACATATCTTTGTAAGACCAAGCGAAAACGTCTATGTATTCTTTTAAGAGATTTATAAAGCTTTCTCGCTCTTTGGGAGTTAACGATAAGCCGATGCGCACTTGGCGCAGCTCTTGATCGCTTGCAAGATTAATTAATTTTGTTTCTTCCACGATTGAAGTCTTTTGTTCATGCTCTAATGGTGCTTTAGTTACTTCTTTGGGCAATTCTTATTCATCTTTTGAATTATTAGCCACTAAGTAATCCAAGAAGTAAGCAGAATCAATATTCATTTCATTGATAGAGGAAAGTGGAACATCAACTGAGCCATTACTATTGGCTTTAACATCATTAGACTTGCAAACAGAATTAAACATAGATTTGGGTGGACCACCCGACTCTACTATATTAGACTCATCTTCATAATCAGATTCAGTCCAGTCGGAGTCAGTGTCGGTGTCAGGCTTGGACTATTCGAAGATCGTGATCTTGATCTTCTTTCCATTGGCTCCCGTACAGCTTATGGTGCGTTTCTGCTTTGTGAGTTGACCCTCATTTGGAGTGATCAACTTAGTTGGGTCAAAGTTTGCATCTTCAATTGCATTATTGACACTGTGGAGCTACTCATCTTTTGGATGGTGAAGCTCTTGCCCAAATAGTAGACCCAAAGCATTATTGGGTGTGTCCTCTACCCAATCAAAGTTTAGCCTCCTTCTTACAGGCAAAGGAGTTCCTTCCAGCGTGTAGCAGTCTTGGAAGACTTCGAATCCGGAACTTGGATTCCATAAACAGGGAGAACATAAGGCTCAGGAAAGCCACAATAAGCGAATGGATCTCCAGACTGGACAAACTGCCCGTTTAGTGTGGGCGGGTATGGTGTCATGGGGATGTCATAGACTTTGTTTTCCTTAATGGCCCTTCTCTTCGCCTTCTCTTTGGTGATGTATTCCCATAGTTCCTGCTTGGTAGGGTTATAGCCCAACCCAAAAAGATTATTTCCGACTTTGGATGACCAAACTGGAAGTGGTTTCAAGACATCTTTGCCTAGAGATGTGCCATGAAAGTGCCCTTGATTCCTTAAGATGGCATTAATTCCTAGGTGGGAATATGGTACGAAAGTAGCTATATCTTGCTCAAGTAGGGCGACGCCTTCAGTCATAAAATCTCATAATTCCTCGTCTTGCGTAGTGTGCTCGACTTTAAGAATCGGTGTGTCTTCAATGCTAGCGATCATAGAATTGGCTCTAACCTCTAGAACTACCCCTCCGACATTCATTTTGACCTTTTGGTGTAATGTTGAAGATATCGCGTCTAATCCATGGAGCCATGGGCGTCCTAGGTGTAAATTGAATGAAGCTGGGATGTCGATGACATGGAATTGTACCATTTTCTCTATTGGTCCAATGTTAAGGTTAACTGAAAATATGCCTAAGACGTTTTGTTTGGAATTGTCGTAGGCCCTTAATCCTTGTGCGGCATGCGTGAGGTTGTTGACATTTATGCCCAAGCATTGGGAGGTCCTTAGGGGACAAACGTTGACAGTAGATCCATTGTCTATTAGAGTCATTGGGACCTGTTTCTTCTCACATATGAAAGTTAGGTACAGTGCCTTGTTGTGGTGTGTTCCTTCTGGTGGAAGGTCTTCACTAGTGAATGCAATTGCTTGCAAAGGATTTCCTTTTGTGAGGAGATTGACTAAGTCATCCGGAGTAGCTTCAGGGGAAATCATAGTTTGGTTAAGTGCTTTTAGTAAAGCATTCCTATGTACTTGAGATGTAGTCAAAAGTTTCCATATAGAAATGCCATCCTTAGTCTTTTGAAGCTGTTTAAGTAATGTAGTGTCATCATCCTCGATTGGAGGGTTTTGGTCTTTACTCTGGACTAGTGGAGAGTCTCTCACTTGTGGTATGACTGGAGCTGTGTTTTTTAATGGATCCTTATTCTGGAGATGGGGTGGTATATAGTGTCTTCCCGACCTCGTGAGGTGTTCGACTTCAGGCGATTCATAATCGGAAGAATCGTACCATGCTTTAGAAATCTGGTGGGTAGCATCTTCCTCGTCGCTATCGCTTTCCCAAAGTTTGGCTGCCTCTAGGTGGAGGGAGTCAAGCTTAAATGGTGGAATAGAATGCCCAATTGGCACAATCAGGCGAGAGGGGTCTTTTCCTTCCTCTTCACTTGTAATGACGAAAACCGCACCTAGAGGATTGGTGTTGTTGTTTGGAGTTGGAACATTCTTTAGCGTCGGAATAGTCCCATTGTTAAAAAGTTCCTAGATTTTATTTTTGAGTGTCCAACACTTCTCGGTGTCATGTCCTTTTCCTCTATGGAATTTGCAATAAAGATTAGGATTCCGCGATGGGCTCCTCTTTTCGGCGTCAGGATTCGGAGTGGGACCCATGACGTTGAGATAATCATTCTTGACAAGCTTTTCCAAAGCTTTAGCGTAGGTCATGCCCAATGGGGTGTATTGCCTTTGCGGTTTGTCGTAGACAGCATTGACTTCATTAACCTTATTGAAAGAGCTTCCCGAGTTGGGATTCTTCTTGTAGTTCGAGTTATAATTGCCTTTGTTGAAGAAGTCCTTGTTTTTCTCCTTTTTAAGTGCTTGATTGTCCTCTATGAGCAAACCCACACTATTGAGTTGTGTGTATGAAGTAATTGCTTGATATTTGAGAGGATTCAAGTAAGGAGGTTGTAAGTTCTTGATGAGTTTTCGAATTTGCTCTTCCTCGGATGGACGGTCAAGCATTTCGGCCACTTTAGTTTTCCATATCTTAACAAAGTCAGTGAAGCTTTCATTTTCACCTTGTTTTATTGCTTCCAACTCTCTCATGGTAGTTGGTTGGATGACGTTATCGGCGTACCTAGTGAGGAACAAACTAGACACCTTGTTCCATTCTTGAATCTGATTGGGCTCAAGCTTGAAGAACCATGCCCTAACAGTGGGGTCCAAGGTTTGTGAGAAAATATGAATGCAAAGGTCGGAATCAACTCCTCCTAGGCTCATTGCGGTGGTGAAAGCCCTTGTGTGATCTTTTGGGTCTCGGTCCCTTTGAAGGTGGGGACTTCAGGCATTGAAAATTTCTGTGGGAGTTTCCCCTTAATGTGAGAGGAATATCCTTCAGCATTGATCATGTAGTCACTTATGATCTTGTTTTGAGTTAGAGCTAACTCAAGATTCTTAATTTGTGCACTTATCTCTTCTACTTTGTCATCTCGAGGTGGAGGATCACTTTGTTAAAAGGGTCAGTTTCCTTAATTTTGCTTTCTATGCATGTCACACGGTTTCCCATGGTTTCCAACATTGTCATCATTTCAGTCAACATCTCATCAGTAGTCTTAGGTGGTGGAGCTGGCATGTCACCTTCGGTCATTTCGGTCAACTTAGAACCAGGTGGTTGATATGGAGGGGGAGTAACAAATACTGCGTCAGACCTAACTTTGCTCGAAGGAGGAGACTCCAATACGAGCTTCCTAACCAGACGTTGATTACTATGATCGTGCTCCTAACTCTTCGTACCGACTGTTTTTTTCCCAATACTGGACAGCGGATTAGACTTAGAAAAGGAAAGACTAACAAGTTCCAAAAAAGACAAGTTTTAAAACAAAAGTGGAAAATCTCTATCTAGAATATTCTATCAACATAGTTACCCTTGGGGACTATGTAATGGGTTTAGGTCAAAAGATCTCGACGCGGGATAAAAATAAAAGATATTATACTCTTGACTAAAAGGAGAGGGGAGAGATATTATCTCGACTCAATATGGGATAAAGCAAAAGATATTATACTCTTGACTAAAAGGAGAGGGGAGAGATATTATCTCGACTCAATATGGGATAAAGTAAAAGATATTATACTCTTGACTAAAAGGAGAGGGGAGAGATATTATCTCTATTCAATATGGGATAAAGTAAAAGATATTATACTCTTGACTAAAAGGAAAGGTGAGAGATATTATCTCGACTCAATATGGGATAAAGTAAAAGATATTATACTCTTGACTAAAAGGAAAGGGGGGAGATATTATCGAGATCTTTGGCTAAAACTCACTACCTAAATTATGGGAAAGAATAAAGCATTAAATCTTTCCTAAGGTAACGAGCATCATATAGAACATTCAGGGATATGGTTTCCTAAAAATAAAGATTCTAGACTCAATCTTAGGACAAAATCTAGACTCAAAAAAGGAAAAGATCTTAATTGGGGTCTAACCTAATATTCTATGACGACCAAAGCAACTACGCAAAGATTGCGTTCACATATGGGCAAATAGCATAACAACGCAAATGAAATGATCATGAAAATCTAGCATGGACATGGGACTGAGTTTCAACCTAAAACATTGGTTCTAGTTCATGCAATGGGGTAGGCTTAAGGGTTTTGGTCAAAAGGTACTCATGATCAAGAATGTACAACAATCCGCGGGATGCGCGACAATGTGATGCATTCTTGTTATCCTACTCGTCGAGTAGACGAATGCGTAGGAAGGTACATGAGGTAGGGGGATCCATGTTTCTTGGCAAAAAAGAATCGAGTGAATTCTCACCAAGCCACTTCACCACACTCCATTGGCTAAGAAACTAGTTTGAAATTTGTAAAAACAAGCTCCGCGCAAGCGCATGCACATGAATGTAATGAATGCAATTTAATAGATGAATGACAAGTCACAAAATAATAATAAGAACACTGAAGGTAGTGAACCAAGCAAAAATAATAGCATTGAATCGAATTTCAAGTTACACCCTCTTAATCATGTCCCCAGTGAGGTCGCCATTGTACGCTACCGGATTTTTATCCCCTTTTTTCCCCTCGATTTCCGGGCGGCCGGACGGGTAGCCTGGGAGAGCGCGGTTGTTCGGGTTTCGTGAATCTTTGAGTGTGAATGCACATGAAGATTTTCGTTTCACACTAAGAACATGATTAAGATTGTCGGAAGTCGCCAACAAATTTAAGGAAATTTGGAACCCTTGGAATCAAGTCAATAGTCTAGAAAGACGTCAACTCAATTCCTGTGCACCCCAATCCCTATTGGGGAAATTGACTTCATAAATGAGTTCGGGGGCGTGAGTACGAGCTAGGAAGGTATTAGGCACCCAACTCACCCGTTGACAACAACGGCCTTTACTAATCGATTCAATGTAATTATCAATGCTACGGTTCCAAACAAGGTTCAATTTGTCCAAATTCCTGGTTTTAACTAATGGGTTGAACAAACATTATTATTGTGACCACTTTTAACAATTTATCAAGTTACATGCTTTTATTGCTAGAAAAAGATAAATATGCTAAAACCTGCGAGTTAGAAGACAAACAAGCAATTCACAAACAAAGCATAATTTAATCATAAAAAGCAATAAATAGCAAAAATACATTCATTCATCCATTAATTAGCTTAATACAAGCCCTCTTGCTCAAAACGCGTCATGCATGTACATATCACATAAACCAAATTCGTTAGTAATAACAAGCAATATAAAGTTATTGAAAACCCTCAGGTTGGATTACCTGGATGCTCACAATGAACTTATTGGGTTGTTATGCTTGAATTCTTGCTTTTGATGATGTATGAAGGTTTATTTTGTGGTGCTAGGGCTAACCTAAAGAAGGAGTAAAATCAGAATTTCTAGTTTAATTTGAGAGAGAATGTCTAAACTCTAAAATTCCCAACCGGAGAGAGAAACTGCCAACCAAAAGACCAACCTCTTCAACTGAACCCTAAGGTATGTTTATATAGAAGAGGGGGAGCTGTCAGAGTTTGACACGGAAATTGAATGGGCCTCGAATTTGCCGTCCACGAGAAAAGGTCCAGGCGGCCATGCAACTGGACCGAATGGCTGAGCCTGCAGGACAAACGGTCAAGCCGCTTGGCAAGTAGATTAGCCACTAAGCCAGCGGTCAAGCCGCTTGGCCTAGGGGCATAGCCGCTTGGCCTAGCGGTCACCGCTTCAACTCAAGCGTGACCGCTTGGACCTGGAGCGGCCTGCCTGCATAGGCGCCTGACGTACTTTTCACGCGGGGGAGGCTTTTCCGAGGGGGTCCACGCGGGATTGACTGAGTTTCCTTGTTTGACCAAGGGTTGACTCATGGGTTTGGGCTCCCTTTCGGTCCCGTAGGTTCAAAGAGGCCTATCTCTCAGTTTTGGACTCCAATTAAATTGAGTCCAACTGGTTTGGATCACCTGTACAAAAGGCTTACACTGGTTAAATCAAATGAACTGGGCTAAGCATCAGAGCAATTATTCTCGCAACCCAAGTTCGAGCAAAATCCAATCCTTTCATCATCGGGTTTTTATGGGGACTTATCATATACACAATTTTTGGTGTCTACAGTTTGTTTCTCCAGTAGTGATTAATACATATTCTCTATTTTTATTATTTACAGGTTAAATAATAAAGGGAGCTCTAAAATCCTAGTTTGTATGTGAAAGAATAGCAACTTGAAAGCTATATTGGTCGTGCACTATTGGTAGGGAAATAAGTCAAGCAAATTCCAATTAGAAGCAAGTAACAGATATAAGTGGGTCTTGATTAATTGGCCTTAAACCCATATGTTCTTACTTCTTACACAGCAAATAGAAGGTACTAGCTGGTGGGTTCATTAACATGACTGGGGCAAAAGGAAATTGAAGGGAAACAAGAGGTTTCCTGGTACAACTATAAAAGAAGGCAGCTCGTGGATTTTGCGGGGCACACGGAGTATTGTTGGACAGCGGACTAGCGACGACAGAGAGCACAGCAACAAACGAGTGAGCAGCACGACTTACAGATTAAGGCGAGGAGCAACACATGACAATGGTCATCGTCTATTCAATGGTGTTTTCTTTTCTAATTATGTCTAGTTAATTTCTCTATTTAGGATATTGATGAAACCCTAATTTAGTGATAATGTAATATATTTTTATCGGGATATTTATTGAATTCTATATGATTGCATGACCAAGTTTAATTCAGTATATGTAATTATTCTTGTTGAATCTATTAATAGGTTGAGATTGATACTTAGGTTATGTGACGATACTCACTGATTGAGATTATTTTATTGAATAGTTCATCCCAGTGTTAGATAAATTATGTCAAATCTGAATAGTTTATGCCATGTCTAGATGAGTTATGTCACTAGTTAATCGCAAGCCTAGATTAGAACTGATAATATCCCAGGTTAAAGTATATATTAATTGTTACGAGATTAGTAGTGGATTCAAGTCCTAGTATTCGTTTACTTGGTTGAAACCTACTCAATTTACTAGCTAGTTCATTTCCGTTACTCTTTTAGTTAATTCCTTTAGTATTATTTGCAATAGCTTATAGTCAAAAGCACAAACTTCGTTATGTTTAGATTAATTTAGGTTGATAATTAGAATAAAGTAATTCTCCGTTCCCTGTGGATACGGCGCCCTTATACTCAATAGTATTACATTGACCTTGTGCACTTGCAAGTATTTAGAGGATTATAAACTACACATAATTGACCCATCAGTACTTTTTAAAAAAAATGAGGTTGATACATGGGATACATGTTTATTCTTGAAAATGATGCAATATATGTCATATTCGCTCATAATGTGACTAGGATAAATTTAGTTAGACAAAAAAAAATACATACACACTAATACACGGTTAGATTTATCTACAGCACAATTTTTGTCACTATGCGTAAATAACACAAATTAAAAACATAGACTTTGAGAAGATATTATCTAACTAAAACTTTGATATAAAATCCTTAAGTGTGGCGTTTGTTGTCAGACTATTTTATTTTTTTTATATAAATAAATATAAGAAACGTTTAAACTTTCTTTCATTTACCGTTATTCATGTGTTATTTTCTATTACTATAATTCAAATATGATCATTTTACGTATTTATCGCTTTATATTTCTCCCCAACAAAAACCCAAACATCATTAGCCAAATATAGCACATATACATCTTATTTTGAAGATTTTTTCATTTTCTATGCAATGACGGTAAATTTAGAATTTTAAGAGTCGCTTAACAAAAGTTATTTTATTTTGTAATTTGAAACGATATACTAATAATTATAAATTTCATATTTAATGACTATCTTGAATTCAAAATTATGATGCATTAATTAGTGGTGACATGATAGATGTTATGCTTACGTGGTAGCTTACGTGTCATGCCTACACGATATGGCTTGCCTATGTGGCGTTCTGTTGGATTTGCCCTATGAACTAATCATAGTAAGAATTAATAATTGCATTATTGGTTGGACTGTGAAAACCGATATTTACTTAATATGGGTAATCGTAATGTTTTTCTAGAAACTAATTACGGTTTGTGAGCCCGAAAAGAGTTTTGGACTTACTGCCATATTAAGTAAACCAGCAGGGTCGCACACTTAACATGCTCGTTTTATTAGAAGGGTCTAATTCGGATTAGGCCTATCACACACTTAACCTAATCAGCCCTCCTGCCTCTCGATATATATCGTGACTCCTGATCAGTTAGGGTTATACGTGATAATCAGTTTTCACGAAACCCTAACTGTGTGTCATTAGAGTAAGGAGAGAACGGAGGTTGTGAACGGGATCGTTGTACTAGCATACTGACGTGTGGACTCGAGCCTGTGTGTGGATACCAGTTGAGGCACGACATCTGACGTGTTAATCCACATCCAACCACTGTTCATCCAACCAGCGACCAAAGGAGTGAGGTAGGATTTCGATTTGATATTTAATTACAGTAATCACATGTTTTTCTGGGTTAATCGAATTTCTATTATGCATGTATGATCATGTTAGTAGTTAGAAATTCCTTCACGTCCCATGTGTCGGCATCACATGAATAATGATCCAATTATAGTTATATATTGTAAACCCGTGTGATGCACGGGCTTGGACTGATTTGATTCAATGTATGAATATATTATATATGGTTTGTTTACCTATCTTTCCTTCTCCTTAACTATTATTAATAGGCCAAATATACATATCCAATCAATGTTTGTCCTTAAGTTTAGGTTCTAAGGTATGTCTGTATCGTTGTAGGCTTTGAAGTTTTGGAATCCTAAACATTCAAGTTTACTGGTGCAAATCACATTTGTTATGTATGGAATTATGATGTATTACTGTATGACTGTTTATAAGCACATAACCTATATTTATTATCATTTTTTCCTTATTTGATTTTACCTCAAAAATTGATACAATCATACATGATATAATATGAGATGATATGATGTATTCATGTGATTAAATTGATCTAAGGGATTTTGTTTTTATTAGGTGTTTTAGTGAATTTTGTTTTTTTTAATATACAGAATAAGAAGGCAGTTTGTGAACTCTACTGTTGTAGAATAAGCTGCGATCTTGCATGTTGTTTGCTACGGCATCAAAAGTATTATATTCCCCAACAATAAATTCCTTTAACAAAGAACTCAACTCGGAGATATGATCCACCCAAGACAAAAAGCCCCCCCCCCCCCCCAACCACCAATTAACCCCAATATTGAGTACCTTACAAATCAAAATAAATAAATAAATAAAATGATGGGGAAATTATACACATGGCTTATTTTGATTGATTTATCAATTCCTTTGGAAGTTTGCCCATGAAAAAATTGGTGGGTCCTCTCCCACTTTGGATCAATTATATATCCCATACGTCATGTTTATCCTCATCAAATATTGCTCACCAACTCATCCATCTATCCCCTCATATCATTATCAAACTCCTACCCCCTCTCAAAAATTAAAAAAGAGACAGTAATTAACTAGGTACATTTGTAGATATTCCGTATCACTGTAACTTATGCTACTTCCCTCTGACATTTAACATTTGGAAAGAAAAATGAAATTAGTGTAAATCTAAGAAAACAAAATTGGAAATGATAGTTTTTGCACGATCTAAAGGGCACCAACTGAAATAGTTTGGGGAAGTGAAGAATGGGGAGGCCTAGAAACTAAAAATTGAAAATCAAATCGGGAGAATTTATACACAAGCTTCAATCACTTATGAAATCTCAATAAATTCACACTTTTCATGTTTCTTGTGGTTGAAAAAGCAACTACAAAAGAAGAAAACAAAGATGGAGAGTATAGATAGAACGGGATAGAAAGCAAAATGTGATTCAATCAGGGAAATAAAATAACACAAAAACTTGAATAAGACCGTCTCACTGTGAGACAAAGTGACTTTATGAAAAACAATAGTGATTTCTAGACAAGAAGTCACCCTTATTCTCATAAAAGTCATACCGTCCCACAGTGGGACGGTCTTATACAAGACTTATTGGCTATTACGTGTCCAATAAATAAGAGCATGAGGACTCTTCTCTTTTGTTTAGGCTTTTCTCATAGAAAACAAGTTAGGTTACTGGTTTTGTACCCATGAAAGTGACCAGAAGAGAAGTATCAATGTCTTTCACGTAAAAGTACAAAGCATCCTAATTGCACTTAAGTGGATACATGATAAAGGATGAAAAGACGTCAACCATGAGAATGGAAGCTATAACAACAATTCTCCCTTAACTAACTTGTTATTGGACCAGAGAAAACAAATGCCTAAGCTAAGACCTACAGGATCATGTAAGACTACTAATGCACGCAGTGGATCATGTAGGAATACTAACAGTGTTTGCTGAATCATACTTACTTGACTTAGACATGGATGACCAATAACGCATTTTAAGTTTCAATCTATTGTTCTATGATGGATCAAAATGAAAATAAAACGTACCCCCATTACAATTGGTATATGGCTAAACATGAAATGGGCATGTATGTTAGTTGAATATGAATAGAAGGACCAGACTGATTATAGGAAAGACCACGAATAATACCTCTCTCGAAGCCTGAAAAAATGAGGAATGTCAATACATCATTTATGAAATATTTAATGTTAAATATACATGACAAAGAATAATATAAAAAGAATAGTTTACCGTCATAAATCATGTCAAGGTCGCTCATAGGCGCCATACAACATATTAGCCCCACTACATAAATAAAAAATATTAGATTAGAAAGTATGAAAAAAATAAAGATTGAATTAGAAAATCAAAAGAAAATAACATTAGAAAGATGAAGAAATCCAAGTATCATTGACACATACTGTCTACAGTAAACTCTTTAGAAACCTCTCCCATCTCCAAGCACGATATGAATCCCGTACGATAACTAAGAACGAACACACTATTAAACAAAGTCTATTGTAGGTCTTTCGGTATATTTCTCGCTGACACAAAATGTGCGATACAAATATATATAAACAACTTCATCCCATTATCAATAAAACTGTCTTAAAAGCATTGCCTTGGAAACTTTAACTTGTAGCCAATATCTGAAAACCAACCTCAATCCACAAACTTCCTTGAAAATGGACACTGTCTCCAATATCTCCATGATCTTATATGTGCATAGGGTTGTTCATTTGAACTTATGGATTAGACTTTTACCTAAAAGTTTTAGTTGTGTTTTGCTATGATAACATAACACAACATATCATAACCTTTTTACAATAACTTTGAAAAAAGCAATATCAAATTATAATTTATCTCCAAAAATCATATCGACATCACGCATTGGTGCAATCACGACATGTATTGCTCTCCTATTACCCAAACGGAAAACATTAAATTAGATAGTATAAACAAAATGAATATTGAAATAGAAAAGTTAAAGAGAATGATATTAAAAATACAACAAAGATATTTAGGTATCTTGAAAACATACTCCACACTCCGCAATCTATGTCATCGCCACGTACGTCAATATAAATCCATCCGCTCCGATATCCACTTGTGAGCATACTATTACACGAAATGTATTATTAATTTTAATTATAACAAAATATATGATACGAAAATATAAACACCTTAATACCATTAGGATGAAATAATGTAACTAAATCTGTCGTCGATAACCTCCGGTGATAAGTAGGGTACTCCATATGCGACCAAACTCAAGCATCTAAAATTTTCAACTTTAATTACTAACTCAATGGCTTCCGATTGACTCCCACCAGAATTCGATATGGAAAAATATTGTTGCAACTGATATCACTAATGCTATGCTGACTGATATAGTGCAACAAGGGTTCAGAATTCAATTAGGAGATGGTTCCAATGCTAAGTTTTGGTCAAATAGGTGGCTGGGTGATGCTAGTTTGGCTAGCCAGTATCCTAGATTATTTTTGTTGATTGCTGATAAGGAAGTTGTAGTAGCTGACATGGGAATTTGGGATGCAGAAACATGATATTGGATATTTTCTTATAGATTTTCTTATAGAAGATCTTTCAGAAGTTGGGAAGAAGAGGATCATTGTAACACCCCCCGAATTTACAACGATTTTCTGGGAGCTATCGACGTCGTTGTGCACGACTCGATACCACTGAGCCGTCATAAACCCAAGGGTAGTTACTGCAACATTTATCATTAAGGAGTAAATGCTAATCAGAAAAGAAAGACTAGGCATCAAAGGAGCTTACTAAGGAAACTTAAACAATCTAAAACAGTTATTATCAGAGTTGTGTATAATAGTGAGCTAAACCATTAATCCAATTATTACAACTTTGCCTTCAAAGGGTACAAACCAGAAATCCCACCAATTTAAACTGAACAAAGAGTTCTAAAAACTGACGCCAACTCTAGCCTCCAAGTTATACGTCCTCACTCGACTAAACCTTGTCACTCCCATCTCCTTACTGCAAGCGACAACGACCACTTTCTCGTTTCTCTCTCTCCACCATTAGCCCCGCCCACCGATGTCTACTCTCATTACATCATGAAGCTGTATCCGCCAATTAACAATTGGCTTCTGGTTTGGCCATTTCATTTCCTCCCCTGCCTCAATTTCCTTTTCGCATTTTTCTTTGATTATTGGTTTAAGTTGTGTTCGCTAAGAATCGATTCTCGTCCTTCAATTATTTATTCTAGTTAGGTTTATGAGGTCCATTGTGTAATTGCATTTCTGAAGTGTTATCATATGAGTATATGAAAACAAAACCCCAAATCAAATCATGAACTCTTGTTCAAAGGAGCATAAGGGTTCATCAGGGGAATGCATAGGAAACAGAGATAGGATAAGTGAATTGCCTGATGAAGTGATTGTGCACATACTGTCTTTTCTGCCCACTTCAGATGTTGTTAGAACTATTCTGGTTCGAAGATTGGGTAACCTTTGGACTTTGGTTCCCACCATTAGTTTTGATGATGACCAGTGGAAAACTAATGATGATTTGTTTTCACTGTTTTTGCTATTTGTCTACAATGTGTTGATTTTTCACAAAAGACCCACCATTGAAAGATTCCGTCTTTTAATGAGGGAAGAGAATTGCGAAGTGGCAAACAAGGCAGGTGCCGAGACAGCCATAAAAGTGTGGATAAATTTCGCATTAAGTAGCAAAGTTAAGGCATTGAAAATGGTAATTTTGTTTTGATCAACGTGCACCTTCTTCATTGGCTGCTTCTATATTCACAAGTCAATCTCTCGTGAGGCTTGAATTGGACCAATGTCGTATCCAACTTCCAAGTAAAGCTCACATGGGGTGTCTAAGAGTGTTAGCTCTTCAATGGGTTCATGTGATAGGCGGCAACGTGAATGAATTTGTATCTAATTGACCTGCTCTTCAAGAGCTTGTTCTCAGAGAAGTCGGAGATTATTATAGCTTGTTTCTCCAAGCATTGAAAAATTGGTACTTTGCAAAGAGAACCCAAGTTCACCGTGGAAAATCAATTGCCCAAACTTAAAGATTTTGGAACTTTTTGTGTCTCTTCGTGTTGTGGAAGCTATTAAATTTCCACGTGTCTGTAAATTGCCAATTGGCTATGCTAATGATGGTGGTACCTACACTAAACAGCGTGCTCACCAGCTTAAAAGGTTTGTGGAAGGGTTACAAAATATTGAGGTTTTGACACTTGAACCAGATGCTGTACTTGTGAGTTTTTTCCCATAATTTTGTCTTAAGTGTGGATTGCCTTGCTTTTGAATTAATAATTGTGTTGTTCTGGTTTCTAATGAGATAGTTGAAACTTTATAATCATGAGAAATGAGCAGTACTACAAAGGTACTAGAAAAATCATTCATATTGTAGTGTTGGCTGGTGGGTTTTATGTCATCAAATAGTATGGTGGTTATTGAATATGTATGATATGTTCCTTCATGAATCATCAATGAAGAACAATCTATATAGGTTGGATGAAACTGATTTCGAAACATTAATCGAAAAGCATCATGGTCCCTCTTTTTATTTTTCTTGGATTTGTCTGTTTTCTGTTTTCATTTTTCTTTATAATATTTATTGAATTTTACTGTTAAACTCTTAGACATCGAACTATTATTTTGTGAGTGAAGGAACAAATGAGATTACTAATATGCGTGCTATTTTTCTTCCAGCAACTCACTAATTGGTTGAGGGGGAATGTGAGCTTTTCACAAAATAGATGGAAGTGCGTTGTTTTGAAGTCACCAATTCAAGACACTAATATTGCAGGCATCTATAGTTTGGTTAAAAATTCACCATTCTTGGAGAAACTTATAATTCATGTTGAACCATAAGATCGATACGAAGTGTTGCGCTTAATAGGGGTAGGTTTGTTTATATCAAGTTTACTTTCATAAATTCTGATCAAGTTCTGCCAATAACGTCAAGTTATACCATGTATATCAGCAGGACAACAATTTGGTCTCCCAAGAGGCTTCTTCTCCTTGTTTGGTACCCAATCTCAAACATGTCTCTATGCATGGGTATGGGAAGCCTTACGAACTTCAGCTTGGATTAGTTGAGTTTCTCCTCAACAGTGCTGTGAACTTGGAAAAATTGGTAATATTCTCCAGCCGAAAAAGCCAATTAACTTCAGCAGAGGAAAGTCAATTTGTCAAGCGATTATTAAACTTTTCAAGGACCTCAACGAAGGCAATGATAGTGTTTCAGTGAGGTTACCACAATTGAAATTGAAGGTATTGTTTATAATTATATCACTATATGTATTTCTTTTGGGGTTCCACAATGTCAATGCCCGTAAACTGGAAGGCATGCATTACTAGAAAGATAATTAAAGCAACTTCTTTTCGTTAGTGACTCATTGCATGCATTTCTTAACTGTTAATGAGGAGGCTAGGAATCCTTATAGGCCAGGAAGACAAGTTTTCGATGAAGGAAGGCGATATCACGTGTTTTATTTGAAAGACTAAATGCTATAAGTCTAAAGGAAATAAGTTCATGATTAAATGAACAGCCATATTTAGAAATTTAATTTACACATTTTTTATTTGGTGAAATTAATAAGTTTTCGATTAAAAAAAAGATGGTCGTCTACAAGGAGAGGAACTACTCTTTGTTTACTTTACATTTTCATTTATTGAATTTGGGACTTGGATACACGTCCATCAGAGCCTTCACACCATATTTTCAGACCCTAGCCCACCATGGAAAATCTTTTTCCAAATGTAATCTCAGATAACATAACACAACCTATCATAACCAACAGGTAATGCTTGCTCTGATTTTAGGATCATGATCTTACATTAGTGGTACCTATATTCATATATGTTATGAGTCTAAAGAAAATGGGTTCAGTAATGACGAAATGCTCAACAATACCGAAAAATATAATTATCTTCTGCAAATCATATTTTTTATTTGGCATGCTACAAAAGAGACATACCAAAATAGAAAACAAAACATACCCCACTACTGGCATGTTCTTTTCAACTGGTTTTCAGTTTTACCCAATTTTGACCAATTCTCCCCAGTTTTGACCAGTTACCAGTTACAAAATACAGTTTCCCCAGTTTTGCCCAGTTTCTCCCAGTTTGACCCAGTTTTGCCCAATTTTAATATTTATACATATTAAACATAATAATTAAATATACCATATGTCATATCAAATATAAAAATAAATATATGAATTGACTAGTATTTAAACATGACTAATAATAATAATAATAATAATAATAATAATAATAATAATAATAATAATAATAATAATAATAATAATAATAATAATAATAATTATTATTATTATTATTATTATTATTATTATTATTATTATTATTATTATTATTATTATTATTATTATTATTATTATTATTATTATTAAACACTTAAAAATATAAAATTTTCAGTTTCTCCCAGTTACCAGTTAGACTTACCAGTTTTCACCAGTTTTGCCCAGTTTTGCCCAATTTCTCCCAGTTACCAGTCACCAGTTCCTAGTCGAAAAGAAGGAGCCCTACGAGTGGTAAACCACCAAACATGTGATATCCACCTCCGACAACCGTCGGATCATGAGGGACAGGACAAACAAAAGGGGAAACAAAAGGATTGCTGATGCGGCGAACATTCCCGCTCTGAAAACCTGAAAAATAAATGAGGTTCATAACACAATTCATTAACGAACTGCTTAACGTAAAACCAAAATTACTTAACGCAAATCATTTTAGCACAATGCTTCCCAAAATAGCCTTTTTATTTGCAAAACACCTTCTTCCTTTTTGCTCTTTTTCCTCCCAAATTTCCCCATTACATTCCTTTTATTCATCCCAAAGAACCTAGTTTCAAATCAAGATAGATAATTTCTTTGATCAAGACAACATCTTTAATGAAATTAATGATGAAATTAAAATTAGAAATTTTCAATTATTCATTGTTTATATTTTATGGATGGTGGCTTTAGTGACGGATGTGGGGTGGTGGCTTGAGTGACGGATGTGGGGTGGCGCGTCACGGCGATTGGGTGGCGGGGTGGTAGGGCGGTTGACTGGAGAGTCGGGAGGAGAGAGAGAAAGAGAGTGCAACAGAGGTGGTTGTTGCATTCGATCGACGAAGACTAGTGGTAATAGGGTCAATGGCGCGGTAAGGTCGGCGCGGTAAAGTCGGTACTGGGTGGTTCGAGGGCTCGGTGGTGGGTGGAGGATTGACGGCGTCGGGTGGCTTGGTGGCGTTTGACGGCATTGGGTTAGGGGTTCGTGTAAAGGTTGGGGACTAGGCTTTTGATTCGCATTTGGGTTTTGGGTACATGCTTCTTTTTTTTTCTTTTTTTCTTTATTGTTTTGTTATTGTTGGGTTGTGGTGTTTCGTAATGATGATGATGAATTGATGATAATGGTGTAAAGAAAGCAATTTGTGTTGCTTGCTACAATAAATTAATGAACAAAGTTATGGTACCCTCAATATCTTCAATAATGCCGTGACAGCAAGTGAGGAGAGGGAGAGAGAGAGGGAGAGGGTGTGTGTGAGGAGAGTAGGGTTTGTTATGTGAGGGACTTTTTGGGGAAAAAAAATTTACGTTGAGTAATTTTGGATTTACGTTAAGCAATTCCCTTCATTGAATATCCAATGTTTACAATAAATTTGAAAAGAGTAATATCAAATGGTTATTTTACCTCCAAAAATCATATCGACATCGCTTATTGGCGTAATGCACGACATGTCATGCTCTGTCACTAACTCAAACAAAAGAGAAAGATATTAAAAGGACAAAGATATCTATGTATCTTGAAAACATACTCTACACTCTACGATCTATGTCTTCACCACGTATCTCACAATAAACCCATCCGCTCCGATAACCAACTGTGAACACACTATTACACGAAATGTATTATTAGTTTTAACTAAACAAAATATATGATAAAAAAAATATAAACAACTTAATACCAGTAGGATGGAGTAAGGTAACTAAATCTGCAGCCGATAACCTCCTCGAAACACGGGGCGATAGATAGAGTCCTCCGGATGCGACCAAACTCAAGCCCCTACAACTTTCAACTGTAATTACTAACTCAATGGGTTCTGATTGGCTCCCACTAGAAGAGGGTACTGGTTACTCTCCGATATGGAAAAATATTATAGTTGCTAGTACCATTAATAGTGCAACAATTGTTCAGAATTCAATTTGGAAAGGGTTCCAAGGCTAAGCTTTTGTCAGATACTTGGTTGGGTGATGTTATTTTGGCTAGCCAACATTCTAGATTATTTTTGTTGACTGTCGATAAGGAAGTGCTTGTGTCTGACATGGGATTTTGGGATGCAGAAACATGGTATTTGACATTTTCTTATAGAAAATCCCTGATAAGTTGGGAAGAAGAGGATCATAACACCTTGTTACAGAAGATTCAAGATATACAATCTTCCAGGCTTGAACCTGATCACCTTATTTGGAGACATGACTTTCATGGTCGGTTTAGCACCCAGGCTTGTTACAATTTACTCCTTGGTAATAGTATGCCAGAGGATTGTGTTGCAGCAGCGTGTATTTGAGATTCCAAAGCTCCCCACAAGGTCCAAGCTTTTATTTGGATGGTGTTACAACATAGGACAAGAACAAAGTAGAATCTTTCACAAAGAGGTGTTCCCTTGGATGAGGAAAGTTCCTTATGTGTTTTTTGCAACAATGATATTGAGACGTAAGAACATCTTTACCTTCACTGTATTTTCTCTTGTCAGATTTGATATCGTATTTTGTGTTGGTTGTCCATTCAAAGTTGTTTGCCCTCTTCAATATCCCATCTCTTTTTACAATGACAATTTTTTTTTCCTTCTAAATATGCTATTAAAGGGTAGTGCTGGCTTATTATCTTTTTTTGCTGCAGTGTGGTCTATTTGGTTGGCTCGAAACCAAATCTGTTTTGAGAGTAACATGCTGAATATAGAAGAGATCATTGAACTTATATAGATTAGGTCTTCTTGGTGGGTGAAAAGTAGGATTCTCTGAACTTCACTATACATCAGTGGACCAGCTCTGCGCAAAGTCTTGTTGAGGTTAGTTTCTCCGCAAAGTACTACTAATAAGAATGTAAACAGGGACTATAATGTTTGGAAATCCTCTCAGCTGGTTGGTGGAAGTTTAATACAGATCGCTCTGCTCTTGGAAAGCCTAGAGCGGTGTGGCAACATTCTTCATGATAACAATGGAGCTGCAGTAAAAAGATATCAGAAACCAAAAAAAAGGATCCCAGTAGCAACGGTAAGCCCAATTCAAGTGGATGTGAACGAAAAGATGCGATTCTACCACATGGTATCTATGAGAAAACATCTCTTACGCTTTCACCGTTCAATACCGAGCACTAAAAATGTATGTCTCATCGACAATGGTTGCACAAATCATATGGCAACAATCAAGGCATTATTACAAAAATTAATAATCTGTCAAATTGATACGCTGGGGAACATGTTACAGATGAGTTATTTATTTTATATATTTTAATGAGAAAAGTTGGCACAATTGGCTAAACTTGGCTACTTATCCTCCAAGCCCAACAGTTTATACGTTAGGCATGGAGATATAGAGAGGGGGATAGGGAGGGGAAGGGAGAGAGATAGCTAGCGAGCGAAAGAGCGAGAGAGAGAGAGAGAGAGAGAGAGAGAGAGAGAGAGAGAGAGAGAGAGAGAGAGAGAGAGAGAGAGAATCAATGCCGGCTAAGAGCCAAAAGAAGAGAAAATCAGTCGAATTATTTCTTTTCTCCCTTATCCCCTGACTCTGTCTAATATGACCATTCCGAGACAAAGATCAGTAAATCATGTCGCATCCCAGATCGAACAATCGACCCCGAGTCGAGTAATTGGGCATTGTCTTGCATTCTATGCATCTATGAGGTAACCCTTCAAGTCCAACAAAAATTGCGAAGGATATCAACTAAGAAAATGAATAGGGAGTCATTTCCCTCGAATCAAGCATGGAGAAGCTCAAGTTGGTACACACGCTCTTACAAACAATCACATCAAGTACTGCATCTTATTTACTAATTATTGTACAAGGATGAATTGAGTTTTATTTTCTCATTGAGAGATCAAAAGTACATAAAATGCAAAGCTACGGTCGAAAATTGGAGTGGTTAACAAAATGAATAACATTGGATTTGACAGAGGCAAGGAATATACCTCTATAAATATTTTTAATGACGGTGTCAAACACCAACATATAGTGGGCTACGCACCTTAAAAGGCCTCTGAATAGAAAAATGGGAGCACCATGGAGAAGCATGTTTTTCGGAAATAGTATATGCCTAAAGATCATCAGTATATATCTTCTAAACAAATTACCCACCGTGGCAGTGAGGGATAAAAACACATTTTGAAGCCTAGACAAATACCAACTGTTTGGAAGTTTTGCTACATATGAAAAAGATTTTACACATAAAAATTAGAAATTGATAAAAACTGTTTTTTTAAAGTGTAAGAGTGTTACAAATAAATAAAAAGAATTATAAATCACCCTAATTACGTTGAGCGCAAAAAGATGCGTCACTTTAAAAGCCTCACCTGCTTTATTTGGCCAATTACAGCACCCAGACAGGCTCTAGGACCATGACCCCTTCGATCCCCCCGAAACCCCCCGACCCCCCGACCCCTCAGCCCACCGTATTTTTGCCTCCGCCCACTTTGCTGCACCACCAATCTGTGTATAGATCTTCTCTTCACCTTCCTTTTCTAGTCAACTGCTCCGTCTATGCTCCGACGTCACATCTGCCACACCTCCAACTAATTAGTCCGATTTTGTTGTCTCTAAAAGAATTATACTCCCTTGTTCATGAAAGTTCCAGATCACTTCAAAAGCTTCATATAAGCTTTGCCCTTGTTGAGCTTATCTTTAATCTAAGATTTGATGATAAAATCTCTGAACATCAATTTGATTTGCTGGGCAAGTTTTTGCATGTTTGCTCCCAATTTAGCAATTCGCTCAACAGACGAAGACGGTGGTCGGCAATTTGGCGGTGCGGTGGCTTCCCTTTTCCATCCTCATCCATCATCTACCCAGGTCAGAAGTTAATCTCTAACTCTAAGCTAATCAATTTCCAAACTCAATCAAGAAATCTACAGACTCAATTTAGTAGATTAATATCTCAGTGCTCATTCAAGAGGTTAATTACTTTATTTAATCTGCTTGTTTGGGTTGATCTTATTTCTGGTTGTTTTGGGTTTTGGTTCAACTTCAGTGATAATTGTAGTATCTGTTCTAACTTTTGTTACAGCTCATCTAAATTTAGGAGGTTTACTTCCCATGCCTATTACTCTATAATCATACCTTGCATGTGCATCTATAGCTTTAAAATTATAAGTAAATCTTGGCTATTCAATTTCAATTTGTCTGTAATGCAAATGTCTCACTTATACTTTGTCAGTGAAAGAATATTGGATTTTTCCAACCTTTTGCACTCATCAAGATTTCTTTTTTTTCTTTTATTAAGTGATGCAGTTAGCCTTTGTATTCATGCCTGCTGGTTGCCTCAGGTGGAGCTATTCGTCCAAACCATTTATCTTTTTGCTCTGAGTACTATGGCGTTTGTTTTTCCGACAATCTTTTTTCATTGCCTATGTTTCTTTATGCTAAGTTGGTGTATTAAAGGTCTTGATTACTTGACTCTTTATTTTGTTGGCCACTTGTTTGATCAGATAGTTGAAGAGAATATTTTACTATGGCTTTCACATATGTTTACATTGACTATTTGGAGATGCAAAATGCAGAATCTTTCTAATTTGTGTGTGGAGTGTTTCTATTTGTTAGTCAAGTTTGTTGCTATCTCATCTGACGTGGTGCCAGTTGTGGATCCTTTAATTTCCTTGTCCTGTTTAGATATTTCTTTTGTATTACCTCATCGTTGGCTTGCACATAATATAGTGTTTTGACTCAACTAATTTGTTTTATACTTTGTGGAGCGGAACATATGCATGAGGACATATGTACTCTTGGACCGGAGTGTATACTCCTTGTGTATTTGTGGATTATTATTGGAATTTTCTAGCTAAGGAGACATTATCTCCTATTTATGGTGAACTGTTTCTTGCAGTCTTATAAGAGATCATACAGCACATTACGTGGCTCAACAATTCTTGATTTGGGATTCCTGACCCTTATGACTAAACTAGTGTATGAGATTTTTTATCCTAGACGGAAATGGTATTTTAAATTACACAAAATTTATTTATGAAGATTGTTAGCTGAAATATTCAGGGTGCTAAAAAGGCTCAAGCCTTTGGAGAACTAAAGTTTTTAAAGAATACTTACAAACCGGACATACCTTTAGAAACCATGACTAATCCGATTAATTCGTTAAGAATTGCTAGATCACATGGCTTCAATGAGTTGGAGTTTGTTTCCCCGGTTAATCATGCGGGTGGGATTTGGGTATTGTGGAACAATTGTAATTGCAAGGTTGACATTCTAGACAAACAACATAGAGCAATAACGCTTCGAGTAGAGGATCGTAAGATTAATGCATCTTTTATTCTCTCTGGTGTGTATGCTCCTGCCCAAGAAAGAGATAAAAATAGTTTTTGGAATTTTTTAACTAATATGGTTGCTCAATTTATGGAACCATGGTGCCTCATTGGAGATTTTAACGAATTAGAGGCATTGGATGATAAACTTGGGGGTGCTTCTGTGAATGATAACATAATAAGACGGCTTAATGAGTTCTATCAATTGACAAATTCAGAATCGATTATCGTCAATGGACCCAAATTGACGTGGAAGAGGAAATGTAATGGAGTCCTTGTGTATGAACGATTAGATCGTGCTATTGGAAATAGGGATTGGCTTAATCTCTATCCACAAAGTACTTTGATTCACGGACAATTTACATGTTCGGATCACGCCCTAGTATGTTTACTCTTAGATGGAGGGGGGCCTAACTTAGGTAAACCTTTTCGATTTCAACCTTACTGGACACTAAATAAGGACACAGAGGAAACCATTAGACGAAACTGGAATCATGAGATACAAGGTAGTAGAATGTACAGAACGGTCAAAAGACTTAAATGTATTAAATTAAAACTCAAATCTTGGAGTAAAGGAGTATATGGACATTTTCAGAAAAAATTGGAGCAAAACTATTTGAAGTTACAACATGTTGAAGATAGACTTATTAGTGAAAGAGATAATCATAATCTCCTAGCATGTCAAGACCGACTCTTACTACAAAGAGAAAAACTTCTGCTTTTTAGTCAAAAGTATTGAGGTAAGTTTGCAAAAAAGAAATGGCTTATGGAGGGGGACATGAATAGCTCTTATTTCCACAAGTATCACAACTTTCGGAAAAAGAAAACACGCATTTTTAAGATTTGAGAAGCTTCTGGTGCTTGGTTGGAGGATTCTAAACTCATAGCAGACTATTTTATTGCTGAATATAAGAAAAGATTCACAACCTCAAACAGCAATTTTGAGACAACGCAATTGAATGACATTCCTAAATGTATTAATCAACAAACGAAAAATAACTTAGTCCGTCCAATCACAGATGATGAGATTAAGGACGCATTATTTGAAATGAATCCGCATAAAGCCCCAGGACCGGATGGATTTGGTGCGGGTTTCTTTCAGCATTATTGGAATATTGTTGGACACAATGTTTGTAAAGAAATTAAAGCCTTTTTCCATCAGAAAAAACTTCTTAAAGAGATAAATCATACGCTTATTACACTGATTCCGAAAATAGACTCTCCTGAAATGGTTAATCATTTCCGACCAATTAGTCTTTGTTCTACTTTGGTTAAAATTATTTCTCGAATTCTTGTAAATCGATTACGACCCGCTTTACCGGAAATTGTTAGCCCCTTCCGAGGGGCTTTTGTTCCAGGAAGATCAATCCATGATAACATCTTACTCACTCATGAAATTCTAAATGTGTTTAAAAAATCTAAGATAAAGAAAGGATGGCTAGCCATTAAGTTAGACATGGAGAAAGCTTATGATCGCATTGAATGGAATTTTTTATTTTCTTGCCTAGAAAGACTTGGTTTTCATACCACTTGGATTGAGTGGGTTAAACAAGTTGTTACTACCGTTTCTTACTCGCTCTTAATAAATGACGTAGCTCAGCACCCATTTCTTCCCACCAGGGGGTAAAGACAAGGAGATCCATTTTCGCCTTACCTTTTCATTCTCTGTATAGACGTATTAGCACGAAGGATAACTGTGGCAAGTCAAGAGAAGAAAAATGGGGTGGGCGTGAAAATAGCCCCTCGGGCACCTAATATCCCGGGACTTTGTAAAGGTACTAAAGAGGCATGTCAAAATTTGAAAAACATATTGGACAATTTTTGCCACCAATCTGGTCAACTGGTTAATTTTCATAAATCGGCTATCTATTTTTCGAAATCTATAACCCAAGCATAGAAAGAAATGGTGGCTTCAGTGTTTAATATCCCGCAGACGAACAATTTTGGAAAATATTTAGGCTGCCCAATTTTCGATGGAAATATATCTCCTAGCTCTTTTCATGATTTAGTTACTAAGTCTTCAAATAAAATGTCTTCTTGGGCCGCTAACTCACTCTCTAAAGCTGGGAGAACAGTTCTTATTCAAGCGAATCTTGAATCTTTGCCGTCCCACACGATGCAATGTTTTGAAATTCCTTCCAGTACGTGTGAAAAATTGGATAAAATTAGTAGAGATTTTTTTCTGGAAACGGACTGAGAATCACAAAGGGTTTCCGATGGTAGCCTGGGATATAATGTGCCAACCCAAATGCATGGGTGGACTTGGACTTAGAAAAGCCATTATGATTAACAAAGCTTGTTTGGGCAAGTTGGGCTGGAAAATCATTTCAGAATCAAATAATATATGGGTGGATTCAGTTAGAGCCAAGTACTTAAACCAATGCGGGTTCTTCAGTTGTACCAAAAAGAGCTCTCATTCATGGGCATGGAAAAAGATTCTTAATGCAAGGGAATTGCTTAAACAAGGTTTGAGATGGAAAGTGGGAAATGGTGAATCGATTAAATTTTGGACAGATAATTGGTGTGCGCAAGAACCAATATCTGAAATTTTACACATTCAGCAAAATTTCATACCTGAACCAAATTTGAAAGTAAAAGAATTTATAAATCATGATTATTCTTGGAATATTTCCAAATTAAGGTCCTATGTTCCTAACTCTTTGGTGGAAAAAATCAGAAGTATCCCCTTGCCATTTCATGACATTAAAGACGAATTTTGTTGGGGTTTAACGGGTAATGGCACGTATTTTCTCTGTTAAAACCGCTACTTGGTTAGCACATTATAATGGAAAAATAAATAAAACAAGTTGGAATTATAAATGGATTTGGAATTTAGACATTAATCCTAAGATTAAGGTATTTCTTTAGCGGTTTTTTCACTCCACTCTCTCTGTTCGCAAAGAACTTAATAGAAGAGAATTACCTTTGAGCACCGAATGTCCGTTATGTCATAATGGAGAGGAATCATTGGATCACGTCTATGTAGAATGTCCTAATGTTGGTCAAGTATGGGAAATTGCTAAGGAAAAAAACTGGTTGGAGGTTGACCTTCCATATTGTAATGTTAGATAATGGTTTCATAATGGAAAAATGAATGGTGACTTAACTAATGAAGAAATAATCAAATGTGCATTTCTTTTGTACGGCATTTGGCTTTCTCGAAATCTAAAAGTTTTTCAAGATCAAGATTTCAACTCAGTTGATACCTTTTTTCGATCACGAGCCTGCCATAAAGAATGGCTTGTTAGAACTTTGGTGGATGAGAATAGACAACCAAGTAATTGTCATGTTAATAAAAATGGACTTGCATCACGATTTTTGGTTAAGTGGGAAACACCTAATGTCAATTATGTAAAAGTAATTTTTGATGGTTCCTTAAAGGATGGTAAAGCTGCTGCCGGTTTTGTTATTCGTAATGAAGGTGGGACTTTACTTGCATTAGGAGCACGGAATTTAGGTCATGCATCTGTAATGGTTGCGGAGGCTACGGCAATGCGAGATGGAGTTCAAAAGACACTTGATATTGGGTTCAATAATATCCACGTTGAAGGGGATAATCCAATTGTCATTCAAGCTATAAAAAAAGAGATCATCGTTCCGTGGAAAATTCATAATGTCATTACTGATGCACGCAAAATGCTAGATAGATGTAACTCAGTTATTATCAGTCATGTTTTTCGTGAAGGTAATAGGGTAGCAGATCGGATGGCCAATAAAGGTCTTCAATCTAGCTTCCCTTTTTACTGGACAACTTCTCTGTTTAAAGAGTTGGACTGCATTCTTCGTGCAGATAGGTTAGGAGCAACCCTCGAGAGGAGGACTTCCTAACTTCATTCTCTTCCTTAACATTTAAAAAAAAAAAAAATTACAGCACCCAATCCAAGCAAAGTCAACTAGTCTAGAAGCATCCGACAAAATCCTAGCATTCCGCTCCAGCTAAATGAATCATAGGATGTCAAAGAAAGAATATTGCCATAGTAATCTGGCATTCTATCTTCCTTACCTTACGATTACCCCTTCCCCAACCACAATATCGTCCCCACGTGCCAACAATTGCTACACAAAAATGGTTGGACACACAATAACCTCTCTAACGCAGAAGTCTCCGACAACAAATCTAAGCGAACTCACATGGTAGAAACAAGTGCAGAGGAGACTCACTAGCATGGTGACAAAGTACACACACATGGAAACAAAACCCACCATCGTCTCCTCCAAGAAATAAGCACATCCTAAAAATACAATGATTCCTCGAGATCGAATAGTCTAATTACAAATAACCCAACATAACAGAAGTATAGGATAGCTCCGAAACACCCAATAACCTTAGTCCACAAAGAGGTTAGGTGACTACCTTATCCCACAACATAGAAATGCCACTAAAAAAACCCTAACATCCCTCTCAAGCCAAATACACTACAACACCCTAATCTCACTCCCACTCGCATGACCTCCATAACAGTAATAAGATACACCACCGAAGTTTCACCCATGATAGCAAATGACCTTCGATCACCTGCTACTTGACACCTTGAAAAGGTATTAGCCTGATAAAGCATGTTCATGTTCGGATGGAAAAAAGACAAAAAATTAAAGAGAAAACATAACGATGAGTATTTTTGGGAGAATTTCAATTGGGAACTCAAAAATTTGTTATTAGTATAGATATTGAAGTTTTATGAGAATTCCTATTAGGAAGAAGATAAAGTGGAAAAGCAATCCAACGTATCCTTGAATTTGTACCATACCTAAAGTACTAAACAAGGATATTTGTATAAGGCTTCTTTCTTGATACAATACTGATTATAGTGAGACATTTGCTCCTATTACTAGGCAAGGCACCGTATCTTTCAAATGGGCAAAAAACACTTAATCTTTCAAATTGACTTTGACAACCCATTTAGCATTGGCAATACGATGGGTATGTTTAGTCTCAACCTATACAAGTTAGGTAGTGGAGAATAAACATACCCATTCTACAATAAAATGAAGGACCCGATAACTTGGTTGAAAGTGGACTCATGCTGAATGGCAAAACTACAAAGTATGAATTAATGCCAATTTTTTAAGTTACCTCTGTTCTTGTTTTGTTTTTTTTTTTTTTTTTTTTTTTTATTTTATTTTATTTTTTGTTGTTGTTGTTGTTGTAAAAATTGCATCAATACCTTTTTATTTTATGAGTAGTATAGGGCGCTTAAGCATATTGACTAGTTTTTATCCGACTTTTCCTGTCAGTCAGTCTAAGACTTACATGATATAATTCTGTTTATAAATGCACCCCAAGGGTGTTCTTAGTTGATCTACAATTTGTACTTTTTGGGATCATTAATAAAAACTGTTTGCACCTTTTCTTGGAGGTTGTTTTATTCTACCTGTTAAAATAGCTTTGATTGATATGGGTTCTACAACGGGAAAAAAACTTCTCATTGTTAAATGACAAATCTTTTTCAAGTACATTATTGATCGTATTGCCAATGCTAAATAGGCTGTCAAAGAGTTTGGGATGGAGCAGAATGAGTATGTTTAGTCTCAACCTAGACAATTTTGACCGTGGACAATAAACATATCCATTCTGCTCGTTAATCCGTGCATCACAATGGGCACAATACGAAATTTTGTGTTAATTAATATATAAAGATAAATCTGAATATCTATATATGTCAACTTCAAACCTACACAACCTTACACTCATACACGTACATAGATGTTTTTAAACTTGTTTAGTAAAAGCCAATGAGGTATTGACCTAGTGGTAAAGACTGAGGTCCTGGGTACATTAGGTTTTAGTAAAAGCCATTGAGGTCTTGGCCTAGTGGTAAAAACTGAGGTCCTGAGTACATTAGGTCCCAGGTTCGAATTCCCCCTCCCCCGTTGTATGTAAATTTATTGTATTGGCCTCTCTGCCTTCCTTGAACCAAAAAAAAAAAAAACAAAAAAAACTTGTTTAGTAAAAACATAACATCAATCCGTCAACATTAATATCTTAATCACACAGCATTACAAACAAAACAACCAATATCAATCCAAACAGAACTTTCCATTCTCATAACATCACACGTGTCTTGTGGCAGTTAAATTATTTCATCATCTTTACATCTCTTCATTGTCTTGTTGTCTAGCAAATAACCCACAATTATTAAAAAACACATCCTAAAAGAGAAAAGGCATGTTTTAATACTCTTTTAATTTTAAAGGTTAAAAACCATAGAATTTGACCAAATTACACAGCACAGCAAACCATTATAAACAAAACCAGAAAAAAAAAACAATTTAAACAAAAAAAAGACACCATTCAACTTTCCCTTGCGTCTTCCCGGGTCTCCCACCACATCCATATCAGATTCCTCAATCATTCCTCATCCTCCGATCCAGATGTCGCCATTCCCGTCGGAAAACGGCGTCGATGGCGACGATGAGAGAGAAGACGCCGAAGAATCAGAAGACGACGCTTTTTCTCGCGACGAAGAAGAAGAAGATGTCGATGATGAAGTTGAAGAAGATGAGCCGAAGCTAAAGTATCAAAGAATGGGCGGAAGTTTGCCGTCGTTAATGACAACTGATGCTGCAAGTTGTATTGCTGTTGCTGAGAGAATGATCGCTCTTGGTACTCATGATGGGACCGTTCACATTCTCGATTTTCTCGGTAATCAGGTATGTATTAAGATCTCAATTTTAGTTTATTTGTGCTTTTTTGTGGTCAATTTGGTGTGGTTTTGTGGTTTAGGGTTTGAATTTAAGGTCAATTGTGGAGAATTTTGGATTTGGTGATGTGGTGGAATTTTGTTCGATTATGAAGTGTGTGTTAGTGATGTGACATTGAAATCAAGTTTTGTTGGAGTAAATGTATTGTTGAGCTAGTATTTTGTGGCCTTAAAGTATGCTATGGGGAATTTGTTAAGTAGGATTAATTTTCTTACGGTTTTTAATTAAACTTTTAATTTCTCTGCTATATAATGTTCCTCTGTCACTGTCAAGGATGTTTCTTCTGAATTCTGTAGTAGGCCATTTCTTCTAATTTTGAGTTGTTTGAGGTTCTTTCTGTGGTCAATTTGGTGCGTTCTCGTGGTTCGTGTGAAATTTTTGGGTCAATTGTGGAGAATATTGGAAATTGATGTGGTGGAATTTATTCGAATTTAAAGAGTGTGTGTTGGTGGTTTTAAGTTGAGTGGTAATGCATCGAACCTAGAGGCTTATTTTGTGGCAATAGAGTATGTTACTTTTCTGGCACAGCTGGTTTTAGAAGTTATTATGGACTAGTTGTTAGGTAGGAATAACCTGCTTACTGTCTTTAATTTGATTGTAAGTATTTGAGCTTTTCTGTGGTGAATTTTATGCGTTTTAGGGGTTCGGCGCGTGAATTTTGGGTCAATCATGGGTAATTTTGGATTTAGTGAAGTAGTAGAAATCCAAAGTGATTTAAAATTGAGTACAAGTTTTGTTGTGAGTATAATGTTGAGGTAATATATGAAACTTAGAGAGGTTTATATTTGTAGCCTTAGAGTATGTTATGGGGAAGTTCTTAAGTAGGAATGTAGGATTCATTTGCTTACCGTCTCCAATTAAATGTTTAATTTTTCTGCTATCATAGGTTGCTCAGTCACTTTCAAGGGTGTTTTTGTAGAGCCATGTAGAAGGCCATTAATGAAAAGATAACTATTTTGTATCTTTCATGAAATGCTGCATATACACATCACTCTGCCTCATTTTTGAAACATTTGGCATGTGAAGATTTGGTAGATGTAGAAGTGTATGTGTCTAATTTCGCTTCTTTGCCCTTTTATTTTTGCCTCTTGGTTGTTCATTCAAATTAGTTAGAGATGCTTTATCGCTGAAGTAATTGCCGAGTGTACTTGAGAATATTTTTTTTCACCAACAATTTAAGTGAAGTAATTTGAGGTTGCTAGACAGATTGGAACTGTAGGTTCTAGTAATATTTAAGGGGTAGGTGAAGCTCAAAATTTGGGTAGCTGGAGCTGCAAAATATTGAGATTACCTTAATGAAAACGCCCATTGTGGTGTGTTTATGAGCTACCATCTTAAGATAACAGAAAAACTGCAAGTAGATAATGTAGAAGCAAGAGATAGAATGAAAATACAAAGTGTTGATTTCATTCAATTTTCCAAGTATATACAGATGAAAAATTGAACATCAACATTACCCATATGCCTCAAAAGAGGCTCTCTCGGCCAAGCAGGTAAGAGGCCGGGGGGGGGGGGGGGAAGGTTAGGTGTACACAACTTAATTTTGTGAAAACTGAGAGGCTGTTTCGGTTAGACTCTTGTTCTGATGCGCGCCAACCATCAACCACTAAGAAGTGTAAACATTTTGATGAGCCTTTTTGTTGTAGTCCATTATATTCCAAAGGCAAAGAGTTGTGAGTCTGTTGGCTCCATTAGAAATGGAAAATTTAGATGGAAATCAAAGAAAAAAATAATTTTACTCACCAATTCTTCCTTCTCCCACAGCTCCTGCTTGTATGATCATCATGTAACAATGATAGCGAGCTTCTTCCCATTGCCCAGCCTCATCCCTTTTATCCACCATCCTATTCTAGTTTCCAAATTTATCTCCTCTCTCAAATTCTAGATCACCACTTAGTCCATCTTCCTCCCTTGATATCTAGCCACTCATTTTTGTCCTCTCATTGCTCACCTTCCCTCTTAGATCAACTATGTTTGCGGGGAGCGGGGAAATGTCATTGTTGGCTGTTTATGGATAGGGTCGAGGGCCATGTACAATTGGGGCTTGTATGGAAAATGGTTGTACAATAACAACCACCACCTCCCAGTAAGTGTCCCGTCGAGGGTTGGGTTTGGGGAGGTTCAAATGTACGCAACTTTACCCCAGTTGCCTAGTAGAGAGGCTATTTCTGATACACCCACGATAACAATTTTGATGTTAGGAAAATGGTTATATCCAAACGAAATGCCAACAGATCTGATAAACAAAAGCATAGTTTCTCTTAAAATCTTATAGTGAAACCAATTTCAAACTACGAAAAGAGAGAAAACAACAAATGGGGCCACTTTTTGGTGCATATAGGGATTAGGGAACCAAATGTTGACAGAGATGGTTTTATGACACACAAGCAATTATTCTTTGTTTTTAGATAAGAGAAAATTTTATTAATCAATCAAATAAAAGAGAACAAAAAGGGGAGGACAAGAAGTCCTCGAATGAATACAAAAAATATCTACAACTCCCCCCAATGAAGTTGAACAAAGGTCAATGGAACCCCCTTAAAGCCCCTAGCTGCCTTCGCCCAAAGTGATGCCAAATAAACAATATGATCCCAAACATAATCGATGGTCTTTCTAGAGGCGGAAAAGATTCTCGAGTTCCGCTCTAGCCAAATACACCACAGAATAGCCAGGCAAGCACACTTTCGCCACAGCTTGCCCTCTCTCCTCCTCCTTCCAGTAACAAACCGCATCTGAAGAAACTGGCCCACTGTAGCAGGGCTAGCAAAAGGCTCTCCCCCAGTCAACCTACCCCACAACATCCTAGCAAACTTACACAACACAAACAGGTGCAAACCATCCTCACAGTCATGATAGCACATAACACACACATCCGGCGACAAACACCAACCGGGCCTCCGCCGCTGCAGCATGTCATGCGTATTCACCCTGCCTAATACCAAAGTCCACACGAAGGCGCACACCTTCAGAGGAACCTTAGACTTCCAAATATATGTAGCAAGAGGAAAATGGAGAAATTGAGAAGGAAGACTAAGCCGATGCAGGAAAGACTTGCTGGAGAAAACCCCAGTGGAGTCCCCTTCCCAAGTCCGGGAGTCGTCCCTAGGGACGAGAAGAGTAGTGTTTAGGACGCTCAGAAGGGTAACAAGTTCCTCCATCTCACGGTCATGGGGAGCTCGGCGTAAATGTAGGTTCCAAGAGCCGCCCACATCGGAAAAGAACTCCGATATGGGCGCCTCATGGAGCGTAGACAGCTGATAAACCCGAGGATATGTGGAAGAAAAAGTGGAATCCCCCTTCCACACATCCTCCCAGAACCTTACCCGATGTCCATTACCCACATGAAATCTAACCAGGGGAAAGAAAAGAGGTGATACCTGTGAGATAAACTTCCACGGGCAAGCATGGGAAACTTGTTCGGCACACAAGCAATTATTCTTACGAGGCAGTTTGTTGGACTTTGCTTAAAGGTGCAATAAAGCTTAAATTTAAAGAAAATAAATCAGCACTCACGCAGACAGAGAATGAACAAGAGGGGTTCACATAATTAGTAAGTATTATATGATGAAAGGGGGAAAGAGGAGGTAACTTATAAGTTGTAATTGAATCGGGAAGTTGCAGATCGAATTGGTTCGACAAGATTGCAAGAGGAGAGAGAAAGGAGGAAGTGAGAGGGACAAAGTTGTCATTTCATTTGAGTAATGTTGGGCAAACATGTCATTTTAAGGTTTAAGGACGTTTTTGTTATAATTTTATGGTAGTTGGGTTTTTGAAACAAGATGGATCATTTGGTGAGTTAGGATCAGATTTGTTGTCCTAAAGTAGAGAGGCTGTGGGTTTGGGCAAGTTAGTTGACATGAATATTGCTCTTGTGGGCTAATGGCTTTGGTGTTACCCACTTGGGATGAATAGCCTGTGGCATCGGGTGATTCAGAGGAAGTATTGGTTGCAGCTCCCAGGGAATTCTATGTATGCAAGTGCAGGGAACGTCGTCGTGTTTCATTCCACTATTTGTTTTGAGAGCTTTTGAATCAATTGCGGATTAGATTCTGGGAGGACATAGGGGGTTGGGGGGGGGGAACAACCTTTCTGCATGAGATCCACTCAGTTATTCTATCCGCTATTCACGTGCTGTGGTTGTGGTTGCTAATTTGCTGGAGCGTGAAATTTGCATTACGCAATACCGGGGAACCCTTAGGATTGGGAGATGCAGAGGGTTTATTGGAACCGGTTTACCTTTCCAGTTGTGATGATTCAAGGGGGTGGAGTGGGGATTCCTCGTGAGAGTTTTCTTGCAAGTCCTTTTGTTCAGTACTTGGGAATGTGTCCTCCGCAGTTCCTTATAGCGGATTAATTTGGAAGGCAAAGTTGGGTAGCAGTGGCACATAGGATACATAGAATTAGCAGACCTCCACACTTCTTTTAGGGGTCGTTTGGTTCACATAGGTGGAATGGATTCGGTATGGAACTTGAAACTTTCGGGTATGGAATGGGGACTCCATACATATTAAATGTTGTTTGGTTGTGTGAGGGTATGAAATCATTTTATTTTCCTTTTTCATTATAATTGAAGTCATTTATTTTGTTTTGAAATAAATCAATAAAATAAACAAATCAATAAAATAAAAAATCATAACCCACCCACCCACCCACCCAACCCCTTTCTCTCTCATCTCCATTCCAATTTTCACGCCACCATCACCTACTGATCTAATGTGGTGGTGGGTTACGGGAGTTGGGGAGGTTACCGTGAAGGGTGGTTGTGATGCAGGTGGTGCAAGAAGGTTGGTGTTTTGGGTGACGGGATCTGGGCAGTTTGAGGGCGGTTTTGGGTGACAGGATCTGGGCGGTTTTGGTCTAGGTGACACCGTGGTTGAAATGGACGGTGAGAGCTCTGACGGTGGAGGGTGGTGAGGGATGGTGGGTGGGCTCGTGGTGGTGATGGGCGCAGTGGAGTCGGGGTGCGTGGCTGGTGTTTCGTGAGGGGGTGGTGAAGGTGGCGGTGGTGGGTGGTTAGCCGGTCAGAGGCGTTTCCAGTGGTGGGTTGGTGAGGTGGTTGTGGTGGCTAGAAGCAAGGGCGTTGAGGTGACGGTGGGGTGGGGGTGGCGAGGAGAGAGAAAGTGTTTTTATTTTCATTTTGTGTATTTTATATTTATTTTCATTTGTTTTTGAAATTATAAAGGGAGGTATCATTTTGATTCCTCTAAAAATTGGGGAGATCCAAGTGGTGTTAGTTTTGGGGGGACTTGAATCCGGAGGGACTTGAGTTCCAAGTCCAAAAGTAGCATACCAAACACATGGAATGGATTAAGTGATTCCATTCCTTTACTTTAGACCCAACCAAACACCCCTTTAAGGGTGTGTGACTTTGGCGCTGGGGAGGATTAACACAAATGACTTGAAGGAGGTCTGGGGTAGTTATTGCCTGATTTGTTTGCTTTGTCAGGCAAATATTGAAATGCTGATACATGTTTTCCTTTGGTGTTATGTAGCCGCAGCCCTTGGAGTAAATTATTTTGTGTTTTTGGAGAGTTGTATGTTTTTGCCGTTCTAATGTTGCGCATTTTTGCAGAAATGGTTTTGGGGATGGGGAAGGAGAATACGTTGCTATTGCGTAATGCTTGCCTGAAAATATTTTGTTGCTCTTGGCTCGAGAGGAATTCTTGGGTGTTTATTGGTCTTTAGTTTCTCCTCAGTTAGGATAAGGTTACATATCTAGCTTTTCATTATGGGTCAGAGCAGTGGTAGTCGTTACACCTATTTCTGAGGTCCATTCGAATTGGGCCAACTTGTAACTTGTCTCTTTGTAGAGGATACCTTGTTCTCTCTTGCTGTACATTTGGCAATTATTAATAAATACTTTTTCTTTATCTTAAAAAAAGTAAAGGGCACTTAATTGAGGTGTTTGATTTAGTCTCATCAAAACATGGTATGCAATTCCACTATGGTGGGTAAGGGTTTGCTTGTGTGCTGGTAAGGGGTCAGGCTGCTTGTTGTTGGCTTGCTGTGCTAGCAATTGTATTTTTCTTGCCCGAGGTAAAGACTATGAGTTATCCGGCTTTTGATCTCTGATGATTATTGTTATCACATTTTAACAGGTCAAGGAATTCTCTGCACACAAAGCGGCTGTGAATGGCCTTAGCTTTGACATAGATGGTGAATGTATAGGAAGTTGCTCAGATGATGGATCGGTTGTTATAAACAGTCTCTTTTCTGATGAAAAACGCAAATTTGAGTATCATAGGCCGATGAAAGTTATTGCTCTTGATCCTGATTATGCAAGAAGATCGTCAAGAAGATTTGTGGCTGGTGGACTGGCTGGTCAACTGATATTCTACACCAAAAAGTGGTTTGGATATCAGGAGCAGGTTTGAACTGTTGGCTTAGCTCATTTTAGTTCAATGATGTAGTGCATTATCACAAATGCATTTCTCGTGTAGGTACTGCACTCTGGTGAGGGTCCTATACATGCTGTGACATGGAGGACTAGTCTCATTGCTTGGGCTAATGATGCAGGTGTGAAAGTTTATGACACTGCCAATGACCAGCGTGTGACATTTATTGAGAGACCGCGAGGAAGTCCACATCCTGAGCTGTTGCTTCCACACTTGGTTTGGCAGGTTCGTTGCAAATGATGCTCACTTCTAGCACATGGAACAAGTTCGTCACTTATTCTTTATCATTTTATAGTTATTAGCTCTTCACAAGTTGTATGCGTGTTAGTTGCAAAGTCGTTTTTAACTAAATTCTAAGCTGACCGACTTATCTGATTTCAGGATGATACACTTTTGATCATTGGCTGGGGCACATCTGTAAAGATTGCTGCATTAAGAGCCAATAGGCATGGGGGCACCAACGGCTCCTATAAGACCGTCCCTATGTCAAGTGTGAGCGAAGTGGATATTGTGGCGTCTTTCCAGACAAACTACTATATTTCAGGCATTGCTCCATTCGGTGATTCATTGGCTATTCTAGCCTATATTCCTGGAGAGGAAGATGGAGAAAAGGTGTTTAGTAGCACAGCTCCATCACGGCAGGTATTCTTCTTTTTGATTGAATGGATCTCTGAGTAGATTTAACTGTCTAAATCTGGTGCTGTATTTTCTGATTATTTTAAGTTGTTTCCTAGTTTATATTAGCTAAGCTTCCCATATGTTCTGCATACCTTTTCGTCTCCCTAGATTCAGTCCTGAATTAGCCACTTTCTCCTATCTGGACATTTTGACAGAAACAGCCATGGCCACATGGATAGGTTACAGTCTCGATTAGAAGTTTGTCCTGTCTTCCAAATTCCAGTCACCCCTCAATATATCTGGACGTTTACTTGAGAATTTGGATTTTGGCCTGAAATTGTCTGCAGAAATCTATGCAGGTTGAGCATGAGTATGGTTGTTTGAGAGTTAGAAGTCACAAGAAAGATTAGAAAGCATCCATAAGAAGTGGCCTGTACTTAAAATTCCCATCTTTAAATGAGCATATATGTGTACTTATTCAAACCTTTTCCCTTTATTAAGGTCTGCAGAAAGTTTTACAGTTAGGCCTTCTGCATAATTCACTCGTGGTTGGGGTTTCTTATAAGAGTTAGAAGTCACTAGAGATAATAAAGGAAAGCCATGGAACTCATGAGGGATGTTGATGAAGAAGTGATCAATTTTGTTGGAGATTGCGGTATGATCAGACTCAGATAAGCCAGCCTATTGACTAGTCTGCTCATGAGTACCTCTTTTTTGAGTCATTTGTCGTAAGTTTGTCTCAGGAGTTTATGCTTGGGAGAATATAAATATACTGTCTTAATCTATAAAAAAGGAAACATGAATATATATTAGACATAACTTATACAGGGAGATTTTTCCAAGAGAAACAAATGTGTTATTTGCAGTAGATTGGTTATATTATGCCAATTAGTGAAATCTCTAAGTTTTTCTCCCCTTGCCATCGAGGAAAATGACTTTGGCGCTGAAGACCAGAATGGTATCAAGATGCTATGTCGGTCGTTAGTTTATTTTCTAATTGTCTGTTCAGTTGGATTTTGAACTTGTCATCAATTTGTCCATCCATTTGCTGTTTTTTCTTATTTTATTACTCAATCATGTTAAGTGATAGATTTAGTACAATGCTTCAGTGTGAATTGAGCTAGTTGACTTTTTGTAGTCTCAAATTCATCTTTGACCAATCTTGCTCCCATATGATATTGATTGCAACTTTTGAAAATTATGCTTCAAAACTCTCCAAATAAAACATTTTATGATGTTCTTTACAATTCCAATTCAATCATACATTTGTGGATAATCACAGTCAAACTGTAGTTTCTTTGCCCTCAAAACGTCAACTAGGACTTTTTGTTTTTTAATTACGTTGGTAAGCAGTTTTGACTAATACTCAAGAAAGTACCCCAGTTTCTTTCCTAATCTTGAAATGAAGCTGAACTATTGACATGTGAATTGGTGTCATGACCTTGTGGATAATCAAGAGGCAGTGTCTAGAGCATGCTTAATATTTAACTTATACAGGGTAATGCACAAAGACCAGAAGTACGTGTTGTTACATGGACAAATGATGAGCTTGCAACTGATGCTTTGCCTGTTCATGGTTTCGAGCACTATAAAGCAAAAGATTACTCTCTCGCACATACTCCTCTCTCAGGTTTAGTGTTTCTTTGCTGTTCTCCTCTATACTTGCTCTTCTTTTTCCTTTAATTTTATTGGTGAGTCGGTCTGTGAGAGGGTGGAGATTGGTGTACTGTCTATGCCTTTTGTTTGACTTGAAGAAAATTATTTATAGGAAGCAGCTATGTCAATGGCCGGTGGGCAGCTGGTGATGAGCCAGTATACTATGTTGTATCCCCAAAAGACATAGTTATTGCTAAACCAAGGTTAGATTTGATCTTCTGCTCCTCATAAGTGCATCATGTTACTTACCAGTTATCACTTATTGCATAATCCTCCATAATGGAACTACAATCGAGAGTCTGGCTGATATCAGACTGTGGTTATGTACTAGGGACGCTGAAGATCATATTAATTGGCTTCTTGAACATAGCCGTTATGACAAAGCTTTAGCTGAAGTGGAAGCTACACAAGGACGAAAGGAACTTTTCGATGAGGTTGATATTCCTTTGTCTGACTAATCTCAGAGTAATAATGCATCCATATAACACCTCTCACCATTGTGTTAAATTTTCCTATATGGCCAGTCGACTTCTTTGGGTGCTTAGTTTGTTTTAAAGTTGATAAGATCGAGGAGTATTGGTTATTTCATCTTCGAAGCTGACTGGTGACATGCTAACCTGTATTGGATGGGATGCCTTTCAATGGGATGCCTTTTAAGTATTTAAGAAATTCTAGTAGTCTACCTATGCTGTTGTGGCATCATAAACATAGTGATTTTCCGGTAAACTTGTGCATATAAACCTTGCGCACTCATCACTATCAACTTTGACATGCACTTTACGAAGTATACCCTGGAGTGAGGAAATTTTAAACTTCCAAAGATGCAGTATATCCATTAGTTGTTTCAACTTTAACTGGCTTATTCATTCAAGGCCCAAGCCCCTACTGACTGTAATTAGTAGGTCGACATCTTTACCAGAATGGCAGAAATCTTGTCTTAGTAAGAGGAGAATTGATTTTCCTTGCCAAGCCAATCCCTGCACATTGAAGCATAGTACTCCAAAATATGCGATTTGTAAACCTTTTTTGACTCAGAATTTTGAAACTTCCTCTTCAAGTTTCATTTGTCCTTTCAGCGGAATCATTATGTTGTTTCCTCAAAAAGTTTAACATTATCTCACAGATTTTATGGTCATGTTTCTTTAGTTTCACTCTCTGCTCTTATTTATAGATCATGTGGAATTCATATATCCAAGTGGTTTTCTAGAGATGTGATGAAGTGAGGTCAGTGACTGTGATGATCAATAGCATACTTCAATTCAAGAATGAGAATTTAGGGTTGGAATCCGTTTGTTATTCTTCTCTTTTCTTTTTGGCGTCTATCCTATAATCATTTTCCAAGACCCCGTATTCATGTGTCCATTTACCGATTTTGAGATTTTAGAAGTATATATGTCTTTCTTGGACATGTTAAACTGGTGTTTGTTCTATGTCGTAGCATCTACTAATTATGTTACAGGAGTTTTAAAGATTCACTTTAAGATGATATGATGTGTTACTTTCACGTGGATTTTTCATTTCTTGTTGCAACTGTCGATTTGAACAGGTGGGATCAAGGTACCTTGATCATTTACTTTCTGAGAAAAAATACAGTGACGCTGCATCTCTTTGTCCGAAATTGCTACGAGGGTCTGCTTCAGCATGGGAAAGGTACAATTTTGATCAGTATTGCATTTCATGTAGCTTTTCCACTTGATGTTGGTGTGACATTTCTGTTTGTAGGTGGATTATCCGATTTGCTCAGCTCCGCCAGCTTCCTGTTTTAGTTCCTTACATGCCAACGGAAAACCCTAAACTGAGTGATACTTTATACGAGGTACACTCAGTGCTAAAATTTGATGCAATTAGATTTGGTTTGTGACATACTGAGAGGTTTTGGGTTCCTTTTCTGCTATCATGCAGCTTGCACTTGTAGCCCTGGCAATGAATCCTGCTTACCACAAGGATTTCTTATCAGCTGTGAAGACGTGGCCCCGTTCAATTTATTCTGTATTACCTGTTCTGTCAGAGATAGAACCTCGGCTTAGAGCTTCGTTGATGACTGAATCTCTGAAAGAGGTCTCATTGTGCTGTTTTTGTTTTGATCATTTGCTGTTTACGTATGATATGGTTGCGTTCTTAATACCTTCTTTTGTGTCTTCCATGCCAGGCTTTGGCAGAGTTATATGTAAGAACTGGGCAAAATGAGAAAGCGTTTTCGTTTTTTGCTGATGTAAGTCTCAAGAATTTAACTTATGTCCAAGCATATCAAAGATATACTGGAGGCAAAGCAGTGCATTGTCCATGTTTGCTCATTGCTTGAGTGACATTTCTTGGCTGTTGATTTACAGCTTTTAAAGCCAGAGGTTTTTGACTTCATCGAAAAACACAATCTGCATGAAGCTATTCGTGAAAAGGTATAGTGATATTAATCCGGATGTTGCTTTCGAGTTGCAATATGGAAGTGAAAATTTGTTTGATCTTAATCACCATTTGTTATCAGAAGTTTAAGTGTATTTAGCTGTAATTGCTCTATATATAGTTGAAGACATTGGTCTTGCATCTCCTTAACTTAATGGTGATTGGGAACATGACTTACTAATTGGTAAAAGTGACAAATGTTTCTACTCCTAGCATTTATCTGCCTGTTTTGGGCTTTTTAACTTTATATGTCCACTTCCTATTATGGTGAAGGTTTTTTTAATTATCTCCCCTCCTTCAAGGCTATGACTTAAAACATCATCCCATAGATTGTGTGGGTTGACAATTCAAAAGTTGAGTAGCTTTTGCTTGGTATGGTACTTGTTAGTCTTGTCTCCTGCCATTGAAATTGCTGACTGAAAGAGTCTATCTCTGTAATGTACTATTGCAGGTTGTCCAACTGATGATGCTTGATAGCAAACGCGCAACCTCTTTACTGGTTCAGCAAAGGGATTTGATCACACCATCTGCTGTAGTCACACAGCTTTTAAAGGCTGGGAATAAATGCGATTTCAGATACTTTCTGTACCTGTATTTGCATTTGTTATTTGAGGCGAATCCACATGCTGGAAAGGATTTTCATGATATGCAGGTATAAGTGGAGACTCTGACCCCAATTTTCAGCTGATTTTGCATGTATTACATTCTGTACTTGCTTCTTGGCCAACTTTGTTGGGGGTCTGTAAAAGGGCCTTGATTTTAAATATACCTTCCTTAGTGTACTAATTTAAGGACTCACTTCGTAGACAAGCTTTGTTGATGCAAAATAGATTTTGCTCCCTAAGACAAGGAAAATGTGAACCTTTGTTTTTTGATAAAGAAAAGTTTGATTGCAACTGAAGATAGTAAGCATTACAAACAAGAGGACAAGTAGTCCTCAAAAGAAAAGCTACATTACAAATCGCCCCAGTGAAGCTGCACGTCAGTGAGAGGCACTCCTCTAAAAGATCCCGAAGCCTTGGCCCAGAGAGAAGCCAAATACACCGCCCGATCCCAAACAAAGGCAGGAGGCTTAAAAGCCCCATCAAAAGTCTTAAAGTCGGGGAGTTACTCTAACCAAACACCAAAAGATAGCACAGAACACACATCTCCACAACATCTTGTTCTCCTTACCCGTACCTAGGCCTTCGAGCCTGGATGAGCTGAGTGATAGTGGGGCCGCAAATGAAACATTCCCCCGCAATGCTGAAACCAACTCCAAAGAGATTGAGTGAAACGACAATGCAAGAAAAGGTGTAAACAAGTCTCACAAGCCTACACATCCGGGGACAAGGACCAGCCAGGCCTCCTCCGTTGAACCATATCATAAGTGTTCACCTTACCTAATGCCATAATCCACAAAAAGGCGCGCACTTTAAGGGGAGCCTTCGACTTCCAAATGAAAGTGGCCAAAGGGAAGGGGGGATTGTGTGAGGGGACGCTAAGAGTGTGAAACAAGGATTTGCAAGAGAAAACCCCGGAGGGGTCTCCAATCCGTACTGGGGAATCACCAGTGGAATCAAAATGAATGGTATCTAGAACGCTGAGCAAAGAAAACAGTTGCCTCAATTTCCAATCAAAAGGAGCTCTCCGTAAATGTAAGTCCCACGCACCAGTACACAACAACAACAACAACAACAACAACAACCCAGTAAGTGTCCCGCCTAGGGTGGGGTCTGGGGAGGTCCAGATGTACGCAGTCTTACCCCTAACTAGTCGCCTAGAAGAGAGACTGTTTCCGAAAGACCCACAAAAACCCTTTTTTTTTTTTTTTTTTTTTCGAAAATGCATTTGAAAACTTTTTTTTTTTTTTAAAGCAGTAAAGAATGATCAAAAGGGCAAGAGAAGTAAATCAGTATGCATACTAACACAAGATTCTACTTACTGAGCAACATAAATTGAAGGAGACGCTACAGGCTATAAACAAACCGAATCAACCTCTAGTACTAGCCAATGCACAACCCTAATCTAACGCGGATCCTCTACACGGATCCTGCTACGCCATACTCTCCTATCTAGGACCAAGTCCTCGGTAAGATCTAGACGGGTCAAATCCTGCCTGATTACCTCTTCCCAAGTCTTCTTCGGGCGTCCTCGTCTTCGTTTACAATCTCTAAGTGTAATTCTCTCACTCCTTCTCACCGGTGCATCACGATGTCTCCTCCTCACATGCCCAAGCCACCTAAGCCTTGTTTCCCGCATCTTGTTGTCGATATCGGTCACTCCCACCTTGCCTCTCAACACTTCGTTCCTAATTCTATCTCTTCTTGTAGAGTTGCACATCCAACGAAGCATCCTCATCTCGGTCACCCGCATCTTCTGCACATGCACCTGCCTCACCGGCCAACACTCCGCCCCATATAGCATAGCTGGCCTGATGGCTGTACAATAAAATTTGCCTTTAAGTTTTAGTGGGATTTTTCTGTCACATAGAACTCCCGTTGCACTCCTCCACTTTAGCCACCCTGTTCTGATACGATGAGTCACGTCATCGTCAATCTCGCCGTTGCCCTGTATGATTGAACCGAGATATTTGAAACAATCCTTCTTCGGTACCACCTCCGTACCAATCTTAATCTCCATATCCGAGGCAACCCCATCTCTTGTGAATTTGCCTTCCAAGTACTCGGTCTTTGTCCTACTTAGCTTGAATCCCTTTGACTCTAGTGTGTCCCGTCAAAGTTCCAATTTGGCGTTAACACCTTCTGTAGTCTCGTCTATCAGAACAATGTCGTCGGCAAACAACATACACCAAGGCACATCCCCCTGGATAGTCTTAGTGAGCTCATCCATGACGGTTGCGAATAAAAAGGGACTCAACGATGACCCTTGATGTAACCCAATATCTATAGAAAATTGCTCAGGAGCGTTTCCCCTCCTGTAGTCCTGACCCTAGTCCTCACTCCTTCATACATATCCTTAATCACTCGGATATAGGCGACTGGAACCCCCTTGGCTTCCAAGCACCTCCACAAAACTTCTCTGGGTACCCTGTCATACGCCTTCTCCAAATCAATGAAAATCATGTGCAAGTCCCTTTGTCTCTCTCTGTAGTGCTCCATAGAACGTCTAATCAGATGAATCGCTTCCGTTGTTGACCTCCCTGGCATGAAACCGAATTGGTTCTCCGAGATTAGAGTACTCTTCCTTAGTCTCTTCTCAATCACTCTCTCCCATAGCTTCATGGTGTGACTGAGTAGCTTAATACCCCTATAGTTGTTGCAGCTTTGGATATCTCCTTTGTTCTTGTATAGAGGAATCAATGTGCTGAGTCGCCACTGCTCCGGCATTCTTGCGGATTTAAGGATCACGTTGAAAAGCCTGACTAACCACAATAGACCTTCTTCCCCCAAACTCTTCCATACCTCTATGGGTATCTCATCTGGTCCTACTGCCTTCCCACTCGTCATCGTCCGCATGGCCCCTTTGATTTCTTCCTTCGTAACGCGACGACAAAAGCTGTAGTTGCGGTATTGCTCGGATGTGGTAAGGTCTCCCAACGAAATGGCTACGTCTCCAACGTTGTTAAAGAGCTCATTGAAATACCCATGCCACCTCCTCTTGATGTTCGCGTCGTCCACAAGAACTCTCCCCGCCTCATCCTTAATACAACGAACTTGATCCAGGTCTGTGGTCTTCCTCTCCCTAGCTCTCGCCAACCTGTACACGTCCTGTTCTCCCTCCTTAGTGGCCAATTTTTGGTACAGGCTCTCATATGCTTTACTTTTGGCTTCTGCTACTGATTCCTTTGCCTCCTTCTTTGCCGCTCTGTAGACTTCCCGCTTCTCCACCCTTTCCTCATCTATAGTGCTATCCATTAGGGCTTTATAGGCAACCTTCTTAGCCTTCACCCTGTTTTGAATATCCTCACTCCACCACCAGGATTCCTTCTTGCTACTTCCTATCCCTCTTGCAACTCCTAAAGTCTCCTTCGCCGCATTCCTAATGAGATCCGCCACCCCTGCCCACATTTGACTCGCGTTACCTTCTCTTCTCCAGATGCTATCCGACTCAACCTTTGCCCTAAATTGACTCCCCCCCGATTCCTCTAAGATTCCACCACTTGATTTTGGTGCCATTGTGTGCACTTCTCTTCCTCTTCCACCCCTTCATCTCAAGGTCCAAAACGACCATCCTATGTTGGGTCGACACACACGCACCTGGTAAAACCTTGCAATCCATGCACGCCCTCGGTCGCCACGCCTAACAAGAATGTAATCTATTTGGGTCTTAGCGGTGCTGTTTCTAAAAGTAACTAGGTGCTCCTCTCTTTTGTTGTAGAAGGAGTTGGTTACCATTAGGTCATACGCAGTCGAAAAATCTAAGACCGCCGTGCCACCCTCGTTCCTAACTCCGTTCCCGAACCCTCCATGAGCACCAGAATACCCATCCGACGTGGCCCCTATGTATCCATTGAAGTCTCCTCCTACCAGGAGTTTCTCACTAGGGGGAACCTGCTGAATAACCTCATCTAACTCCTCCCAGAAGCGACGCCTAAGTTGCATATCCAACCCTGCTTGCGGTGCATAAGCACAAATGACATTGAAGGTCTCCTCCTTCACCACCACCTTGATAGACATAATCCTATCATTGGTTCTCTTTACCTCTACAACATGTTGTTTAAGCTCCTTGTCAACTAAGATCCCGACCCCATTCCGTTGACTCGCACACCCTGAATACCAAAGTTTGAATCCATTGATCTCTTTTGCCTTGGCGCCTGACCACCTCGTTTCCTGGACACACACGATATTAACCTTATATTTTTCTAAAACCTCCACTAACTCTAGAGTTCTTCCCGTGAGTGTCCCTACATTCCATGTGGCAAACCTCAATCTATTTGCCCCAACTCTCCCCCTACGAGACCCCGATCTCACCAGAGGACTGGCCCTAACTCTACCACTAGAAGTCAAAGACGCCACGCCGACCGAAGCAATAGTCAAGCAGTTAACTCAAAATAATAACTAGAAAAGCCATGAAGCTAGGTAAGTATTTGCGCACCAAAAGGTTAGGTAACGCAAATCGTATCTATATAATAAACCACGTCTATGCTTGCAAACCAGATTTCCTACAATATTAGTAATAGTCCTAATACGACGACAATGATAATAATAATAATAATGCCAATACCACATTTATATTAGTAATATAAATGGTAATGATAATAATAATGATATAAATGGTAATGATAACAATAGTATCCAATACCACCACAAAGGCAACAACAAACACTAATAATACTACATACAATAACAACCGAACAATGGTACAAGTAACTTAATATTAATAAACGCAAAACTATTAGTTAAATAATACTACGACTACTATTATAATACTAATAATACTAGTAATAGTAGTAACAATAATATTAATAATAATAATACTAATAATAATAATAATAATAATAGTACTAATAATACTACTACTACTAAATAAGCTAGAGGTACCAACAAAACAAACACAGGCACACAAAAATAGTTTCCAGCAATTAGTACCACACAGCAAATTTCACGTGCTAGAGTCAGAGAAGTCAACAACAAGAATAATAAATAATAAAGTGAGGGTCAAATCCAAGCACAAGTGAGAAGTCAACAACACACGCTAGGGGCCTCGGGTCTGGTGGGGGTACGCCGGTGCTTACCACGACGCTACTACCTGTTTCCGGCGAGGTGGCGACGTGCTGGTTGCGTATGGTGCTGTTCGTGGTCGGCGGTTGTCGGCGGCTTCCCGACTGGCGAGGGGATGCTACTCCGACCTCCCGACTGGCGTGATAGTCCACGGCAGTGGGATTTCGCCGAGGGACAATTTGGGCCTTCAAGCGAAGTCGCCGGACTCGACTTTCCAGGTCCCGGCAAGTCGAGGTCGGCGAGCTCGAAATCTCCGGCCGATCGTTGTTCCTCCACGGCGATGAAGTGTCGCCGGTGGTCAATTGGGGCCTCCGACGAAGTGATCGGAGGTCCACTCACCCCTAAAAGGGTCGGTGGTCGCCGACCTTTGTAGATCGGCCGGCGATCACCGACCTTGGGTGGGGTGGGGTTGGGGGGAGAGAGAGAGCAAGAGAGAAGGAGAGAGAGAGGGAGCGAGGACTAGAGAGCTAGCGAGCTAGAGAGAGAAAGTTGAGAGAAGGATCGAGAGAGAGAGAGAGAGAGGGAGAGGAGAGGGAGAGAGCGTGAGCTAGATCGGGGGCTAGATCGGGGGGGGGGTGGGATGGTGGTGGTGGTGGTGGAAGGAGAGAGAAAGCTAGAGAGCGGGAGAGAGAGAGAGAGAGAGAGAGAGAGAGTGCGGGCAGAAAATGTTAAACTCTTGATAGCTACAAACATTTCAACTACTCATCTTCGAGAGCCCACAAACAGCACCCTTCCTCGGGGCCTGGTGCTCCCGCACACACCCTTACAACTTCTTTAGAAAACTATACCTTACAAAAGTGTCCTAATTCTAACACAACTGTACTACTTCCAAATTACCTTCCTCCACAATTAGGAAACTGCTTGCAGAACAATTATTTTACTAAATGATAATTAGAATAATAATAATATTGCTAACAATGTTATTATTATTCTAACAATAATATTTCTTCCCCAGTCCTACCAGAATAAGATTATACTTCCAAAGTGTAGTGCTGGCTACCAATTCATTTAACAATTAACATCTTCCATGAAGTATCTACTAATGCTGGCAAAAAAACTACGTCGTGGTGATAACTTCCCTTAGGTGACTTCCAATCCAATATACTATGAATCTGCTGATAAACGTCCACAAATCAGCCCGGTTTCGTCGAACTACTACTGCTCCCCATGTTGCAGACACAAGTGCGTATATTGGCGTGGACCTCAACATTTCCCTGACCTTAGTTATGTTAATTTATGGCCAATTAATGGCTTCGTGAATTGTAGTAGAGCTTCTCATGTGCATTTCCGTGAGTAATCTCTGCACCTGTAGGTGGGAGAGATATTAGTTCTTTGATTTTGTGACGCATTAGAAACTCTGTTTCTGAGAGAACTTCTCATGAATATCATGTTTCCTGTTCATGAGCTTGAAAGCTCTGATACTCGGGGGAAACCGTTTCTTAGTATGACCAGTTTATCCCTCTGATAGACCTTTGAAACCCAAAATTACCTCTTCTTTTTAGTAGTTCTTTGCATATAGATATTTCCACTTACCAAAAGAGAAAGTGAATTATACCTAGTCAGGAAGAAAGATCAGAGAGGCACCTACTAGGCTACTAGCCTACTAGGTAGGGTACTAGGATTCCCTCTAACTCCGACCCCCAGAGGGCAATCTAGTTACAGATCAACTATCAAACAGCTAGCTTAAACTTGCTAAGTGCATCTTGTGAGCTCAACCAAGTTTCTTAATTAATATAATCTAGCTCTTACTGCAAACTATGAAAGAAATAGGAGTATGAACATCCCTAAAGCATATTGCATTTCGTTCTCTCTAGAGGCTGTACACAATGTCATCAGCAACACCTGCTGCAGCCGTCATTCTTTTGAATCTTGCAGTCTTCCTTCTAGAGATCCAGTTGAACATGTTCTGAATGCTTCCACATGAACTAGTACATCCCATCCAAGTCTTGACTGCATCCCCTATTTCTCTGGCTTTGCTACATTTGAAGAACAGGTACCCATGACTTTCATCCTGTTCTCCACATAAATAGCGAGTCATGTTTCCTGTACAGAATCCCATCTTGCTCGCTCTGTCTTTAGTTTGAAGCTTCCCCTTTTGCGCCAGCCATAAGATAAAGTTGTGCCTAGGGCCCTAGGCATAGTGCCTCTAACTCCATATCAAATTTGTATGTCTCTCCTTCTGTAAATTGCCCACCAGGAATGATAGCAATTGGATGCAGTGTAACCAGCAGTAGCAGAACCTATCCGTTGTCCATCATGAGAACAACCAGCTGCAAAATTGTCTCTGATTTTCATAAATTTATTCCAGTACCAACTACTATCCTGTTTCTGTACCAGGTTGTAGGATATTTTTTTTGATGTTTTCTTTACAGTATGATTCTTCTCCTACAACAGATGAGGATTGTATTAAGAAGTTTAATTCAAGATTGGAAACAGGGAAATTAAGTGACAATCATATGTATTAATCCTCGTGATACTACATGTTTATTGGTCAATTTTCCCATTCAACCTCCTTGATAGCGCTTTATATTTTAGTAACTGTAAACGGGACCAAACTACTGTTGCTCAATCTGTGTCTTAAAGTAATACCACTAGCATTAGCTCTTTGTTCTCCTGTGTTGTTTAAATTTGTGGCTTGGTCACATGCAAGATCCTCATAGTTTTAATTCTGTCCACAGGTGGAACTATATGTAGATTTTGATCCAAAAATGCTACTTCCTTTCCTTCGTAGCAGTCAGCATTATACACTGGAAAAGGTTTGTAGATTTGTTGGAAAGTTTATTCAAGTTTAGTTAAATCTCAGAATGAGTTGAAAAGGTAAGTTATTTTTATTGAATGTCAGGCATATGAAATTTGCGTGAGGAAAGGTCTTCTGAAGGAGAAAGCATTCATTCTTGGAAGAATGGGAAATTCGAAACAAGCCCTTGCTGTTATCATTAATGAATTGGGTGATATGGAAGAGGTAACTTACTTTCATCAATTGTTGCAATACCCTGGTGATCCCCATTCTCTATTGACAAAGCTGCATTTCATATCATCATCTTCACATGAGCTTCTATTGACAAAGTTGCATACCATATCATCATCTTAACATGGGGTTCCTGACTGAGACAGGGCAGGGTGGGGGGTAGGGGGGTGGCAATGGATTGGATAATTGATTGTAGGAGCTGTGTTTTATATTCATATCCATTAAGTATACTCTATCCACCATATCCATATTAGACGGGTGAAGTGGGTAATTGTACTGTACATCCATTTGTACAACTAACTATTTTTGCATTTTATAAAATTTTAGTTTAATGTATACCAAAGTTTTTCTTTTTGCAGCTTTGTTTTTTTTTTGGGGGGGGGGGGTCCGCGGGAGGGTTCAAACAATGTCAATATTCAAATACAAATCGATTTAACATATAAAAGCCAAGCCAGCCATCTTATTGAAAGGTAGACATTAGATATTCAAATTCAAAAGTCACAGATAAGTTAAAATCAATTTCTTAACATCAAGTGTAATTCTTTTTCTTTCATGACAAGTTTTAATGCTAAAAATGAAGGTATGCATATAATTCTTACAAGTAATTTGAAAAATAAATTGTTATGGATATTCATTGTGTGGATACTGGGTAACTGCTTGGCAGTTCGTCACCCAACTCCAACCCACTTAATTCGATATCTGACATCCATTCATCTAAGTTCATCCATATGGACCATATCCAGTTATTCCTGGGTCGGGTGGAGTGGATATCCTCTAGTGCGGGGAGGGATCTACAATCACAGAACAATTCAGTTGAGACGTATGATTTAGCCCATAACACTAACAGTTGAAATGATGCCCAACAGTAAGTCCTTCGGCTCTTTGAGAATGGTCAAAGGTGATTTATGCTTTTGATTGATCGCTAATCCTCCCTGTGGAAGGCCTACAATCAGTGATGTGTCTATGAAGACTAATGCTTGCTTTTTGCAGGCCTTAGAATTTGCAAATATGCAGAATGATGATGAAATCTGGGATGAGCTGATCAAACAATCAACTCAGAAGCCTGAAATGGTATTGATCAAACAATTAATGTCATAATGCAGCAAGAGTTTTCTGTTTTGTATCTCACATGCATGCCTTTACTGTTGATAGGTTGGTATGTTGTTGGAGCATACGGTTGGCAACTTAGATCCCCTTCATATTGTAAATGTGGTGCCTGATGGCCTGGAAATACCTCGGTGAGACTGAGTACTATCATATATTCATAAATCTTGTACCTGTGCAGAGAGATATATCTCATATCCACAAGTCCATAACCTAAAGAATTTGGTGGTTGTCTTTATGATGATGCTCATGGCTGCCAAATAGCTTCTTTCAACGCCTGTGTGTCTGTCTTAATGTGAGCTTTGTCAGTGTCTTCCCCCCCATCCCCTACTACCACTGCACATCAGTCATTCTTGTTCTCATCTGCAACTTCAACCACTATAATATCTAGCTTAGTGGAATACGCACGTGAAAGGATAAATAGATGGGCATGAACTTCCCCTTCTTGGAGAACACGGAGTAAGACGAAATCTTAATATCGACCTTTCTTCACCTATCAACAGTTGAAAGTCAGAGTCATTGTTATAACAAGAATTTACCAGTGATCTTGTTTGCTTCAGTTGCTATATAAACATTGATGGCTTTTGCAGGCTGAGGGATCGACTAGTCAAAATCATAACTGACTATAGAACGGAAACTTCTCTTAGACATGGTTGTAATGATATTCTGAAGGTAAATATTTGCTTCAGTAAGGCTTGCTGTTTGAACCCAATTTAAAATGCAGTGAACTAACGGTGGTTGGTGAGATCACAGGCTGATATTGTGAATCTGTTGGTCAAATACTACAAAGAAGCAAGGCATGCAATTTATTTGACCAACGAAGAAGACGAAGCACGAGCTAAAAGGGATGATAGTAGGATGGTGGAGCCCATTGCAAGAGCGCCGATTTTGAGAAACATGGACCTGAAGTCAAAGACTAAGGCTGGTAGCCGGTGTTGCATGTGTTTTGATCCTATCACCATCCAAAATGTCTCGGTTGTCATTTTCTTTTGTTGTCATGCTTATCACATGACTTGTTACATGGATTCCTCCAATACGTTCAGTGATGAGAATGGGACTCGAGATTCTGTTTCAGAATATGACGAATATGGTGATGAGGAAGAGGAGAATGATGATAGTCAATCAGATGCCTCTCGGATGCGCTGTATTTTATGTACTAACGCAGCTAGATGAGGTTGTATGTTGTATTTTGTCCCTTTTTGCCCCCTCTTGATTATTGAGTGAGTTTGTAGCATTGGTTTTCTGCTAGTGAGAAAAGAGAGAGTGTGTGCTTTGCTTCTTGCTTGTCATGCCCCTGTCTCTGAGAGCAAGATTTTTGATCATTGAGATCCTGAGTGTATATTTGGTCGTCAATTTGTAATCCGTAGCGTCATTCATTGTAATGTTGTAAATTATATCATCCTCGCTTTTTGAGAGGATGACATGATGAAATAAGAGCAAGATATTGCTCAAGAAATGTGAATATTTCCTTTAATAGACAGAGTAGACTATTTGCATGGACTTGGTGGTTAAGGGAGAAGATGATTCTAATAACTAACCATTCGCTTACTAAATCTCTGTCTTGGGCTAATTAATACTTACTCTTTCTAAACACGTTATCGTTGCTTTTTGAATGTCATATATGTAAAGGTTGTCCAGATTTAGCATGTCTTATTTGAATGTAGTCGGAATTTAGGATTTGGTAGGCATATGTACTTACTAAGAGGGATGTACAACGCACTAGTGCACATTGTGGTTTACATTCGTGGCTATAGAATTTTTTTACTACGGAATTGCTTAACGTAAATCTCATTTTACTAAACGTAAATATTTTTTTTCCAATACTTCCCACAATACCCTTTACATTTGTAAAGCACCTTCCTTCTTGTTTTTTTTTTCCTCTCAATCCTCCCTAATATCATCCCCTCAAATTATCATAAAGAAACGTAAATTACATTAATATGGATATTCCTTTGATGGAAACAATATTTTGGACCAAATTAATGATAATATATTCAGATAAACTTTAGAATTAGAATGAAATTTTTTAAATTATTAATTAGGGTTATTTAATCATTGTTTAGGCTAGGGTTTTATGGTAGGGTGGCTGAGTAGTTGTGGACTTGCGGTGGGTGGGTGGAGATTGGATTGGGTGACTTGCTGGTGGTGATTTGATGATGATCGATGTTGTTGATGATGATCGATGTTGTTGATGATGATGATAATAATGATAATGATGATGTTGAACTGAAGGTGCAGAAAATACTAATCTAGTTGATGTCGGTATCATCGAAATCGTCAGGGAAAGAGTTGAAGAAATCGGCATCAGCGAGTCTGCTGTTCTCTGGGGTCATTAAGCCTTCGCCAAAGACATCGAGTGGGTCGACATCGTCAACGTCCATTGCCATTGTTGAACCGTGGTCTTCCATCTCTGCTAGGTAGTCTGCTGGGATTTGCTTCATCTTCTCTCTCTCTATGTCTGGGTTTAAAGAGCGTATGAATATGGTGAAGGGGGAGAGAGAGTGAAAATTGATTGAGAGAAAAGGAAGGAAGAGAGAGAAAGGACTGAAAATTACTTAGGGGTATTGTGGGAAGTGGGGATTTACGTTTAGTAATTTGCGATTTACGTATAGCAACCCCCTTTTTACTATATTCAACCGATGTAAATTTTATTTCACAAATCTTTTTTCTTTTCTGGGGGGTTGAGGGTTTGGTTACTATTGTGATGCGTTTTTTGTAGGACAAATTGGCCAAAACTCCCTAGATTTTTGAACATTTTGGTCAGAACACCCAAACATTTTGAACTTTGGCAAGTATTCCCTAAAAACATTAAAGAGCCGTGTTGATCCCCCTAAACTTGATTTTTCGACTACTTTATAAATTTTTGATCACGTTTTACCCTCATGCGTTTTGCAAAAGAACATTTTTTACATACAAAATGAAAATTTAGCACATTGTAATACCCATTGCTTTTCTTTTTATGTGGTAGCTTTTCATTTCGTATGGAAAAAATGTATCTTTTACAAAATGCATGAGGGGGAAGACGGGATCAAAAATTTATAAATTGGCTGGAAAATCAAGCTTGGGGGGATTAACATGGCTTTTTAATTTTTCTAGGGGGTACTTGCCAAAATTCAAAGTATTTGGGTGTTATGGCCAAAATGTTCAAAAGTGTAGGGGGTTTTGACCAATTTTTGTATGGTGTTGATTTGATGACAATCATTTCAGTGCATATATGGTCAATTCCACCATTTTGTACACACCACAATGTTTTGGCATTCACCATAACTAGCAATTCTAGCCTTTAAATTTTTCTTCTGTGAAATCTGAACCGTTAACTTTAAATTTTAATTCATTAATTAAAAATATATTAAATTAATTAAGAAAATGTTATGCATCATCGTTATGCATATGTGTTATCCCACCATCTTCATTCATAATCAGCATCAACATACATCATCAATCCATCTATTCATATCATCGGTCTTCTATTTTATTAGGAATCATTTCATCGACGATCAATCGTTGCCGACTTGCCCCCTCCAAAATCTACTTCCCCCTTAAAACTTCACATGTATGATCAGTAACTTTTGTTTTTTTTTTTTTTTTGGTTTGGCAAAGAAGAACTTTCCTCTTCTTTGGGCGTGGTTAAAAAGTACCTCCTAACACACAGCCTCGGGTAGTCCACGAAATAATTCGTGTAGGTATTTCCCAGGAGACCTGGTAACTTTAAATTACTCTTGTCCCTCTCCCTCCATTTTATGTTTCATTCCCCATCCTCCATTAGCAGACACAACATCCCTTTAAATTAGAATCTAACTCAAATACTCGAGTTTATAACTTTTTATATTTTTATTTGAATTTCATTTATAATTCTGTAGTTTCATAAATTTGGTTTGTTTTTTAACAATTAAATTTTTTTTTATATGCACCAATATATATCAAATGCTTAACTTTTTTTTAATCTAAACATCATATGCATATCTAATATAGTTTGAATGTAAAACATATTTTTCAACTGAAAGAGAATTCCATTAAATAAAGGTCATACGACACTTACAAGCCGAATCGAAATCAATAATATAGAGATCTAAATTATCTAAAAACATTCGAATGAAAAAGCTATATAGCACTAGAGATTTAACCATTTTGAGCGGCTTCCTATTAATCTTTGTTTTCCATATGACCGCAACTTCACTCAAGACTTTGCTATAACTTTTTATGCTCAGATCTGACATTGTAGACTGTCTTTTGAATGAATAGACCTGCCATAGTACCATACGAACGCTGCAACGGAAAGCAAACATTACTTTCAAAAAGTGAGAGACAACCGAACATAATAAGTGGGACAAATTAACTCCCACAGATGGAGACACTGATGTAATTCGAAATAATGAAACTAACAAACTAAAATCTGAACAAAGAAACTTAGTGATTGTTTAAGTTCCTAGAGGGATTGTAAAACATGAGTGATTGTTCAAGTTCCTAGAGTTATGCTTACATTTTAACTAATTAGCCAGCTTTCTGTTACTAAAAGAAACTCATATAAATATGACAGTCTTACTTTGTGTGAACCATTTCATTTTCGTCGCAAAAAGATAAATTGTGGAATAAAAAGGTTATTTTATTCTGAATATATTTCGACGTCAAACAAAAATGTTACTTTTCAACCAAAAAGTATTACATTTCGATAAAACGTACTATTAATTTTCATTGTCGTACCATGAATCAGTTTTACATAAGACCGATTAGGCATCTTAAGTTTTTTGTAGGTGTAAATTAAAGAGGCAGAAAATGAGTTTAATACTTCCTCCATCCCATGAAAATTTTCACACTAATTTTTTACGGTCTCCAAGGCACTACTTTGATTGCAAATAAAATATAATTATATGAATATATAAATTATAAAATTGTGATTTCTCGAAAGTACTATTGAAAATGAATCCAACAAAAGTATTTTTACATTATAAATCTTTATATTTTTTGAGATATTTATAGTCAAAGTTTGTAAAGTTTGACCTAAAAAAAAAACTACTGTGAACATTTTCATGGGGCGGAGGAAGTATAATGCATGTCTAGATAAAATGAATCTATTGCAATGAAATCGATAAATTCTATTTAGTCAAACCTATTTTTTTTTACTAGTTTTACCAAATGTGAATATCCCTTGACAAAAACAGCGATAGGGAATATAACAAAACATAGAAAGACGAAAATCTAAAAATAAATCCATTGGTTGAGCCTAATACTCTAATTGGTCAACTGAATGGGCAAATTCAGGACGACTACTTCGGGGTCAAGTTCTTTTTGGAGTATTTTGTTTCCGAGTTCGATTTTAGAAATCATCCACCTAACCAAGAGGTTCAGAGTTTGGTTGTCCGTCTAGTCAATGAACATCATTAGGAGTCCTTGTCCTTTAAGGTTTTGTCTATATGTTTTGTAGTTTACCAACATATATAATTTTCTTCGATCATGCTGCATTACGAGTAGCTATAACCAAATCACAATGTACTCATAACTAAATTAGGCTTGATAGATATAACTATACTAGTGATGATTGTAGGACATATAAAAGTGATACCATCATGCATCTGTCTCAACTAAAGCGGGTACGAAGTAGGGTTAAACGTGTGGTGGGATGGAGATAAATTATTCTTTTTGTTCACATGAGCGTAATTCTATTTAAACATATGTCTATACACTCCTTCACCAAGTTGATTAGGTTTTCGAAAAATGTGTTACATTTATTACTTGAATGTTCCGAAAGAACTTCCTGATTTAGTTTTATTTTGAAATAATAAATTATTTCAAACTAGAGAATTATTAAAGCCAAGCCAAAGAGGTATTTGGTGAAATTATTGAGGTTATATTAGACAATATCAAAGTGCGATTTAGTTCATCACATTTAAAAACATAGAAGCCCAAAATAAAATTCAATGACTTTTGGCATTGTGTAATTTTTATGATTAAGTATGGTTTTATTTGTTCACACCCTATGCTTCAGTAAATAATTATTATTTAGTTCAAGTCAAATAGGTATTAAATAGTTTGGTATCTATAGATAGATAATATGTTAAAACTCTTACGTACAAGCCCCAAGTTAGTCAAATCCAAAGTGTGATTTGGTTCATTTCACAGCCAAATTTATGAGCCCAAAAAAAAAAATTTATTATTTCAAAATAGAGAATTATTAAAGATAAACCACAGAGGTATTTGGTAAAGTTATTGAATTTATATTAGTCAAAATCAAAGTGCAATTTAGTTCATCCCATAGCTAAAATTAGAAGCCCAAAAATAAAATTGAATGGTTTTTGGCCTTATGTATCTTTTATGATTTAGTATGGCTTTATTGGATTACACCCTATGCATCAATAAATAATTATTTAGTTCAAGCCAAATAGCTATTAAATGGTTTCATATTTATAGATAGATAATATGTTAAATTATTTACAAGCCTCATGTTAGTCAAGTCCGAAGTGTGATTTGGTTTATTTCACAACCAAATTTATGGGTCCAAAATAAAATAAATATATTATTTCAAACTAGGGAATTATTAAAGTCAAACCAAAGAGGTATTTGGTAAAGTTGCTGAAGTTATATTAGTCTAAACCAACGTGTAATTTAGTTCACCCCATATCTAAAACTAGAAGCCAAAAATAAATTTCAATGGCTTTTGGCCTTGTGCTTTTCTTATGATTAAGTATGGCTTTATTTGGTTACACCCTATGCATCAATAAATAATTATTGACTTCAAGCCAAATAGCCATTAAATGGTTTCATATTTTTTTTTTTAAGGTAAGGAAGTTATAAGTAGGAAATGAACTAGGAGACTCTCCTCTCGAGAGTGACCCCTAGTCAATCCTCATAAAGAATTTGTCGGAACTCTCTGGAAGGAGGTGTGGAGAAATAACACCCATCGTGACATGTATACCTATAGTTTGCCATCCAATCCGCCGCTCGGTTCCCTTCCCTAAATACATGCTGAACAGCCACTGGGTTTCTTAAGGCTAAAAACCGCCTTGTGTCAATAATGAGTGAATAAATGGACCATGGAATTTCGATTTCACCTCTTAGTGCTTTTATAACAATTAGGTTGTCACCTTCAACTTCCAGACGGTCACATCCTAGCTCAATAGCTTTTTTGACTCCAACCCTTAATCCGGTGGCCTCAGCAATAAGTATAGATGCCTGGCCGACACATTGGGCTCCTGCGCCCAAGAATTGACCATTTGTATTTCTAATAACAAAGCCAGCAGCTGCAAGATGCTCTTTTTTGGAGCCATCAAAACTAATTTTGTATGTCCTAGCACAGGTAGCCTCCATCTGACCAGTTGTTATTCGACTGCTTTAGGCATTCGGTCAATATCATTGGGCAGGGTGGGGCTATAAGCCGATGGCTTGGTGCGATGAATCCATTCAATGAAGTAGCTTTTAGCCTTAAGCCAGCATCCGATGGGGTTGAAAGTGCTATTTCTGAAAACGACCTCATTGCGCTCTCGCCAGATACTCTAGAGAACGAGGACTGCTTTAGCAGCCTCGGTGGGGCTAAACCCGTGGTCGGATTTTAAGGAGGGGAGCCAATGAAGGAGATTGTTCATGGGCGGAACTATTTCAAGCCAGCCGTTCTCATAAGCCTCACTCCATACTTGCTTAGTTTTGGGGCACTCAACGAATAAATGGTCCATGCATTCTATAGAATTCTTACATAATGGACACTGAGTTTCCAAGGGGATGCCTCGATTAGCAAGTGTATTACGCACCGCAATGGAATGGTGACAAACTTGCCAAATAAAAATTTTAACTTTAGGAGGGACTTGGAGCTTCCAAATCTAGTGGAAACTCCATTTGTTGATAGTTGTCATATCAATTCCATGTGCCAACCAAGTGGCGGTTTTGGTTGAAAAGAGTCCATTCTTGGAAAGACCCCAACAGAATTCATCCTCTTTATCATGAAGCGGTAAGGGAGTACTTAGTATAAGTTCCAGTAATTCCTGTGGGAGCACCGAGACCAGTTTGTCTTTATCCCAGGTTCGGTGAGGGGTGATCACATCACAAACTTTCCATTCAAGCAAGTCCTCCGGTATGCTATTAATATCTAGTAGTTCGGCCAATGGACGATTGGCACACCAATTATTAGTCCAAAAGTGAATATTTTGACCATTTCCTACTTTCCAACGGATTCCTTTACTAAAAAGTTCTCTGGTGTGCCAGATCCTCTTCCATCTCCAAGATTGAGAAGCTTTGATTTTACAATCCATAAGCCCTTCATGTTGCATATACTTAGCGGTAACCGTTTTGACCCATATATTTTTGGGTTCTGTGAGAATTTTCCATGCCAATTTGCATAAAAATGCACTATTAACCGCTTCGAGTTTGCGGAGACCCAAACCACCAACAACTTTGGATTGACAAATTTTGCCCCAACTAATGAGCGGGAACCCGCGTGAATCACCTTCTTTCTTCCAAAATAAGTCGCGGTTGATTTTGTTTAATTTCTGACATGTGGCTTTAGGAAGCTGAAAGCATTGCATAATGTGAGAGGGGATAGATTCTAAGTTGGCCTGGATAAGGACTGTACGCCCAGCCTTAGAGAGGGAACTGACAGTCCAGGCATTCATGCGATTTTGGGATTTATTAACAAGATCCTGAAACTTATCTTTTGAGGCTCGTTTATCAAGAACCGGACAACCCAGATACTTGCCAAGATTTTGTTTGATAGGAATCTGTACAATGGCATTAATCATTTGTCTAGTAGTCTCAGTTACAGTTTTGGAGCAAACCACACTAGATTTGTGAAAGTTGACTAACTGACCCGATTGTGCGCAGAATTCTGTGACAATATTCATGAGTTGACGACAAGAATTTTTATTAGCTTTGTAGAACAGAATACTGTCATCGGCGAAACAGAGACAAGGTATCACCGGGGCCTGGGGGGCTATTTTTATTCCTATACCTGATTTACGATCCGTACTAGCCATATTGATGCGACGAAGCAGCACATCCATACATAATATAAACAAGTATGGGAAAAGCGGATCCCCTTGTCGTAGCCCTCGTGAAGGGTGAAAGGGTGGGGTTGGATCATCATTGATCGTAACTGAATAGGAAACAATGGTAATACATTGTCGTATCCATTCGATCCATATAGAGCAAAACCCGAGTTTCTGCAAACAGGCAAATAAGAAATTCCATTCAATCCGGTCATAGGCTTTTTCCATATTCAATTTGATTGCGAGCCAGCGCATCTTACTTTTGGTATTACGGAAGAAATTCATGATCTCATGGGTGAGTAGAATGTTATCATGAATGGACCGACCTGGTATAAAAGAACCTTGTAGAGGCGACACCATATCATCCAATAGGGGTCGGAGACGATTAACTTGTATTTTGGAAATAGCCTTAACCAGGGTATTGCACAGACTGATAGGACGAAAATGATTAACGGTTTCGGGAGTCTTAACTTTAGGGAGAAGAGCTATAAAGGTATGGTTAATTTCGCGTAGCATTTTTTATTATGGAAGTAGGCCTTGAGAGCATCGCAGACACTGTCTCCTATTATATGCCAATAACTTTGAAAGAAACCTGCCCCGAATCCATCGGGCCCGGGAGCTTTAGTTTGATCCATTTGGAAAAAAGCGTCTTTGATTTCTTCATTGCTAATAGGTTTTGTCAAATCGTGGTTCATATCAGAGTTAATCAGTTGGGGAATATCATCCAAGTTTAAAGAACGGGCTTGGTTATGTTCGGACGTGAATCGAGACTGAAAGGAGGTGGTAATATGACTTTTGATCATATGTTCCTCTTCTAACCAAGCACCGGATGGTTCTCTAATCTTTAAAACTTTTTTCTTTTTAGCTCTTTGATTATGGATGCGCTGGAAGAAGGGTGAATTACGATCGCCCTTGGTGAGCCACTTTCGCTTAGCGTAGACATTCCAATATTTTTGAGAGAAGAGTATGATTCGTTCTCTTTGTGCTATCAGTCTGTCTAATGTTGCATGTAAATTTTGGTTGAGCGGTTCCTGCAGCAAACGGTCTTCGACATGTTTAATTTTTTCTAAGTTCCGATTAGCATTATTATGAATATGCCCTATATACGAATGGTTCCATTGTTTAAGAGTAATTTTTAGGTGCTTTAATTTTTGTGTGATAGAGAACATGCGGGACTCAGGGTAGTGAACACCCCATGCTTCCTTAACTAATTTCTCAGTAGCCGGAAATTGGTTTCAAAACGGCTGAAATCCAAAAGGTCTAGGTTTGGACCGAATCTGGGGACATGTATCTATAACTATAGGAGCATGATCCGAACACGAAACAAGCAAATGTTTGACAATACAGTCCGGAAACTGTTGTAACCAAGACTGACAGCCTAAAGCCTGGCAAGCTTTTCAAACGTGAACTCATTATTAAATTTTTTACGCCAAGTAAAAGGGGATCCATTGATTGGAATCGATTCAAAGTTGTTTATTGCACAGAATTGAGTAAGTCGTGTAAAACGCGAAGGATGACAAGGGGGGCCCCCTTGCTTGTCACCAGGGCACATTAGTTCATTGAAATCCCCCATTAATCAAATAGGGAGAGAGATATTATGGATGATTGTTTCGAGCAAGCCCCAAAAAGCATCCTTCAAGGCGGAGGGAGCTGGAGCATAAATGCCCGCAACTGCGAACGTGAAATTGGTGGCAAGGTAAAGAACCTCTAGTACAATAATCCGATCATGTTTGAGTAGTAATTTAATTTCCGTATCTTTCTCATTCCATAATGCCCAAATACCCCCAGAATGGTTAACAGGGTTGACATATTCGAAATTTGAAAATCCTAATCTTCTAATAATTCTTGTGGAGTTAGTGGTGTTTGTTAAGGTTTCTAGTAGAAACATTACATCGGGTTGAATGTGCTTGCGAAGAAAACAAACTTCACCCACCCCTTACTCCTTTTTAGCACCATTCACATTTCAACATAAAAATTTCATCTTAAAAAATGTTGGGGTAATTAAGGTGCAAGGCATTAAACCAAAAAACTAGCAAGGTTAATGCGAATGTGAGGAAATTAGTTAGTAATAGAGGATTAACGTGATAAAATAAAGGTGCTTTAGATTTAATACTTCCTAGAGTAAACAATTGCCGTAGATAGGATACGAGGTGTGTGAAATAAAACTCCGCAGAAAGAGGAGGGCCTAGAGCCCATGGTTTATAGATGACAAAAGAAAAATCGACTTGCTTGTAATGTTGGCATGTGGGCTTAGCCCGATCCATCAAGACACACACTAAGTGGTCTTGAATGACCAAGAACATGTTGCATAGGCAAGGAGCAAAAAGCAAAAATAGAAATAAAGATGGCAAGGAGAGATAAACTAAACCCAGTCCAATCCATAAGATAAATATTACAGTCCAATTTGCACAAAATCCCATCTCTATGGAGCTTGATAACCTAGAAATCCAAAGACTAGATATGGGAATAGTAGACTGCTTAAACAAGTAATAAACAAAATAAACAGAGTAAAAGGAGGTAAACATAACCATTAAAAACATAAACACTGATTGGAGGGTGGGTTCAAAAAGGATCATCATTGAGCAATTCAGGCGTGGTTTCCACCACCCTGCTCACCACTAGCCGCTGTGTCACCATCCTCAAATCTCCTCCTCCTCTTCGCAGAGTCCGAAGAGAAGGAGGGCACCTCTTGGTCTCCATCTTCCCATTCCATACCAACCTCTCCAACTCCAGTGTGATACACTGGGGTAGAAGAGTTGGCACCAGTGCGGCCATTCGAAGGAGACAAGAAAGCATGAGGTAGTTGGGGATGAGAGAGTGCTCCTTCACGTATGGGACTAAAACCATCATCATCAGCAGCCGGGAGAATCACCCCATTAGAAGCTTCCTCCAAAATGTGGAGAAGTTGTTGGTGGTACAGTCATAAGAGGCTTGGGGAGCAGGGGGCATCACACTAGGCCCTGAATTGGGCCCTCAGAATTACCACCATCACCATTATCAGTTTCAGTACCCCCACGAGCAAAGGAAGTTCTCAGTTTGTTCTTACCATACCTACCAGGTGGGAGAGCCCTGGTCCTGCGTTGTGGAAGCACGGTTACCCAATCCGGAGGGTTGTCTGTACTATCAACCTCTGGAGTGGCAACAACAACATGAGGAGATAAGGTAGCTGCATTGAGCTGCTCAACAATGACCCTACAATCATTGTGTTGAACCAGGCCACATGAATCTGTATCATGGTCAGTACTACCACACAAAGAGAAAACATCATGAAGACCTTCATAGCAAAGAGCAAAAGTCTTTGATAACCCAGATGCAAAATTAACAGTTATAGAGGCTTTAAGAGGCTGAGAAATATCCAAATGCAAGCAGACACGAGCATATCTACCACGAAGCCTTAATCTAGTGAAATTATCAAGACGAACCAAAACACCCTCGGGCTTAAGCAATTCAGAAAGCATACTAGCAGACCACAGTTCAATACGTAGACGAGGAATCCTCACCCATTGGTCTATGAAATCAATAGTACAATTATAAGGATCGAATGCAGCCTCCTATCAACGAAAAACCAGGTTAAGCCCTTGCACAAACCAGGGTCGCTGAGTCCAGACAAAGCTCTTATCAGCAGAGATAGTAAAACTTATAAGTAACCACTCATTACCAAGTTCCACAAAATGAACCTCCCCCTTAACCTCAGTCTAGTCTCTACTAGTTTTAGTACGAACAGCAGAGAGAGGCAAGACGCCTCCCCAAATCTTTGCATGAAGAGAAAAACTACTCAAATCAGGTTTCTCAAACACAGAATCGGACCCAGGAGGATCTAGGTTGCCACCACTGTGAGTGAACTGGTCATTAGAACCAGGGAGAGATTTTGTGGTGGGAGAGGGAGAAGCAGGGTGATGTGAATGCTCCACTCCACCTCGGAGGGCGGAACTGAAGGAGAGAGGGAGTTGGGAAATTCCAGGATTTCTACCACCATCAGTAGCTCCACCCGAGCAACCAAGAGAGAGGTTAGTGGGTGGAGGGAGATTAGAGGCGGGAGAATTGGAAAGTAGAGCGGTTCCATTAGTATCAGTGGAGAGAGAGTGATTGGAAGGAGAAAAGGTCATATTTAGAGAGAGACAGAAGGTATTTTGTGAGCTTGAGTTGTGAGCAAACAAGAGCTCAAAGTGCTCTAATTTATAGTGGTATTCCCCCCCAGATATAAAACCCTAACATAATCAATTTGCTTAAAAGCAAAAATTGTAAAAAATAAAAGCAACCCAGCATAAAAGATCCCTCCATCTTCCAAAAGAACAAAGCAGGTAAAGACACGAATTTGGGGGAAATCAAAATTAGCAGAAAAATGACCAACCCAGAACAGGATGCAATTAACACGCATACAAATTGCAGGTGAGGAGATAATCTGACATAAAAAAGAATTTAAAACTCACAGAGAGTTGCAAGGTAGCAATAATCATTGCAATTAATTGTAACACGCCACTCTCGAGTTGAGAAGATGAGGCGTTGTTGCAATCTCCAGCAGGCTGCGTTCAAGGAGCTGCCAACATCATCAATACGCCAATTCAACCACGCCCAATGGCAGAGGAGAGGAGAACCCCAGATGCTACTTGAATCTGCAGAACAACCACCAGCTACCCGACAAAGCAAACACTTGAGAGGAAGAATTCGAAGAGACACCTTAGTAATTTTTGGTAAGATTTGTGAAAAAAGTGACGTAATTAAAGCATCTAGGTCATGTTTGAGTCTAAAAATCAAAGATTTATGGCATAATTTAAGAGAGCTAATAGGAGCTAGGCGATTTAGGGAGGGATAATCAGATTTGGGGCTGTAATTAATTTGGGGATTTCGAGAAATTTGGCTCAAAAAGTAAACCCTAGAACCACGAAATTGGGGATCTAGTTGAATTAGCGAAAAAACAAGACAATAGCTAGGTAGATCGTCATTATCACAGTGAGACTGAACAAGAAAATTGCAAGGGAAGGAAAGCAAAGAGGTAGGTTGAGAGCTTGAGGGAGGCGGAGTATCCGAGGGTTCAAGAGGATGAAAAGGGGCAAGCTTTCTGGGGAGCATTCTCTCTCTAGAGAGTTCTTTTTTAGGAGAAGTTGCTTTAAATGGTTTCATATTTATTTCCCTATTGTTTGAGCCTAATACTCTAACTGGTCAACTGAATCGGGCGAAGGCAGGCCGACTACTTCGGGTTCAAGTAATTTTCATAGTTTTTTGTTTTCGAGTTCGGTTTTAGAAATTATCAACCTAACTAAGAGGTTCAGAGTTTGGTTGATTCGCCTAGTCAATAAACGTCGTTAGGTAGTCATTGTCCTTTAAAGGTTTTTTTCTTTTTTCTGTATGTTCTCTAGTTTACCAACATGTATTACGAGTAGCTATAACAAAATCACAATCTACTCATAACCAAATGGCTTGATAGGTGTATGCTCTTCTTCAACCGCTTCTCTATATGGCGAAGTAAGCAATACAATGCCTAACGTACTCAAACAATTCTTTGTTCCTAACAAAGTTACATTTTGTTAACCCATAGATAAAACAAAAAGAATTCATTTATTGATGACTAATATGATGATTGGTTATTACTACCAAACCAATATGTAGAGATATAAAATATATATCAAAAAACAAATATAGGAAAATATTCAAGTAATGCATGTTTGCATTTTTCCATTGTAACTAAGTATGTGACAACTAAGGTGGTAATGGGTTTGAGACTCAATGAATATGGATCCGGATCTAATTCTAAGTGTTCTAAATGTAGTTAGCTCTAGGTCCAATATTACAAATCCATACTTGCCAAGATCCGACCTATATCATGAATAAAAAAGAAAAACAAAATGAGAAGATCAGTATAGAAAAATGGTCTAGTAGCCTCAAATTTTCAATGACTATGATTTAAAAGTGATGTCGCTAATCTAAAACTTAGGATAGTTTTATTTTATCTATTAAATTATTGATGGGACATGTTTAAGATTCACGCATCTGTTAACCCTAGAAAATTTTGGGTCTTTATTATTGTACACCTCATAGGAATGGATTGATTCGGTATGTACACATTATTAATATTAATATTAATATTAATATTAATATTAATATTAATATTATTATTATTATTATTATTATTATTATTATTATTATTATTATTATTATTATTATTATTATTATTATTATTATTATTATTATTATTATTATTATTATTATTATTATTATTATTATTATTATTATTATTATTATTATTATTATTATTATTATTATGTCCCTTCCCCTCCTATCGTTTTGTCTCAAACATTGTCAATCAGATCTTACGAGTGTAGCCTAGTAGACCACAAATAATAAAGGATGTCTCATTCTGGTATCCAACATCACATCTTTTAGTGTTAACTTTATACTCCTTCGCCAAGTTGATTACTTGAATGTTTTAAAAGAACTTCTTCATTTAATTTTGTTTTGAAATGAAAAATGATTTTAAAGTAGAGAATTATTAAAGTCAAGCCAAAAAGGTATTTGGTAAAGTTGTTAAGGCTATATTAGACAATATCAAAGTTTGATTTAGTTCATCCCACAGTTAAATTGAATCCCATAATAAAATTCAATGACTTTTGGTGTTCTGTAATTTTTATGATTAAGTATGACTTTATTTGGTTACATATGCATTTGTAAATAATTATTGTTTAGTTAAAGCTAAATAGCTATTAAATGGTTTCATATTTATAGATAGATAATATGTTAAAGTTCTTACAAGTCTCATGTTAGTCCAGTCAAAAGTGTGATTTGGTTCATTTCACAACCAAATTTACTGGCCCTAGACAAAATAAATATTTTACTTCAAACTAGAGAATTATTAAAGTCAAGTAAAAGAGGTATTTGGTAAAGTTGTTAAGGTTATATTAGTCAAAACCAAAGTGCAATTTAGTTCACCCATAATTAAATTAGAAGCCCAAAATAAGGAAAATTCTATTCTACAGGCCGTTAGAATACCGGTTTTGAATTTCAAAAAGATAAATTCAAATCAAGTACCGGCTCAACAGGTTCTGGCGGTAGAATGTCGTTTTGGGCCGCTTCTACCCTCACATCGCGGTAGAATTTCGTTTCCGCTTTATTTTTAAATCGATACTTTGTGGTCCCTGCGCGTGGGAGTTTGCAGGCTTTCCTCTCTCCTCATTGGGCACCACACTCTACTGAATACATTCGAAACCATGTATCTCTAAACAGAATGATATTAGATGACCAAGAGGTCGTGTGTTTGCTACTATCCTCTACCATATCTGACCCAAGAAGAATGTTAGGGACCAAGAGAGGAGTACTATATGAGCAAAAGGTTGGAATAGTTACCTTTTTCCACTTCATCTTTAATTTTCCCAAGGAACTGAAAACTCTAATTCGAACCTTGACACGACATTGCTCATAACTCTCTTATCTCTTTCAACCTTCGAACTTAATTCAACCTTGATTTGAAAAACAGTCTTCGAAGATTCTTGCAATGTCCCAAATGGGTCTCGAAGAAATAGACTTGTACAACTGGTGGCGTATATTCAATAAATACACCTCCATTGTTTGATTGGGTCTGCAATCTACATCGAATATATCTCTTGCAATTGATATCGATTCTTGCAATGCATTAATTAGCGAGAGGGCTAAATCAATTACATTTCAGAATAGTGAAGCTGATACAAAGCCTGTACTAAGCCCATGTCTAAAGAGCCTTGTTATGATAACTTCGTGGCAATTAGTTGCTGTTCACAAAATTTGTGGCCACAACATTAGATAATAACAGAGTGACCCAATATAACTAAAACTTGACCCTGATGAAAAACTACTCGAAAGTAGCATCTGTGGGACACTCAACATTACAAGTAACCCTATTATACAACAGAAGTGACCCTTTAAACCTGCATTACAGATCTCTTAGCATAAAAGAAGTGACCCCTTTCTCAATTTTCGTAGCCCGGAAGACAGTGTAATAATTCGATCGGTGAAATGATCCCTTTTTAATTGACACATAGATAAAACAAGAGTTGATCCTTAAACAAACAGTTATAAAGTGACACCGAAATCTCTAGAAGTCACCTGATTGTGACCGACCCAATGTTATGAACTTTACTATGACAATATGGTATAGTGACCCTAGATAATAATAAATGTACCTTCGATGAATAAAAAGTGACTCTAGAATAATGAAAACGTGACACTAGAAAATAATAAAATGACATTAGATGATAATAAAGTGACCCTGAATGACTAAAACGAGACCCTAATTCAAACTGAAAGAAAGTGTCTTGTGAACTCTCACCATTATAAGTGACCCTAAACTGCAATAGAAGTGAGCCTTTAAACCTACATTTCAGATCAAGGGGAGTGATCCTAAAATATTATAATTTGAAAATAGTTTATCACTTGAAAAGACCGCTAGAGAGCATGAAATGTAATGAATTATAGAGAGTGACGCTTCACACATTAGAAGTGATCGGAATGACTCTTTCGTATCCCGGAAGGGAATGAAAGGGAATGTAGCTTAACACGATAGATGTGACCCCTTTGGTATGTGTGTACGTCTGCGCTCATTTGTACTGATGCTTAGCATGATACAAATACCAATAGAGTTATACTATTATCACTTTTACTACTAAAGAAGTCACCATATGATTTAATATATAACATGCTTCAGTGACCTTTAAAACAGCGCGGTAGAACCATGTGAAAGTGGGGTCACTTGCTGATGCTAGTACATACTTAAGTACTGATCGATCGAGCATTTTGTTACTGTTAGTCTCTTGCAGTTCGTATTCAGCTTCCTTATGGCATAACATGCTTCAGTGACGCTTAACACAATAGAACTGACCCTTGAAACATACATTACATATCAAAGGAGTGTTACAGATCGAAAATCCCCAAAACGTTATAGATCTATTGAAGTACACAAAGTTATCTGTAAACAGAATGACATTATATGACCAAGAGGTCTTGTATGTTTAACTATCCTCTCAAACCTAGCTTTCTCATGCTTTTCCATAACCCAAGAAGTATATATTAGAGACCAAGAGAATTGTATATTCTGGTAATCTATTATATGACGAAGAGTTTGTATTACATGAGCAAGAGACTTGTATTATTCTGCTAATCTTCTGAAGTAGACGAAAATATCTGTAAGTAGAATGCTAATATATGACCAAGAGTTTATATTACATGAGCAAGAGACTTGTATTATTCTGGAAATCTTCTGAAGTAGACGAAAATATCTGTAAGCAGAATGCTATTGTGTGACCAAGAGTTTGTATTACATGATCAAGAGACATGTTTCGCCCAGTTTTCCCAAGCTTGGATGATCCAGACCGTGGCTTGTTATTTCATCTTAGAAATCTATCTTCCCAGAGCTGGAGGGTGTCTTCTTGGAGAACAACCTTCGAAGCATTTGAACGTGCCGTCGAGCGTAGCTCTATGTGAAGTGTAAACCTTTCTTAATTTTTAATGTAATTTAAGGTTGCTTTAGTTCTTCTGCCCCCACGGACCCTAGTAGTTTTTGTGAGGGTGGTTGTGGCTTTTGTCCCAGGATCTTTAAGATGCCCAGAATAAGTAGTTATCTTAAAGATAGAGACATTAAGGTAATACATATATAGTTGATTATTGTCCATCATTAACGCAATGTTATGGCCGATCCGAAGTATATTAGGGACCAAGAGACTTGTATTATTCTGGTAATCTACTGAAGTAGGAGAAAATATCTGTAAGTAGAATGCTAATATATGACCAAGAGTTTATATTACATGAGCAAGAGAATTGTATTATTCTGATAATCTACTAAAGTAGACGAAAATATCTGTAAGGAGAATGCTATTATATGACCAAGAGTTTGTATTACATGAGCAAGAGAATTGTATTATTCTGGGAATTTAATGAAGTAGACAAAAATATCTGTAAGCAGAATGCTATTATATGACCAAGAGTTTGTATTACATGAGCAAGAGACTTGTATTATTCTGGTAATTTTCTGAAGTAGACGAAAATATCTGTAAGCAGAATGCTAATATATGACCAAGAGTTTGTATTACATGAGCAAGAGAGATGTATTATTCTGGTAATCTTCTGAAATAGACAAAAATATTTGTAAACAGAATGCTATTATATGACCAAGAGTTTGTATTACATGAGCAAGAGAATTGGCTTATTCTGGTAATCTACTGAAGTAGACGAAAATATCTGTAAGCAGAATGCTATTATATGACCAAGAGTTTGTATTACATGAGCAAGAGACTTGTATTATTCTGGTAATCTACTGAAGAAGGCGAAAATATCTGTAAGCAGAATGCTATTATATGACCAAGAGGTTGTATTATATGAGCAAGAGACTTGTATTATTCTGGTAATCTACTGAAGTACGCAAAAATATCTATAAGCAATGCTATTATATGACCAAGAGGTTGTATTATATGAGCAAGAGACTTGTACTAAGCCCGGGTCTAAAGAGCCTTGTTATGATAACTTTGTGAGCCTTTCTTCCCATTATGCTATTCACTCTCCCAAATTACAATCCTCAGAATTTCAATAAATAATCTCAAATCTTTCCAGTAGGAGCGAGTATCATTATATCTGTAGAACATCGATGCTCAATGGTAACACCGTTGGGGTTTAGGGCATTGCCAATATTGCCCAAGGTCATGGATTCGAGACTTGCTCGAAACATCCCCCTGCCCCCTCTGGCCTACCGCCTGCCTCAGTGTGTGGGAATTGTTGAGTCCTCTCGCGATTTACCTCTCATACTATGGCTTAGGGGTGGGTGCGGTATGGGCTGGTATGATAAAAAGTAGTGGCCAATAACATTGAACAAGAGTTGATGCTGCTGAAACATACAGTTACAACTAACCCTATTATACATTTGAAGTGACCCTTTAAACCTGCATTAAGGATCTCTTATTTTTTTGCTCGCTCGTTAAAAGAGGGTGGAAGTGAATGGCGACCGAGGCACCCCCTGCTACGTCATGTTCGGACTCTCGTGTTTAATAGCGAACTTATCAGTCTAGTTGAACAACCAGCGCAAGCACTAACCCCGTCAACATAGCACCAACAAGAGGCTAGTATAGTTTCCAAAAAGCCAGCATACACAAGGCATTGGAGGGAATGGGGATTCGAACCCATGACCTTGCCTTATACCTTCGATGGAAAAAAAGTGACTCTAAGTAATTAAAATATAACACTAGATAATAATAAATTGACGTTCGATAACAATAAAGTGACCCCTGATAAGTAAAACGTGACCCTGATTCAAACTGGTAGAAAGTGGCCTTGTGAACCCTCAACATTATAAGTGACCCTATATTGCAGTAGAAGTGTCCCTTTAAACCTACATTACATATATAGTTGATTATTGTCCATCATTAACGCAATGTAATGGCTGATCCGAAGTATATTAAGGACCAAGAGACTTGTATTATTCTGGTAATCTACTGAAGTAGGCGAAAATATCTGTAAGCAGAATGCTAATATATGACCAAGAGTTTTTATTACATGAGCAAGAGAATTGTATTATTCTGATAATCTACTGAAGTACACGAAAATATTTGTAAGGAGAATGCTATTATATGACCAAGAGTTTGTATTACATGAGCAAGAAAATTGTATTATTCTGATAATCTACTGAAGTCGACGAAAATATCTGTAAGCAGAATGCTATTAAATGACCAAGAGTTTGTATTACACGAGCAAGAGACTTGTATTATTCTGGTAATATTCTGAAGTAGACGAAAATATCTGTAAGTAGAATGCTATTATATGACCAAGAGTTTGTATTACATGAGCAAGAGAATTTGCTTATTCTGGTAATCTACTGAAGTAGACGAAAATATCTGTAAGCAGAATGCTATTATATGACCAAGAGTTTGTATTACATGAGCAAGAGACTTGTAATATTCTGGTAATCTACTGAAGAAGGCGAAAATATCTGTAAGCAGAATGCTATTATATGACCAAGAGGTTATATTATATGAGTAAGAGACTTGTATTATTCTTGTAATCTACTGAAGTACGCGAAATATCTGTAAGCAGAATGCTATTATATGACCAAGAGGTTGTATTATATGAGAAATAGACTTGTACTAAGCCCGTGTGTAAAGAGCCTTCTTATGATAACTTTGTGAGCCTTTCTTCCCATTATGCTATTCACTCTCCCAAATTACAATCCTCAGAATTTCAATAATTAATCTCAAATCTTTCCAGTAGGAGCGAGTATCATTATATCTATAGAAAATCGATGCTCAATGGTAACACCATTGGGGTTAAGGGAATTTGCAATATTGCCCAAGGTCAGGGGTTCGAGACTCGCTCGAAACATCTCCTTCCCCCCTCTGGCCTGCCGCCTGCCTCAGTGTGTGGGAACTGTTGAGTCCTCTCGCGATTTGCCTTGTACCTTCAATGAAAACTACAAGTGACCTTGCCTTATACCTTCGATGAAAACTACAAGTGACTCTAAATAATTAAAATGTGACACTAGATAGTAATAAAATGACGTTCGATAACAATAAAGTGACCCCGGATAAGTAAAACGTGACCCTGATTCAAACTGGAAGAAAGTGGCCCTGTGAACCCTCAACATTATAAGTGACCCTATACTGCAGTAGAAGTTACCCTTTAAACCTACGGTACAGATCGAGGGAAGTGATCCTCAAACATTTGAAAATAGTTTTATCACTTCAAAAGACCACTAGAGAGCATGAAATGTAATCAATTATGGAAAGTATCGGAATGACTCTTTTGTATCCCGGAAGGGAATGTAATGCGTATAATCGCTTAAAGGCTCACTTTTTAATCGCTCTGCCATGTTTCGCCCAGTTTTCCCAAAGCTTGGACGATCCAGACCATGGCTTGTTATTTCATCTTAGAAATCTAGTACTTTTACCCTACGGACCCTAGTAGTATTTTTGTGAGGGTGGTTGTGGCTTTTTATGCTTATTTAATGTACTTTTGGAACGTACATACATTGTACTCCGTATATGATGGTTTACGTGTTTTCATTGCGTTAGCCATTGCAGTAGATTATATGACCAAGAGTTTGTATTATATGAGCAAGAGACTTGTATTATTCTGGTAATCTACTGAAGAACACGAAAATATCTGTAAGCAGAATGCTATTATATGACCAAGAGGTTGTATTATATGAGCAAGAGACCTGTATTATTCTTGTAATCTACTAAGATTCAATCTCATCTAGCTAGTAAGTGACGCTACCCCTCTCACACTAATATCTTACATGTTACATCCCTTCCAACGCTATTACCCCACATATGGCTTTATGCACTCGAAAGCCATAAAATCATCCCCACTTCATAACCAAGCTTTTGAGGTCAAAGTTAGAAACCCTCCACATCATTAGCTGGGCTTTCTAAACATCCGCACAATCAAACCCACCATGGACTAAGTCCACACAAGTTTTTGTAATGTATTAATTCTACAGTACCAAAGATAACAGTAAACTTCCAAACATAATACTACTACTCCACGCATATAATAATTACCTATCATAAGTTGACTTCTATCCAGCCCAGCACATAGGTATGCAAGTGCATACCCAGGCCCAAATATATGCGTTGCTCAGTTTTTAAAAAGAAAATAAAACATAAACAAGAGGCCCAAATGGAATGGAATGAGCTTGTTTCCCTTAACATGTCTTCTGTGGACTTAGTCCTCCGGCGACCCAACTTCACTTAATGTATCTTAAAATTGTACCAAAATACCACCATGAAACTTGATTTTACTACAACACGGCACTGAAGAATGTTTACTCACTTCAAATAGCAATACACGACACATGTAACGACTACGAGTAAGCAGTAGAAATAAAGTAACTCTATATATTTATGGTTATGAACATAGATAACAATAATAAATTATGGTTATGAACTTAGGTAACAATAATAAATGACCTTAAGCAGTAGAAATAAAGTAACTCTATATATTTATGTCTACATGTTGTCAATATACGCACTACTACACTTTGGCCATGTTCTTTTTGTCGTTTTCATGCTGCATTCTGTTCCGTTCCTATCCGTTCCACGTCGTCCCATTCCGCATTCTGTACTTCATTTTGTCTCACATTTTTTTGAATAATCCTCGCCGTTCCGTTCTCTTCCAATCCGTTTCGTTCCGTTCCTCACCGTCCCGCACCATTCCGTTGAAGAGAATAGGGCCTTAGTTGTTGGCGCTTGTATCGACATTCTCATGAGTCGTCAGAGTAAAATGGATATTATGTCTGTAATATAGGATTATTATAATGTACTAACTTCAGTTAGTTTTTCTGATTAGTGTTGTGCCAGAAGGCAACTATGATGATTGTTGTTGGCTATTCAATACTAGCATAGTAGACGCCTATGCAAGAAGTAATACACATAGGGAATTTATATAGTTGTCCGCGAAATATGAACAGAACAACTACGTTAGGGCAAATCGAATGATACGGATGCATTCAAGAATTATTATAGTGTACCAACTTATTCCCTTAGTGTTTCTTAAAATTGTACCAAAATACCACCATGAAACTTAATTTGATTGTACGAACACGACACTGAAGAATGTTTATTCACTTCAAATGGCGATCCACATGGAGCTTACCTCTGCCAAGAACATGTAACGACTACGGGTAAGCCATACTCATGTTAAGAACTTTACTATGACATTATGGATGCATTCAAGAATTATTATAGTGTACCAACTTCAATTAGTTTTCTTATAATTTTTGGGCCAGGAGGCAACTATGATGATTACTGTTGGCCATTCAATACTAGCATAGTACATGCCTATGCAAGAAGTAATACGCATAGAGAATTTGTATAGTTGTCCGCGAAATATGAACAGAACAACTACGTTAGAGCAAATCGAATAGTACGGATGCATTCAATAATTATTATAGTGTACTGACTTCACTTAATGTTTGTTTAAATTGTACCAAAATACCACCATGAAACTTGATTTGATTGTACCAACACGGCACTTAAGAATGTTTATTCACTTCAAATGGCGATCCACGTGGAGCTTACCTCTGGCAAGAACATGTAACGACTACTGGTAAGCTATACTCATGATATGAACTTTACTATGACATTATGGTTCAGTGACCCTAGATAATACTAAGTTTATTACCTTCGACTTGAGTGAAGTGACTCTAAATGTGTAAAGCGCGCGTGGCCGTAGATAATAATAATATAACTAAGTAGTTATATGAACTTTACTATGAAATTATGGACATGAACTTAGGTAACAATAATAAATGACCTTAAGGAGTAGAAATAAAGTAACTCTATATATTTATGTCTAAGACTTCAATAATTAGCCAAGGCTGTACCAAAATAGATAGATCATGGGGTATAAAAATATCTCTTAAAGATAAATTTACCATTAGTCCTAGGAGGCAACGTACTATGATGATTACCGTTGGCCATTCAATACTAGCATATAATACTATGATGATTACCGTTGGTCATTCAATACTAACATATAGTACACGTCTATACAAGAAGTCATACACGTGGAGCATTTATAGTTCTCAGATAAATATCAACAGAACTATTAGGCTACAGCAAAACAGATATTATGTTTGTAATATAGGATTATTATATTGTACTGACTTCACTTAGTTTTTCTTATTCATGTTGTGCCAGGAGGCAACTATGATGATTACTGTTGCTCATTCAATACTAGCATAGTAGACGCCTATGCAAGAAGTAATACGCATTCAGAATTTGTATAGTTGTCCGCGAAATATGAACAGTACAACTACGTTAGAGAAAATCGAATATTACGGATGCATTCAATAATTATTATAGTGTACCAACTTCAATTAACGCTTCTTTAAGTTGTACCAAAATACCACCATGAAAATTGATTTTTGTACCAACACGGCACCAAAAAATGTTTATTAACTTCAAATGGCGATCCATATGGAACTTACCTCTGCCAAGAACATGTAACGACTATGGGTAAGCTATACTCATGTTATGAACTTTATTATGACATTATGGTTCAGTGACCCTAGATAATTCGAAGTTTATTACCTTCGACTAGAGTGAAGTGACTCTAAATGTTTAAAGCGGACGTGACCGTAGATAATAATAATAATATCACTAAGTAGTAATATAATATGAACTTTACTATGAAATTATGGTTATGAACTTAGGTAACAATAATAAATAAATGACCTTAAGGAGTAGAAATAAATTAACTCTATATATTTATGTCTACATGTTGTCAATATACGCACTACTACACTTAGTTGTTGGCGCTTGTCTCGAAATTCTTATATGAGTCGTCATTCCACTCGTTGCTTCCAACTTCAATAATTAGCCAAGGTTATACCAAAATATATAGATCATGGGGTATAAAAACATCTGATAAAGATAAATTTACCAACAGTCCTAGGAGGCAACGTACTATGATGATTACTGTTGGCCATTCAATACTAGCATAGTACACGTCTATGCAAGAAGTTATACACATGGAGCATTTATAGTTCTCAGAAAACGGATATTATGTCTGTAAAATAGGATTATTATACTGTACTAACTTCACTTAGTTTTTCTTATTAATGTTGTGCCATGAGACAACTATGATGATTATTGTTGGCCATTCAATACTAGCGTAGTAGACTTCTATGCAAGAAGTAATACGCATAGAGAATTTATATAATTGTCCGCCAAAAATGAACAAAACAACTACGTTAGAGCAAAACGAATATTACAGATGCATTCTATATTTATTATAGTGTACCAACTTCACTTAATAATTCTTTAAATTGTACCAAAATACCACCATGAAACTTGATTTGATTGTACCAACACGGCACTGAAGAAATATTTATTCACTTCAAATGGCGATCCACGTGGAGCTTACTTCTGCCAAGAACATGTAACGACTACGGGTGAGATATACACAAGTTATGAACTTTATTATGACATTATGGTTCAGTGACCCTAGATAATAGTGAGTTTATTACCTTCGACTAGAGTGAAGTGACTCTAAATATTTACTATACAAGAGAATTTATACAGTTGTCCGCGAAATATGAACAGAACAACTACGTTAGAACAAAACGAATATTACGGATGCATTCTAGAATAAAACTTATTTTTTTGCTCGCGATTTACCTCTCGCGATTGTACAGTAGAAGTGACCCTTTAAACCTGCATTGCAGATCTCTTATTTTTTTGCTCGCTCGTTAGAAGAGGGTGGAAGTGAATGGCGATCGAGGCACCTCCTGCTATGTCATGTTTGGACTCTCGTGTTCAATAGCGAACTTATCAGACTAGCTGAACAACCAGCGCAAGCAATGGCCCCGTCAACGTAGCACCAACAAGAGGCTAGTATAGTTACTAGAAGCCAGTAGATACAAGGTATTGAGGGGAATGGGGATTCGAACTCATGGCCTTGCCGTATACATTCGATGAAAACTACAAGTGACTCTAAATAAGTAAAATGTGACACTAGATAATAAAAAAATGACGTTCGATAACAATAAAGTGACCCCGGATAAGTAAAACGTGACCCTGATTGAAACTGGAAGAAAGTGGCCCTGTGAACCATCAACATTATAAGTGACCCTATACTGCAGTAGAAGTGACACTTTAAACCTACATTACAGATCGAGGGGAGTGACCCTCAAACATTTGAAAATAGTTTTATCACTTCGAAAGACTGCTGGAGAGCATGAAATGTAATCAATTATAGAAAGTATCGGAATGACTCTTTTGTATCCCGGAAGGGAATGTAATGCGTATAATCGCTTAAAGGCTCACTTTTTAATCGCTCTGCCATGTTTCGCCCACTTTTCCCAAGCTTGGACGATCCAGACCGTGGCTTGTTATTTAATCTTAGAAATCTATATTATTATTATCTACTGTCACGCACGCATTAAACATTTAGAGTCATTTGAAGTGAATAAACATTCTTCAGTGCCGTGTTGGTACAAATCAAATCAAGTTTTATGGTGATATTTTGGTACAATTTTAAGAAACATTCAGTGAAGTTAAAACACTATACTTCCCAAATAAATATCAACAGAACTATTTGGCTAGAGCAAAACCGATATTATGTTTGTAATATAGGATTATTATACTGTACTAACTTCAATTAGTTTTTCTTATTATTGTTGCGCCAGGAGGCAACTATGATGATTACTTTTGGCCATTCAATATTAGCATAGTAGACGCCTATGCAAGAAGTAATACGCATATAGAATTTATATAGTTGTCCATGAAATATGAACAGAACAACTACGTTAGAGCAAATCGAATATTACAGATGCATTCAAGAATTATTATAGTGTACCAACTTCAATTAGTTTTCTTATTATTTTTGGGCCAGGAGGCAGCTATGATGATTACTGTTGGCCATTCAATACTAGCATAGTACACGCCTATGCAAGAAGTAATACACATAGAGAATTTGTATAGTTGTCCGCGAAATATGAAGAGTACAACTACGTTAGAGCAAATCGAATATTACGGATGCATTCAAGAATTTTTATAGTGTACCGACTTCACTTAATGTTTCTTTAAATTGTACCAAAATACCACCATGAAACTTGATTTGATTGTACCAACACGGCACTGAAGAATGTTTATTCACTTCAAATGGCGATCCACGTGGAGGTTACCTCTGGCAAGAACATGTAACGACTACTGGAAAGCTATACTCATGATATGAACTTTACTATGACATTATGGTTCAGTGACCCTAGATAATACTAAGTTTATTACCTTCGACTTGAGTGAAGTGATTCTAAATGTTTAAAGCGTGCGTGGCCGTAGATAATAATAATACCACTAAGTAGTTATATGAAATTGTAGACGCCAAAAAAGCGCCTTCACATTTCTCCGCAAAAGCCCGATGATGAAAGGAGTAATTTATAAAACGTGAATGCTATTTTTGCTTTGATAGGTAAAATAAGGTGTCAGGTTTTTCCTCGATCACTCCTTCATTCCCACTTCATTTAAAAGCCCCTTTTAAGAGCTTTCCATTGCTTCCTTCCGTGTCAAAATACGATTCCGCACCTAAGAGTTATGGCCAAACGAAGTTAAGGGTAAAAACATATGTAGCCGAATACTGTGGACCATGTTTCCAGCCCCATTCGGGAGTTCATTTGGTTGATTTAGTTTTTGAGCCTAATATTTCTGGATTCCTTATTCAAATAGCTTTTTATTGACATATCATGAGCCTACACCACATTTCCAATCAAGGAGTTACGAGCCAAACATTGATGCGTAATCCAAAACTGACCTCTCCTTACTCTTTCAGGTATATCTCGAGATCCATAAAATATTTGGGCCTGTAACCAAAGCCATTGGACCCAATACGCTTTCCAACGCATCTTGAATCATCCAATTTGGAGTCCAAACGAGTGAGACATGGCCCGGTAAAGTTCCAGCTGGCAAGCTGACAGCCGTCAGCGGCGCTCACCAAGGCCGATAGCTGCCCTCGCTAAGTCTCCAAGCCTGACTATTTTTCAGCCCAAAATCCATTTTTGGCTCCTTTCACCCGTCCAACCCTACTTTCTGCTCCTATAGATATGACCCTCCTCCCTCAGTTCAAAAGACATAGTCTGCAATTGACACCCCCTATTCTCAGTAGTATTGACTCTCAGCTTCTCCCTCCTTCTTCCATAAACAATTCTATTCTATTCTTGGGAGTATTGACACCGAGCTTCCCCCTCTTTCTTCCAAACTTGAGATCTTTTCTTTACTATTTTTGTCAAATATAGCCTACAGTTCAGCTACTAATTCCTGAGGGCTCAAATCAAATTAATTGCTTAATTGTTTATTTTTCTAGTAGTCATAATGTTGATATCATGCTAAGTAATGTCTTTTATTGCTTCCTAAATATTTTCTGTCCAAATATGTCTAGTCGTCGTAATGCTCAATTTTCCAATCGAATGCATGTCTAAACAAGGGTTAAAAATAAATGTTGTGATGCTTGGGATGAACCAATTAATAGTCTAAGTCTAGGTTGTTAATCCGGTTTGTGTGGGAATCATGTCTTTAAATTATTAAGCAAACTTGAGTTAGTAGAGGTCGTCATAAACGGGCGATTGGGTGCCTAACACCTTTCCACCTCGTACCTTCACCCCCGAACCCTTTATTCTTGGGTACTCATATGTTCTATATGAGCGGGACTCTTTTTAAAAACATGATTAGTTCACTTATCGCGCTATTGGGTTGTCCCTTCGGTTTGTCCCTTCGATAAAACGCCGATAGCAGATTTGTGACCTCTTTCATTGTTTTTATTGATTTCAAGTCTTTAAAAAAGCTTTTCTAACTCGATGGTCCCTTGAACTTATCTGTACACCCAACTTACAATTTTTCTATAAGGACACACTCCGTGGAGCGATGGAAAATCCCGGGTCCTTATAGTGACGACTTCACTGGGGATTTATTTAAGAGGGTGAGACTCGAAAGTCAAGTTTGCTTAATCGTTTAATAACATGTTCCATATTGCATCATTTGCATGTGCCTTGGCACACCTTTTTGACCCTTACCGACCCTCGAGAAAGTTTGTGTCGTAACTCGTAGACAACCCGTATATCTAAAGGAATATACAGTTGTCCTATCGTGCAAACCGACGCTTCCTCACCCATGACTCATCGATTCTTGTTGGTGAAAAAGAATTACAATTGATGTGTCGACCATCCGCCGAACGGAAATTGTAATTTGTCATGGTAACCTCACAGGAGCCAAAAGCCTCTAGCCCACATTCGTGCAGTCGCTTGCTTGTTGTGCATGTGTCATTGTAATGCCCGTCTGATCACATTTTTGCCTGTAACTGCGTCGTTGTAATTCTTGCTTGAATGCATGAATATCGTGATTATGTGCCAACATGTACTTACGTGCTAGGAGTCTTTTTCTTTTATATTTTAGGTAGTTACTAATTTCCAAAAATGGTTCGAGAATTCTATTCAATGAGCACTCGTTTCTCCGATGATATATTTTCATATAGCGTCAAAGTCATCCCACTTTTTTTTTTTCTTTTTTTTTTGATGTAATTCAGATTCAGAAAAAAAAAAAAGAAAAGCAAAAAAGAAAAAAACAAAAAATGGCGTTGAAAAAAAAAACGCTGAAAAAAAAATCGGAAAATCAAAAAAAAAAAATGCAGAAATTTTATTTTTTTCATTTATTTATCCCATTTTCCATTTTCTTTGAGTCTAACAAAATTTAAAAAATAGGATAGTCCGTCTTTTTCTATTTTTCTCATTTTCGTTCTTCGACTTCATTCTTCCTTTGATATGTGGGGAAATAATCCAGCATTTAGGCTTAGGTTTTTACTTTCTTCTTTTCCATTTCTTTGCATTGCATTGCATTACATTGTACGTATTAGACGCTTCATGCTAGGATTCATAAATAATCGTCATGTATACATTGTCGTCATTTTGCATCTGCATTTGTACAAAAGTCCAAGTCTTGCATTCATCAATTTCTCCATTTGTTCACTACCTCTCATGCACTAGAAGTCTAGACGAGTCGATCATAAGTCTTCTAGGGTCATTTTGCGTCAATTCATTGTCATACATGTCAAGGTCAGTCCGTCATGCATCTTGCATGTTGTTGTCATAACTCTGTCATTGCATTGTCATCATCATGCATTCAAGTTCATATAGAAGTCCATAGGCACATTCACCTTAGGGGCTATCGAGGGTCTTCTAAAAATCATGAGTCTTTTTTCAAGTCCTTTCTTTGGCGTCTTTCTATGTTGAGACTTATGTTCAGGATTGGGGGCTCGAGGAAGAATTACAGTGACAAAGGTTGGGCTCGATCATCCGGCAGATTGGTTCATGTACAAGCTACATCCAAGACACCACCACATTCCAAAAGGCCATCACCCCATAATCCATCACCACCACAAAGCTCGCCACCACTCAATACATCCCTTACCTCACCAATCACACCCCCAAACTTCACTATGGTCAAAATCACCGACGAGAGGCTTGATGAGCTCATGAGTGAGTTGGAAAGGGTGTGACTCAAGGTTGAAGATTTGGAAAGGAAGAAAGAGGATGAAGCAAGAATCCTCTCTGACTCCGACTCTGAGGAAGAAGGACCAAATGCCAAGCTGGCTAAGATTAATTCTATGCTCAAAAACAGCGGCCTGTTTGCCAACTACCATGCTAATGCTGGTAAAGTCAATCCCAAAGTCAAGGGCAAGCTTCCAGCCAAGTTCTCCATGCCCGAGGTTCCGACATTCACTGGAACTGATAATCCACAAGACCACCTCAAGGTCTTCACTATTGCCATGGGTTTAAGAGGAGTTGAAAAAAATATCTACATTCACTTGTTCCCACAGACTCTTGATGCCCCAACTCGTCGTTGGTTCTACTCCTTGAATTTGGAGAACTACCGCACTTGGTCAGATTTCACTAAAGTTTTCCTTGCACGCCACAAGGAAAATGTTGTTGTACCTATAACCCTTCGAGAGTTAGAGATCACCAAGAAAGAAGAAGATGAGGAATTCACTGCCTTCCTTCAGCGTTGGAGGCTAGGGATAGCCGAACTGGTCGAGCGACCTTCGCAAACTGATCAAATCCGCCAATTCATCAAGAATCTACAACCTGCTTACAAGGAACACCTCAAGTATCAACCAATTGACTCCTACAACCGACTCTATGATGTGGGCATCCTAATTGAAGATAACATTCTTAAGAATTCCACTTAATTCGTGAACAACGCGAATATCTACAGCGGGGGCTGTCCTCCATATCCCTGTCAAACAGCTCGTGCTCGAGAAGTTGAAGAGAGTCGAAGTCTCCTAGTGTGCAAGTCTAGTTGAGTCCAGTCAAGTCTATTAATGTCTAGTCTGTCTTTTCAATTCGTCCATAGAGTTTAGCTTATTTCTCGTGTAATGCTTTTCTTCGATTCAATAAAGATTGCATTTTCATTTCCATCATTGTTCTTTGTTCAATCCTATGACGAACTTAAGTTTCCTATGACGGAATAACAAAAAAAAAAGCATCAAAAAAAAAAAAAAAATTCAAAAGAAAGCCTTCATTGTGGAAAACATCAAACAAAAACTCCCTAATGATCATCCCCATAGAGGACATACAGTTGAACCGTCCGTGCCGAGGACAGGAGGCATTCATTTGGCACCTCACATCAATATCCTTTACTACGCTATACATCAGTACCACTTGCAACCCTTTGAGCCAAATACATAGCCTTTCATTTCTTAACCACATCATCCTTACCCGGGAAATGGGTGTGTGAGACATGGGAATAGAAGCAACCTTCTAGACAAGGTGGACCGACCTACAAAAGAGCCACCGAGAGAAATACCAAAAAAAAAAAGAGAACTCGAAAGTTTAAGTGTGAAAAAAAAAACGAAAGAGAAAAAAAATTCGAGAGCGATCAAAGATCCAAAAGAGTGCAAACACTTCAAGCACAACCAAACGGTGGCCTTACCTTAACATTGGTCCCTAAGCCACCTCGCCTAGATGAAAAACTTCTATACCATCTAGCATACTTTGGGGAGGGGAATTACATTGGTTTTATTTGAGCCTTTATCCTTTCTTTGACACCTTAACCCAGCCTGACATTACAACCCAAAAGCCCTCCAAGAGGTACGACCATTCAATTGTATAGTCCTGAACTACGTTGGCCTGATTCCACACACTGGATACGTAGGAAACCTCAAACAGGTCCGGCCACGACAATCCCTTTGTCACATGATCATAAGGAGTCTCCCATTTCACCATTCTCACCTAAAGCTAAAACAAAAAAAAATGAGCCCGGTAAGTTGAAAACTCGAAAGGGCGGCCTAGGCAAAAGTTAGGGGAACAAAAAAAATGAACAAATTCAACATCTTTAGGCAACATAAATTTATGAGGATTTAGAACATGGTTTCTCATTTATGCGCTTTTTGGTCAATCGTCTAGAGGTCATACTCATCGCCTTTCTCGTAGGCTTGCACACAGACTTTCTAACTGAGGGCTTTTTCAGAATGAGTCGGTTCCTTGTCCACTACATTCAAAGTTGTCCATTTCATCCCCATACCTTAAGTTAGGATATTTTGTACCGCTGCATCAACACCCATAGCTCCTCGAGTAGGTCATAATCATCAAGAACCGCACATCAAACTGGGGGCTGATTCTCCCTTGACTGCACCCATTCTTGTCCACTTATCTCTTACTCTGTCAAGATCACCACAAGAATGAAATTCTTGATCATAAAAACTTTTCCCATATGAAGACCCTCTTCAGACCCTATAGGAGAGTCGTGCATGTTAGGCTTAGCCGCATGGAGTTGGGAGTCAATAGAGTCTGCATTCATCATATTTGCATAATAACTAGAGTCGCCTTCAAAGGCATGCATGTGTACATAATTTCTCAGTGTCTTGAGTCCCTGCGTGTTTACATGTCAATTTCCCTTTGCCCCGTGCATATTAGTATGTCATGTCTTGTGCATCTTGTCATGGTCGGTCGGGCATGTCTATTGCATCTTTTCCCTATGTGCATATTTCCACTGCAGGTTTGAGTCTACCCGCTCTCCATCGAAACCAGCAAGCCCGGAACTCATGATCAAGCCCAGAAGCGACCTTCCGACTACAACCAAGAATGAAAATGACCTCCCAACAACAGTCTGCACGCGCGGGCTCCTCCTGCTGTCCCACGACATTATTCCAGCCCAGAAACCGTTATTTCAGTTCGTTCGCGGCAAAGATCAGTACCAAGCGCGTGGGAGCGAGTCCCTTTGGCCCACAAATTCAAATTCAACAGTTGGCCCATCTTTCGGTACCAATTATTCTTAGGTAAAACTAACCAAATTATTTTGCAGGTCCCAAATACATGAGCCCGGATTTATGCCCCGACGACATTTATCGCCTGGAGTGTCAAATTATTTTAAGCCCGGTAAATCTACTGGCCTCATCAATGTCCCAAAGTCTCAATATCTCAAAGCCTCAATGTCCCAAAGTCTCGATGTCCCAAAGTCTCAATGTCCCAAAATCCCAATGTCTCAAAGTCTCCAAAATCCCAAAATCCCAAAGTCTTAATGTGCCGAAGCCTCAAAATCTCAAAAATCCCAATATTTCGAAGTCTCAATGTCCCAAAGCCTCAAAATCTAAAAAATCCCAATGTCCCAAAGTCTCAAAGTCTCCAAAATCCCAATGTCTCAATGTCCCAAATTCTCCAAAATCCCAATGTCCCAATGTCCCAAAGTCTCAATGTCCCGAAATCTCAATGTCTCGAAGTCTCAATATCCCAATGTCCCAATGTCCCAAAATCGGTTGTGTCAATGACCGCTTAAACTATTGCGATTAAACTGACCTTCTACGAGGTCACAAATTCAGGTCAGTCAATGTCCGCTTAAGCTATTGCGGTTAAACTGACCTTCTACGAGGTCACAAATTTGGGTCAGTCAATGTCCGCTTAAGCTATTGCGGTTAAACTGTTCTTCTACGAGATCACGAATTTGGGCCAGTCAATGATCGCTTAAGCTATTGCGGTTAAACTGTCCTTCTGCGAGGTCACAAATTTTGGGGTCAGTCAATTGTCGCTTAAGCTATTGCGGTTAAACTGTTCTTCTGCGAGGTCACAAATTTTGGGGTCAGTCAATGGTCGCTTAAGCTATTGCGATTAAACTGTCCTTCTACGAGGTCACAAATTTTAGGGTCAGTCAATGGTCGCTTAAGCTATTGCGGTTAAACTGTCCTTCTACGAGGTTACTTATTATGTGTCAGTCAATGATTGCTTAAACTGTTGCAGTTATACTGTCCATTATTTTTTTATATGTTTCAGTCAATGATTGCTTAAGCTATTGCGTTTAGACTGTTCATATGTTTTAACCATTTTACAGCCGTCATTTTGATCGCGCTGTCTCGTCGACCTTTTCATTTCTTATGCAGGGACGGAATCTCGGCATCCGCCGAGTGGTGCTTAGTCACTGTTTGCTCAGAATAAAGCATTTATACTATTCACTCTCACCAGTGTTACTTCCCATTTTACAGCCTTTATTTTTAATCGCGTTGTCTCGTTGACTTTTTCGTTTCTCGTACAGGGACGGAATCTTGACACCCACCGAGCGGTGTTTAGTCACTGTTTGTCGAAGCATTCTACGTTGATCATTCTCAAAGTATTACTAACTTTTTCATTCACTCTGAATACAGGTCCCCAGCAGACGTTTAGACCATCTACGAGCGGTGTCCTATCCTGCTGACCTTAACCTTTATTTTCTCTTGTGTTCACAGAGATGAAATCTTAGCACGCTACGAGCATGTCCCAACTCAGGTTTGTCTTCATATGCATACATACAGTTCACTCTCACACACCGTGTGCACATCAGCATCCTGCATGTCGCCTTCGGAATACTTTGATCTTTGCTTTTACTCAAGCTCGATCAAAGTGGGGGCTTCTGTAGACGCCAAAAAAGCGCCTTCAGATTTTTCCGCAAAAGCCCGATGATGAAAGGACTAATTTATAAAACTTGAATGCTATTTTTGCTTTGATAGGTAAAATAAGGTCTCGGGTTTTTCCTCGATCACTCCTTCATTCCCACTTCATTTAAAATCCCCTTTTAAGAGATTTCCATTTCTTCCTTCCGTGTCAAAATACAATTTCGTGCCTAAGAGTTATGGTCACACGAAGTTAAGGGTAAAAACAGATGTAGCCGAATACTGTGGACCATGTTTCCAGCCCCATTTGGGAGTCCAGTTGGTTGATTTAATTTGTGAGCCTTATATTTCTGGATTCCTTATTCAAATATCTTTTTAATGACATATCATGAGCCCACACCACATTTCCAACCAAGGAGTTACGAGCCAAAAATTGATGCGTACTCCAAAACTCACCTCTCCTTACTCTTTTTGTAAATCGAGATATCCATAAAATATTTGGGCCTGAAACCAAAGCCATTTCAAACTAAAACCAATAATCTTTCTAATGCACCTTGAATCATCCAATTTGGAGCCCAAACGAGTGAGATATGGCCCAGAAAAATTCCAGCTGGCAAGCTAACCGGCCCTGGGTTAACAGCCAGGGCCGCTAGCGGCGCTCACCAGGGCCACTAGCGGCGCTAACTAGGGCCGCTAGCATCCCTCGCTAAGTCTCCAAGCCTGACTATGTTTCAGCCCAAAATCCAATTTTCGGCTCCTTTCACTCGTCCAACCCTACTTCCTGCGCCTATAAATACGACCCTCCTCCCTCAGTTCAAAAGACACAGTCTATAATTGACACCCTCTATTGTCAGTAGTATTGACTATGAGCTTCTCCCTCTTTCTTCCATAAACAATTCTATTCTATTCTCGGGAGTATTGACACCGAGCTTCCCCCTCTTTCTTCCAAACTTGAGAGATCTTGTCTTTACTATTTTTGTCAAATATAGCCTACAGTTCAGGTACTAACTCATGAGGGCTCAAATCAAATTAATTGCTTAATTGTTTATTTTTCTAGTAGTCATAATGTATATATCATGCTAAGTAACTTCTTTTATTGTTTCCTAAATAATTTCTGTCCAAAATATATCTAGTCGTCGTAATGCCCAATTTGCCAATCGAATGCATGTCTAAACAAGGGTTAAAAATAAATGTTGTGATGCTTGGGATGAACCAATTAATAGTCTAAGTCTAGGTTGTTAATCCGGTTTGTGTGGAAATCATGTCTTTAAATTATTAAGCAAACTTGAGTTAGTAGAGGTCGTCATAAACGGGCGAGTTAGGTGCCTAACACCATCCCACCTCGTACCTTCGCCCCTGAACCCTTTATTCTTGGGTACTCATATGTTCTATATGAGCGGGAGTCTTTCTAAAAACATGATCAGTTCACTTATCGGGCAATTGGGTTGTCCCTTCGATTTGTCCCTTCGATAAAACGCCGATAGGAGATTTGTGACCACTTTCATGGTTTTTATTCAATTCAAGTCTTTAGAAAAGTTTTTCTAACTCGATGGTCCATTGAACTTATCTAAACCCCCAACTTACAAACTTTCTATAAGGACACACTCCGTGGAGCGATGGAAAATCCCGGGTTCCTAAAGTGGCGACTTCACTGGGGATTTATTTAAGAGGGTGAGACTTGAAAGTCAAGTTTGCTAAATCGTTTAATAACATATTTCATATTGCATCATTTGCATGTGCCTTGGCACACCTTTTTGACCCTTACCGACCCTCGAGGAAGTTTGTGTCGTAACTCGTAGACAATCCGTATATCTAAAGGAATATACAGTTGTCCTATCGTGCAAACCGACGCTTCCTCACCCATGACTCATCGACTGTTGTTGGTGAAAAAGAATTAAAATTGATGTGTCGACCATCCGTCGAACGAAAATTGTAATTTATCATGGTAACCTCACAGGAGCCAAAAGCCTCTAGCCCACATTCGTGCAGTCACTTGCTTGTTGTGCATGTGTCGTTGTAATGCCCGTCTGATCACATTTTTACCTGTAATTGCGTCGTTGTAATGCTTGCTTGAATGTATGAATATCGTGCTTATGTGCCAACATCTACTTACGTGCTGGGGTCTTTTTCTTTTATTATTTTAGGTAGTACCTAATGCCCAAAAATGGTGCGAGAATTCTATTCAATGAGCACTCGTTTATCTGATGATATATTTTCATATAGCGTCAAAGTAATGAACAATTTTCTAGGACCTTTTAGCAAAAAAAAAAAGAGTCAGTCTCTCCAATTCACCTCTCCCACTTTTTTTTTTTCTTTATTGTTTTGATGTAATTCAGATTCGGTAAAAAAAAAAGAAAAGCAAAAAAAACAAAACAAAAAATGGCGTTGAAAAAAAAGAAACGACGAAAAAAAAAATCAAAAAATCAAAAAAAAAAAAGAAAAGAAGCAGAAATTTTTTTTTTCATTTATTTATCCCATTTTTCATTTTCTTTGAGTCTAGAAAAATTTTAAAAATAGGATAGTCCGTCTTTTTCTATTTTTCTCATTTTCGTTCTTCGACTTCATTTTTCCTTTGATATGAGGGGAAATAATCGGGCATTTAGGCTTAGGTATTTACTTTCTTCTTTTCCATTTCTTTGCATTGCATTGTACGTATTAGACGCTCCATTAGACACCCTAATCGGGTTCTCATCCCTTGACACTGCAACGCCCGATGATGATGGTAATGGATTAGCAAGGACGTAAGTAGAAAAGGACATTGCTCAGTATTCTAGACCAAATTCCTTGAAACCTCAGTCTTTGGCTAGCCCTTGTTATAAGGATTCCAATGTTTTTGACCTTGCCTCAATCAGGTTCCCGGATCAAGAGATATCGCGTCTCGAAGATTTGGGTCAAAACGCTCAATCCTGACCCCCTGGGTCAAATGCAATTTCGTAATTTACTGAGCACAATAAGTCAAAAAACCCTAGACACGCGCGCGCCTCCGGGCTCAGCGGCTGACGCTGTCAGTCCGGCGGCACACGCGTGACAGCGGAGGCCTTCAGGGCAGCCGCTGGGCTCCAGCCGCAGGGTCGAGTTTGGGCGCCGGGTTTCTTGCCCTAAGCCCCTAATTCCGTCCCCTAACTCTATAAATACTCCCTTTCACCCTCTTTTGAGAGAGGTCGATCAGTTCATAATTTTTAGCGTAATGAGAGCACAAGTATTCCCAAATCAAAGAGAATTCAGATTTTGAAGATTCAAGCAAGCCATTGCACCCAACCTAGCACCCAAGATTGAAGAGCAATTCCAATTCTACTAGTCCCGTTTGAATAGAACGTCCAGGTTAACCATCCTGAGGGCCTAAATTCTTTATTAAATCTCTTGTTTATTGCTTATAATCATTTTTGACTTGGCTTTTTATTATGGTTAAATAAATTTGCATGCTTGGGTCCTTGTAATTAATTATGCATGATTAGCTTAATTTAAAGTTTGCATATTTTTATTAGTTTATGCAAGTTTGCATATTTTTATTAGTTTGTGCAAGTTTGCATCTTTTTATAGTTTGTGCATGCATGTAGCAACCTCATAGGTTTAGTTTAGTATAAAGTTAATATTTTTGCATTGTTCTTCCTTTGAAGTTACTAACAAATCTATTGATGTGCATGTGCAATGCTTGGCGTGTTTAGCAAAGTGTGGTAGGTTGGAGCGTTAAATTATTGCTCTTATTTCTTGTTTATGTCTTGATAATAGTATGCATGCAAATTGGATATAAATTGTGCAAAGTGATAACATAGGTAATTTGGTTGTCTTTAACCCACCTAGTTATTATAGGATCTTGGACGACCAGATTAATATAGAACCATATAGCATAGATAAATATTTGACATGGATAGGCTTAGTAGAGGCCGTTTATTCGGGCGATTTAGATGAGATTCGTTTTATTTATTTCGTACCTACACCCCCGAACTCAATATTTAGCCCCATGGGTATGAGTCAATTCCCAATAGGAATTGGGTGCACTTTTGATGGTTGCCAATTGTTTCCTAAAAATTGGTGGCGACTTCATTACTTGCGAATTATTATTCCCCGTTATAATTAAATTTAAATTGCATATGACGTATTATTTAAGAACCATTAATTCCAACCAAACACCATCGATTCAGGCGCCGGAAAGACGAGGGTTCTTACAGTGGCGACTTCACTGGGGATAATTAGCAAGAGGGTGTAATTCGAACACCTATCCATGTCAATAATTTATTTTAGCTATTTGGTTCAATTACCGTACATGTTTATTTTCTTTGCCTTGCATCCATATCATTCATATTGCGTGCGTTATCATCGCAAGATGTTGAAAGACATCACCACACTATAAACAGGAAATACCCTTTGGAACATTGTCTATGACTTAGGCCGGTGACCCACTAGGTCCGAATTACCTTTGTACATAGTCGTGTTCCACCCCATGGCATTTACATGTTTCCATTCGAGATGTGTAAAACGGTACGTCTAGTTTTACTATGCATTCCATAGATGAAGAAACGCATCCGGTCTTGGGTTACGTTATCCAACCATAGATTGTGTCAAAATATTGCATTCAGTCCCATAGTCCATATCACGGTGCTAATTGATTTACTTGCCATATTGTGATTGATTGTTTCCTTGCTATGTGATTAGTTTCCATAGAATATTAGGATTAGATCCCCCCTTAGGATTTTATTAAGTCCTTGTTAGGGAAAGTTTCCCTTTTGTTTGCTTGTGCGTTTTGTCGAGTTTACAAATAGAGTCTAGGATCTTTTCTTTTTAGGAAGTAGAATCCATGCATGACTCCGATGACGCTAGTGACCATATTAGGAAGACGTTCCTTTCCATATGAATAAGATTGCGTGCAAATAATATATTCCCGTCAATGATCTTTCACAAAATAAAAAAGAGTCTTACTTTATTCTATAGGCGAGTCAACAATATATTTTCCTTCCTTAAATTAGGGAATTTTATCCCATATGCAAGTCAAGAGTACATTTTCTTTTAATTCTAAAAAGTCGAAAAGATCATTGACTAGAATATGCTATTTACATAAAATCTCGTCTTTCCTAAAAATCACCATGTTGAGGACTAGTGCTAGATTCTTTTCCCACATTTGTTTTTTAAAAAAAATAAAATCTTTCTTCTGTGGAGTTTACCATTTATTTCCTCTTTTCTTAAGCGGGTCTTTTTTGTGTCCAGAATTGGTAGGAGTAAAGATCACGGTCCTAGAAAGTGGGAGAGGGATGAGTCCAACAAGAGATTGATCCGCAAGTTATCATTCGAACCTTCACCGCAAGCACAGTTTGTGAGCCCCATTTGGCTCGATTACCTTCGCACACCGCCATTGTCACCTCAAGCCTCCCCACCTAATTCACCTAAGTCCATTATGTCTGAAGATGCCGAGAGAACCGCTGACCAAAAGATGGATGACCTTTTAGCCCAATTGGTTGCCATGAATGCTAGATTCACTGATATGGAAGCCCGTGTCGCCAAGTTGGATCCCCCTACTAGGGACGATGATGAGCCCAAACCCAATGAGGATAAAACTGAGCCCTCCACTAAAGAAGTCCAAGAACTCCAAGCTAAGCTTAATAGGCTTGAGTCCATTCTAGGCAAGAGCCTTGTCTTTAATGACATGATCATTAATTCTGAAGGCTATGCTCCCCACATCAAGGGAAAATAACCCATTAAGTTTTCCATGCCTGAAGTTCCCACGTTCAAAGGAACCGATGATCCACAAGATCACATTAGGGCTTTTACCACTGCATTGAGCAAGAGTTATATGTTCATATCTTTCCCCAAACTCTGGACCCTGCTGTCAGGGCCTGGTTCTTCAAATTGCCAACCCAAAAGTTGTAGAAATGGGAAGACTTATCCACCTTGTTCCTCGAGAGATATGCTGACAATGTCTTGCCTCCCATGACATTGAGAGAATTGGACATCACCAAGCAAGGTGATAAAGAAGGATTCACTAATTTCGTGAGAAGATGGAGAACTAAGGTTGCCGAAATGATCAATCGCCCATCTGAAAGGGATCAAATTAGAATGCTAGTCCAAAACTTGGCATCTCAATACCGCGAACACATGAAGTTTCAACCCATAACCACTTACTCCCAACTAACTGAAGTAGGCATGGCCATTGAAGATGACCAACTCCAAAGGGGGAAGAACAAGGTCATTTACAATAATAACACAAGTGGTTACAAGGATAAGAAGTACACCAATACAAAACATACCTCCACAAGTAGAGGAAATGAAGTGAACGCCCTTTCTGACAGGCGTCCAAGAAGGTTTACTCCCCTCGGGATGCCTTACGTCAAAGCCCTAGACAAATTAGTCAAAGGAGACTATCTACACCCGATTGGGCCTACCCCTGATCCACCTATAGAGAAAAGGTCGCCGTACTGGAACGAGTCCGCATTTTGCAAATACCACAGGGGTCGTGGACACGATATCGAAAAGTGCTACACTCTGAAGGAGAAAATTCAGGATCTGTTCAACAATGGCACCATACCATTGCCTAAGGACGCACCGCCACCCAGCAACAATAATAATCCCCTCGGGAACTCTTTTGCCATTGATATAGAAGAAGGGTTTGATCCATCCTATCTGATCACTCCTGTTGGGAAGGTCATACCACCATACCCAAGCCCAACGCCCACGCTGGACATTTGCGGCCTTTGGGATAGTGATGAAGAGGATAATGGGCCCTATACTGATCCTAAAGATGTATTGACTCCTCAAGTCCACGACATAGCAAATGGCAAAGCTTGGTATGATATATCTGACGATGAGGAAGAGGAAGATGACAAAGCTCTGAATTACCTCACGAGATCAGGACGCCAGTTCAAGCCCGAAAGTATCTACATGGATCCGTCTCAAACCCAACCCGTAGAGCCTGTAACAATCCCCAATAGGGATCCAACCCAAAGAGAAGTAACTAAGGAAGATGATGGAACCAACATCCTTAGACAGTTGCAAAGGACAAAAGCCGACATATCCATCTGGCAATTGTTAACAACTTCTATCACTCATAGAAGGGTCGTATTAGAAGCCTTGAATGCAACAACCATTTCTCCAAATGCTACTCCTGAAGATGTGGTTAACCTCCTGGTCCAAGGAAAGTCATTCACGTCCGTCACCTTTTCTGACAAGGACCTTCCACCCGAAGGTATCCACCACAACAAAGCCCTTTATCTAACTGTAATTTGTCAACAAAGATAAGTTCCCATGACTTTAGTTGACAATGGCTCTGCTGTAAATGTATTCCCTTTGAGGACAGCTGAACACCTCAAAATAGATTGCAACAATCTTGCGCACTCCGCACAAGGGCTAAGGGCTTATGATAATTCCAAAAGAAACGTCATATGCACATTTTCCATGAATATCAATATTGGGCCAATCGAGAAAATGGTCCAGTTTCACGTAATTGACATTCTAGCCACCTTCAACCCACTTTTAGGAAGGCCTTGGTTGCATGGGCTAAATGTTGTAGCCTCGACCCTTCACCAAAAGGTAAAGCTATCCCTAGCAGGATCCACGTTGGAAGTCTGTGCTGATACCATGATGGCCCAGATAGAAAAAGCTCCAGTCCTAAAGATAGAGCATAATAAGCAAGATGAAGAGTTATGGGGCTTCGAGAAGATAGCCTTCATAGAAACGATAGAGCCCACGCTCAATGTGAATGCTCTACTTCGAAAGCAAGGTCACTTTCCAGGCATCACTCTGGGTCCTCACCCCAAGGTAGCCCAATCCTGTTGGAACACCAAGATCAATAATGATCTATTTGGGCTAGGCTACAAGCCCACAAGGCAAGAGATCCGAGCTTACATATCCAAGAAAATGGCTAGGAAAAGAGCTCGCGCAGCCAACAAGCCTGTTCCACATAGCATGGATTCTTTACCTCTAACTTTAAATGTGCAATTTCTCCAAGAGGGCGATCCATATCCCTATTACGGATTCCCTGAACCATACATGATCAACGGAGTCCTAGTTCCAGGCTTCGAGGCATTTCAAGATTGTTTCACTATGAGTGAAGACGCAGCCATACCTCCTAACAAGGACCAATCCACTAAAGATTGGGCTAATGACATGGCACCCAACGACTTTGGGCTACTATTTGGCGAAGAACGTCGTCAATATGACGAGGCAACAAACAAGCTTCCCCTTACTGTGATTTTTAATGAAGGGTTCGACCCATCCAAGATGATCGCCCTAATCGGGCCCGACCACACCACCTGGAAGCATGAGACAACGTGGACTCCAGTCGAGGGAGCCAAGTACAAGTTCATGATTCGCAATGGTCCTGCAGAGAGGCCCAATTCTGATTCCGAGTCTGATTCCAAGTCCGAGTCTGATTCCGAGTCTGTTATCCTAGAAGTGTCGGATAGTCCACCCCAGTCTATTCCTTTTACTACTAAGGTCATTAGTGATGACCTCATTGATGTATTGTCCGCTTCTATTAATATCATGAGTGTCGATTTTGCTTACTCGGATTGCCTCATTGCTAATAATTCAGAATATATAATGGAATTTCCAAAAGAAGTCGTTAAAGCATTAATCGAACATGAACAAAAGACTTCAATAGTCGAAGAAACAGAGACAATAAATATTGCAACTAATTATGAGCCTCGCCACATGCAAATAGGCTTGTCTTTAACCTCTAATGAACGTGAACAATTCGTAACACTCCTAAAGAACTATACGGATGTCTTCGCCTGGTCCTACAAGGACATGCGCGGCATAGACCGCAATATTGCCCAGCACACCATCCCATTAAAGCCCGACTGCAAACCAGTCAAACAAAAGCTAAGAAGAATGAAACCAGAATGGGATCTTAAGATCAAAGAGGAAGTCCAAAAACAACTTGATGCAGGCTTCATAAGAGTGGTCAATTACCCTGATTGGATAGCCAACATCGTCCCAGTCCCAAAAAGGACGGACGGGTGCGAATGTGTGTGGATTTTAGGAACTTGAACAAAGCAAGCCCAAAAGATGACTTTCCATTACCCCATATAGATGTTCTGGTAGACAATACCGCTGGACATGCCCTCCTATCATTCATGGACGGGTACGCGGGATACAATCAGGTCCTGATGGCCAAAGAGGATGAAGAGAAAACCACTTTCATCACACAATGGGGCACTTACTGCTCACCGTAATGCCATTTGGGCTCAAGAACGCAAGGGCCACATATCAAAGAATCGCGACAACTCTGCTCCACGATATGATGCATAAAGAGGCTGAAGTTTACGTAGATGACATGATCATAAAGTCTAAAGAGAGGGAAGGGCATATACCCTCACTTCAAAAGTTATTCGATAGACTTAGGAAGTACAATATGAGGCTTAATCCCAAAAAGTGCGCATTCGGAGTTACATCCGGTAAACTTTTAGGATTTGTCATAAGCACCAGAGGAATAGAGATTGATCCATCCAAGATCAAGGCCATAATAGACATGCCCCCACCATAAACGGAAAAAGAAATCAAAGGCTTCTTGGGGAGGATCCAATACATTAGTAGGTTCATTTCCAAGTTAACTATTACCTGCGAGCCTATATTCAAGAAGCTCAAAAAAGAGGTAAAAACGGAATGGGATGAACAATGCCAAAAAGCCTTTGACAAAATTAAAGCCTATTTGTCCGAACCACTCGTGCTAGTATCGCCCACTCCAGGCATGCCTCTAATTCTCTACCTTACAGTTACAGAAACATCGATGGGGACCATGCTAACTCAGGAAATAAGCAAGGAAGAGAAGGCCATCTAATATGTGAGCAAGAAGTTCCTAGAATACGAAACCCGATACTCGTCTCTAGAAAAAACATGCCTAGCCTTGGTCGCGACGACCAAGAAACTACGGCATTACATGCTCCAGCATACGATCCACATAAGATCGAGAGAAAATCCTCTAAAATACATATTTGAAAAGCCCATACTGAACGGTAGAATAGCCAGATGGACCGTCCTCCTATCAGAGTTCGACCTCAAGTTTGAACACCAAAAGGCCATCAAAGGACATGCTATCTAGGAATATTTAGCCGACCAAGCTATACACGAGCCCAATCACAAAGAAGAGTACCACTTCCTAGACGAAGGGGTCATGACCTTAGATACCGAGACTTGGCAACTCTATTTTGATGGAGCATCTAACCAAAAAAGTTTTGGAGTAGGAGTGCTAATAGTATCCCCCGATGGTGCACATACACCTATTTCAGTCAAGTTAGACCACGAAGTCACCGACAATGGCGCGGAGTAAGAAGCTTGCATAATAGGATTGCAATCCCCCATAAGCCTCGGCATTAAGACGCTTCGAGTCTATGGGGACTCATCGCTCATAATCAACCAAATTTCCAAAGTATAGAAAGTCAAAAGTGAATCCTTGGCACTCTACCAGGAATATTTAGACAAAATCATAGGGTATTTTAACCAAATACACTTTACGTACCTTCCACGAGAAGATAATCAATTTGCAGATGCCTGGGCCGAATTAGCGAGCATGATCAATATACCCGAAACCATTCGAATGATGCCCATTTGCGTACAGAGAAGGTCCGAGCCTTCATATTTCAACGCTCTGGAGGTATTCCACGGCGAAGAAGGTACACAGATATAAAGAATCTGCTCATTTACCAGCTTTACCCTTCTGATTCTAGCCCTAGAGCCCAAAAAGCGCTTAGAAGGCTCGCAGCCCAATTCATAGAGGTACAGGGTCAAATATACAAGAAAACCCCAAACGGGATTAATCTCTTGTGTTTAGGCACCGAGACGGCCCATAAGGTCTTAAGAGATGTACACGCAGGAGTCTACGGACCGCACTTGAACGGTATGATGCTATCTAGGAAGATAATAAGGCTTGGTTATTATTGGACAACAATGGAAAAAGATTGTTGTGAATTTGTCAAAAGATGCACACAGTGTCAGACACACGCAAATCTACAACACATGCCACCAAGCCCATTGTATACCTTCACCTCACCTTGGCCTTTCTCCGCTTGGGGAATAGATATCATTGGCAAGATAACCCCAACGGGAAAAGGGGGCCATGAATATATTCTGGTCACGATTGATTACTTCACTAAATGGGTTGAAGCTGGGTCATATGTAAAGCTCAAAGCAAAACATGTGGTCAAGTTCATCAAGAATAACATAATAGCTAGTTACGGGGTTCCCCAAGAAATCATTAGCGATAATGGGTCACACTTCGTGAAAGAAGTAATTGAGCTCCTGGCCCAATTCAAGATCCAGCATCAAAAGTCGTCTCCCTACAGACCGCAAACAAACGGTGCAGTAGAAGCAGCTAACAAAAATATCAAGAAAATCATTTAAAGAATGTCCGAAAATTATTATGACTGGCCCGACAAGTTGCCATTCGCACTTTGGGGTTACAGGACGTATATTCGCGCATCGACAGGAGCAACACCATATTCCCTAGTCTACGGAATGGAAGTCGTATTGCCAATTGAGTTAGAGGTCCCATCCCTACGGATCGTCTTGGAAAGTCAAATTCCAGAAGTGGACAGGGTCCAAGCCCGCTACGACCAATTAGTCCTACTAGACGAAAAAAGGTTGCAAGCTTTGCACAATGTGAGAATCTATCAAAAAAGACTAACAAAGCATTTCAACCAAAGGCTCAAATTGAGAGATCTCAAAGTTGGAGACCTAGTGCTTAAAGAAGTAATGGCCAATGTCACTGACCCAAGAGGCAAGTTTAGACCCAACTGGCCAGGTCCGTTTCTCATTACCAAGGTCCTAACAGGTGGAGCTGCAAGGTTAGCAGATTTGGACGGAATCGAGTTTAGTCAATGGATAAACATGGATCAACTGAAAAGGTTCTACGCTTAGGCAAGACACCCAATATAGCACTTTCGAGAGGCCCACATAAGGCTACATAATCCCGAAAAAAAAAACCAAAAAAAAAAGAAAAAGAAAAAAAGGGGGATTTATTGTTAAAAAAAAACGCACGGATAAGAACTACGAGCGGCCTGATTCCCCTAAAAGGATACGTAGGACAACCCAATTGCAATTGGGCCCGGACCCTTCATCATTTTCGCGTTCAAAAGTTGTTAATAATAAATAAAAATCAAGTTGCAATATTAAAAACAAATAAGCATGTCTCCATAAATGATAATAAAAGTCCATTACAAAGGCTTGGCAATTCCAAATATAAAGGCAAAAATTAAATCTAAGTCTAAAAAGGGGGCACATCACCCTTATTGAATTTAAAGCAAAATAGAAGGCAATCCTAAGCTAGACATGCTCCAAAAGAGTACTTCCTTAATAAACTACTCCGTAGCTTCGGTAGTAGGGCCCGCATCCTCCATAGGTTCATCCGCTTTTGGGCCTTCCACTTCGCGCTCCTTGGGAGCCCATCTCTGGCGAACCAAAGGATCTTCTTCCACAACCTCCATTAGAGGTGTGCTTGAGGAGGCTTCATGATCATTGGCCCGAATTTGGGGCTCCACTTGCGGCTTGGTAGTAATCTTTTCCAAAGCTTTCTTGGCCTTTGGGTTGAGGATGCCTCTCACATACTTAACTCCCTTTTTCTTACCCTTCCCCTTAGGGTCATTAGGGTTCGAGAGTCTTAAGCTAGCTTTGACCTATTGGGCCTTAAGATCGTCTTGCTCAGATTTCCTACATGCACGACGACCCTCCGCAGTCTTGCAATCCATCCAAGCCTCATAAGCCGAAGACGTGGCCGTAGGGGCCTTGATATGAGGAGTATTCCACTTGGGACGACGATCCCATGCACACTCCCATGATCGCACCATGCCAATTGTCAAGGCTCGCATAGTAGGAGCCACACTGTCCTTTTGTGGGATAATTTGGCGTTTCTCATATTTCCGCTTGATACGGGTAGGAAATATATAAGTGGAATTATGGAGGCCAAGGACTTGGTAATATCCTGTTTCCTTGCTACATTCGACTGCGGATTTTAGACCCCACCACTTGACGGTCCATCGTAGCAAAGGGCATGCATTAAGTTACCCGCGCCACTCATCAATGGTGGATTCATAGTAAAGCCTCCGGCGGGCGAAAAATTGCTTTGGTTGATATTTGAGCGCATTGGCGGGCCTCTCAATGAAGCACATATGCTCAAGGAGCCATATCTACCAAAAAAAAGCACAAAATAATATAAAGTTAGATATCCATTAAAGATTCAAACTTTATTAATCAAAATTATTAAAAGCAAATCATTCAAGCACTCACTTGAAGAAGAAGAGGGCTTCCCGTCCATCCACCAAGCGATGGCTCTTGTTTCTTACGGTCCAAGCAAATTAAGGTTTCACCAAGAACAAGAGACATAGGGGTAAAATCATTTTGGATTTGTTCAACAATTCTAAGCATACAAGTTTTACCATAATTACCTCCACTAACAAAGAGGTACCTATGCAAGAGACATAAGATAAAAGCACGTCTATAATACGTCTCACTCATCACGTCATGGTTATCCCTTACCTTGGGGAAAAAGATATCAATCACACCATTGAGGTCCAACTCACCACTCCTAGCAACGGAGGAGGCTTGTGTTGGTGATAGGCCAAGATACCTTTTATAGTAGCGTTCAAGGTTTTCCCCGAGCCATGGAGTAGCGGGAGCTTGATCATGAGGGAACCCAAGGAGGGAGGTGAATTATTCGAGAAGTGGACATAATTCATTGTACCCAAATTGAAAGACATGAAGCTTGTCATCCCAAAACTCAACGGCGGCCTCAAGGAGGTTCCAGACGATTTGAACTTGCTTCAGGTGGAAGAGAGCATTCAAGTGGAAAGGCACAAGTCTCATCCTCTCTTCGGGGGTCATTGATTGTAACCACTTGTCAAATTTAACATCAAAGCTTGCCATGGCTGAAGTCTAATTTAATTAGGGGGTTTCTCTCTCTTAAAGCTCTCTATTGCTAGAAGATTACGAAGGTGATGTCCCAAAACCGGACTAACCCAAGGCTTATATAGGGCTCGCACGGAAAAGACGAAAAAATAAGGCAACCCGTCATAAAGGGGCTTCAGCGGCCCCTGGGACAGCCGCTGAAGGCTCAGTGGCCCCGATAGTGCAGCCCAGGCCCAACCGCTGAACCTCAGCGGCATGCCGCTGGAGCGTGGCGGCCCCTATTTTTGCCCCCGCTCCTCCGCGTGTGCCGCTGGATGCCTCCCTTTGGCCGCCGGACCCTTTCTCGAGACAAGTCCTCTTTTTCTCCGATTTTGGACACTTTCCTTAACCATTTTGGACTCAAATTTTGGCTTTCCTATTTTCACTATTATTTCTACTTTGTATTATTTCCTTATTATTAAAGGAAACTCCACAATTTCCTTATTTCTTTTTGGATGATTATCATCTTTTCTTTTCTTTTCTTTTTTATTAATCCCTTTTTACTTATTATTTCCATTTCATTTTTGCTCCCTTTTCCTTTATTCATTTTTTTTAGGGGGGATAGGGTACACCCAATTTTAACTTTTTGGATGTACCATTTTTGCTAAATGGATATTACTTGCGCTTTTGCTTGACTACCTGTGCATTTGCATTAGCCTAATTATCTGCAGGGATCAATAAATAAGCAGGCAATATTTACAAGCAAAGTCCGAATGTTTGTTCAAAATGTATTTCACACAAATACATTGTCATAAAAATTATCACCCGCATCAACATCCGTATGGGGCACCTCAAAGTGGTCATCGACCTCCGCGGCTCATCAATAAAGACCGACGCCACAAACTGGCTAGGGTCAAAGGAAGAATGTCGGGCAGGCTCCCGGTATGAACTCCCCTCCCCAGCATAACTTGAATCATACCCCCACGAAGAACGAGGAGGCATGGTAGGCATCATAGGAGCAGGAACCGGGGGCTGGTAATAAAGACCTCCTTATGAAGGATACCCCGCATACCCGGAATAAGAAAGATACATCGGCATAGGCATAGGAGCAGGCTCCGCATACGAAGTCATCCTACTCCCACCAGGACGGTCTGTCCGATGTACAGGCACCCTCTCTCTCCTAGGAATCTCCCTCCGAGGGCCCCTCTCGCGTGAAGGACTACGCTCAAGAGAGCTCACACCCTCATCATCCGACAACACTACCTGTCGTGTCCGATGAGGAAGGGGCCGGCAGTACTCAATCTGCAGCCCACAAAATATAAGATACATTTCTCAAAGCATGCAACTTTGAAAATGCAAAACCAAAGTTTACCTTGTCCAAGTCCGCTCTTGAGCAAGTACCCTTCGAAAGAGCTCGGGATATCCAAGACTTCATCGCATGCATCATCTTGAAGATCTTCCCAGTCTGCTCACGATCAAGCTACACAAAGAAAAGATTAGTACAAGCATATAATGGTAAAATATCGCACATTTCAATAAATTACGAATTTACCCCTGGATGCCCAACGGGAAGAGGAAGGCCCTGGATGTCCTCATCAAGGTCCTCCGTCATAGGGATTTCTCCCCAACACTCCTTCTCACCATAGTCCGGGCCTCGGACCTTCATGTCTGGAAGATCCATCACAGTGTCATTAACCCGAGGCTCCTACAAAGCAAAGTAAGTTAGCACTCAACAAGGTAAGAAAGGCATAGAATATTAAATATAATTTCTTACCTTCAAACCCACGGATGAAGGCATGAGGCGATCACGGCGGAACTGCTCGTAATGCCCCGCAAGGTCCTCCGCAGGCTCCCTCAAATACCACATAGCATCCGAGCCCACCATGGCCTCCGCAACCTGCTCGCGCGACAAGCACCTCAACAAGAACATGGTCGAGGGAGGATCCAAAGGAATCCTCGGACCTCCCAAATCGGGATAAATCTGACAGAAGACCCGCTCTCCCAGATATCACTCAAAAGAGAACGGGCCCACAATCAGGATCCTCTGACGGTCCACTGCCCTTGAAGCTAGGATGGCGTCCGGAGTCGACCCATGATACTTCGCCCATGGGAAGTAGTCAATCTACGCAAACACGCAACATAAGATATTTCCACACCAAGAAATACAATCCATGCAACAAAGAACAAATATTACGTTACCTTGTGCCAGTCTAAGCGCAGAGGGGCCTCCCTGTACTGCTGGAGAGTATGCAGAGGCGCAGGACCCCTATGACGCCACGCCCTACAAACCGGGAAGTCTAATTCCCAGCCCGTAGGCGCCATGTCCGGGAAGTGCTCAAAAAACCAAGGCTACATTAAGACAGGAAATTAAGTACCGCACACTTAAATCATGCAAACCACGAAAGGCAAATACAAAGAAAAGACGCACCTGCAATACCTTCCAAAAGCCGCATAAGCTCACGGGAGGAAGAGTCGACTACCTGTACTCCTCGTCATTCACGCGGCAAGCAAACCGCATGCATCTCAAGAGGTTGGTGTAGCCCGGCAACCCCCAGTTGTACTCTTTCACTCTCTCCCAATCCAGCAGGCTCGAGAGGTAAATGGCATGAATGCGTTCCCCCTTGTCACTAAAGATAGTGGTGGGAAGGAGGTAGGCGATAAACATCGTCGCCTTTTGCTCCACCGAGGTATTCCTCTTATACCTTGGGTCCTTCAAAGCAGTAAAAAGCTCGCTATAGGGACAGTAATGGTGACCCCAAGTGTTCCCCCAAGGACCAATGCAAAGAGCGCCACCATCTCCGCCTTACGTTTCCAAATGGAAACGTCGTACACAATGGGAGTACCCACGCAAGGTACCCCAGTCAACATAGCAAACTTCGAAGGAGTGATCATCATCTCCCCATTAGGAAAATGGAACGTATTCATGGTGTCCCAAAAACGCTCCAAGGATAAACGGACAATACACCTCTTGACTCGCTCAACCGAGTCCGCCGCTTTCAAAAGGGGCCCGAACCCCGCATTCAAGATTGCATCTTGCACCTCTCTGGGCAAGATTTTATAAAGCTTAATCGAAGAACCATAGTTTCCATGGGCCTTCAAATTCCCATCGGGTTCCTATGATCAAATTTGCAACCTCTTAGGTTCACATTTCAATCAAATGTTCGATCCTAGGCATGCTTCTAAGTTCGTTCAAGCCGCGCAAGATCACATGCGCTACAAACTTGACAATTGCATACAATTCTATACAATATCCACTCAAGGCAAAGCACATAAACTCAAATTCAATGCATAAAAGCTAAGAATTCAAAGGTTTGAAGACTCACCACAAACTTGGAAGCCCGAGAGTTCAAATGAGTTGCCGGTCGGAAAAGCAACTCCAATCGATCCCAAACAATGTCGGGCATCCTATCCGACCGGGTGTATCGATCTTCAGGAAAAGCCACATTAGGCTTCCTCTTTGAAGGCTTCACATGAGATGGAAAAGCCTTGGTGAAGATGTCGATTTCCTCGACCTCCTCCCGCACCTCGGTCCTCCTACTCCTCTTCTTTCCCAACTTTGGAGCCATAGAAGAAGGATGAGCAAAGCAAGCAAGAACAACAAGCAAAAATGGAGAATTCGGATTTTCTCTCTCCAAAGGTTTCAAAAGCCCACTCTCAAATTCACCCCAAATTTGTGAGAAATCACAAATAAACTTCAAATTATGCAAAGATTATGCAAAAGCAAGCAAATGCAAGCAAAAAGGAGCAAATTTGAGCAAATTTGAGAAAGAAATGAAGATTGGGCAACAATGGAGGTAGAGAGAGAGAGTCTCGAAATTTTGGGAAGAAATGACCCAAAATTCGGCTCTCTCCCAATTAAACCCCAAAGCCGCGCCTCTGAACCAGCCCAGCCGTTGGCCCTGGCGGCAAGGCCACTGGTCCCAGTGGCTACGCCGCCAGGCAGGGCGGCTGCCCCCAGCACCTTCGCACCGTCAGTTGAGCCGCTGAACGGGCCCGATAAGGCCGCCCAGCGCTCAACGGCCCTGCGCATGGTCGTTGAACCTATTTTCTCTTCCGCCTCTCACGGGGCTGGCCCACAAGTTCAAATTCCGCGCAGGATTGCATTTCTCGACCGTTAGAAGCCCGGGAGACACGGGCACGTCACCCAAAATGACTCTTTTTGCCCCCGCAACATGGTTTCCTATCCTAGGGACCCGGTATTATCTATTTTTTCGCAGGCATGGGCATATTCTCTAATTTTTGCACAGGCACTTTATCTATTTTTTGCAGGCACAACTTTCCTAGACACAGACACTTCTAAAGCAGAGCTATGCAACGCTCTTTGACGTTGAGGCTATTAAAATTAGCGTCACGTTGGCACCCTCAAAGCAGAGCTATGCAACGCTCTTTGACGTTGAGGCTATTAAAATTAGCGTCACGTTGGCACCTGCAAAGCAGACCTATGTAACGCTCTTTGACGATGAGGCTATTAAAATTAGCATCGCGTTGGCAACCGCAAAGCAGGTAACCCTGACCATAGGCGGTCAAGAGTCTACCCTTTTTCCTTTTCTAACATAAAACGTTTTTTTCAAAACACACTGCAGGCATTTTTAGCAAATACTTTCACCTTCGCTTTCACAAGCTCGGCCAAAGTGAGGGCTTCTGTAGACACCCTAATCGGTTCTCATCCCCTGGCACCGCAACACTCGATGATGATGGTAATGGATTAGCATGGACGCAAGTAGAAAAGGACATTGCTCGGAAATCTAGACCAAATTCCTTGAAACCTTAGTCTTTGGCTAGCCCTTGTTATAAGGATTCCAATGCCTTTGACCTTGCCTCAATCAGGTTCCCGGATCAAGAGATATCGCGTCTTGAAGATTTGGGTCAAAACCGCTCAATCCCAACCCCCTGGGTCAGTCCAAGGGCATTTTCGTAATTTACTGAGCATGAAAAGTCAAAAAACCCTAGACACGTGCGCGCCTCCAGGCCCAGCGGCTGACGCTGTTAGTCCGGCAGCACACGCGTGATAGCGTGGGCCTTCAGGGCTGCCGCTGGGCCCAGCGGCAGCCGCTGGGCTCCATCTGCCTTCCAGCTGGCCGCTGGGCCTGTTTTCTGGTTGGGTCGAGTTTAGGCACCGAGTTTCTTTCCCTAAGCCCCTAATTTCGTCCCTTAACTCTATAAATACTCCCTTTCACCCTCTTTTGAGAGAGGTTGATCAGTTCATAATTTTGAGAGCATTGAGAGCATAAATATTCCCAAATCAAAGAGAATTCAGATATTTAAGACTCAAGCAAGCCATTGCATCCAACCTAGCACCCAAGATTGATGAAGAGCAATTCCAATTCTACTAGTCCCGTTCGAATAGAACGTCCAGGTTAACCATCTTGAGGGCCTAAATTCTTTATTAAATCTCTTGTTTATTGCTTATAATCATGTTTTACTTGGCTTTTGATTATGGTTAAATAAATTTGCATGCTTGGGTCCTTGTAATTAATTATGCATGATTAGCTTAATTTAAAGTTTGCATCTTTTTATTAGTTTATGCAAGTTTGCATCTTTTTATTAGTTTATGCAAGTTTGCATCTTTTTATAGTTTGTGCATGCATGTAGCAACCTCCTAGGTTTATTTTAGTATAAAGCTAATATTTTTGCATTGTTCTTCCTTTGAAGTTACTAACAAATCTATTGATGTGCATGTGCAATGCTTGGCGCGTTTAGCAAAGTGTGGTAGGTTGGAGCGTTAAATTATTGCTCTTATATCTTGTTTATGTCTTGATAATAGTATGCATGCAAGTTGGATATAAATTGTGCAAAGTGATAATATAGGTAATTTGGTTGTCTTTAACCCACCTAGTTAATGTAGGATCTTGGACGACCGGATTTATATGGAACCATATAGCATAGATGAATATTTGACATGGATAGGCTTAGTAGAGGCCGTTTATTCGGGCGTTTTAGATGAGATTCGTTTTGTTTATTTCGTACCTACACCCCCGAACTAAATATTTAACCCCATGGGTATGACTCAATTCCCAATAGGAATTGGGTGCACTTTTGATGGTTTCTAATTGTTTCCTAAAAATTGGTGGCGCCTTCATTACTTGCGAATTATTATTCCCCGTTATAATTAAATTTAAATTGCATTGACGTATTATTTAAGAACCATTAATTCCAACCAAACACCATCGATTCAGGCGCCGGAAAGGCGAGGGTTCTTACACAACGATAGCTACTTCTTCTAGGCCTGACTTTCAACCTCCAAATTCCCCTGCTCATTCTTTCGAGCAGATAGAGACGGCCTCTGATTCTGAACTACCACCTCCTTCTGATGTAGATACCCCTTCAATCATAGGTTAATGTCATAACTTATTTCTTTTGTTAATAAGTTCTTTAATGGGTACTTATTATGTTGCACGTTTTCTTTCGACAGGCTCTTCAGTGCCTCTTTGATCATCCCTTGTCATTCCGCCCACTCATTCGAGAGAAGGTCTTCGTTTAATTACCACTTTATCTGTGGACATTTTGAATATTGGGGCTACCCTTGAGCATCAAAGTTTATTTGCTGACATTCAAGCATTTTTCCCTGAGGTGATTAGGGGTTTAATACTTCATATTGTGGCTGCCGTTGTTCAACTTAATCGAGATGTTGATGATTGTAAACACCAGGGTTTTAATTTTACTCCCTTTGCTATTGAGTGTTTAGGATAATTGAAGAGTCGCCACCAAATTTTAAGGAAAACACTTGGAAACCAATAAAGAACCCAAATCGAAAGTCTAGAAAGAATCCAACTTAAGCTTAATGCACCCTAATCCCGATTGGGGATAAATTGACTCTAATGACCCAAAGGACCAAAGTTGAGTTCGGGAGCGTGGGTACGAATTGGGAAGGTATTAGGCACCCAATTACGCCCGTTAAATAAACGGCCTCTACTAATTGATCTTGAATAATAAATAAAGTTGCACGGTTCCAAACAAATCCGGTCGTCCAAATCTTAGAATTAACTAAGTGGGTTGAACAACATGAATTATTGCTATTGTTATCACTTTGCACATGATTTATCCAATTACATGCTATGAATTAATAAAGCGCAAATTTAACCCAATAAATATACAAGATGATAGTATTCTTCAAAACCTACCGTTATTGCTTAACGCGCCAATTGCAAACTTGCATCAATAAATAAGTTAGTAACTTCATTGGAATTAAATCAAAGCAATAAAAAAAGTAGTTAATAAGAACATGTTTCTCATGTAATAATTATAACAAATATGAAAATTGATTTAATCATGCAATTAATCTAATTCTATACTGATTAAACATGTAAATATGCAAAAACATGATTTTTATACTAAACATGCAATAAACATGAATTAAACTAATCTAACATAATAATTATACTAATATACAAAATCATAATGAAAACATGCAAATTAATCAACCATAAGCATAATCTAAGTAAAACATGATCTTATAAAGAATTTATTTAAAGAAAATAAACCCTCGGGATGGATAACTTGGATGTTCACTTACCAACGGACGAATTCCCAAAGATTGTTGTTCTTCATCAAAGGTAGATGAATTATGTGTTGTCGTGTGAAGATGAATAATATTAAAGGTTTATTTGTGGTGGAAAGGGTAAAGGTTCAGTTTTTTGGTGGAAGGATGATTAGAGTTGTTTTCTTGGTGAAGAAGGAAGGAGATGGATGAAGATTGAGAGATTAGAGTTAATTAGAGAGCTATAGGGTTCAATTTGACCTCTCCCTTGTGTTCTCCTTGAAAAAATGGAGTAGTATATATAGAGGTAGGTTTAGGTCTGGGACGGAACTGAGAAAAAGGCCGGACAAAATAGTCCAAAGGCACCTTTCAATAGGGGCCGCTTGGCGTCCAAGCGGCTAGCTGCTAGGACTAACGGTCTTTCAACTAGGACAAGCGGTTCAGCCGCTTGGGCAAGCGGTTCAGCCGCTTGGGCAAGCGGTTTAGCCGCTCCAGCTAGCGATTATCGATTTCAAAGGCCCATAACGTCCTCGTTTGACCTCCGATTGACCTGATTCGTTTTGCATTGGATTCCTTATTCAAAGGGATTTCTTTGAACATATTGTAATCCCAATTCTCATCAGTATTTCTGGAGTTATGGCCCAAACATTAAAGAGGTGTCCATTTCGGTATACCTTGCTGTAATTGGATCATATCTCATTCGTTTCTTATTGGATTTCGACTCATAATATATCATTTTGAAGGTACTTGTATGAGGAGTCCATCTAAGTTAGGCCCACTTGGTAATTATTCCTGTAATGGAGGAGAATCCTATTTGAACCATGGAGTGCGGTAATCAGAGCATCTCTTTTGTCCCATATCTTTGTGGTATCACATCTTTTGACTCCGGTGTCCGTTTGGGACGAGGTAAGAGTAGTTGGAAAGGTTATAGAAAATGATATGTGATTATGGTGAAATGAGAGGCTTTATGCCAATGATCAAGAGTTCGAACACTTCGGAAATTCTTACTGTCCATGTTATTCCATATCCACCATCACCGGGTTTTTCGTGGGACAGAGACACAATTTGGTGTCTACAGAAGCCCCCACTTTGGCCGAGCTCTAATAGAGCGAAGGTCAAAGTAGTTCAAGCAAGTACCTGCATCTTAGTACCACAAACAGACAAAATATATGGTGATAATTGTAAGTGATACGGTAATGTAAGAAGCTTGACCTGAGCGAGATTGAATTTATTGTGGTGGAATTCGTCGGATTGAAGCTGAAGGATCCTCGCCTGATTGAACATTGAAGATTGAATATTGAACTCGCCGGATTGAAGCCGATGAACTCTCATCTAGATTGAATATTGAAGTCGAATGAACTCGCCGGATTGAAGCCGATGAACTCTCTTCTAAATTGAACATTAAACATTGAAGATTGAATATTGAAGTTGAAAGAACTCGCCGAATTGAAGCCAATGAACTCTCGTCTAAATTGAACATTGAAACATAATTAATTTCATGAAAGTAATAAATAAATTATTCTTTCGATGACCTTGTGCTGTAGGCCACACAATAAAAATCCTTCAATTATAAGTCAAACAGAGAGATCCTATGCTGCAGGTCACACAATAAAAATATTCATCAGAGATAAGATAGGAAATAAATGATAAAAAATCCTTCGATTTTCAGTCGAAGGGAGAGACCCTATGCTGTAGGTCACACAATAAATGTCCTTCAATTTTCAGTCGAAGGGGAACCCTATGCTGTAGGTTACACAATAAATGTCCTTCAATTTTCAGTCGAAGGGGAACCCTATGCTGTAGGTTACACAATAAATGTCCTTCGATTTTCAGTCGAAGGGGAACCCTATGCTATAGGTTACACAATAAAAATATTTCATTAGAATAGAATAAATGATAAAAATCCTTCGATTTTCAGTCGAAGGGAGAGACCCTATGCTGTAGGTCACACAATCAATGTCATGGTAAATGTAACGTGCAAGTAATGTCGTGTAGTTTCGACCATTGGTCAAGTAACCTGTGTGGTTAATCAATTATAGAGATAAATGATGCGTTGACTTTTGGTCAAACGTGAACCTGTATAAAAGGTCAGACAAAATAGTTGGTTTAACCAACCACATACGTAAACATTCATTTGCATATGAGTATAATCAATGCGATAATCAGAAAAGACGCGACTCTTCTAAAAATAGTGTTCCAAAGGACACACCTATATCCTAAGACCTTAAAAGATATGGGACAAAACCCTAAGGATTAGACCCAATTAGTGAAGAAAGTTTAGGAACTCGCCCAATCAAATGATGATGCAAAAGTCTAATGATATGCAAATCAAATGCATTCAAATATTGTGCTATGTAAATGTGCACATGAATGTCATGAGACTCAATGCAATGTGATGATAACTAGGCCTAAAGCTCCATGCAACCTAGATATGAATGATAATGCACATGAGAGGACACATGTAATGCTAAAATGTATGCCTAACAGACAATACTCCAAAGGAAAAAATGAGAGATTGTTTTTTTTTTTTTAAGGAGAGTGCCCCTCATAAGTCTTGTGATAAGTATGCTCTAGAGATGTCTTCATGTAATAGGCAAAGCCCCCAGTGTTGGGGTGCGACCAAGCTCGTTGAAGTAACTTCCTTATGTAAATGAAACTCAAAGTCTTCAAATGCTTTTCACTAAAATTGGGGGAAACAAAAGCTCCGAGTGTGGATCAAAGTTTTTTTTTCTAATGATGATATCAAGAGTGACGAACTTTCAGAGGGAGTCATAGGTCCAACAGATGACAGTTGCAAATCCACGAGTTGCGATTATAGAGCTAAAGCAAAGTGGAAAATTCTGGGTAGAGATGTGGTATTATGAAAGAATTTGGCTTAAGTGCTAAAAATAAAAAAACAACGGGATGTTTTGTGATGGATAGAAGATGATAAAGGTAATTCAAACTCGACTCCAAGTCTTGAGCTCTAAAATGGGTTAAAAATCACAGAAATTTTAAGACCCTTAGAATTCTGAGTTGCCATATGAAAAGTGATTGCTTAGAACTTTTGATTATCACATGTGAAATGTGAGGCTTATTAATGAGATTTTAACGGGGTCTGGCCTCTTAAGAGGTTACCTACGTATCCTTGTAGAATCAGGCCAAAACGTAGTTCGGGGACCACAAATTTTGGTGCCCTAACTTTTTCCTGAGTCATTGTCTTGGGGGATTGACCCAGCGGGCTTGCCATTTTTGCCTAAGCCATTGAATGAATATGCTTAGCGGGCTCTCTTTTTTTTTTTTTTATATGCCCTATTTTTTGCCTAGGCCGCCCTTTCGGGTTTTCAACCTAGCGGGCTTTTTTTTTTTTTTTTTAGTGAACACACATCTTTGAAGGATTACACCTCTAGGAGATCTTTTGGGTTGTAATGTTGGGCCAAGGTGATGGTTGCCAAAGAAGGGATATTAAGGCTCAAATACCCATAAAAAAAGTCCTCAGTGTGTTGGGGTGTCACTTTGTGGTAAGGAAACTCTCTCTTTATTTTCGAATCACTTGAGATTTTATTTTCTTTTTTTTTGAATGTTTTTTTTTTTTTTTTTGAGATCTCTTGCTCTTTGAGTTGTGGAGCTTTCCTCACCAATTTATGATTTTAGTGACACTCAAGGATGATACACACTTTCCATACCAAGGCCTAGGATAAATGTGGTTTAAGAAAGAAAGTGGCTTGTGTTTGTTGGCTCAAATGGGCTCCAAGTGGTAACTTTTATTATTGTAGGTAAAAGGATAATAATATATGGTGCCAAATGAATGCCTCATGTCCTCGGTACGACTTTAGAATGTGTGTTCTTTTTTTTTTTTTTTACATTTATTGGTCCTTCTCAATTAGTCTCAGAAGTTAAGGTCCATTGCATTGTTCAATCAGATTTAGCAACTAAGATTCATCATTGAATTTCCAAGTTAAATATTCCATGAGAAAAGAAAGATATAAATAAAGGCTTACTTTATTCAATGCAAAATGAAGCATTTCAATGCTCAAAAGGGATCCTAAGACAAGACTTGGACTCGACAAAAGAAAGAAAATGGGAGGAACTCTCCAACTTAGCCTAAAACTCTATGACTCAAGATTGGGCTTCGCCATTGGGATTGATGGTATTATTGCCTAATTGGGCGAGGATGTCATCTTCAATAAGCATACCTACGTAATTGAGTTGTGCGTAGGTGTCGATGGCTTGAAACTTTAAATGATCAAGATACCTTGGTTGAAGGTTCTTGATTAACTGGCAAATTTGCTCTTCCTTGGATGGACGGTCAATCATTTCGGCAACCTTGGTTCTCCATCTCTTGAAAAAATCAGTGAAGTTTTCATTTTCACCTTGCTAATAGCTTCAAGCTCTCTAATGGTCATTGGTTGAATGACATTGTCAGCGTACCTAGTGAGGAACAAACTGGACACCTTGTTCCAATCTTGAACTTGATTGGGCTCGATCTTAAAAAATCATGCCCTCACAGTGGGGTCCAAGGTTTGTGAGAAGAGGTGGACATATAAGTCAGGATCCATTCCTCTTAGGCCCATTGCAGTAGTAAAGGCCCTTATGTGATCTTTTGGATCGTCAGTCCCTTTGAAAATGGAGACTTCGGGCATTGAGAACTTAGGTTGGAGTTTTCCCTTGATGTGAGAGGAATACCCTTCAGTATTGATCATGTAATCACTTATGATCTTGTTTTGGGTCAAGACTAATTCGAGCTTCTTGATTTGGGCCTCAAGTGCGATCACGTCCTCCTTAGGTGGAGGATTGTCGTTATATTTTTGTTCGATGACAGTCAAACGATTGTCCATAGATTTCAACAAAGACATCATCTCCTTGATCATTTGCTCATCGGTCTTAGGTACTTCATTATCTCTAGCCATAGTAGCGGGTATGAAAGATGAGAGTGGTTGAGTGATAAACTGCTTTCGAACCAGACGGTTGCTTTTGGTATCTCGTTCCCAACTCCTCGAACCGTAGTTTCTTGTTCTACCAATTTGAATATTCACTTAACTTGGTGAGGGACACAGAGGGAGAAGACTTGAAGAAATATTATTTTTTTTTTGGATAAACACAATCTCCTAATTACCCTTGGAGTACTAGCATGCAAGTCTAAGATGGACATGCAATGATGAAAAGTCTATATGCAATGTGGTCTAAGATGAATGCAACTATATGTGACATGAAAATGCTAGAATGATCTAGATGAGTGATGCGCATGTTCATGTGAAATGCATGATATGCAAAGACTCTAGAATGACCTAATAGACATGTATACCATGAAACAATGTATGAGGAAATGACCTATGACAATTATTCATGCAATCTAAATGTCCTATATGAGATGCAACATGTATGATCAACACTTAACGAGTAGAGCTACCCATCTATAGTAAATGGGTGTTCTAGAATGACGTATGATGCAATGTAGAATATTCTATATGTCCTAGCATGGAGCTTGTAGAATGAGATGCAATGCAATATTTTTTTTTTTTTAGCAAGAAAGAAAATGTGGAAAATTAATCTAGAATGATTCCTCAACAAAGTTGCCATAATATACAAGTAACATGTTTAGGCCAAAGATCCTTGACTCAATAAAAGAAAAGTACGGAGACTCTTGACTTACAGACAGGGAAAGGGGAATATTTTCGATTCTTAACAAAGAAAATATGTACTCTTGACTAAGGAAAAGGGAGATTTTATTCTAGACTCAAATTGGGATAAAATAAATTATTATACTCTTGACTAAGGAAAGGGGAAGGTCTTATTCTAGACTCAAAATTTGGAATAAAATAAAAGATTATACTCTTGACTAAGGAGAGGGGAAGATCTTATTTTAGACTCAAATTGGGATAAAATAAAAGATATTACTCATGACTAAGGAAAGGGATAGTTTTGATTCTAGACTCAAATTGGGATAAAATAAAAATTATACTGTTGACTAGGAAAAGGGAAAGATTTTATTCTAGACTCAAATTGGGATAAAATAAAAATTATACTCTTGACTAGGGAAAGGGAAAGATTTTATTCTAGACTCAAATTGGGATAAAATAAAAGATTATACTCTTGACTAAGGAAAGACTGACTCTTTATTTTATTTGGGATCTTTGGCTAAAACCCATTACTTGGACGGGAAGGAAAAAAATTAAGGAAAATATTTTCTCCTAAGGCAACAAGCATCATAGGTATCATTCACGGAAATGTATTTCCTTTCTAGACTCAATCTTAAGCATAGAAGATTACGCAAAGATTGCGTTCACATTAGGGCAAACAACACATTCACGCAAAAAATGCAGTCACAAAGATCTAGCATGGACATGGGACTGAGTTTCAAGCCTAAAACATTGGTTCTAGTTCATGCAATTGAGTAGGCTTACGGGTTTTGGTCAAAAGGTACTCATGATCAAGAATGTGCAACAATCCGCGGGATGCGCGACAATGTGATGCATCCTTGTTATCTTACTCGTCGAATGGACGAATGCGTAGGAAGGTACATGAGGTGGGAGGATCCATGTTTCTTGGCAAAGAGGAATCGAGTGGATTCCCACAAGGCACTTCACCACACTCCAAGGGCTAAAAACTGGTTAGAACTTGTTAAAACAAGCTCGGAAGTCGCGCAAGCGCATGCAAATGAATGTATGAATGTAAAGCTAACAATTCATATGAGCAATAATAACAAGGTCATGAACAATGCAATTTTAACTAATAATCAACATCAACTTTCAAGTTACACCCTCTTAATAAATCCCCAGTTGAGTCGCCATTGTAAACACCAGGGTTTGAATTTTACTCCCTTTGTTATTGGGTGTTTAGGATAATTGAAGAGTCGCCACCAAATTTTAAGGAAAACACTTGAAAACCAATAAAGAACCCAAATCGAAAGTCTAGAAAGACTCCAACTTAGGTTTAATGCACCCCAATCCCGATTGGGGACAAATTGACTCTAATGACCAAAATGACCAAAGTTGAGTTCGGGGGTGTGGGTACGAATTGGGAAGGTGTTAGGCACCCAATTAAGCCCGTTAAATAAACGGCCTCTACTAATTGATCTTGATTAATAATTAAAGTTGCACGGTTCCAAACAAATCCGGTCGTCCAAATCCTAGAATTAACTAAGTGGGTTGAACAACATGAATTATTGCTATTGTTATCGCTTTGCACATGATTTATCCAATTACATGCTATGAATTAATAAAGCGCAAGATTAACCCAATAAATATACAAGATGATAGTATTCTCCCAAACCTACCGTTATTGCTTGACGCGCCAATTGCCAACTTGCATCAATAAATAAGTTAGTAACTTCATTGGAATTAAATCAAAGCAATAAAAAAGTAGTTAATAAGAACATGCTTCTCATGCAATAATTATAACAAATATGAAAATTGATTTAATCATGCAACTAATCTAATTCTATACTAATTAAACATGTAAATATGCAAAAACATGATTTTTATACTAAACATGCAATAAACATGAACTAAACTAATCTAACATAATAATTATACTAATATACAAAATCATAATGAAAACATGCAAAATAATCAACCATAAGCATAATCTAAGTAAAACATGATTTTATAAAGAATTGATTCAAATAGAATAAACCATCAAGATGAATAACTTGGATGTTCACTTACGAACAGACGAATTCCCAAAGATTCTTGTTCTTCATCAAAGGCAGATGAATTATGTGTTGTCTTGTGAAGATGAATGATATTAAAGGTTTTATTTGTGGTGGAAAGGGTAAAGGTTCAGTTTTTGTGGTGGAAGGATGATTAGAGTTGTTTTTCTTGGTGAAGGAAGAAGGAGATGGATGAAGATTGCGAGATTAGGGTTAATTAAAGGGCTCTAGGGTTCAATTTGACATCTCCCTTGTGTTCTTGAAAAAACGGAGGAAAAAAGTATATATAGAGGTATAGGTTTAGGTTTGGGACGGAACTGACAAAACGGCCGGACAAAATAGTACAACAGGCACCTTTCAATTGGGGCCGCTTGGCGTCCAAGCGGCTAGTCGCTAGGACTAACGGTCTTTCAACTAGGATAAGCGGCTTAGCCGCTTGAGCAAGCAGTTTAGTCGCTCCAGCTAGCGATTATCGATTTCAAAGGCCCATAACTTCGTTTGACCTCCGATTGACCTGATTCTTTTTGCATTGGATTCCTTATTCAAAGGGATTTATTTGGACATATTATAAGCCTAATTTTCCTTAGTATTTCTGGATTTATTGCCCGAATATTAAAGAAGTGTCCATTTCAGTATACCTTGCAATAATTGGATCATATCTCATTCATTTCTTATTGGATTTGGTCCCATAATATGTCATTTAGAAGGTACTTGTATGAGTAATCCATGTAAATTAGGCCCACTTGAAAATTATTCTTCTAATGGAGGAGAATCCTATTTTAACCGTGGAGTGCGGTAATCAGAGCATCTCTTTTGTCCCATATTTTTGTGGTATCACATCTTTTGACTCCGGTGTCCGTTTGGGATGAGGTAAGGGTCATTGTAAAGGTTATAGAAAAAGGTATGTGATTATGGTGAAATGCGAGGCTTTATGCCAATGATCAAGAGTTCGAACACTTCGAAAATTCTTACTGTCCATGTTATTCCATATCCATCATCATCGGGTTTTTGGTGGGACAGAGACACAATTTGGTGTCTACAATGATACTTCCATAAGGGATATGCCTGAATCAGATTTAGATGCTTTTTCTATTCAACTCGAGGAGGCTCAGGAATCACTTCGTAAGGTCGAAGAATCTCGTCAGTCTCTATCTGCTGAGCTTTCTTGTATTGATCAACAGCTTGAAGTTCTTTATCAACACCAAAATCAACTTCAAGGCCAGATTCGTTCTTTGGAATCTAAGTATGTGGATGATGAGGTTCGTATGGATGGGTTAGTAAAGATTGTTAGGAACCGTGTTAATAGGGTATTAAAGATTCGCTCTTCACAGGCCTCAGTTAGCGCTAATTTAGCTTCTCTTAGACAGTGCCTTAATGAATTTGTATAACGTATATTTCATGGTATGTTGTAATCTTTGACTAGCTGTTGTGCATCTTTACACAATTTTGAGGTTTCTAAGTCTCAAGTTCCCTGAGGCTTAGAGCAAATTCGACAGGTTTCTATCTTTCGTTAATATTTTCTTTAAGGGGTGATTTTTATCTCACATGTTTTCTTTTCGACAGGTTCTTCAGCCCCATGCTATTCGATCAAGACGGGGGTTTTCTTACTTCTAAATGCAAGATCATCAACAATTTAAAAAGCTATTATCATTTCTGTTTTCTTACTTCTAAATGCAAGATCTAAAAAGCCAATACTCTTAACTTATATCATTTCAGTTTGACACATAGATCAACAAAGAAACTACCAAAAAGCTTCCAAAAATTATTTGCTTTCTTCGCCTTTCCTTCTTGTACATACTTCATTTTCTACCTGATCATATTTTGCTATTACCTTTATTATATAGAAGGAAACTATGGATGTTAAAACGTTTTTCTGAAGAAACTATGGATGTTAAAATGTCTTTCTGACATAGTTCATAGTAGCAACATGATTTTCTAACATTGTTCTTGATATCTTGTGTCAACATCTGAATGGTTATTCAGACCCCTTTTATTTTCTCTTAGTACTGGAAGTCGTATACCAAAAGGTATGACATCATTTGTATATCCATGGCAGGTGACTAGCCATCTAAGATGGGACACTCTTCAGATGAAGAAACTGATATAAGTGCATCAGAGTTAGATGACTATGTATACAAGGTCTACAAGCAATTGAAGAACGGAAATAGAGATAAGGTTTCAGCAAACCATTTCAGATGTTAATATGGAAACCTGAAATGGTTTGCTGAAACCTTCTTAACTCTCTTTGCGTTCTTCAATTGCTTGTAGACCTTCTATACATAGTCATCTAACTCTGATGCACTTATATCAGTTTCTTCATTTGAAGAGTGTCCCATCTTAGATGGCTAGTCACCTGCCATGGTTGTGCTGCAAAGAAAAAGTATGATTATCTCTACCAAGGAGAACCATATGGCGTTGGCAGATTACTTGGAGAAGTACCACTGTCCAAGAATGTCACCAAGACAATCTGAAAAGGGTAGTCAATCCCTGTGGTAACTAGAGATATCACAGAATTCTATTTATTCTGATGGCTAGGAAACGGGGTTTTCGTGATGTTAGGAGGGTTACTGCTGGTTTTGGAAGTGTTAATGGTAAGCTTTCCTTCATCAAACAAGTCTTGAATCTTGTGCCTCAAGGCTAAACATGAATCGAGCGAGTGCCGGGCATATTGGTGAAATTTGCAATGATCATTTGGATTCTGACAGGGCCTTAGCAACTACAATGGTGACTTCTTAATGGGTCAAGTAGGAGAGAGAATGAGGTCAAGTGAGAGTCACCATTGTGGGGGAAAGAGTCAAGGATGATTTTTCTCTCTCATGAGGTTGCATGGAGACTCTTACACAAGTTAAGAGTCACTTGATTCAACAAACCAAAATGTGCCACTTGGCACTTCCTTTTAACCCAAAATCTGGTGGGGACCAGAAAAAGTAGGAGAGAGAGAGTGTAGTGACTTGGGTCATGAATGGGGATAGAGAGTCATGAAAAATAAGAAGTCAAGTTTTGAGCGGAAAAGTGAGGTGGAGGAGAGAGAGAAGAGGCTAGTATAGTTCCTAGAAGCGCAATAGCGAACTTATCAGTCTAGCTGAACAACCAGCGCAAGCACTGGCCCCGTCAACGTAGCACCAACAAGAGGCTAGTATAGTTCCTAGAAGCCAGCAGACACAAGACATTGAGGGGAATGGGGATTCGAACCCATGGACTTGCCTTATACCATCGATGAAAACTACAAGTGACTCTAAATAAGTAAAATGTGACACTAGATGAAAAACAAAATGACGTTCCATAACAATAAAGTGACCCCGGATAAGTAAAACATGACCCTGATTCAAACTGGAAGAAAGTGGCCCTGTGAACCCTCAACATTATAAGTAGCCCTGTGAACCCTCAACATTATAAGTGACCCTATACTGCAGTAGAAGTGACCCTTTACACCTACCTTAGAGATCGAGGGGAGTGACCCTCAAACATTTGAAAATAGTTTTATCACTTCAAAAGACCGCTAGAGAGCATGAAATGTAATGAATTATAGAAACAATCGGAATCTCGTGTTCAATAGCGAACTTATCAGACTAGCTGAACAACCAGCGCAAGCACTGGCCCCGTCAACGTAGCACCAACAAGAGGCTAGTATAGTTCCTAGAAGTCAGCAGACACAAGGCATTAAGGGGAATGGGGATTCGAACCCATGGCCTTACCTTATACCTTCGATGAAAACTACAAGTGACTCTAAATAATTAAAATGTGACACTAGATAATAATAAAATGACGTTCGATAACAATAAAGTGACCAAGAGACTTGTATTATTCTGGTAATCTACTGAAGTAGGTGAAAGTATCTGTAAGCAGAATGCGAATGGCGACCGAGGCACCCCCTGCTACGTCATGTCGGACTCTCGTGTTCAATAGCAAACTTATCAGACTAGCTGAACAACCAGCGCAAGCACTGGCCCCGTCAACGTAGCACCAACAAGAAGTTAGTATAGTTCCTAAAAGCCAGCAGACACAAGACATAGGGGGAATGCGGATTCGAACCCATGACCTTGCCTTATAACTTCGATGAAAAAAAAGTGACTCTAAATAATTAAAATGTGACACTAGATAACGGAAATATCTTCAAACCATATAAGAATAAGGGAATTTATAGATTTTAAATAGTTGAATTTATAGACGCTTATGCAAGAAGTAATACGCATTCAGAATTTGTATAGTTGACTTTGATTTAAGTTATGTATTTATTTAGGTATTAAGAAGGAAAAGTTAAAAAATAGGGATGCAAGATAAAACTGATTTATTGGCCATTTAATATGTTTGTGTCGTAAGATATGTTTGTGAAATGGTGCAGAGTTCTCGACTGCTAAAATATGACAGGGAATCACAGAGGTATAAGTACAGGTAATACAACTCTATGTGGAGTCAATACATTACGCTGGCAAAATATGCTTGGGCAGTGTGCTACATATACGGGTAATACAACTCTATGTAAACGGTAATAAGTTTGAATGCCGTCGGTAGTGGTTCCACACTTAAACCGGTTGCAACCTTCAATTACCTGTGAAAAAGTGCCCCGAAAAACGCACGCACTCCATCGTTTACAGTGCGACGCGCATAGTTTTTGTCACTCGCTCTCTCACGCTCTCTGTATTCTAACGGCCGGCAGAATAGAAGCGGCCCCAAAATAAAATTCAATGGATTTTGGCTTTATGTATTTCTTATGATTTAGTATGACTTTATTTGATTACACCCTATGCATCAATAAGTAATTATTTAGTTCAAGCAAATAGCTATTAAATGATTTCATATTTATATTAAAGTTCTTACAAGCCTCACATTAGTCAAATTCACATGCCCAAAATAAAATAATATTAACTCTTCACATCAAATTCATGAATAGTTCCATGTAATAACCATCACTTGTGGTTGGTTTTAATTTTGTGAAAGACAAGTTGCATTTTAATTTTATTGCGATGATTTTAATTCAGTTAGCAATAAATTGGAACTGAAGTATAATGTAATTTGGTTATAACCAAGTGTATATTTAGTTTTAGACAATAATCAGTTAGGGTTGGTTTTAACTTTTGTAAATAATAGGTTATTGTATCATTTATCCAACTGATAGTTGAAATCATAGTGTTATTTAGTTTAATCTAAAGTGATATTTAAATGATCTTGGTACTTATTATGAATATTATGTCAAAAAGATATAATTCATAAAGAAAAAAGTGATTTAATTCTTCGCAAACTAATTTACAAATCCAAAATACTTATCAAAGTCTCAATATTAGCCATTGTCTGTGTAACAAATCAACCCAAAATACTTCACAATATAACCCACAAGAGTGGAATATCTCTCAATGAGTCAATAAACTTAATCCCAAAAGGGGAATGCCTTCTTGTTCACTGGTGGGTGGAGTCACTTATATACCATAATCCTCACATAGTCACATATTTCCGAATGGGACGTAGGTGTTACAATATGACCCATAACTTTGGTAACAACAAAATTCAGGGTTAGGTATAATTAACATTATTTCTAACAATGGTATTAACATGTGAAAATATATACCTGAAACTAGTTTCGAATAGTTAAAAATAGTATGATTTATAGTTGTAACCAAATACTTTAACATTAGTCAAAAGAATAGGTCACATGGAAAGGCAAGAAAACAGATGCAGAGATTATCCCAACATCTACCTATTTTTTTTCTCTTTTGAAATTTTTAAATAATTTAGAGATTTAGATAGGGGCAACTAAATTTATCAATAGTTCCTTTTTATATTATAATTGGTTAGAAAAAACCAAGTCAAAAAGTCAATCTAAGAGACAAATCAAAGATGGTATTATCTGATATTTGTTATGGTAGATACTAAAGTATTATGGTGATAACATTAAAATTATAGTGGTAACCATTATACAAGCAACGAGTACTCGCACTTGTCAATTGGGTCAAGTGAATTATTGTTGGGTCACTTCTTGGTCAAGTTATTATGAGAATGAGTCATTTTCATAATTGGTCAACAATGACTCAAAGGTATTGAGTTTGCGTTGATACGTTGAGTCAATCATGTCACTTCATTTTTTCTCTCTGCTATGTATGTTTTTTTCCTAGTTAGTTTTGGACAATAATGAATTAGGGTTGGTTTTAACATTTGTAAATAATAGGTTATTGTATCATTTGTTGAACTGATGTTTTAGGAGTTAGTTGGAATCATAGTGTTATCTATTTCAATCCAAAGTGATATATCAATGATCTTGGTACTTATAAATACATATCATGTTAAAGATTATTGGTTGCAACTTGCATGCAATCGTGATATAATTCATAAAACAAAAAAATGTGTTTTAATTCATCCCGAACTTACAAGTTTAAAATACTTATCCAAATCTCAATATTATCTAGCATTGTTTGTGTAACAAACCAACTATGTGGAAAATTATCTCCAATGGGTCCATAGAGTTAAGCCAAAAAGGGGAATATCTTCTTGTTTATTAGGTGGGTGGAGTCACATATAGACCATAATCCTCACATACTTTCGAAATGGGACGTAGGGTATCATAGTATTACACATAACTTTAGTAATGACAAAATTCAGGTTTAGCTATAGTTAACATTATTTTTAACAATGTTATTAATATGTGAAAATATGTATCTGAAACAAGTTGCAAATAGTTAAAACTGGTATGATTTATAGTTCTAACCAAATACTTGAACATTAGTCAAACGCATAGTTCACGTGGAAAAACAAGAAAACAAATGCGGGGATTATCCCAACATCTAACTATTATTATTTTTTGAATTTTTTAAATAATTCAGAGATTTAGATAGGTGTAACTAAATTTATCAATAGTTCTTTTTATATGATAATTGGTTAGAAAAAATTAAAGTCAAAATGTGAATCTAAGAGACAAATCAAAGTTGGTATTATCCAATATTTGTTATGTACTTACCAAAGTATTATGGTGGTAACAATAAAATTACAATGGTAACCATTATACAAGCAGCGAGTACTCGCACTCGTCAGTTGGGCCAAGTGAATTATTATCTCATCACTTCCTATTCGAGTCATTATGAGAATGAGTCATTTTGATAATTGGTCAACAATGACTCAAACGTGTTTAATTTGCGACTTTGCGTCAAAATGTTGAGGCTATCACGTCATTTCTTTTCTTTTTTTTTTTCCTCTCTATTATGTATGTTTTTTTTTTCTAGTTAGTTTTAGACGATAATAATTTGGGGTTAGTTTTGACTATTGTAAATAATAGGATATTATGTCATTTGCTAAATTGATATTTTTAGGAGTTAGTTGGAATCAAAGTGTTATCTAGTTCAATCCAAATTGAAATTTCAATGATCTTAGTACTTATAAATACATATCATGTTAAAATTATTGATTGCATGCAATCGTGATATAATTCATCATCAAAAAAATGTGATTTAATTCTTCCCAAACTAATTTACAAGTCCAAAATACTTATCCAAATCTCAATATTAGGTTTGTGTAACAAACCAACCCAAATACTTCGCAACACAACCCACAAGAGTGGAAAATCTCCTAATGAGTCCATAGACTTAATCCTAAAAGAGGAGTGCCTTCTTGTTTAGTAGGTGGGTGTAGTCACTTATAGACCATAGTCCTCACATACTTCCGAAATGAGAAGTAGGGTATTATAGTATGACCCATAACTTTAGTAATGACAGAATTCAAATTTAGTGACAACTAACATTATATTTAACAATGGTATTAGCATGTGATACTATATACCTGAAACAAGTTGCGAATATAGTTATAACTAGTATGATTTATAGTTTTAACCAAATACTTTAACATTAGTCAAAAGCATAGGTCACGTGGAAAAAACAAGAAAACAAATGCAGAGATCATACCAACATCTAACCATTTTTTTGTTGAAATTGTTAAATAATTCGGAGATTTAGATAGGTGCAACTAAACATATCAATAGTTCTCTTTTATATTATAATTGGTTAGAAAAAACCAAAAGTCAAAATGTGAATCTAAGAGACAAATCAAAGTTAGTATTATCCGATATTTGTTATGTTACTTACCAAAGTATTATGGTGGTAACGATAAAATTTCAATGGTAACCATTATACAAGCAACAAGTACTCGCACTCATCAATTGGGTCAAGTGAATTATTATTGAGTCACTTCTTGTCCATGTCATCATGAGAATGAGTTATTTTCATAATTTGTCAACAATGACTCAAAAGGTATTGAGTTTGTGTCGATACATTGAGTCAATCACATCATTTCATATATTTTCTCTCTGTTTTTTTTTTAAATCTCAATTTCCCTCCATTTTTTATTTTTTATCCCAGATTATGCATCATCACAACCAAACTGGGGTTGATAGATGCATAATATTGTTATCCTACTCTATTCAAGGTAAAAGTAATAATAGCAATTTTATCCATAATAATATTATTAAATAAAAATTTATAGGTTGGGAATAACCCCAAATTTCGTTGGTCGGCTAATATTAATCACAAATTTATTTATATCCAAAAAGATTCCCAATCTTAAACTTTTTTCCATGAGCTAAGTGGTCCCCGCTGAACAATGTTATGTCCCCGTTCGTCATTTTGAACACATTAAAGGATTCCCCAATTTAATTATAAAAAACAATTGGGACCCTCCTTGTCTTCTTAATTTAATTTAGGCGATCTAACGAATAAAGGAAACCGAAATCAGGTTAGGGTCTATGATGAATGGAATAATGTGTGGGTTAAGGATATATATGACACAACAACTTGTTCTAGGTTTATGATGAATCAAAATGGAAAATGGAAAAACGTCAATTGCAATAGACATTTTTAAATCGGAACTGCTTAATGTAAATCCCTAAGACATTTTTAAATCGGAACTGCTTAATGTAAATCCCTAATTGCTTAGCGTAAAACTTTTTATCACAATACTTCCCAAAATACCTTTTTATTTGCAAAACACCTTTCTCCTTCCTATTCCTTTTTCTTCTGAGAACCGTTGTGATATTCCCTTCCATACGTTGAAAAAAATTTAGACTTTATCAACATGATGATTTCTTCGAACAAGACTAATTTTTTGATGAAATGAATGGTGATATTCAGGTATTAACTAAAAATACTTAGAATTGATTTTTTTCTACCATTATACAATTTTAGGGTTCATGGGTTTATGGATGTTAGTGGTGGCTGGGTGATTGAGTAGTGCGGTGGCTGGGGACGGTTGGACAGTAGCGGTGGCTAGGGGCGTGTTGGGGCTGACGGGATGGGGTGGGTTCGCTGGAACACAAGAAAAGTGGAAAGCAAGATAAAAATCAAATCAAACCAAATCCAATGGTTTATAGCCTTCGTGAGAGTAAAATATACTCCAATTACAACCCTTCGGTGGCCAAAAGGGGGGAGAGAGAGAGAGAGTTGAGTTTTGGTTACAGAAATAATAATGAAAGGTTCTAGCAATGGTGGAATGTTATACCATGAGGTTCAAGAAGCAAAATTATTTGCAGTACATTGTGTGAATACAGTATTGCAAGGGTGGGGCTCTAACGACGGGGGATGGGACTCTGACATCGGGGTGGCTCTTGACCGGCAGGCGGCTGGGGTGGACTGAGCTCTGACGTTGGGAGGAGGTGCTGACGAAGTGGGTTGAGTTTTTTTGTTTTAATTTTTTTTTATTTAAATTCTGTTTATTGTTTTAATGGTAGAGAGAAAAAGGAGGGAGAGGGGGAAATAGAGAAACTTGTTAGGGGCATTGTAGGAAACAAAATTTACGTTAAACAATTAGGGATTTACATTAAGCAATCCCCTTTTAAATTGGGAGATATGTCACATCATCCAAATAAAAAAGGTACTTTGACTATGTTCGATCTATCTGGGACTGCTAGTGGGAGGAAAGTTTCAACTTGATATTATCTGTTCGATGACCCCTTAAACTTGTGATTATTCATCATAACAACAATAACAACAACAACAACAACAACAACAATAATAATAATAATAATGTTGCATAGGCACTATAACAAGTCTTATGTGAGAGCAACTCACAGAAAAATGGGGTCACTATTTAGAAATGTAGGGTTCACTTATTATCAGCTGTCACTAAACCTGTCAGTAAGGTCGAACAAGTTGGGTTCGGGTCATGTCGGGTTAGGGTCACTAGCGGGTCGGTCATTTCGGATTCGGGTTGAGAAATGTTCGACCCTAACCTAGTGTTGTTGGGTTCGAGTCGACCCATCGGGTTGAGTGACCCAATAAATTTTAGTTTTTTGTCAATTATATAACCAATTCATACTTTCAAACAGTATATTGGCAAATATATACTCTAATTTGTAATGTTTATTAACTACGTACGTTTATTTTTTCACCTTTTGGTATGTATATACAACTATGTGATATTCTTTATATATGGTTTAATTATTCGATAAGTTTTATTATATAATTCTGTCCATTTTAGCGTAGTTAAAAGCAAAATTTCTCATTTGAGAGAACAAAGAGGTAGAGAAAAAGTTAATGAAACACATAAAAAAGATTTTACATGATTTTTAAAATATTTGAGCCGATCTTTTTGTTCATAATTGCAAATTATTCTATTTTTTGGGTCAAACGGGTCGACCCAATAACGGGTCAGGTTTGACCCAAGAAACAACGGGTTAATCTAGTTCAGGTCAAATCGGGTTGCGGGTCGGAAAATCAGTGTCAGAACCCTGAAAAGTGGATTGGGTTTTCGGGTGAGGTCGACAGGTCTAGCTGTGATCCTTGTTTCCCTAAAAAGTGATTGTGTTCGTATCAAAAGTTACACTATGACTATTTTAAACATTTTTTGTGAAAACACTAACACCAACATAGTAAATAAATTTTGGACATGTATTTTAAAAAACATTTTTTTGACTGACTAAAAAATAGTTTTATGTAGGTAAGACATTCAAATACGTAAATTTTCTTAACAAAAGAAGGAAGAAAAAAAGCAAGAAAAGGTTGATGATTAGTAGAAAACAATGATAATGAAAGAGAGTTGCAAAAAAAAAAAAAACTTCCAAGACTAAGAAAAGGAAAAGGAAAAGGAAAACAAAGAATGAAAAAAGAAATTAACGTAAGCATTCTAATTTGTAAGCCTAACAAAAAATATATATAAAAAGGAAAAAGAGGAGTTATGTAAACAAAATATAAGTGTGATAGATGAATAGATGCTATGGAAATAAAATAAGGTTGAAAATAAATTGATGATGTACATGCAACATGGATGTATGTTGATTTTATAACATGATAATGATGGTACATCATGGTGGACATATCATGATAGATGATTACCAAATATAAAAACAAATATTTAAAATAAATTAGATTAGACGATGGAGATTTAAGGAGATTTTCAATGAATGGTTTAGATTGCATAGTCGTGGTCAATCCCAAAAACTTTTGGTGTATACATAAATGTGGGATTGACTGTACAAATACTGCAATCATTTGCCTATGCAAAAAATTAATTTGACAAAATATCCTTCTCATCTAATTATTCCAGATTAAAAAAGTGTCATGGTTTGCGAAAAAGTTAATTACGACTATTATCGTGGGCACAAAAACTTCTATTAGTAGGTATTTTTGTAACTTTTGATGAATGAGGGTAACTTTTTAATGAAACAAGGGTCACTCCTCTACAAAACTTGCACTATCGTGAAAAAGGAAAGAATAGCCATATGCCCATATTGTGTTTATTTGCTTACTGAGCCCCAATATAAAACTCAAAAAAATATCCTATCAAAAAAAAAAAAAAAAAACTCAAAAAAATAAAAATGCTAATTGAATCCAAAAAAACAAACATAATGGGTAAATGCGAAACACAAAACAAGCACCACCCTCCACAAGCTAACTGGTGGCCTCCAAACTTCTTAGAATGGACGCCTTAGGTGGTGGTTTCAACCCTGGTGGCCTATGGTGGAGCCGCCATCCTTTCAACCAACGCCGCCGTAAAAGAGAAAGAGGAGAGAGAAACAAGAGACACAATGCATCATCTGACGACTCTTCTCAAGCAGCAAATGGGACAGGTTATAAGTTCCCACTAAAGCAAGCAGTAACTGCAGGATCTTTAGCCCTAACTGGTGATACAATTGCTCAGCTTAGACACCGTTGGACTTCTCTCAACACTGAAGAACAAAATGAGTCTAATAAGGTTTGCCCATTTTATCTCTTTGGATGGAAATGAAATTCTCAATTTTGGGTTGTTATTGTTGTTGGTTGTTTTTTTTGATTGATGGGTGTTATTAGAATTGAAATATGAGAAGTGGGTTTTGTGGTTTGAAGATTTTGGTGACTGAATTGGTAATGGGTTGGGGGAATTTGGCATGTTTTCTTGTTGGGTTTCTGAATTCTCAAGGATCCTTTTGCTCTTTCTATCTTTTGCCTGTTGCTTGTAACCGAGTGCGCTTTTCACTGCCTTCATTTTGTCTTATGGCTTTGTTTAGTTTTTGTAGGGGGGTTATGATAATTGAGAATGAAAAATGGGGTTTGTGGTTTGAAGATTTAAATGACTGAATTACTGATGGATTGTGGTATATTTTCTCAATTCTCAGTGACCCTTGTTTGTTTCTTTCTTTTGCTTGTAACTGAGGGGGTTTGATCACTGTCTTTATTTGGTATCCTTTATATTGTGTCCCACTGTCCCTATACAATGTCCATTTTCTTTGCTTGGTATTCTCTCTGTTTCATTGTTGTAGTTTTTTCGAGCTGGAGGTTTGATTATAGTTCTACTGTTGTTTGGTTTGGGCATAAAATTTGTTGATTTTTATTTACTGCTTGTATTACTTGTTAACTTTGTAGAAGGAAAAAAATTGCAAGCTGTTTTAAGTGTACTGCCTTCCTCAGAGCTATTGTGAGATGTGTAATTCGTTTTCAGATTGGCATGGTAAGTTAAACATGCAATCAGAAATTCCCCTGCAAGAAATGATCAAGACAATTCAGCAATTAATCAAAACATTAGCTATGATCTTGACTAGAAGTTTTCTAATGAATAACCATATCTGAAAAAAGTATGCTAAAGAAGAATAAATAGTTAGGAATTGGAGAATAGCTCAAGTGAAAATGGACTCTCAAACTACCAACTTATGGTGCAGAATTTAGAGAAAGATAGGGAGGTCTTCGTTAATATTCAGCATGCCACATAATGAGCTTAGAAGAGCTTATTCAATTCTAATTCCTCCTTGTAACAGGTGTACATCATTTTATAAAAAGAAATATTAATTATAGATATATGAATATAACCTTGGCTCTCTAGTCTCTAGCAGTGTGTCACTAGTTTGGATCTTTCTAGAATGATGCGAGCTCACCATTCAGCTCATCAGCCCACTTCAGCGCAGATTTCCCTGGGGTCAGGTGTACTGGTTGTTTGTGTACTTCCCCATTGTCGACTTGTCATGCTCAGCTGTGAATACATGTACCCTAGCTTCTGGAATAATATTTACATCATTACCCTCCCAGAAAGATCCTTGTCCCCAAGGATCAAATAGAGGAAATTCATTCCCATTTTTTCTTAGCTTTCTTCCAAGTGGCTTACTCAATAGCTTTGTTAGACCATTTGATCAGCAATTCAACATGAGCCCAATTGTTCTGCTTGATCATTCTCTTGTTTTGAACGGGTTCTGGAGCTGATTCTTCTACACGAAATGGAGGTGCTAGCAGTTATTGCGAGTCTTCTGGAACTCATTCAATGTTATTTGGACTGAGGAGAGCTGCATTTCAGGCTGGGGGCTAATTTGTAGAAGCTAACTAGCATAATTGACTTAACAGCTAGTTGGAAGGAGTCTGGCACTCTCTCTCCGGCTCTGATTAAACCCTGATAGTTTCAATTAGTAAGTGGTTTTGGTCTAATTTGACTAAGTTTATGGTCATAATGCCGCTTGGACTTGAACGTTTTGAAGCTTGCTTGCTTCTGCAGCTTATATTAAGGATATTTGTTAAGATTTGTCACCACCCGTCTCACTCATTGGTCCACCTGTCTCTTCAAATATTCACACGACCTTATTCACAGAGTGCATTAGATGTCAAATATTTTGTCAAGAATCTTCATGTAATGATGGGTTATTACCAGCAAGATATAGGCATTCTATCCATGCATATTTTACTTCCTTTCTTCAATTATTTGGCGTGGTGGCCCTTCATAGTTGGGGCTTTAATGAGTCTCCTCTCCTGGGAAACTACCAAGCTCTCAATTTCTACTTCCTAGTATTTTAATAACATTTGGAAAGTGTCCTAAATTCCTAACGACAAGTGTTCTTTTGTCATTCTCCCAGGGAGAATCAAGCAGTTACCTTTATAGACTTTGGAAAGTTTACCTGTACCCATGTCATGTCAACCTCTCAAGCAAAATTAAGCTAGCAATCAGTGTGGCTGTGGTACATCTCTGTCAGCATGAAATGATAATGCTTCCAATGCCCTCAACCTTAAGCTTTTTTTTTTTTTTTTTTTTTTCTCATGACGTAATCATAGTCCCTATAGATATGTAAAGTATTGAACATATTTGGAAATATGCAAGGACACTGCTGAAGTCATCACCTGGGAGTTTTGACTCTTATTTAGAGTCCTTGATCATGTATCAAGTACTATTATTATGGTAAATTGTTGAGGAGTCCCAGTTATGTGGGGCCTACCACCAGTCCACCACCAAGTAAAAGGGAAGTAAAAATCTTGATGCATTAGCTTGCTATGCTAGCAATCATAACCCATTATATGATCAAGATCTTTATAGTAATCTGGGGCTCTTTATTTAATCGGGTGGTTGAAATGTTTGAAGAGAGAGATGATCTAAGGGAACGATGGGTGGCCTAGGGTATGGCAAAGGTGCTTGGTCACTTATACAAGAGCCATGTTGAATTGCGCATCTGCAAAAGCAAGCATACTCTAAGAGGGGTAAGTGCTACCTTGAGGGAAGAGTTGGTTTGAGTCTTCTTGGATAAAGTAGATGGGAGTGTACAAAATACAAGATGCCAGCTACTGTCTGTGCCTAGACTATTGAAATGTTCATCTGAGACAACAGTTAGGTGTTTTACTGGTTTATACTGAAGGTTGTATACTCAATGGAACACACTGAGATAATTTTAATGCGTGTTATATTGGGTTGGGGGTTGAGGAGGGGGGGATTGGATCATCTGAGCTCATAAGCACCCCCATTGCCTAGTCCATTCCAGATTTCTAGGGATCAGGTCCTTATCATTGATCATTGATGTGGAAGGGTGCTTAGGTAAAAACAGGCTATGCTTGCTTGGTAACTCATTATGGTTCTTAGCTTTTGTCTGTATCTAAAAGAAATTCTTTTGATTCTTAGCTTTTGTGTTATATGCACAGTGTTCCACAATGGATTGGATTTCCTAATTAAAGCTTTTGTTCAGGATATTGTGCAGACTCTTCTCTCAGGTCATGACTGGCTACGAGCCCTTCGAATGACTTCCTATGGGTTCCTATTCTATGGGCCTGGATCTTATGTATGGTATCAGACCTTAGATCACTATTTACCTCAACCAACGGTTAAGAACCTATTAGTGAAGGTATTATTTTTTGAGTATTGCCATTTTGTTCATATTGTTGCTGTTGGTTTTGTTTGCTCTGCTGTTTAATTGTTGATGTTTTGTTAGCTACGTAACTGGTGGGGTTGACGCTGTTCCCTTGTCACATTGGTGTTTTACTGCAAACCTGAAAGCTAGAAGCTATCTTTGTTAATTGAAATTTGACAATGGAACTACCTACAGATTTTGTTGAATCAAATTATTCTCGGTCCAGCAGTCATTGCTGTTGTCTTTGCTTGGAACAATTTATGGCAAGGAAAGTTGTCTGAGCTTCCAGGAAAATATCAGAAGGATGCTCTCTCTACCCTACTCGTTGGTAAGTACATTATTGTTTATATATGCTGCCCTGTTTTGCCAGAAATCCGTCTCTTCTCTCCCTGTGCTTTGATGCTTAAATCTGTTTGTCCAATTTGCAGGCTTTAGGTTCTGGATACCTTATAGTGCGGTGAATTTTGGGTAACTACTTCTGCCTCTTTCCTTTTATGTATAATTGTGATGGCAATGGCTTTGGAAGATGTGTGGCACTGGCAAGAATAATTTGATGGAAGATGTGTGGCTTCAGAAACAGTCTCTCTACTAGGCGACTAGTTAGGGGTAAGACTGCGTACGTCTGGACCTCCCCCGACCCCGCCCTTGGCGGGATACTTACTGGTTTGTTGTTGTTGTTGTTGGCACCGACATGAATGTATAAGAAATTTGATCAAATGTGGTCAGCGATATATGAGTCTTCTGTAGACTGTGGTTCTCAGTGCATGGTTTGTGATGATCTATTCACAAGATGTTTCAAAAGATATGGCTGTCTACATGTTGCTCAACCTTCTGTTTCCCCATTTTACTGCCTGGACATACTCTTAGTGCATTTTGGGTTACTTCCTCTTCGGGCTAATAGTATTGATCTGTTGCTTGCAGGGTTGTTCCTCTTCATGGACGGGTGGCTTTCATGTCACTGGGTTCCATCTTTTGGAATTTCATCCTGTCATCAACAATGAGCAAGTAAAGCTGCTTCTGAGGTCATGATCTTGCCATGTGAAATTTCTCCACACTGTGTAGAGTATTCTATTATCGAGGCTTAGGCTCCACCTTTACAGCTCCAGATAATTCAGTGATTGGGCTAGAGTTTTTCGAATAATTCATACGCCTGAAATGAGATACTTGAACAGCTTCTGATGACACAGGCACCTCAGATTGTTTGTCAGGGAGCAATTCTAGTTATGAGGCCAATTGTAGAGTTTTAGGGAGGTTGAAATTGCATTCTTTTGTGATTATCCTACCCATTTGTGTCTTTTTTTTTTTTTGCTGGGTAGAACAGATTGCCCTGCTTTCTTGTTTCCGTTCAATTAACACATTGTGTTGATTGTAAGCCGAATCTTTGTACAATCAGCACAATGGAAAGTAATAGTACTGTTGAAGAAATTGGTTTATCTCTATCTAAGTGGTTCATGGTAATTCTCACTCTTAATGTTGGCATTATCAAGTGATTAATTAATCGAAAGCGTTATTGCTGCATTGGTGCACCTAGCAACCCTTATTTGTCCGCCTAGCAGAAAAGGAAAATAGGCAGGGTTATTCCCTTCCCTTTAAGTGCTGGGTTTGACAAACTAAAAGGACTTTCGAGTGATGAAGCACAGACAACCTCTGCTAATCAAATTGATAAAAGAATCCATACCAAGAAAGACAGAATGACAGGAAACAACTTAGGTCTTTTTCATCACCCCTACAGGTTACAAGGAATTAGATTCTTTCTTCATTATTCAACAAAGTGATTTTCTATGAGTTGCCACCACTTAAGAGCACCTTCAACCGCCACGAATAAATCTTTTAAATCAGAATAAAGCAGAAGAAAAATGGATCAGAAGAGAAAATAAAAGGTGGGTGTAATCGGATACCAAGAAAGAAACAAGTTTTAAAGCTAAAAGAATCCTGGGCAGAAAAGGTAGGAACCAAATGCACAATCTGTGTTGCTTGTGAGCTCTGAAGGAAAAACACAAGAGAAAGGCAGGATGAGCAGGCGAAACGATCTTCCTTACTCTTTCTCAAGGGTTGTAACTCACCGAGGATATGGAGATGCTTATCCCTCTCTATCACCAGGATATGGTCAGTGCCGATGGGACCATCAGCCTGCGTTTCAAGATGTAAGCTTGTAGCTGAGTGTAACTGTACATACGTAGTGTTTTCTATTGAAGGAGTGTAAAACAGAAGGGTTTATGTTTGTCTAAATCAGAAATTTACATGGTTTTGCTCTGTGACTGTGGTAACAGAACACAAGATTTGGTGGATCAGCTGAATATAGGCCATTCGAAGAAAGATTTTGCCATAAGACCTTTCAGTCTCGCAAGGTAAATCTGTACACTATCGATTTATGTAGTATAGAATTTGTAGTTAACACTGTATTTGCTTTTGTCTCTGTTATTTCAACTTTGTACTTTGTTATATCTGTAAACAAATCTGGACATACTCATACAATTGTACAAAAGATGATGTGGTCAATATCTATATACGGAGTACAATGCAATGACTGGTAAGATTAGATGATGTCACTCATGTCAGCATGATGCGAAGTTCAAAATTTTCTCAAGAGAAATCCAATCTGTTATGGAATAGTAGTTTAAGTTTGACATGAATCTGAGTAGAAATGTGATTATTAACAAGCAACTATATATACTGGTCAATGGTCATACTGCACTACCATGAGTAGAAATCAGCTTGAGTTCCCTGTCTGAATAGTAAATATTGCTGAATATGGTATATGGAGTTTGTGTTGCATTGAATATATGGCCTAAGCTAACTGTTTCATCAAAATTGCAGTGTCCCCTTGGACGCTTATCCCACACCGCGAATCATAATTGTTGACAACAGCATGAGTCGCGGAATGGACCGTAGGCTTCCACAATCGCCACACCAGCTAACACCCAGACCACTCCACCAACAGAACATGCAAGTACCTACAAGGGCCAATGATTCAAAGCTAACCAAAGAAGAGAAAGAACTTGTCCTAAAGAAACTCAAGAAAGAAATTTATAACCCTATGCCTAAGATGTTGGCAAGGAGAGTGAGCCTATACTATAGGGATCTTAACCGGGACCCTAACAATAAAGTCGTTGACAAGCACAGAGATGAAGATAGGAAAAGCTGTGCTGTTTGTTTAGAGGATTTTGAGCCTAGAGAAGAGGTGATGCTTACACCTTGTAATCATATGTTCCATGAGGAATGCATTGTACCTTGGGTAAAGAATCATGGACAGTGTCCTGTTTGTAGGTCTGCTTTGTGTGAGAGGATGAAAGAGAATGGAGCAGCCTTGAACAACAACAACATTCACCACCACCACCACCACCACCACCACCACAACAACAACGATAGAGGCGCGATTTTCCCAGCTCGAATATGTTTGCAGGTGAGCTTATACCACTTATTCAAGCAGTGGATGAAGCCTTTCCATGGGGAGTCTAAAATTCGACATCTTAAAACTTTTAGGGGCACAATCGATCTACATATGAATGTTGTAAGTGTTGTATTTTGAGGTTGATGATCTAATAGGTACTGTATTAATACATAAGTTATAAAGCCAGCAGAAGACTCTTGTGTGAATTATGGTAATTCCCCTTGGGTTTCCTGTATATTATTTCCAATATATACTGTCTGAGTACAGAGTAGGTTACAAGATAATGGGCCTAAGTCTAATAGGAATTAATATTTACAATATTTTCCTATAAACATATTCCATCACACCCTTGCAGTCGTAGCGGAAGGTAAACGGACGCTCAGACTGTAGCGAAAGTCATTGAACAGAGTCGTAGGAAGGCCTTTGGTAAAAATATCTGCATATTGAGAGCTAGACGGTACGTGTAGAATACGAACCTGACCGAGGGCGACCTTTTCACGAACAAAGTGAATGTCAATCTCAATGTGTTTGGTCCGTTGGTGCTGCACAGGGTTAGAGGAAAGATAGACTGCACTAACATTATCACAATATACAAGGGTGGCACGAGTAACAGGGCAATGCAACTCAAGGAGCAAGTTGCGCAGCCAACAAGTCTCAGCCACGGCATTGGCGACACCCCTGGATTCAGCTTCCGCCCTGGAGCGGGAGACTGTCCCCTGATGTTTAGACGACCAAGAGAGTAAATTGTCACCCCTAAAGATGCAGTAATCGGAAGTCGAGCGCCGAGAGTCTGGGCACCCGGCCCAATCGGCATCAGAATAAGCAATGAGGCCAGTGGTGGCAGAAGGGTATAACTGAAGAACATACTCGAGAGTACCCTGAATATAGCGAATGATTCGCTTGAGAGCCCCGAGGTGAGGTTCCCGGGGGTCATGCATGAACAAGCAAATCTGCTGTACGGCATAGGAGATGTCAAAACGGGTGAAAGTGAGGTACTGCAGCGCCCCGGCTAAGTGGCAGTAGAGCTCCGGATCGTAGACCGCGGGGTCGGTGGATGGACCAAGCTTGGACTTGGTGTCCACGGGCGTGAGGCAGGGCTTGCAATCTGTCATACCGGCACGATCAAGGATCTCAAGGGCATATTTGTGCAAGGACAAGAATAGACCGCGAGAGTTGCGAGTGGCCGTGATACCGAGGAAATAATGAAGAGGGCCAAGGTCGGTCATGGAAAACTCGAAACTGAGAGAAGCAATGATGCCCTGCAGGAGAGTGTCAGAAGAGGCAGTAATAACAATATCATCAACATATAGCAGTAAATAAGCAGTGTCAGGCCCATGGCGATAGATGAACAACGATGTATCGGACTTGCTGCTGGAGAAACCAACACGAGTCACATAATATACAAACGTGAAGCTTGTTTGAGGCCATACAGAGATTTTCGTAGGCAGCAAACATAGTCGGGATGGGCGGGATCAACAAAGCCTGAGGGCTGATGCATATAAACTGTTTCCTGCAAATGACCATAGAGGAAAGCATTCTTGACATCGAGCTGGTGAATAGGCCATGCATGAGAAAGAGCCAAACTGAGGACAGTACGGATGGTCGCTGGTTTGACCACAGGACTAAAAGTCTCGTCACAGTCACTACCGGGACGCTGAGTTTTACAGTTAGCAACCATGCGGGCTTTATGCCGCTCAAGAGAACCATCAGAGTTGAATTTATGCTTGAAAAGCCACATTGAACGGACCAGATTAACCCCTGGGGGTCGGGGTTCCAAGTCCCAAGTGTTATTTCTAATTAAAGCATCATATTCTGATTGCATAGCAACCCGCCAATGATGGTCTTTGAATGCCTGGACATGAGAGCGGGGGAGGGGAGAGGGGGAAGTGGTGGGAGAGGTGGTGGTGAGGAGAGTGAATATTTTGCGAGGTTTGAAGATCCCGGCTTGCCCGCGGGTGGTCATGGTATGAGTGGGGGGTTTTGGTGGTGGGGGTGGAGGTGGGGGAGGGGCGGTATGGGCAAGGGCATTGGGCGGGGTTGACGGGTCGGGTACGGTTGTGGGGTGGGGGGCCGTAGGTGGTGGTGGAGGGGACTCGGCGGGAGAGGTAGGGGGTGAAGGAGGAGGCGACACCCCCGGAGACGGAGCCTGGGTAGCCAGAAGGGTGGGTGGTGCCGTGGGAGGGGCGACACCTGGGGTGAGGAGAAGCTCGCGACAGAGCGGGGAGGGAGTGTCGTCAGTAGTGAGAAACTCGTAGAAGGGTGAGGGGGAAGTGGTGAGGGAGGATAAAGGGAAAGTGGACTCGTCAAATATGACATGACGGGAGATGATAATTTTGCGTGAGGCAAGATCAAGGCATCGATACCCGCGGTGGTTGGATGGATATCCAAGGAAGACACAGGGAGTGGATCGGGGGGCTAATTTGTGGGGGGTAGAGGATGAGAGATTGGGATGGCATAGACACCCGGAGACACGGAGGTGAGTGTAGGAGGGTTTTTTTTTTTAAGAGACCCAAGAAGGGGGTTTCTTTGGAGATGGTGGTGGAGGGGATGAGGTTGAGTAGATGGGTGACCATATGGAGGGCTTCAACCCAATAGGTGGAAGGTATTTGTGCGTGAAAGAGAAGAGTACGCACAATGTTATTAATGGTACGAATCATACGTTCGGATTTGCCATTTTGTTGTGAGGTACGGGGACATGAGAAACGGAGAACCATGCCATTGGAAGAGAATAAATTGAGGAGAGGTGTATTATCAAATTTCCCCTCCCCCATGATCACATTGAAAGGATTTTATCTCACAATTAAATTGGGTGCATACGTAAGCCCGAAAGTGAAGAAATTTAGAAAATGCATCACTTTTACGATGTAAAGGACAAACCCATAAAAATTGAGAGTAATGATCAAGAAAAATAACATAATAGCGAATGCCGCTAATACTCGGGATAAGGGATGTCCAAAGATCCGAATGCACTATGTCAAATGGGGAAGAGACAACAGTGTCTGAGCGATAAAAAGGAAGTCCAACATGCTTTGTCATTATTACACTCAATGAAACCATTACTAACTAAAGATTTAAGGATAGACTCTCCCGGATGACCCAACCGTTGATACCAAGTGGTGCAAGTGCAGGTGAGGAAGGCGGTGGGAGTGGACGAATTTGTGGTGGTGGAGGTGACCGGGTAGAGTTCCCCAGAGCTATCACATCGGAGGAAAGGGGTCCGCGTCTAAAAATCATAAACAGAGAAACCATAAGGGTCAAAGGCAACAACACAATGATTTTCACGGACAAACCGACGAACAGAGATAAGATTTTTAATGATGTGGGGGGCAACTAAGACATTTTGAAGGGGAAGGGGGCGGGGCGGGAGGAGGAGGGTAATGAAGTGTAGCCCATACATATCACAGGATTATTAATGCTTGAACCAAAAATAAAACAAAGGATACCTGGCTGGGATGTCAAGTGGGCGGTGGCTCCTGTGTCCATGTACCAACCTGTGTTGCCCGGGTCCTGGAGGCTCATTGTAACACCCCAAATTTTCGTCTAATTTAAAACCATTTAAAATCACGAGTTGCAGCGGAAAAACTCTAGAAATTCGAAGCGCTACCGCCGTATTTAATGTTCAAATTAAATACAAGGCTAGAAAGAAACAAAATGTTTATATCCCCAAACGTACGTAATAGATAATCAAATAATAACTATCTTTTCCAACTAAACTTAAAACAATTAATCCAAAGGAAAATAGAAATAGTAAATAGTAACTATTAATTCATATGCAAGAGAATTAATCTCATTACAAATATAAAATCCCAATATTAAAAAAGTTCCAAACTAAACAATAAAAATAAATTGTTCTTAGAAGATTTACAATCCTCTTCAGTCGCCTTCCTCTAGCTCAACCTCGAGCTACAATTCCTGTCAATCTACTCCCCCATATAGACGAATTTCATATAGGTTCATCATAGGTCCACCATTGAAGAGAAATGGACAACAAACACAAGTAAAATGAAAAACAACCAATCAGCTACGCTAAGTAATTCATAACCACATAGTCCAAAAAAATCTCCAAGTTAAGCCAACATGCTTAATTAATAAAAAAATCATGCTTTAAGAATAAAGACAACATGCTTTAATTTAAAGACACGCATAAGCACCAAATAATAAATTCAATATTTATTATTATCCATTAGCCAAGCTCATTAGAGAGAAGAGAATCGTAAGAATGTCGAACCAACCGCAGAAGGCTCATTAGGATCTTAGTCCCTTGCACAGTGGAAAAAGAGGGATCAACCGTTCCGCAGTATAGGTGACTCCCAAAGTACTTCAAATGTTCCTAAGTATGCATACCCTTTCTCAACCCTTAGGTTTACAAGAAGAACAGTTTTGCAATAAAACTTACTCGCCCAATCATCATATATGGATACAAGATTTCAGTACGTTGGAGCCATACCCCGCAGAATATGAACCCACTCAATGCAACAATTGACAATTCTCATTTAATAAGGTGATCACATAATCAAGTAAATCACATAATCTTGGCAATTCTCAAGTAACACAATATGGTTACAATTTTTCCGATGGCATTTTACATGAAGGGCATCTAGGCCTTAATTCAAAACCACCTAATTCAATAGTCAAAGTTCATTTCAACTTATTGAAGTAACATGCTTCTAACATGAATCCACATGCTTACTAACATGATACAAAAATAGAAATACAAGCTATATTCCAATTGAACAATTATTAACATAATTTTCGTTCAATAAACATAATAAAATCATGCATCTTGTCACATGAATATTAGCAAGTAGACATTGCTACACAAAGTGAATTCTCAAAATTTCACATACATTCACTAACATATTCTATACGAATTATCACAAGGAAATAAATATCAATTATCCCTTTTCCAAAATACTCACAAGTCAAAATATGAATTAACATTCTCAATCCAATACTAGACAAATGAATAAAAATTCCACTAGACATGAATTATGAAGAAAATCTACATAATTCATCTAGACATGAATTACGACAATGAATTACATATTTCACCAACCAATACTAGACGATGAATTACCTTTAGCAAGCAAGGCAAATCACGACAATCAAACAACGTAAGCTCCTTACGTTCACGTGCGGTCAACGGGCCCTAACAAATCCACAATACACCAATAGTCAAACCTTTGACTTCTAAACCTCTTTATTAAACTTTAAAGATGATTTAGTACCCTTAATTAAATTAATTAAGTTGCTGGAATTTTAGTTACTCATGCATGCTCAAAGTTTCCAAAAATCAATTGCACAACTAAATTAGAAAACTTTCCAAAACCCTAAAAATAAGTCAACAAGTCAAAACAAGTCAACACAAAACACCACCAACACCACCGCACCACCGCTCCACCGCTGACTACCGCCAATTGTAGTCGGTGGCGCCGAGTAGCCGCTGCTGGCCGCACGCAGGCTGCAGCACGGCAGGGTGCTACCGTGTGCAGTGCACGACCCTGCCGTGTTGCACCACCCGAAACCCTTTTTTTTTTTTTTTTGTTAATCAAACTTAACAAATCCAAATCTAATTAAATCTACACAATTAGTAAATTTTCAGATCTAATTAAATCACAAAATCTACCCTTTTGAACTCAAACTTTGATTCAATTCAATAAAACAACAAACCCAACCCTAATCATGATCCTATCATGCAAAAATAATAGAATCTAGCAAACCCTAGGCAAAACATAAATTAGGGTTTACTCATACAAAACTAGGATTCATTAAGAAACCCATACTTGAATCAAATCTAAAGCTTTTAAGAATCAAAAACAAGTTTAGAACACTTACTTGAAAATCAAAGGATTAAAACTGAGCAAAGGATGAATTGTGAGAGAGTGATGAATTTCTCTTCCTTTTCTCCTTGTGTGTCGTGCTTGTGAGAGAGAGAGAGAGAGAGAGAGAGAGAGAGAGAGAGAGAGAGAGAGAGAGAGAGAGAGAGAGAGAGAGAGAGAGAGTATTTTTTTTTTTTGATTTGGTAAAGCGTCAGTTGAATTTGGAAGCTGAGTGTATTTAGGAACCCAAATACCCTCCTTCCTTCTCTCAACTTATTCTTTCCTAAAACCTCTCCTAAAATTACTCCACTAGCCAAAATTTTAGAAACAAAATTTTAAAATAAAATTCAGAAATTTCTCCCCCTATTTTCGGCTAGGGTGGCCGAAAATAAGGCTCTAATAAGCCTTATAATTTTCGGCCACTTTCGAAAATTATAGAGCCCAATTTTTTTTTACTCCCTCCGTCCCACCTTTACTTGGGCACTTTCTATTTTGGTATGTCCCTCATTTACTTGGGCACTTCCTTATTTAGTAAGAAAAAACTGATGAAAGTACGTATATGCCCTTATCCCATTATTAATTTTCTTTTTCTTAGTCTTTTTATTTTGTGAATAAGTCCCTCCATCTTCTCCCTCATATTCTCTATCCTAAATGCCCAACCGTCATAATCATCATCGTCGTCGTCAATGACGTCATTTCCGATTCACCGAAATCCATCAAAGGGGTTAAGGTTTGAGGTCTCTGGAGATGAGTGGATAGTTTGATAGATCAGATCGTCAGATCAAGCCATTAAAGAAGAGTTCATCAGCTGATGACATCATCAATAGCAGGAGCTGCGGATAGAGGAAGCGTCGGAGATGGTGGTGGATTCATCGGAGATGGTGGTGGATTCGTGGGGTGGGGTGGGGCGTGGGGCTGATGGTGGTGAATTCGCGGGGTGCGGTGGATTCGTGGGCTGACGGTGGTGGGGAGGGGCTGGAGTATTGGGTGCGAAGGTGGGGCTGTGGGGGTAGGCTGGTGGGGTGAAGGTGGGTGGTGGTGGAGAAGGTGGGGTAAAGGCGGGGTGGCTGTGGCAGGAGAGAGAGAGAGAGAGAGAGAGAGAGAGAGAGAGAGAGAGAGAGAGAGAAAGGGTGGGTGGTTATGGTGGTATTGGTGGCTGGTGGGGTGGTTATGGTGGTGTTGATGGCTGGTTGGGTAAAGGGAGGAGAGAGAATGAGAAGGGAAGGGTAAGGGGATATTTGGAAAATGAATGCCAAAGTTAACTTTTCTTAATCTCCGTGCCATTTCAATGTGCCCAAGTAAAGGTGGGACGGAGGGAGTATTTTTTTTTGGCCCAATTACATTTTAATTAAGTCCAAAACCAAACCCAATATTAATTAAGCAAATTAAACATTTATGAGCCCAATTAATTAATTAAATACGAAATTGCATTTTTCTTTTTAAGTAATTATTATTCTAAAATGAATAATAATACGGGGTATTACATCCTTACCCCCTTAAAAGAAGTTTCATCCTCGAAACTTAGGATCACCACCAAAGTGAAGCTAGTTCCATAAGGTGAAGTTTTTGCACCACACTTTCAAAGTTCAATACACAACAATGTAACTCGAATGTTTAAAAGTTTTCACAAATTTTTCCAAATAACAAAAATGAGCATGATGCAATGCAATGCAATGCAATGCAATGACTTTTCCAGTCTTTGTTTCTTTTCTTTTGGGGTTTGTTACACCCTTCCCCCCTTAAAAAGGTTTCGACTTCGAAACTAAGGTTAAGTACCTTGTTCGAACAGTTGAGGGTAACGCTTGCACATATCAGCCTCAGTCTCCCAAGTCGCTTCTTCGACTTTGCGGTTAGCCCACAACACTTTCACAAGATTGATCGTAGACGCACGAGTTTTATTCGTTTTCTCATCTAGGATCCTCACAGGTTTAGTTCGCTCCTCAAGGACTCGAACTGGTTGCTCTTCATAGGTGAGTGTGTCGTCTAACACTACTTTTTCTGGATTCAGCACATGACTTGGATCATGGTGATACCTCTTGAGTTGTGACACGTGGAACACATCGTGCACTTGCTCCAAATCCATAGGCATAACAAGCCTATAAGCGACCTCTCCAATTCTTTCAAGAATCTCGTAGGGTCCAATATGCTTTGGGCTAAGCTTCCCTTTGCGCCCAAATCTCATCACTCCACGAGTAGGCGATACTTTGAGAAGTACCTTCTCACCAACTTGGAATTCTTCCATTCGTCGATGTTGATCTGCATGGGCTTTCTGTCTATCTTGTGCAGCTTTCATCTTCTCTTGGACAAGTTTCACTTGATCCACAGTCTCTTGGATAAAATCCGGACCCAACACAAAGGTCTCACTTATGTCGTTCCAACACGTAGGAGATCGACACTTCCTCCCATACAACGCCTCGTAAGGTGCTCTACCAATGCTCGCATGGTAGCTATTGTTGTAGGAGAACTCAATCAAGGCAAACTCTTCTCCCAAGAGTCCTTCATCTCTAGAGCACAAGCTCTTAACATGTCCTCCAATGTCTGAAGAGTACGCTCCGTTTGACCATCTGTCGCAGGATGAAATGCCGTACTAAACTTCAACTTTGTACCAAAAGCATTCTGCAATTTATCCCAAAAGTTGGACAAGAATCTCGTATCCCTGTCTGACACAATGTCTTTAGGTACTCCATGTAACCTTAAGACTTCTTTCACATAAGCTTCAGCGAGTTGGTCTATCGACCAAGTCTTCTTCATTGCAATGAATCTCGCCGTTTTTGTCAGTCGGTCGACAATAACCCAAATAGTGTCTTTGCCAAATCTCGTCTTTGGTAATCCAGTCACGAAATCCATCGAGATTGAATCCCATTTCCATCCAGGAATTTTCATCGATTGAACAAGACCTCCAGGCCTCCTGTGTTCGATCTTCACCTTTTGACAAGTAAGACACCTTGCCACATACTCAGCACACTCTCGCTTCATGTTTGTCCACCAAAACTGAAGTATCAAGTCTTTGTACAACTTATCACCACCTGGGTGAACAGAATACGCAGTTCCATGCGCCTCATCAAGAATTGTTCGTTTCAGCTCGACGTTGTTTGGTACACACCAAAGCCCTTTCATCTTGATCGTACCATCATCAAGGATCTCATAATCAGGATGCTTCCCATCCTTGATCTTGACACGTAACTCTTCTAGAAACGGGTCATGAACTTGCAAATGTCGGATCTCATCATAGATCGACGGTCGCACTACAAGTGCATTCAGCAACACTGCAGTCTCACCTTGTTGAACAACTTCTAAGTCCAACTTCGTGAATTCCTCACACAAGTCATACGATAGCACCATCATGTTATTCACAGTGTGTGAAGTCTTCCTACTCAACCCATCAGCCACTACATTGGCCTTTCCCTCGTGATACTGAATATCCAGATCGTACTCAGATATCAACTCGTGCCATCTCCGTTGCCTCATATTCAACTCCTTTTGAGTGAAGATATACTTCAAAATCTTGTGATCTGTAAAGATCTTGCAATGAGCTCCATACAAATAATGCCTCCAGATTTTCAAGGCAAAAATCACAGCAGCTAACTCCATGTCATGAGTAGGGTAGTTCTTCTCATGGACTTTCAACTGGTGAGAGGCATAAGCAACCACCTTGCCATTTTGCATAAGCACACACCCCAACCCATTCTTAGATGCATCACTATACACCTCAAACCCTTCCGTTCCAGACTAGTAAAGTCAAAACTGGAGCTGTTGTCAACCTCTTCTTAAGCTCTTGGAAAGCTTCTTCACATTGTTCAGTCCACTTGTATTTCATCTCCTTTTTCATCAATTTTGTGATAGGTCTCGCTATCTTGGAGAAGTCTTGCACAAATCTCCTATAATAGCCAGCCAATCCGAGGAAACTTCTTACCTCAGTCACACTTTTCGGAGCAGGCCAATCCATGACAGCCCAAATAATCTTAGAAGGATCAACAGAAACTCCATCTTTAGAGATAATGTGCCCAAGAAAAGCAACACTCTCTAGCCAAAACTCACACTTTAGGAGTTTAGCGTACAACTTCTCATTTCGCAACACCTCCAAGACAGTCCTTAAGTGTCTTGCGTGTTCCTCCTTGTCCTTCGAATACACCAAAATGTCATCGATAAAGACGACCACAAAACTATCTAGATATGGTCTAAAGGTGTTATTCATCATCTCCATAAACTTGGTAGGTGCATTAGTTAACCCAAATGGTATAATAGTAAACTCATAATGCCCATACCTTGTCCTAAAGGCAGTTTTCGCAATGTCGACCTTATCAATTCTCAGCTGATGATAACCAGACCGCAAATCCACCTTAGAAAACACTCCAGCCCCTTGGAGTTGATCGAAGAGGTCTTCAATTCTCGGTAGAGGATACCTATTCTTGACAGTGACCTTGTTCAACTCACGATAATCAATGCAAAGACGCAGACTACCATCCTTCTTACGCACAAATAGAACTGGTGCGCCCCACGGTGACACACTAGGTCTAATGTACGCTTTCTCCAACAACTCTTCCAATTGCTCCTTTAGCTCTTTCATCTCTAAAGGTGCCATTCTATACGGTGCCCTCAAGATCGGACCTGTTCCAGGAACTAGGTCAATCTGAAACACAGTATCTCTCACTGGTGGCATACCAGGAATCTCCTTAGGAAATACATCCGAAAACTCATTGACCACATCAATCTTTGAGATTTCCTCGTCTATTCCCTCTATATTATGAATGTGACACAAAAATCCCTCACACCCCTTCTCTAGGTGCTTTTTTGCCACCAACATTGAAATAATCCCAATTCCTCCCTTAGTGACAATTCCTTTATAAGAGATTCTATTACCTCTAGGCCCTTTCAGCGATATCTTTTGTTCACTGCAATCGATTCTCGCTGTTTACTAGTTAAGCCAGTTCATTCCCAAAATAACATCAAAATCTCTCAATTGAAACTCAATCAGGTCTGCAGGCAATTCAGACCCTGCAATGCTCACACGAACATTGGGATGCACTACTTTACACAATACCACCTCTCCAGTAGGAGTGGCAATACTAGTCTCGAAAGACTCAACTACTCTCATCCCATGTTTCTTAACAAAGTTTTCAGATATGAATGAATGTGATGCTCCAGAATCAAATAATACATAGGCAGGCAAAGAATTTACAAGAAACGTACTAGTCACCATATTGTTTGCCGCATCAGCCTGTACTTGATTCATCACAAACAAACGACCTCCATTTTTGTTATGGTTTCCATTATTGTTCTGAACATTTCCAGCCTATCCATTCAGCCCATTTTGACGATTACCACCCTGGTTGTTCTCGTTTTGACCCTGAACTGCAAGACCTTGAACATTGTTGTTGCCCCCACCATTGTTCACGGTTTTGCCCTTCTGAGGACAATCAAAAGAACGATGCCCCAACTCTTGACAAGTGAAACATCTATACTTATTTCCAGCACAATCAACCCCTGGGTGATTCTTGTTGCACCTCTTGCAAATGTAGGGTTTGCCCTTCCAACCCCCATTATTCTTATGGCCAATTCTATTGCCATTTCCATTCTTGGAATTTCCACCCTCATTGTGGTTATTCCTCTTGTTGGTGTTGTTGTTGTTGTTGTTGTTGTTGTTGTTGTTGTTGTTGTTGTTGTTGTTGTTGCCATTCTAATTGTTCCCTCCCTGAAACTTTTCCTTCTTCTCACCACCACTACCCTGATGGTCATCAAACTTCCTCTTCTTCCCAGTCACCTCCTCTTGGTGCTTGAAAATCGCAGCTTGATTCGCCGCACGATTGTAGGCCTCTTGCACAGTTTGGCACTTATAACCCCCAGAAGACTCACAAATGGTCAGTACAACCCATTCTGGAATCTAGGGGCCCTCTGCAGTTCCGTAGAGACTAATTCTCCCGCGAAATGAGCATGGTCGTCAAACTTTTCAGCATATTCCTGAACAGTCATCCTTCCTTGGATAAGGTTCAAGAACTCGTTATATTTCTGGTTCTGGAGATACTCTTGGTAGAACTCCTCTCTAAGAACCGTTTTGAACATTTTCCAATTAAAACCCGGTCGAGCTCTAATTGATGTGCCATTGGTTGTCCACCTGTAGACGCCAAAAAAGCGCCTTCAGATTTCTCCGCAAAAGCCCGATGATGAAAGGAGTAATTTATAAACTTGAACTGCTATTTTTGCTTTAATAGTTAAGATAAGGTCTCAGGTTTTTCCTCCAAATACTCCTTCATTCCATTTCATTCAGAAACCCCATTCAAGAGCTTTTCAACGAAACGTCTCACGCCTTTTTCCGACCCCCGGTCGCCAAGTTGCGATTTAGGGGTAGAACCGTCTTGTACCGTCCAAGGGTAAAACGATCTTTTCATATTTTTCGGAATACAAAAATTCCTCCGGAAAATAAAAATAGACTGGATGACGCCATTATGACGACATCCAGCTGGCTGCTGAGAGCCGCCAGCGGCCCTGGAATAAGTCCTAGGGCCGCTAGCGGCGCTGACAAGTTTCCCAGGGTCGCTAGCGGCGCTGACCCTTCTTCGGGCCCTGCTGATTTTTCAAGCCCGTCTCGTTTTTCAGCTTAATTTCTGCCGTCCAACCCTACTTCCCCACGCCTATAGAAACAACCCTTCACCCTCAGTTCAAAACACACAGTCTACAGTTGACACCCTCTATTCTCAGTAGTATTGACTTTGAGCTTCTCCCTCTTTCTTCCATAAACAATTCTATTCTATTCTCGGGAGTATTGACACCGAGCTTCCCCCTCTTTTCAAACTTGAGATCTTGTCTTTATTATTTTTGTCAAATATAGCCTACAGTTCAGGTACAAACTCCTAAGGGCTTAAATTAAATTACTTGTCTAATTGTTTATTTTCTACTAGTCATAATGTAGATATCATGCTAGTAAACGTTTTTATTACTTCCTAAATATTGTCTGTATAGTCGTTGTACTGCCCAACTTGTCAATCGAATGCATGTCTAAACAAGGGTTAAAAATAAATGTTGTGATGCTTGTGATGAACCAATTAATAGTCTAAGTCTAGGTTGTTAATCCGGTTTTGCATGGGAATTATGTCTTTACATTATTAAGCAAACTTGAGTTAGTAGAGGCCGTCACAAACGAGTGAGTTGGGTGCCTAACACCTTCCCACCTCGTACCTTCTCCCCCGAACCCTTTATTCTTGGGTACTCATATGTTCTATATGAGCGGGAGTCTTTCTAAAAACATGATCAGCTCATTTATCGCGCTATCGGGTTGTCCCTTCGATAAAACGCCGATAGCAGATTTGTGACCTCTTTCATGGTTTTTATTCAATTCAAGTCTTTTCAAATGCTTTTCTAACTCGACGGTTCCTTGAACTCATCTAAAGCCCCCAGCTTACAAATTTTCTATAAGGACGCACTCCGTGGAGCAGGTAGAAATCCCGGGTCCTTACAGTGGCGACTTCACTGGGGACTTATTTAAGAGGGTGAGACTCGAAATTCAAGTTTGCTTAATTGTTTAATAACATGTTCCATATTTTGCATCATTTGCATGTGCTTTGGCACAATTTTTGACCCTTATCAACCCTCGAGGAAGTTTGTGTCGCAACTCGTAGACAATCTGTATATCTAAAGGAATATACAGTTGTCCTATCGTGCAAATCGACGCTTCCTCACCCATGACTCATCAATCCTTGTTGATGAAAAGAATTACAATTGATGTGTCGACCATCCGCCGAACGGAAATTGTAATTTTTCGTGGTAACCTCACAGGAGCCAAAAGCCTCTAGCCCACATTTGTGCATCCTCTTGCTTGTTGTGCATGTGTCATTGTAATGCCCATCTGATCACATGTTTGCCTGTAAACTGCGTTGTTATTATGCTTGCTTGAATGCATGAATACCGTGATTATGTGCCAACATGTACTTACGTGCTAGGGAGCTTTTTTTTTAGCTAGTTCCTAATGCCCGAAGACGGTGCGAGAATTCAATTCAATGAACACTCATCATTTTCTCGATGATGTATTCTAAAAGTCATGAACAATTTTTCAGGATCTTTTAGCAAAAAAAAAGAGTCAGTCTCCCAATTTCCCCTCTCCCTTTTTCTATTTTTTTATTATTATTTTTTGATGTAATTCAGATTCGGTAAAAAAAAAAAAAAAAACAAAAAAAAACAAAAAAAAGGGCAAAACAAAAATGCCGAAAAAAAAACAAAAAAAAAATCAAAAAACAAAAAAAAAAAAAGAAAGAAAAGACCGAAATTCATTTTGTTCTATTTTATCCCATTTTCCATTTTTTTTAAGTCTAGGAAATTAAAAAAAAAAATGGATAGTCCATCTTTTTCTATTTTTATTATTTTTGTTCAATTGACTTTATTTTCCTTTAATATTAGGAATATATTCGGGCATTTAGGCTTAAGGACTTTTCCTTTCTAGGACAATGTGTTTTTCTATGTGTGGGTCAACTTTTTCTTAAATAAGAGTCTCGTGGTCCTTTTGATTCTAAGAGGTCTTCTACTCATTCAGATCATGCCAGGGTCCCTCAAGCGTTCCTCAGCCGAAGATACACAGAACGAATATCTCCTCATGCCAGGGTCGTAAATGGGCCAGAATGCTAAGAAGATCAAAGCTCATTTTGTGACAACTGCATATCCAGTCCACGAAACTTCAAGAGAATCGATACTTGTTACTCAAGACGAATCCCTTGATTTGTATGAACAACAGGACCGATCACTCCGGGAGGCCAAGATCCAAGTGGGCCTTGATCCTGATGAAACCCCACGCCTTGTGGAGTATAGAAGCGCAGGCAAACCAACTCAGGCCATTGTTGAAGCACAAGATGATATTGAGCACCTAACTCAGTACATAGTTGTCTACCACTCAGAGATTAAAAGGTTACAAAAGTCAGTCGTTGGGTTGGAACAAAGAATTAAGGCTCTAGAAGGTGACAAAGTTCTTCTCAATCAAGAGCAACCTCGCTGGCCTCAGGATCACATTTTTCAACAAATGAGGTTATATGGCTACATGCAACCAATAGGACCCACTTATGAACTCGTCCCGGAGAATGGAAACCCAAGTGTCTACTGCGAATACTGCCGAGCCTGCGGACATCACACCAATGACTGCAGGAACCTGAGAGACAAGATCCAAGCCTTCATTGATGAAGGGACCATGTGGCCCGCTAATCATTGGTTATCCAAGAAAAGATCAAGCGTTCCTACCCGTGAATTCACGCCACTTGCAGTACCTATTCATGATGTTATATCAGCCTTACTTCGCCGTGGAGATCTCCGGTTCCTGGAGGGGGTCTTACCAGAAGAGGAGGATCATTACCTTTACTGCAGGTATCACAGATGCTTTGGTCATCTCACTGAATAATGTTATTGTCTGAAGTGTGACATCCAGTTCATTATTGATTCCGGAATTGTCTCTCCTCCGAAGTCCCATATATTCAAGATCACCATACGTAAGTATGAATCAGAACCCGAGGTCAACGTACTGGAAATGGATCAGACACCGTTCATACCATACTCAAACCCTCATGTTAATGGCTTTCTTAAGAAGCAAGGGTACATACCCGGCATGGGATTAGGAAGAAATGGACAAGGGCCCACCACCTTCAAATTAGAAGACAAAAACAATTCCTTTGGACTTGGTTACCAACCTACTGACAAAGAAATCCATGATGAGGCCTTGAAACAAAGGAAACATCTTAAAGGAAAACAAGTCATCCCGCCCTATAGCCACACTCTAAATGGCCAGTTCATCACAGAAGGAGATTATTGCCCGTATTACGGCTTCCCTGAACCGTACTATGACGAGGAGGCCAAGGTCACACACCCGGGTTTTGAAATCTTTCGAGACTGCAATCAATTAGACGAGGAGGCACATCACCCCTCAGAACCGGCAAGTGAAGATTGGGCCAAAGCACCAGGTAACCAGCTGTTGGGTCTTTTATTTGGTCAAGAAAACAGAATGGCCCAAGCTCCTGAAATGGATGAGGAGGTAATGGCTCTCAACAATCGCAACTTCAATCCTGCGGACCTAATATATACTACTGAAGATGTCACAATGGGATGGCGCAAAGAAGTAAGCTGGACTGACCCGAATGGACGAAAGTTCACGATATCTACCGGGGAAGGACCAATGATGGAAGAATCTTATTCCGAGTCTCAGTCAGTGTCTAGCTTAGGTCCTAAGTATGAGTCAGGAGCGGGGAGTGTCCCCTTTATTTCTTCTAAGTCTAGTGTCAATGTGAAGGGAAAGTCAGATCCCTTTCTTGCTGTTTTCAATTCTAATATCAATAAAATGAAAGATCGTTCTGCTTATTTGTTACCTTGTTTAGCTATTGATAAACCCAATGATGAAAATGAGTTGCCAAAAGATCTGCTCAAAGCAGTAATCCATCATGAACAAAAGACCTCCATTGTGGAAGAAACAGAATTAATTAACTTAGGCGATGAAAGCGAACCTCGTGAAGTAAGAATCGGATTATCCCTAACTGCACAGGAACGTGAGCAATTTGTTGAACTTTTGAAGCAATACACAGATGTCTTTGCTTGGTCTTATAAGGACATGCCGGGAATTGAGCAATTTGTTGAACTTTTGAAAATACACAGATGTCTTTGCTTGGTCTTATAAGGACATGCCGGGAATTGAAAGAAGCATAGCCGAACATAAAATCCCTTGGTACCCTGATGCTAAACCAGTCAAGCAGAAACTGCAGCGTCTCCGACAAGAATGGGCATTGAAGATAAAGGAAGAGGTACAGAAGCAGCTTGCCGCCGGGTTCATTGTGGTATCAGATTATCCAGAATGGATCGTCAATGTGTTTCCAGTGCCAAAGAAAGATGGTCAAGTCAGAATGTGTGTCGATTTCAGAGATCTCAACAAAGCTAGCCCAAAAGACGATTTTCCTTTACCCCACATTGATCTTTTGGTAGACAACACAACCGAGTACACCCTGTTGTCATTCATGGACGGCTATGCAGGGTATAATCAGGTTCACATGGCTGAAGAAGATATGAGCAAAACAACGTTCATAACTCCATGGGGATTTTATTGCTACACAGTCATGCCTTTTGGATTGAAAAATGCAGGTGCAACTTACCAAAGGACCGCCACAACTCTGCTGCATGATATGATGCAAAAAGAAGCCGAAGTTTATGTGGATGATATGATTGTGAAATAAAGGCACCGAGACGGGCATATTCAGGCGCTCCACAAGTTCTTTGAAAGATTACGCAAGTACAACTTCCGATTGAATCCTCAAAAGTGTGCATTCGGAGTCACATCAGGCAAGCTGTTGGGTTACGTAGTCAGACAAAGGGGAATCGAAATTGATCCATCCAAGATCAAGGCAATCGTTGAAATGCCACCACCCAAGAATGAGACGAAAATTAGGGGGTTTCTCGGTCGACTTCAATACATAAGTCGGTTTATATCAAAGTTCACCATAACATGTGAACCCATATTTAAGAAGTTGAAGAAGGGAATCAAAATCGAGTGGGATGATCAGTGTCAAGAAGCGTTCGACAAGATCAAAGACTATCTAGCCAACCCCCCTATTCTTGCTCCTCCCAAGCAAGGTCTGCCACTAATCCTTTATTTGACGGTAACCGACACAGCCATGGGGGCTATGCTAGCCCAGACCGTAGAAGATCAAGAACGAGCCATATATTACTTAAGCAAGAAATTCATTGACTATGAAACCAGATATTCAAGCCTTGAAAAGACCTGCTTAGCTTTAGTTTGGGCCACCAAGAAACTCAGACATTACATGCTTAATCACCCTGTACTAGTAAGGTCAAGGATGAATCCCCTCAAATACATCTTCGAGAACCCAGTCTTAAATGGAAGAATCGCAAGGTGGACAGTGTTATTGTCTGAATTCGATCTTAACTTTGATCCCACAAAGACCATCAAAGGACACGCAGTTTCAGAATACTTGGTCGAGCACCCTACTCACACAGTCAAGGAATACGAGCAATACGACTTTCCTTACGAAGATGTGGCCTTAGTTGAGGAAAATTGCTGGAAAATGTATTTTGACGGGGCATCCAACCAAAAGGGTTACGGCACAGGAGTGCTTCTAATATCTCCAGACGAAGCCCATACTCCCATCTCAGTAAAGTTAGACTTCCCTGTCACTAATAATGCAGCCGAATATGAAGCATGTATCATCAGTCTACAAGCAGCACTGGGCCTGGGTATCCGAGTACTCAAGGTCTATGGGGATTCCCTACTAATCATCAATCAAGTTTCCAGAAAGTGGAAAGTTCACAGCGAGAGTCTGGCACTCTACCAGGAATTTTTGGACAAAGTGCTTGATAACTTCGAAGAGGTAGCCTTCACATACCTCCCACGAGAGGATAATCAGTTCGCAGATGCTCTATCTAAATTAGCATCCTTGATTATCATATCTGATCCTGTTAGCATGATGCCCATTTGTATACAAAGAAGAAGCGAGCCACCCTTTTGCAACAACCTTGACACAGAAATGACTTTGGCTCCGATCGAAGAGGATCCTTAGTACCAAGACGTCTTCAACTACATCACCAAAGGCATATACCCTCAAGATGCACCCCTAAGAGCTCAACGGGCCATCCGTCTCTTAGCGGCGCAGTACATAGAATACAAGGGGGTTCTATACAAAAAGTCCCACAACAGGGTCAACCTTAGATGCGTGAACTCCGAAGAAGCTGCAGAAATTATGGACGAGGTACACAATGGTGTGTGCGGACCACACATGAATGGTCGAATGCTCTCTAGAAAAGTCCTATGACTGGGATACTACTGGACTACCATGGAAAGGGAATCCTACGACTATGTCAAGAAGTGCAATTAGATGTCAGATATATGCTAACCTGCAGCTGAAGAGTGCCTAGGTTACTCTAGAGGGGGGGTGAATAGAGTGACTCCAATTTCTCGCGTTTTGCAACTTGACAACAGGGCAGGGAACAGCGTTATGGACGCTGTTCCTATACAGCAGACTAAGACCGAATGTAAAGAACAGAATGTAAATAAAACAAGGCTTTTTTCACGTGGAAAACCTCCTAGGCTCAATAGGAGTAAAAACCACGACCCAGTTACTTGGGATTTTGTCACACTACTTATCTTATAACCAGAGCCAAAATCAGGATACAGCACAGTACCCTAACACCACCACACACCGTTACCGATGTGTTGCCTATCTCTCAGAATCACACACTGATCTGAGAGATGCTCTACACTCGTTACTGAGTTAGAGATCTTACAAATAACCACATTGTCTGTCCTATTATACGCTTCAACACTAAGCAATATAAGACCACAAAAACCTATTATGCAATGACCAATCTAAGCAAAGACTCAAACTGACCAGGACAGGGAACATGGTTCAAGGTTGTTCTTTGTGAGTACTGGACGTATCTGGTTTGGACGAGTGAATGCTTTGCACAACTGATTCTGAATTCAATAATGCACGCAAAGCTTAACCCTACAACTGAGTCTATCAGGCGCCTTATATAGGCAGACCAAAATGAGCTCAGTCAGTTAGGTTAAATCTCTTCAAAATATAAATGATAAGATTTACCAAAAGATAGGATAGTGTTTAAGTAAAGATCAGATACCTTTCCTTAACACGATCTATGAGATAAAATCCGTCCAAATTTATTAACAGAAAATCTTGGCCAGCTAGCAAGTGATTTATCAGAATATAATCTCTAAAAGATAATTAGAAATATTCCAGAAGATAATTCACTTGCTTAACAATAAAGACTTGGCCCTTAAGTAAAATACTTTTTCCAAGGTAATATCTTTTCAAAATAAAATACTTTTCTGTTTAAAATACGATTTTGCAATATTCATTTTTCCAAAATAAATTATATTTCTCCAGAAGGATATTTGTGTGAATATCTAAAAAGATAATACACAAAATATTCGTAGAAATAATAAATATTATGCAAACTCGTCCAGATACACAGCTTAGAAGGAACAGGGTCCAACAAGTTGTTCCCCTTTGGTTCCTTCACGCTGTAGTGTTGGTCATAGAGAACAGGGTTCACAAGAATGCTCCCCTGTACTCGTGAACGCATGCACTCAGTCCTACAACCTTGTTCCCTTATCATGATCAATTTAGACTTGCTAACTAGTCAAGCATAGTACATAAAGACTAATGACATATGCACTTAACTACATTACATTGTCTTCATGTCTTGTTAGGATCCAAGCATCTTCATGAGTAATCATGCTTTGAGCATTATACCTTCTTGCATCCTTAAGCCAGCCTGCCATCATAGTTAGCTTACACATAGATAAGGACACTTTATTTGTTATCATCAAAACCAGGAACCCAACAGCAGCATATGCCACCCTCGATGCTCCACAACTTCACGTCCCCTTGGCCGTTTTCCGCATGGGGAATAGATATCATTGGTAAGATCACCCTGAAGGTCTCGGGAGGACATGAATACATCCTGGTAGCACTAGATTATTTTACCAAATGGGTCGAAGCCCAATCCTATGCTGTCCTTACCTCCAAACAAGTGTCCAAATTCATAAGGAACAACATCATTTGCCGATACGGTGTTCCGCATGAAATCATCAGTGACTATGGTTCCCATTTCAAAGCCAAAACAGCCACCCTCCTCAAAAACTACAAAATCCAGCACCACAAATCATCTCCTTACCGTCCCAAAACCAATGGCGCAGTAGAAGCCGCCAAGAAGAACCTCAAGACTATCATTGAAAAAATGATAGAAAACTACAAAGATTGGCCTGTCAAACTTCCGTTTGCCCTTTGGGGGTATAGGACATCCATAAGATCCTCCACGGGAGCAACACCTTATTCCCTAGTCTATGGAATGGAAGCAGTTCTACCCATAAAACTCCAACTACCCTCCAAGCGCATAGCCTTAGAGGATGAAATTCCTGAAACCCAATGGTTACAAGCCCGCTACGAAGAGCTCATGTTCACGGATGAAAGACGCCTACGGGCCCTAGACCATTCCCACATGTACCAACAATGCATGGCAAGAGCATTCAACAAAAAGGTTCGACCTCGCAATTTAAAGGAAGGGGATTTAGTTTGGAAAGAATTACGTGCCCCAGTTACCAACCCCAGAGGCAAATTTCGACCAAATTGGTCCGGCCCGTTCTTCATCAAGGACATCCTGTCAGGAGGCGCAGTCAGACTCATGGATATTGATGGCATCGAGTTCATCCAGCTCACTAATATGGATCAACTGAAGAAGTGCTACGTCTAAAAAAAAAAAACCGAAAATTAAAAAAAAAAGACGTACACAACTTGTGTTGGATTTGCCCTATGAACTAATCATAAGAATTAATAATCGCATTATTGGTTGGACTATGGAAACCGATCTTTACTTAATATGGGTAATCGTAATGTTTTGCTAGAAACCAATTACAGTTTGTGGGCCCAAAAAGAGTTTTAGACTTACTGCCACATTAAGTAAACCAGCAGGGCCGCACACTTAACAGACTCGTTTTATTAGAAGGGTCTAATTCGGATTAGGCCCATTACACACTTAACCTAATCAGCCCTCCTGCCTCCCTATATATATCGTGACTTCTGATCAGTTAGGGTTACACGTGATAAACAGTTTTCACGAAACCCTAACTGTGTGTCATTAGAGTAAGGAGAGAACAGAGGTTGTGAACGGGATCGCTGTACTAGCATATTGACGTGTGGATTCGAGCCTGTGTGTGGATACTAGTTGAGGCAGGACATCTGACGTGTTCATCCATACCCAACCACTGTTCATCCAACCAGCGACCAAGGAGTGAGGTAGGATTTCGATTTGATATTTAATTACAGTAATCACATGTTTTCTGGGTTAATCGAATTTCTATTATGCATGTATGATCATGTTAGTGGTTAGAAATTCCTTTAACTTGAACGAACTCGCTGGCCTGATTCCACACTGGATACGTAGGTAACCCTTTTAAGGGGGCCCGGCCAAAATCAATCCAAAATTCCATTCAACTCATTCAAAAAGGGATAATCTTTGTTCAAACTGAACGAATAAGTTTACATTGCAAGAATTAAACTTCCTAGGGTTACAAAAAAAAATAATAATGCAACTATGAGGGTGTAAGCTAAACAAATTCTTATCATTTTTTTTCAAAACTGGACTTGCTTTCCTAGAAAACTACTTTAATCCTTCTTCTCTTTAGAAGGCTTCGTTGAATAGTTCTTCTTTGAATGACCCCGACTTGAGGACGACCTATGATCGCTCCCTTGAGCTTGGGGCTTGCCTCTTTTCAGTACGTGATAGCCTCCCATTTGAGGCCTTTCCTTTCTTTTCTTGCTTCCTGTTTTCGAGTCATACTTAGGCTTTAGCTGGTCCCACTCCTCATGACGAAGGGCTCGTCTCGCTTCTCTATCAGTGCAGGAAAGCCAGTTCAGATAGATCTCAGAAACTTGAGTTGACGTAATCACCCGAGGTACAGTCCAGCGGTGCCGGCTACGCCTATACTTTCCTCACTCCGCAGAAAATTCAGTGGTCAAGGCTACGACATTTGGTCTCGTAGTCTCCTGACGAGGGATCACCTGTTTCAAACCGTACTGCCTCATGGCCCTAGAGGGAAAGAAGAAGGTAGTCCTATACAGACTCAATATGGTAGTGAAAGGAACAAAGGTATCACAGGCCACCAAGGAGGTCAAGCTCCACCAAGGCACATGGCAACGGATGACAGGTCCCGCATGGAAAAAAGCATCCCATTCTGCAAGGGACTTTTTAGAATATAGCCTTTTCCTAACTAAGAAGCTAGCAGCAGTATAGTTTTTCTTTGACCACGTCCGAGGAACACGAACTATCAAATTATCTGGCGACTCTATCAGCCTCAAATGCTCACATAACCAAATTTGAAGCAGCAGGGGGCTGCTGGAAAAAGCTTCTTGAGGAGATATTTTCAACCTGTCGAGCCCCATGATAGTCTCTCCTACAACCAGATGCAAAGGAGAATGCCCTTCAACCATTTGATTGACCACTCGCAGCAACGAGGATCGACCCAAGTTAGAAGATTCTGCATTAACAAACAGTAGGCGGTTTAATAGGCAAAGCATAAAAGCCTGTCGACGACAACGCCTGAATATTACATCCTTTTCAGATGAAATAGCAAACTTTTCGCAGAGTTGAACCAAGTCCACATCGACACCAAGAACCATACTTTTGGCTTCTGCAGATGACAAACCCAAGAATTTCCTGTACTGATCCTTAAAACCATCTCTCAAATAAGCCACAGCTGGAGGAAGAGCATCAGGCATGTCAGTAATCGCAGCAAATTCCTCAACCAAAGAGCATAGTTCAAAGTTACCAAAACGGAAAATATGCAGGTCGGGGTCCCAATAATTCAAAGCAGATCGAAGAAGGAGCCACAATATTTTGGTTGGTTTCAAAGTCAGCAGGGTAGAAACGTGAAACGGGGCTAGTTCAAGTTTATCTTCTACGGACAGATTTTTGCACCAGGCATCGAACAGGTTCTCAAAGGATTTCACCATGATAGAAGATTGGGAAAATTTGAGAAAACTAAGGTCTGAAAAGTGATACAACATCAAGTATCCCGTAAATCCTATTTATAGGCAAAAACACGGGCCAAAGAGATCAGAAATCCACAAAAAAGCCCAAACCAGAGCTGTAAACGGCTCTGGTCAGCGCCGCTAGCGGCCCTCCACTGCTCCGGTCTGCCCGATTAAAGCCCAGTTTTGATACCCACACTGAATTTCAAAGCCCGAGACTCTCCTAGTTTTATCTTTTTCAATTTTTTTTTTTATTTTCCATTTTTTTAGGGGGTATAATATGTGAAATTTTTGCTTTTTCTCGCAATTTTTATCATTTTCTTTATTTTATTCCCTAAATTGTTGCTTCATCCTACCGCATAACACACTGCATACTTAGATCAGACGGGCATAGTCGAGTCATCATATCATACATATCATAAATGCAGGAGTTCGAAATCTCAAGATCAATGTCTACAAGGAGGTCCAAAACTGCTCAACCAGAATCATTTCTGTCAGCCTCATT